>OV884019.1:48924960-50124960 GCA_930367235.1 Sarcophaga rosellei | reverse complement strand
ATGTTGTTTGTATATATATGAGTAAAGTTGTTTTATTTAGTAAAGTAAAGTAATTTTTATTTTGTTCATATTTTTTTTTTTAATTTTTTTTTTTGTTGTTTTTTTTATAATTATATTTTTTTTTGTTTGTGT
This sequence comes from Sarcophaga rosellei, assembly GCA_930367235.1. Taxonomy (NCBI): domain Eukaryota; kingdom Metazoa; phylum Arthropoda; class Insecta; order Diptera; family Sarcophagidae; genus Sarcophaga; species Sarcophaga rosellei. Next base: position 50,124,828 of record OV884019.1, on the reverse strand, counting down.
TTTTTAAAATTTATGCTTTATATGGAAAGTTTATGTGAGACATATATGTATGTTGGTGTGTTCCGAAACGTTTGTACATATATGCATGTCTTTCTTCCAAATATTTTATAATTATTTTTTTTATTTTCATCTTCTTTAATTTTTCAGTTGTTTTTTTTTTCTAAGTGTTATTGTATTTGTTTTTTTTTTTTTGTTCTTCTAATGTCATAAATAGGTTTATTTAATTTTGTTGTTTTTAAAGAATTTGAATGTTGGTAGTCTTATATAGGTTTGTATAATATAATATATATATAATACATATTATAACTGCTTAACGGTTCTGGTTTTTTCATCTTATTACACCACACGTTGTTTTTTTTTTTTGATTTAGCTTTTAAGGTTATAATTTTTTCCTTTTCTTTTTGTATGTATTCTAACTGTTTTTTTTTATGTATGTTTTAACCACTTAACTAGTTTTTTTTTCAATGCACGTTTTCTTTAAAGTTCAATATTTTTGCTTTTGAGGTTATGAATTCATTTTATATATATTCTAATGGCGTTTGATATGTATTATAACTGCTTGACACGTTTTTCTTTTTGAATTTATTTTTATTTTTGTGTTTTCTATTGTTTTTAGGTTATGGACGATTTGATATTATAACGGATTTTTTTTTTTTTATTATTATTACACTGTTTAACAGGTTTTTTTTTCTTTGTTTTCGAATAATGCTTTTAATGCCGAAACGTTTTTGTACCAGGGAAAACACACGAAAATAGAAAAAGTTTTTAAAATTCCATGTTTAATTTTTTTTATAATATATATTTTTATTCTTCACACAAAAAAAAATAACTTTTATGTATGTATAATGTAACTGTTTTTCATTTGTTGTTTTTTTTTTATAGCTCTTTTTTTTCCTTTAACTGTTTTATTTCAGACTTGGGATTTCCAATAGACTGTACTTTTTCCCATTTTTGCCTTGTGAAACTTTTTAATAACTGTTTTTTTTCACATAACTGTTTTTTTTCAGTCTTGGGATTTCCAATAGACTGTACTTTTTTCCAAAAAAATTTTTTCTTATGTAACTCTCTTGTTGTTACAATTGAGTTCTTTTATGCTTTTTTTTTAGGTTAGAATGGAATTTAATTTTTCTGTTTCAAGATCACTTTTTTTCTTTTTTTGTTAATTTCTTTTTTTTTTTTAATATCTGTCTGTCTGTTTTACTTTTTGTTCTCTTATTATATTATTTTCCAAATTTACACTTTTTTCCGTTATTCACGTGTTGAATTTGACTTTTTTTCTTTTTTTTTTCTCATGATCTTTTTTCTACACCAATTTTATAACGTTACATTATATTTTATAACGTTTCGAGAATTTTCGAGGTTTCTATCTTCAGTTCTTATGTTTTTCTTCTATAAATTTTTTCTACTTAAAGTTTTTCTACTTCTTCTATAAAGTTTTTCTACTTTCTCTTCTTTTCTCTTTGTTTTTTCTTGGTGTATTTCCTTTTCTTAATTTCCATTTTTTTTTTTGCTTAACTTTTTTCCACTTTTCACAGTTTTTTAATTATTTTCCAATTAAAACACGTTTCACATTCACACTGTCATGTAAAGTTATTTTATTTAATCTTATTTTATTCTTGTTTTTTTTTCATATTACATTCATGTAAAGTTATTTTATTTAATTTAAAGTTATTTTATTTAATTTAAAAGTTTTTTTGTAGTTTATAATTTTTTATTTTTTGTATTAAAATTATATGCCTTATTAGTGAAACTTAATTTTTTATTAACAACTTTTTTTTATACTGGCACTGTTAACTGTTCACAAAATACCGTTTTATTTACCGAAAGCACATTCACTTTGTCACGGTCGCCATGTAATATTATTTTATTTAATATAAAAAGATTTTAAAGCAAACACGTCTTCTTATTTTAGTTGTCACAATTAGAATGAATTCTCTTTTATCGTTCAGTTCGTTTCTTACTTTCGTATCTTATATTCTAGACATGGTTGTAATAAGTAGTACTAATTATCTAAGTTGCAGGGTTGCTATAAATATGTAATTATAACGTTGTAATAAGTGGGAGTAATTAATTTAAGTGCGGGGTTGCCACTATAGTAATTCGAAAAACTTTTTCATAGAATTATACATATAATCGTTACGATTCTTTTTAAAAAGTAATGTAATTGATTACTAATCGTAATCGAAATTTAACAGGTATGGTGAGAACCGAGGCCTCACGTCTAATAAGCCAACTATCTACCTACTTAGACTACAGCAAAAGAAAGCCCAGACAATATATGCTTGTCAATCGAAAAATATGGCTGCAGCGTGAATTGCTGCATACCACACTAATTTCTGCTATAAAACGTTGAATAGATTGCACAATAAACTATTGCTCTGACTGAATCCTTGTTTGGCAGTAGTGAATAGACCTTTAACATGTCTTACTGCCAGTGGAGTCGCCGTGGTCTAGAAGGTAGTGTGTTGGCTTATTAGACTAAAGGCCCGAGTTCCAGGTCAGACATCAAAACGAAAATATGAAAATATTTCTTCGGCGACTTCCTCTCAACAGATTTCTGGCAAAAACTCTGAGAGTAAAAATTGCCATGAAAAGCTTCTCAAAAATCTGTCGTTCGGAGTCGACTTTAAACTGTAGGTCCCGCTACTCATGTATAAAATTAACGGACACAACACGAGTGGTGTGAGAAGCTAGGACGTTGTACAATGGGTCAATTCGACCTCTGAGTACTGTACTTGTCGCAGTTGACAAGTACACGTCCCCTAACCTAACCTACTGCCAGTATCAATGTGCGCAGTCTTATCAATTTTGCAGGGAAAGCAAGTCGACAATGATCCAAAAATTATTGTCCGGCTATAATCGACTTTGCATCAACGATCAGGTGAAGTGAGAGTTTTTCATAGATTCCCCAATTTGAACAAAAAAAAAAAAATCTTGTATTTAATGAGAACAACACTGAATGTCCAATCATTGTTTTATTTTTCTTTCCACATTTTTCTTAAATAAATAAAATAAAATGCAACCCAGTATATTGCTATGTGTCACCTTGTATCATATTTGGTATTGAGTGTTACATATATGTATATGATTGAATCATAAAACCCGCATAAATTTACAATTCTTGTGTGTTTACGCATGTATTGCTCGGAATCATTCAACTACCCGTACATGTGCAAATATTTAAATAAGAACTCGTAAGGATATAAGAATTTAGGATTCAATTTTGTGTTGGTACTGTTGGCACAACGTATTAAGTTATGTTAGGTTTAGTTAGCGAAATTTCCAATATTGGAATTAAGAAATAAGAATTCTAGTAAATTTTCTTTCATTGGGTTCAAAGTCATATGATCTTGTTGGTCAGTTCGCCTCAAATCCACGTGAGAATATCTAAATCAGAATGAGCGGAAATCGCAATGATCAGCTATAATTCACAACCAAGAGTGACTTTTTCGGGATGTATTGAACGCTCTTACATCTGACAACGAATTTTTGAACCATCCTGAGCTTCGGCTGAAACCGGAACGCGTCACCAGTTCCCTTAGTCGTACGTTCGGCATCATCCTTGTCCTTGTTATATACTTGTAAATCTTTTTCTTGACTTTTTCTCAAATATTACTGAATTCGTCAGATGAATTATTTTTAAAATTCAAAAACCACCCGAATTCGAACGTGGTGCTTTAACCACTACATGACGACATTTTTCTTTGCAAAAACTAGATTAAGATCAAATTAAGTACGCATAAGATGAAATTCTGTGATATTTTTAAATTTCACTTCTTTTTTTAGGTATTTCTCTTCATTTATTTTTTTTTTCTTTTTAGACTTGACTATTTCTTAATTATATTCTTCATGCCGTTTAACTAAACATTTGTATTGCAAATTGGCGTTAATCGTTAAAAAAGATAAATGCTTTGATTTAACAAACACGAAATTCTGACAGGATAAACGTTATCAATCTTTTCATTTCGCTTTATCATCTCAACTCAGTCAATTTAACTGACTGTAAATAAAAGCATACACAATGTACCACATTCAATCAATTCTTGGCATACAAAAGACCTTCCGATAGCTGATATAAACGGTTTAACTACAAGTTTTTGGGTTTTTATTGAATTGAATTGTATAGATATTGTTAAATTTTTAAATTAATTCATTTATAAAGTTTTATTTGTTGATATAGTTGAATTGCAAAACTTTTAAATAATACCAATCAAAAGACCAATAGCGTCTGTAAAATGGTGTGTGTAGGTATTTAATAAAACTCACTTTTGTGTTGGATATTAAGCCCAAGTGGATAGAACGTAATAGATAAAGTAAAATATTTAAAGAATGGTTACGTTAGATTCCTCTCGAAGGAAGAGGTCCCGCTTAGTCCAGCATTGTTCTACGCGGGAGTCAACCGTTCCCTAGATGAAACTATCAATAATCTGTCACATTGGTTTAGATCAGTGGTGCTCAAACACATACTATCATAGGTTTGGTTGTGTTGGTAAAGCAGCGGAGAACAAAAGTCAACTGAATTTTTGAGAATCGTACACTGGGAAAATAATAAAAAAAGAAAAAAATTGGTTTATTGTGTTGTGTGTATGTTATTACAAAAAACAAAACACATTTTTCGCCAAAACAACTCAATACGTCTGTCGTCAAATTCAAGAAGAAATTTCCATCATCGAATGGACGGCCCTGCTTTGCTAAAGCCAAAGCAACTGTATATGATGCCTTTTTAAGAGGCAACGACAATTTCTCGTTACTACATGGTAAATTATTGTAAATTCTGCTTTTAATTGCAATAATTTTAAAGTCCTATCATTCCCTTTAATGTTGTCGAAAAATCCATGGCTAGCCTCGTAATGTCTTTTTATAAAAAAAAAAAAAAATTACGACATAAAGCGCGATAACACACAATACATTGTACATTACCATCCATATTCTCTATAAAAAATATCATATTCCCAATTTTCATCAAACATTTTGCTGAGTGTAAAACGTCAGATGAATTGATTTTGTTCTCTGAGAACAACACAAAACAACAAACAAAGCAACAAACACACGATCATTATAAGAAACCACACAAGTAAGCTTATAGTGTACGTGTGCCAACGGAGCGTCAGCAGATTTTTCTTTGCCTATCACATGTGATAGGAAATTTCGATTTTGAGCATCACTGCTCTAAAAGGATCCCCTCAAAAACCCTTTCAGACATTAAATGGAAATATATTGAGATAATATTCTGAACATTTTTTTTGCAGTTCATTAGAGCCTACTGCTTCAGAACTTTAAGTCGTGTTATGTGTAATCGTCTGACAAGATTACCAAATGTTGTACAACATATTGTGTATAGTACAATACTATGGTGATCTGTGTCGGCGCTAGGTGAGGGCAGTTTTGAATTTATTAATGAATAAGAGAGAGTATTTAAACATTCTAAGGAACAAATTCACCAAATGTTTGAAAGAACTATGAACTCGTAATGGTTATTACATCCAACAAGTCAATGAACCCAATCATACTGCTGCTAATGTGAAAATTTGATTTGCCTTCCAAAGTCACCACAGGTTTAATACTATTCCACGAAGCCCGATACGACCCAATGCGAGTATTTAAGAGATCATTTGAAAGAACGATTCCGTAGTCGCTAAACCTCAAACAAAAGTCAACTGAAAAATTTGTTCATGACATCCTGGCAGCAAATATCGACAGAATACAGTAAACGCCACTGGAATATTCAATGCCAAATGGGTTTAATGGAGTGCTTGGCCTTAAGGAATATCCTGCTGTATATAATAAATTAGGGTTTTGAATTTTTAATTTACTCTGAGTTCTTCTTGTGGGTAACTATTGCGGTGCAAAAATATGGAGTCACTAGGAACTTTTCCTTCTTTTTTCTTATGGTTTGCGAAAAACATTAAAAACTTTTTTGTTTAAAAATAAAAGGGAAATACATTAATAAAATAAATATAAAACACAGTTAATGACATAGTGTAGGTTCTGAGTTTTGTTGAGTAGAACTGAAAAATATTTTTTTTATATTTCTCGAACACACCAAACTTGTTTTAATTTGACAAAAACGGTATTTCGATCTTTTCATACAAAATTATTGATTACCCAAATATTTTTTAACCTGTTTTCAAAATTATAAGTTTTTTTTGGACAGATGAGCCTTTAAAATATAATTTTTTTCGCGTTTTTTCAAGTGTAGCTATTCTTATTTTCAAAATTTATTAAAAAAATATAAAATAAGTGATGACATTCTGAAAGTGAATTACCTACCTTGTGAAGAGAACAAAATCGGACAAAAACTACCGTAGTTATTATTTAACTTTTATAACAGTCGTGTCATATTTTTATATGTGTCATCTTAGCAAATGCACTTTCAGTTCAAAAGTTTTCAAAACTTTTGATAGATCTTGATTGTTTATCGTAAAATGTGTCAATTTCACCAGAAGTCGGCTAATATTTGTGTTTTTACAAGTATTATTACTTAAAGTTTGCTACCATAAACGGACAAACTTGAAAAAATATAAAACAAATTCGCATTTGTCAAGTTTACCTCATCAAACCTCATAGCATATTAAGTCAAATAATATATGTAGTATATGCACATCGTTTTAAAAGCCCATCCATCTCCTTTCTAATAAGGTTTAAATTTTGGACTCCGATTCAGAAATGTTTGTGTAATCAATAAATTTGTGCGTAAAGTAAAAAAAAACAGTTTTTGTCAAATAAAACAAGTTTGGAGGGTTCAAGAAATATAAAAAAAAAAGTATTTTTGAGTTCTACTCAACAAAACTCACAACTTACGCTGTCTCATATTTTTTTTTTGTCGCATAGTGTTACTTTTCTAAATTATTATTTAAAATTCAATTTCAAAAAAATTTAAATATCATCAGAATTTTATTACACGTTTGAAAGACCTACTGATGCCATCGTGTGTAGAATATAACATCAATCAAATGTCCGTCACGCCTTCACTGTATAGAGCGAATCCGAGATGTACAAATCCCCATTAAGTTGACGCATTAATGTAACTGATTTTTACCGACGACATGGTCGGCATTTGAGAAAACTGTAGTTTGTGGCTTATTCGTATACACCTGCGACTCACCGATGACACTGATGGCCTGGACAATATTAGTAAAAATAGTAAGTTCTCCCGCATGCATTGTTTGCTCTTAGATTTCATGTGAACTTGAATCGATAAAAATTTTATTATTTTTTTTATTCATTTAGGCATTCATCCAGAAAACGTCGTCATCGCTGAAAATCACTTTCGCATTTTAATGACTTGGTTTTGATGAAGTTAGTTGTTATCCAAATAATTTCCTAAACCTTTATTTGGTACTACAGAGTTAGATATTTTTGTAAAGGGAAATGCGTTATCGCAAATTCCCGAAGTGATCCTTTTCTATGATATCATTTAATATTTTGTTATTTAAATTAGCTGTAACTATACATTGAAAGTAACTTTATGTTTGCATATTGCCGTAGACTAGTAGGTAATGTGTTAGCTTATTAATAGAATATTTCTTCGTCGACTTCCTCTCAGCAGATTTCTAGCCAAAACTCTGAGAGTTGATAAAATTGCCATGAAAAGTTTCTCAAAAATATATCGTTCAAAATGTTGGTGCCACCACTAATTCCGATGAAGACTTGTAAAGACAAATTATATATGTATGTAAGTTTATGATTGCGTTAAAACTTCAATGTATGGTATGCAGTTGTATCACTCCTGGTGAATTAAAATATTGAAATTGTATTTTTTCTGAGCAACTTAACTTTCTGGTAGAGATGAAAAAATTTATGCTGATGATTTCGCTTCATGTTCATTGAACTTCTTTACAAAAGAATTATGTTAACATATTGACATCAAACAAAAACAAAAATGAAATAAAACCAAATTAAATTAATTTTTTATCATTTTCCTTTCTATAAAAAAACATCATCAGCAATGAATGCATATGACAAGTTTATTAATTTCATACATTATAATGTATTCAATGTGTCACACTTAAAATTGTTTAAATAATATTGTAAACGAACCGCAAATAAAATGTTAACATAATATACCATAATAAATCATAAAAACATAATAATCTCTCTTGAATACGATAAAAAATGATTAAATATTACAAATTCTAAATTAAATGCATGTAAAATGTTTGATTTCATATGGCTTTTATATACATTTGTATCTACTTATCCATATTAATTAAAATATCTGAGTAGTCATGTGATTACTTAGTAAATATTTTAATTTTTGTATTGCAAACGTTTGTTTAAGTAAACCGAAGTTAATATGTCACTGTTTTATTTTGTTATTGCATCCAATTTTTATCAAATATTTCTTTTCAAATTAAATGGTTTTTGTGCAGTTTATTTACTTGTAAAAGTCTTAATATTATGAGCAATTCGTTGTTAATGCCTTTTAAACTGAATTGAAGTTTTTTTTTTTTTGATGCATCCTTACTCATTTACTTAATTGGCCATTAACAATCCGTTTATCGGATTTCGGCCTGCCTTAACACACCTTTTCAGGTGCCTCCACTTCTGGAGCGCCTTTTATAATTTTATACTATTAAGCACCAGTAAGGTTAACTCCCTGCCCACTACATGCATGTATATCAAACTCAAAGGGTCCTGGCATGTGTTCTGCTGATTTGTTCATCATCGCGAATTGTAGAGCAAGCATTCATTGAGACTACGATGTCTGGTAAAATGCCGGTTACTATACTTTGCATTATAAATACCCAATAAAAATTTTGGTTATCTCGAATCTGTTGGACTTAATAAAAGTGTCCTCCACTCTACAACTTGTCTTTCAATGAAATATATCCTCTCAAGACCGTTTTCCTACTCTACTTACTGATCTGCACGAATATTGCCGTAATTTTCCACATGGGCTGGCATCCAATCTTACCTAGCCCAGCTTTCCCTACTAATCACGAATCAATTTCATGGAAGCAAAGTGCTAAGTATGACTGTCCTTACTGTGTTCCCCTGCCCTGTCCTCCGTGTTCAAGTTTGATTGAGCATGTCTTTCGATAGCAAAAATTTTCGCTTGAAAACGAGTTCCATTGATTCGATTTTAAACTTAAATACAAGGTTTAGGAGGTCTTTTTAGGTATCTAAAGCTCTCCGTAAAAATATGTTTTCACACCAGATTATACTGAATACTTTCACACTCATTATTAGACCCTTTAGTTCTATAATAAAATACTCAAGCGATACTCAAACTTCAATTGCAAAATATTTACAAGCTGTATAATAAATAGATCATAGGCGGTTTGAGAGGCTCAAAATAGAGCCTTAACACAATAAAAAAAAGTAATATTACAATTCTAAGCGTAATGAGTATCGAACCAAGTCCATAGATGCCGTCAAGTGTAAGAATAAGCTGGATTTAAGGTCAGTTTAGGTTGGCGCATTGGTGTATTCACAGTTCCACGCCATTAGGATCCTTGATTTAAGATACATATAAAAAATTCGGAAAAGGAGAAGGCAACAGAAAAGAGATGAATTGGGCATCCGGATCGCAATAAAGAAAGAGAATTATGTTTAAAGAAGAAAGAAATAAAATATTTTTTTTGACCTCAACATTTTAAAATTGAGGTCACCATAGTTTAGTAGGTAGTGTATTGGCTTCTTAGACGCGAGGCTATGGTTCAAGCCCCAGGCGCGACATCTCCAGCAAAACGAAATATGAAAACATATTTCTTCAGCGACTTCTATCAGCAGTTTTCTGGCAAAAACTCTTCGAGTAAATAAAATTGCCATGAATAGTTTCTCAAAACTCTATCGTTCGGAATCGAATAATAAATAAAAATTAACACACACAACATGGCTGGGTCGTAATCCTGTCTGAAGGCTTGTAATGACCACATATGTGGTATGGTGTGAATTTATAGATGAAAATTGTAAAAATCATCATTTGAAAACACGATAAAAGTTTTTATTTTAAATTGAAATAATTTAGCACTTCCAAAAAATGAACAAAAAATTTTTTTTATTATGAAAAATAAAATTTGTGGCAAGAAATAAATTCGATATGTTTTATTTTTCGTATAATAAAATAATTATTTTTCAATAAAATTAAAAAGCATACATATAAAACCTAATAAAACTAATCAAGCGCAAGCAATTTAAAAAAACAATAAAAATATATTTTTATTATGTTTCATATTCACTTAACCGTAGATCGAGGTTTGTATCAGAAATGGTACATTTCAATTTTTAAGACTATATAACTTTAAATCAGATAAAGTTAAATGCCTGATATATTTTGAATTCGTTAGTATTGTTATCGCCATTATTTTAAACCAAATAAAAAAAGAAAATTTCAAACAGGATTTAAAAAACTCAAAAACTTGATAATTCTATGATACATAAGATTTTTGATCATTTGGTGTTGTGTATGTAATTTTTATGGTATTTGTGAAGGAATTGAAAGTTAAACGTTGGATGAAAGTAAAAAGTTTGAATTTTCTGTTCTTGATGTGTTCATGATATTGATTAAAGTAAGTATGAAGATTAAAGTCTAGTATGAAGCGTGTTAGCTTATTAGGCGTCAGACCAAGTTTCAAACCTCAGGTCAGACATTTCTAAGCTTGTACTGACCGATTATGTATGTATGTATGTAATATGCCCGAAGAAGAAGAAAAGAAGCTCGTCTTATAAAATGACAAAAAGTATTGGCAGCACCAAACATGACAATCCGCTGTATATCGGCAAAGTTGGTTCTACTTGGAACAAAAAACCGTATGCCTTAAGTAGTTTGGGAAGAGAAAATATTACTAATTTTCATGCATATTACTGAAATTCTCATATTTGTCTCACGCGACGTCCTGTGTTTTATTTCATAGATATTACAGATGATAATATTTCAGATAACAGCTTTGATAATGTGCTACTCAGAAATGGTGATAAATGTACACCTTTTTAAGAAATGAGCTGAAAGACTTTCAGCTTTCAATAATCCCATTAATTTTGTTGCTGTAGTCTAGTAACTAATTGGATTTTATCGTCGTCATAAATTTCGAGGTCCACCGAAATTGAATTGGCAGTTTTAGATTCAAGTATATGCTACGTGCGTAGCAACTACTTACAGTCGTATTTGGGGCAACCTGTATATGGGAAACCAGAGAGGATTCAAAGAGATAGCATTGTTATTGACTTAATCGATACTCTATTCTTTCCCTTACATGATGTTGACAACAAATTTTTCTAAAGAAATATAACAATGGTTTGTACCATCAGGTTTCAGCCCTCAATTGAGAGCATTCATTACTGATGCGAGTGGCAATAAGCTGCCCCATCTAAACAATTAAACTAAACTCAAATTACTACCAGTTAAAGGAAATTAAACCAAGCTGACATGATGTGTTTGATTTTTTCGTAAAAAACAATACTGAATGTACATCGTGGCGTAAATTTCATCAAAGTGATAAAATATAATAATATAAAATAGTTTTCAAAATGAATAAAACAATTAGAAATATTTAAATTTTTTAACAAAATTTATCAATAATCGTGACAATTCTGTCGATACAAGTATGTATCGAAAGTGATGCATAAGGTCAAATTATGAAGTTCGATCTACGGTTAAATCGGATGAGTACAAAATAAATAAAGAGTAGTTAATTTTCATCGAAAAATCATCTTCTGCATTGAGGTTAACCCATGCGTGTAGAATGGGTGAGTGAACAAACAAAATTTAAATTTAGAACGATACCAATCCGTATGAGGACCAATAGCGTCTAATGCATTCCAAAAAGTTACTGTTTGTGTATATCCTTCCATCCAAAGATGTATTGAATTCAACTTGAACAGGGCACTATTCGATCACTGAACTCCTGAAATGTTGACTCTAGATTGAAGTGGAATTCGTAGTGATAAACAGACATACCAGCTTGCAAGGTATAGCTTCCACGACGCCAATTAAGTCAGAATATTCCTGTGGTGTAGTAAAAAGGTTTTCTTGGAGAAAGGATTGAAGCCGAGAGGCGCACGCACATACACTCTTAAAGTACTTAAATGAGAACAGATTTGAAATATGCATCAGACTATTCAGATATTTCCCAAATATAGTACATAGAATTTTAATGAGCATCGTAGACTCAAAGAACGTTAGTTTTAGAATAGGGTTCGATTCATGCCAAATATGTGGGCTCGTTAATAAGGAGAAATATTTATTAAAACTAATATGTAGTTGCAATCAGTGTGGTGTTAATGCACCTAAAAAAACTCCTGGAATTATAATAAATTTTTTAAAATTTTTTAAATTTTTTTTCATCTTCCATTCTGATTCGGATTTTATTTTAACGTACATTATTTGCTCTGTTTTGTTTTACTACAGTTAACAGGAAATTAAAAAAGTTATTTCCATAAAAGCATAAATACAAGTGCACTACAAGTGTTTCCAGCAGCTTTCATAATAACAGGCATTTATCAAGTACAAGTAGGGAAAACTAAAAGGAGAGAAGAAATGTTTTAAAACAAAAGGAATAAAAATTCATTGCAATTACTTTGGAAACATGATGATGCACATATCAGTCGAAGCAAAAACTTGACGCTGATATACGATAACACATCTTGTGGGTATAAAATTATTAAATTTTAGAGAATTATTTATCGAAATATGTGTTGATAATATACTGTAGACACACTATATGAATTCTAATATTTAAATCGTATGTGTCTTTTATAGGAAATAATAAATCATGGATTCAGAAATCTTTCAATTAGGTACTCTGGCTCACAATCAATAATAACATCTGCAGACCTACTTCAGAGTAGATCTACTCTTGTGTCTACAGTATATTCTTTCTTTTTTCCTGATATAAAGTTTGGTTAAGTTGCGCAAGTTGCCGAAGTCTAGTAGGTAGTTTGTTGGCTTATTCAGATATCTCCAACAAAACGAAATAAAAAGATTTCTCTAAAATCTGTTGTTCGGAGTCGACTTTAAACTGTAGATCCCGCCATTCATGTATAAAATTAACACACGCAACATGGGTGGTGTGAGAAGCCAGGTCGTAATCCCGACTGATGGGTTGTAATGACACATTAAATAAAATTAGTGCGAATTATATGCTGACAGCATCGATCATAACTTCTGAGAAAAATGAGCAATGAGCTGCCGTTACGGCAAGTGTCGAGCAGTTCGCGGTATCAATAAATAAATTAGCCAAGCTTGCTTTACTACACCTATATACCTATATTTGTGCTAACAATGCAGTAAAGGCGGGTTCACCACAGGTTTCTGAAACATTTTTGGTTCGGAGAAATTTCTTGTTTACTGAGAGTTTTCTGCAAAATGATTCTCTCATTTCAGAAATTTTGTTCGTAAAAACAGTGATGCCATATTTAATTGAAAATTACTAAATACATACATATGTGCATAAACTTAAGAAAGTTAATTATATTTAATTATATATTAATTATATTACAACTTACCTAATATAAAATTTTTAAATTTTAACTTTTTCTCCAATTTTTTTATTTTTACCGAAAATACTTTTTTCTTACGTTTTTTTCTTATTTGCTTTTTGTTTACATTGTCTCTTGTATAAATTTCATATGGTGTGGCAACCTTTTCTAAAATGGTTCGGACCAGCGTTGCCATTTTGACCCTTTTCGGGTATTTTTTGACGCTTTTTTAGTCTCGCTACCCTTTTATTTTTTCGAAATACGCTTTTTTGAAAAAAGGGTATTTTCGACGCTTTTTTAATTTTTTGTGGCGCTTTTGATGCTTTTTTATTTAACTATGTGATTATATTTTTGTGGTTTAATCCTTTTTTCTGCAACTATGAAATTTAAATATTTTGTTTGTCATTGCAATATTTGTTAATGCTGCGTCCACAGGTGTTGTATTTTTGTATACAATTTTATATTTTGTATACAATTTTAAGAACTCTTTAGGGGAGAATCCCTTCCAAGAATTAGCAGACTGTGTAATTTCCATACTATCGTTACCTTACTCGAATGCTGAGGTCAAGAGAACATTTAGCTTAATGAATTTTTTCAAACCAAAGATAAGAAATCGACTTTCCTTAAACTCGGCTAATTCTTTGTTGTACATTAAATACGGTCTTAAAAAAGAAAATGTTTGTTGTTACAATTACAAATTGCCATCTAGTGTTTTTCTAAAAATAAATTCAAATCAAACATATAAACGATCTCAATATTTTATCAAACAGTTTGATGGCCCGATGAAGAAAATAATGAGGCCAATATATTTAAAGATGAAATTGTTTTACTATAAAACGTTATTTCCATATTTGTTTTTTTTACTTTAAAAAATGAAGCTTTATTTAAAGTTTTTGTAAAATTCTTAATTTTTTATGTTATTTTATTCAGTCTTCGTTATTTTTTGAATTATAATGAAATATTTTTATTTTTTAGTTATTTTATTTTAACTTTTTGTTAACTACTGAATTATATTAATTTATTTTTTGTTACTTTGAATTTTTGTTAAATAAATCATATTTTATTTGTATTTAATGTTGCTTGCATTTTTTTCCCGTTTAAGATGGTTTATACGCAGTAGTGTTGTGCTAATTTTTTTTTTACCGGAACGCGTTCCGGTTCAGCAGAAAAAAACGTTCCGGACTCCGGTTCACGGTTCGGAAAAACAAGCCGGTTCATTCAGGTTTTTGTTCCGGTTCGGGTTCAAACCCTTGTTTATAAAAATACATATAAAAATTCGTCTAAAATTAGAAAAAAAAATCAGCAATTCTTTTTAATTTTTTTTTTTTCAAAACGTCAGCCAATTCTCCTTATCAGAAATTATCTTTAGTTCCGGAACGCGTTCCTGTCCAAAAAGGAAGTACCGGAACGACGTTCCGGAGCGTTCCGGCTCGACAACACCCCTGTTTATACGCAAAGCTAGATAGTATAAGTATTTGAAAATTATTTCCATTTTTTTTGTTTCTTGTGACGCTTTTTACCCTATTTTTCTGAATTATTTTACCCTTTTTTGCTTTAAGCTTGACGCTTTTCTGCATTTCCAAAATGGCAACACTGGTTCGGACCAAATTTAAAATAAATTTATTTCACACTGAGAGTTGTTCGCACAAAATAATTTCTCTCGCTCTCTGACAGAAACGTCAAACTCCATATAAAAAAAATTTGTCCGAACCAAAAATGTTTCAGAAACTTATGGGTGAACCAGCCTAACTCTTGAAGGGGTGTTTTTTATAGAGGTATAGAACTTTAAATTGGCATTACTTTTCAAGATGGCGACCGATTTAACAGCTGTCAAGTGATTTATTCTCAGTTTGGTTTGGCAATTCATCATGAATAGACTCACGCCTGAACAACGCTTGCAAATAGTGCAATTTTATTTCGAAAATAATGGTTCTGTGCGGAAAACGTATCGCGCACTACGTCCATTTTATCGTCGACAAAATCGTCCATCAGAGCAGTTAAGTCGATTAACCATGGAACGTTTTCGCACCACGTTTACTCTTATTGATAACTCGCATCCCCAGAGACGCTGTACGGTGCATACAGAAGAAGCTATTGCTACTGTAGAGCGTAGCATTGACCCGAATGATTCCATCCGCGGTATAGAGCCATGATTACTAACTTTTTCATTCCTGAATTGAATAACCATGATGTCCAGGAGATGTGGTTTCAACAAGACGGCGCAACATGTCACACAGCTCGTGCCACAATAGATTTATTGAAAGTCACGTTTGGTGACCGCCTAATTTCACGTTTTGGACCTGTGAATTGGCCTCCAAGATCTCGTGATTTAACATCGCTAGACTACTTTCTATGGGGCTATGTTAAGTCATTGGTCTATGCGGCAAAGCCACAAACGCTTGACCATTTGGAAGACAACATTCACGTGTTATTGCCGATATATGGCCACAAATGTTGGAAAAAGTCATCGAAAATTGGACGTCCAGATTGGACTACATCCGCGCCAGCCGTGGCGGTCATATGCCAGAAATCATATTTAAAATGTAATGCCACAAGATTATCTTTCGAATAAATAAAATTCATGTCAATCGAATAATCCATCGTTGTTGTATTGCAACTGAAAGTTCTATACCTCTATAAAAAAACACCCTATACAAGACAACATTATCGCCGTACAGCCTGTCTACCAGGCTTTAATAAAAAATTTATTTTCATTTTGAATTCTTAAACTTTTAAGAAACACTCTATATTATCTGAGCATCTTCAAGAAATATGGGTTCATGTATAATGTTATAAATACAATAAAAGCAAACGGTGCAAACGCTCAGAAATAGAATACATGGGAGTATATGGAAGTGATTACACCTATCCCCCGATTTACACTGAGATTAGGTTCCTTAGAAAAGCGTGTAAATCGAAATCGTAGATTTCGCTATGTAAAACCGTGTAAATCGAAAACAAACTAAAATAGGCATAACTCAGTCATTTATTTCAATGTAAAATAAAAGTAAATAACAAATACATATGTATGTTTATTTTGAAAAACATGAAAGTAGCTACCCTGTAGGAAATGTCAATATTAAAAATGTGCTGAATCGCTATTGACTTTGTCAACAGTACTAGTGTCGAATTATACCCCGTACAAGGCTTAGTGCTATAGACATTTAACATGTCGGTGTCATTGAAAATCCTCTAGTGACATTATGACTATTGACTTCGTATTGACTAGGTACTTCTCATGGATCTATATGGTGACGTTAGAACCAGGAATTTACTAGTACATTTCTATAACTTATGGAACTTTCCTGTAGGCAATATCAATAGTAAATATGTGGTGTCATACTAGCGACATTGTCACTAGTTTTTTTTACTTTTTTTTAATATTAGGGCCTTTAAGCCGGTATCTAAGCAAATAAATTAAATTGTACACTACTGTTTAAATCATAAGTTTATTTAACAAAAAATTATATATAATAATAATATTGTCGACTATGGAATTTCGGGAAAACCAATCTATCTAGCAACACTTGTGTTCAACAACCGTTTTGAGACCTCTTGGCAGCAGCCGCATTTTGAATTAGCTACAAAAAAAAAAGAAATACAGAAAAACAAATCAGTCGCACTAAAACGCTTGGTAAAACTTACCTTGGTGGATCGGTCATTTTTCTGGAATGCAGGTGTGCAAAATTGTAATTATTAAAAAATTGGAATTTAATGGTAGGCAATAAAGTATAAATTTTGGCACAGCGATCTCATCAACACTATAATTTTCTCATTCGCCTATAGCTTCATTGACACTGTTTCACATCTTTCACTCAAAACTGTTTTTCTATTTTTATATAAATCAATTTGTTTTTTAATTTGCTTTTTATAATTTCTTTTTGTCATATTATAATATCACTTTTTTAATGCTTACACAAACAATTTCCAAATTTTAATAAAACCACGGAATTATAGTACTGAGAAAATAGAGGAGAGCTATTACGCAGTAGAATTTTTTACGCATTAAAACATAAATGTCAACAGCATAGGTATATTTCAATAAAGGCTTATATGTCAATACAATATTGTATGGTGTACAATTAATTGTTTGTTGGCCATGTCGCTAGATATACACCACATCTTTTGTCTCTGTATTTTTTATATTGAACTATATTTATATTTGAACTAGTGCTGTTGACAAAAAGACATATAGACCCAGTCTGACTGCAGGGTATCTATTCCTTAAAATACAAATACTCCTGTATATGGATATGTTATTCATTTTACATACAGAAACCAGAAAAAAAATATTTAAAAAATTTTACCAAAAATTTAATTAGTATGTACTGCTATATGTATAATCCTTTCTTCCTGATTGGTATGATGTCACTTTCATCATTCGATAATACTTTATGTGATTCTGTTTCGGTGTTAGATGGATTAGGAACGATTTTATATTGGCGAGACTTCGTAATGAAATCTGTAATTAACATTTGCCTTTGGTTTTTGTTTAAATCCTTATAGACCTTCTCTTATATAATAGGAGAGTTCGTTTAACATTCGGGTAATTTTGTAGAAAATGATTTCCCAATGTTCACCTAAATTCAAATCCTTCGCGGATGACTTTTGCGGTGAACGCGAAATCGTGTAAAAGCGAAATCGTGTAAAATAAGTACCGTATAAATCGGGGTATAGGTGTATTTTGAAGGCAGCGTATCAAAAAAACAATGGGCCTGTTGCTTTGCATTTAAAATAAGATATATTTTTGTACGCAGCAATGAGAGAATTAGTACTCATAGTGAGAGCATATGTGCTGGCAATGCGAGGATTAATGCTTTTAATATAATTACATGCACGGAATAGAAGTTTTACAAGCGCGATGGATGAAATATAACGTGAGAAAAACCTTTTCATTATATTTTATTTGTTTTGGTTATGTTGTGCTGATGCTGTCTTTATTATAATAAATATGCATACAGAATCGTTGTGCCTGCTGCGTTGCGTTTATTGTGTTTACAGCAAATATTGTCTATTTCAAGGGGATTCGATGTAAGACAAATATAATATAGTTCTGAAGGTCACTTTATAGAAAACCAAGTCAGCCGTCGTATCCATTTATAGCGTTTTATAATTCAAGACATAATGGAAACATATACACAACTGTCCACTAGAGTGTCCCGAAATTTTTTTTTTAGATTTCCCTAACGCAAGACCTCCTAAAATTTGCGTAATTGCTCGTAGATAACCAAAATGATTTTAAAAATAAAATGAAACTATATCTTCAGGGTTCTACCAATCTTCAAAGTTTGATTATATTTCGCTATCCTTAATTTCGACACCTAAACTAAATATGCCACGACTGTGTATAATAAAAACACTTTACTGGCGACTACGAATTTGCTAGACACAGTGGAGTTCGTTTATAACGTACACCGTTTACAACGAGTTTTTTATAAAAAAAATTCCTAAAAAAATTGCCAAATTTTGGTCAAAAAAAATATGTTCAAATTTTAAGTTTTGGTCATTTATTATAAGTTTTATTTTCTTGTACATTAATTGCAAGTATAAAATATATTAATAAAATAAATTTGTATTTCGCTTTTTTTATTTTAAGCATAGGGTTTAGGTTTGTAAAAACGTTTTCGAAAGTAGAGCCCTCAAGATGGCATGTAATTCGATTTTTATTACTTTTACCGTAATCTGTGTAAAATTACGCAAATTTTGATACCTCTTGCGAAAGTGTAGCTGAAAAAACGACTTTTGTCATTCAAGAACGGGACAGCCTAATGTCCACCAGTGTGTCTTCAGTATCCATTTCGTATTCTTAGGTATATTTCCCTAACGGAGAAATAACAGCATACCACGAAAACGTCATCAAACTAGAAAACAATGGCACACAAAATGGCAATGACAACAAATCTCAGTCCTCAAGAGATTAACCCTTGAAATCCATACAAGTATTGGTATTTAGATGCTAAATACAATGATAATAATGAGGATAATGATGATAATAATAATAACGCATAGCATTTAGATGATAATGATGTTTATTTGTCTTACGCTGTTTGACCTTTTTTATTTTTATACGGTTTGAAAATGCTTTTAATCATTTTTTATTTTTATACTATTTTCAACTGTCGTAAATTAAAAATTATCGTTATTATCGTCGTTAAATGATTTAATGTGTTTAAAATAATTTAAAACAAAAATTATGTCATTATGTCTTAAAAACGTACTGTAGGATATGAAATTTTTCGTTTAGATAAAATAAAGGCCCGACGAAATAAATAAATTTTTCAATTGCAGTACTTGGTACTTACATTACTTTGAACTTTGTAAACAAAGTGACAATTTAATGAAATTTGTAAAAATAACTTTTTGCGTCCACGAACTTCTTCAATTTAGTTTAAATAAGTCTGTTAGGGCGGTTGGATTGGGTCTGATGTATAATCCAAAATATCCTACAGCGTCTTCCTCATAATACTTGTCGTCTTTCACACTATTGACTATTATTATTATTTATTATAATGAATGTTTTTCTGATGCAACAAGATCAATTATCTTATAAATTACAGCACCAGAATCAAATAAGTTACATAATACATTGAAATTAAATTAATCAAAAAAAAAAAAAAACAAAGAAAAAAATAAGATAACAAAAATAACATAACAAAGTCAATGAAAATTGAAACGATAAATTTATGAATTTTCGTAATAACTCCTTAACAAGTTTTTAAATCGCACTGCGGTGCTAGTAAATTGAATATTTGTGGGGAGATGGTTCCAGAGATAAATGGTATATATATAAAACTGGTGAAAAGAAGCACTCTTTCGGTATTTGAATGTTCGAATATTATTGTTCCTCGCAGACGAAGTGAATACCAATTTGTTATAAAGAGAGTGAGGTTTTTTTGTTGTTATAATTTTATGTAAAAAAAATAAGATTTTTAAGCTTCATATAGTCATCGAGGTGCATGCCAAGGACATGTACTAAATACGGAGTTATATGGTCAAATCTTTTCAAAGCAAAAATATATCGAACAATATTATTAAACGTTATGTTGAGTTTTCGTTTCAAAGTCATATTGCATCCAGCAAAAATCTTAGAGGCGTATAAAAGAGAAGGAATTAAATACGTTTTTGCAATCAGCAAACTTATCCTCATGGGTGTAAAGTGTTGAGTCTACCATAGGGTTCTAATCTTCTCATAAACTATGCCACATGCTCGATTAATGTGATCCGTATTAAAAGTAACGCCCAAATTTTTGGCTGTATTTATCAATTGAATTTTTGTCCCATTAAGAGAAATATTCAGATTCCCTTTTAATACCGCCGGAATTTTGCCAATTATTAAAAATTTGGACTTAATGGGATTAAGAAGTAGTCCATTAGCAGGTGCCCATTGATAAATTCTATCTAAATCAAAATTTATTTCATTAATAGCAGAATTTATAGTCGTTTTCGAACAACTTAGATAAAGTTGTACGTCATCAGCATACATTTGAATTTTGGAATATCTGATCTGCAAAGGAAGGTCATTTGCATACATGGAGTAAAAAAGTGGGCCAAGTATGGACCCCTGTGGAACACCTCTGCTTGTAAATAAGGGTGAAGAAACAATACTACCATTGACAACTATCTGTGATCTACCAATTAAATATGAAGATATTAATTTTGTTGCAGTTGAAGAAAACTTAAACATATTGCCAAGCTTCAGTAGCAACATTTGATGGTCAACAGTGTCAAATGCCATGGAGTGATCAAGTAAGACCAAAAATATTAACTTACTCTCATCTAGATTGCCACGAATATTCTCAACCACCTCGGTTAATGCCGTAGTGCAGCTGTGTTGTGGTCTAAAACCAGACTGACGGTCTGTTAGATTATTGTCGAGTATGTGTTTATAAATTTGTTTATGAAGAATTCTCTCAAAAACTTTTGATATGTAGAGAAGGATAGATATTGGCCGGTAGTCACCATCATTTTTAGGCACTGGAATAATTTTCGCCGCCTTTCACTCAATTGGAAAAGTGCTAGTTGTTAAAATCGTGTTGAAAATGTGGTTGATGTGACGTATTATATAAGGCAATATAAGTTTTATAAAACGTGGATGGATGTCATCTAGGCCAACAGCATTAGACTTAATTTTTAGAAATCCTTCAATTGTGTCATCCAAACTAAGATGTCGGAAGTGGAAATCATTTATTGTGGATATATTGTTGTTATCATCATAAAAATTCATATTCACCGGTGCTTGCGGAATATTAGCAAATTTCCTATTAACAGCATTAACATCTAATGTGTCTGATTTGTGGTTGGTATTAACAACTTCCATTTCACTAATCTGCCTCCATGTATGCTTGGTATATACAGCATTCCGAAATTTATTACCGTAATGTAATAGTTTCCCCCGCCTTATCATTATCACAACTTCTCTTCTCGCCTTGTGATAATCCGCAAGAAACTGTGGTGTTTTGTAATGTTTCCATCGACTAAAAAGTAGATCCCGACGTTCAATAGCCGATTGTGTCTCCGATGAAAACCAGGGATTTATTCTTCTATCAGATCTTTTGGTTCTGAGTGGGACGTGTTTATTAAATAACTGATATATGAGACCATTTATGTGTTCGACTTGTGCATCAACCGATGGAATATAGAAAATATCGTCCCAACTAGCAGAAAACAGGTCATCCCCAAGTGACGCCATATCAATATTATTGAAGTCTCGATAACAGAATGATTTTTCATGTCGTTGTATTCTGAAGTTATATGACAGAAATATAAGATCATGCCTTGAAAAAACTGGTGCTGTTAATTGGTCATAATGAGATATTTTGCAAATATCAGAGACGAGGAAGAGATCCAATAGAGAGGCATTCGTCCTAGTGAAATGTGTTGGCATTGAATTATTAACAGGGTGTAGATTGAGCGAAGTCATTGTTGTACAAAAATTCGCTCTGGTAATTTTTATAGGCGTCTTAGAAATTATATTTAGAAATACAAAATCATATATACGCTTTTAACCCGTTAGTACCAGAAGAAGGAATCACTTTGGGTTCAATGGAATACGTTAGGCATCATAGTTTCCACAATTGTGGTTCTTGTTATTGTTTTTTCTATATTTTCTGTCTTATTTTTTAGTTTAGTTTAGGCAACAGGAGTCTTTAAATCAGTTTGGTTTGTGATTATCATTGCCTCCATTCCTTAGATATGTTTTTATTATC
Organism: Sarcophaga rosellei; assembly: GCA_930367235.1. Taxonomy (NCBI): domain Eukaryota; kingdom Metazoa; phylum Arthropoda; class Insecta; order Diptera; family Sarcophagidae; genus Sarcophaga; species Sarcophaga rosellei. The sequence continues at coordinate 50,102,200 of OV884019.1, read as the reverse complement.
AAGTTTATTTTCGTGAAAAAGTGCCTTTGTACTGCCACCATTCGCTCTATATAGTGTTCCTGTACTATATATTTCAAGTCAGTTGCCTTTAGGGCGTTGCTTGGCGTCAACAGTGCTAATTACCTGCTCATCACCTGATATGCACTCTGGTGTTTTCTTTTGAGATGCTTTAAGCCGTCATAGGTTTCAAGAATGGTTTCCATTGTGCCAATTTTATTGTCACTGAACCTACATATTGATCTCAATATGTACTCTAAGTCACAGTGCCCTCAGACTAATTCCTAATTGTCCAATGCATGATTCAGATCTCTCTTAATGTAATTGCATTGTATTGAACAAAAAGTTTAGATTTTTTCAAACCTACCTGGTTTGAGAAGTGTCTTTGACTCTCTTTATCTTCCCTTTCATTGAGCGTGCTTTACCAAATATCTTCTCCCACTTCAAATCAGTTCTAATCCTCGCAATCTTTTCTGGTTGCCCATTATCGAGCATTCTTACATGATTTTTAATGAGACCCAACAGAGGTGTCTTCATTTTATTTCTTATTTCCCTTCTTTCGAGAGCATTAACTTCCGATTAGAAAATAACTTCGAATTTCTCTATGAGCTTGGAATATTACACTCTGGAACCCAAAGACCTGGGGCCAAATCACCGCATTCGATATCGAGTACTTTATTATCGAAATGTGGTTAACGTGGCAATCCCGGCAATCGTTATCGTAACGTATCTACTCGAAGTTGCACTCGATTTGTAACTGGCCATCGAGTTAATAATCGGAATAATCGGAATAAATTACGATCGAGTACCGTGATCCAAGAAGTTGTGGCCATCGAAAATAGTGTTTACTCGATTGTGCATTCGATATCGAATGCGGTGATTTGGCCCCTGCTTCTATCCCAAGAACCGTCATTAACCCATGTCTCTTGTATACTATAAAAGTATGCAACTCATTTACTTTTATCGCTAAGTCCCTTTTTTTTTTTCTTTTTTATTCATCCATTTATTTCAAAGAAATTAGCAAAAAGTATAAGTGCCCCTGCGTCCCTAGGACATAAAAAGGGGAAGTTGGCAATTTTATATATAGCAAGTACTTATGAATTAATTAACAAGAAAAAAATAAAAATAAATATATATTAAAATAAGTTTTAAGTAAATATATATAAGTATACATATATTACATCTAGGTTAACTCTTTGAACTGAGATCAATTTATATCACAAAAATTCAAATTAAAGTAAAAATTTATTACATCAGAAGCATATCCATTTCCTGAAGTAAATATTGTTTCAGTCTTGCTTTAAATGCTGAAATTGTGTATACGTTTTTGATACTATCTGGAAGATGATTGAATTCATAACAGCCAGCGTATTCCACACGTTGCTTTGTAGTTTCTAACCGACATCTCTTAACCGTTAAGTTGGTATTATTTCGAGTACTATAGTAATTCTGGTTGATTGTAAACTCTATGGAGTGATACCCAATATTCCGTACAGCTTTATACATATATAAGTTCAGTTGCATTTTATACAATCCAAAAACAGGAAGAATAGTTTTTGATACATCTCGGTATAGGGATATTGATGAGTGCGTTCTAGGAATGTTATAGACGAGTTTCAGAGCTTTGTTTTGAAGTCTCTGAAGAGCTTTAAGATCAGTTGTTTTTTTATAGGCATATATCATGGGCAATTAATTTGGATGGCTTTGAATAAGAGCATTATACGCCAGAATCTTAGTCTTTACATCAAATACATTCTTAAATTTATAAAGTACGCCCATGGCTGGAGCTACTTTTTTCTTCAATGACTGGATGTGTTTATTCCATTGTAGATTACTCTGAAAAAGTATACCCAAATAAGTTACAGAATCGCTTTCATTAACTTCCGCATCACCAACAAAAATTTTAAAAACTGCGTCACTCCTAGAAGCATGTGGACGAAACCTCATTACTTTTGTTTTGTCCTTATTTAAGGATAGTCTATTAATTCTGGCGTATTCCAGTAATACTTCGGCATCATGTTCCATTTGAGATTTCAGTATTATCTCATGATTGTAGGGATACAAAAGACAAATGTCGTCAGCATACAGTATAAGTTTGCCATGTAGCTTGAGATTTGATACGTCATTTATAAATATTGTGAACATTAAAGGTCCCAAAACACTTCCCTGCGGTACACCAAATTCAACCACCCCAACATCACTTCTATCATTATTAATTGCTACATATTGTAACCTGTTTTGCAAAAAACTTTTGATAAGCTTGATAGCACTTTCCTGTATTCCATAATATGAAAGTTTATCGATCAGTAATTTGTGGTCAACAAGGTCAAAAGCTTTCGAAAAATCATAAAAGACAGCACTGACACCACCACAGCCACTGTCTAGACTATCACATATGTAATTCACAACATTTACAACTGCTTCCTGGGTCCCACTTCCTTTTTTAAAACCAAATTGATACTTGTATAGGAGGTTATTTTGTTCTAGAAACTGTGACAGCTGTTTATGAAGTATTTTTTCAAAAATTTTATCAAATATTGGTAGGAGCGCTATAGGTCTGTACATATCTACTGTGAACACTTTGCTGTTTTTTGGTATTGGAGATAACTTTGAAATCTTTAAAATGGCATGATATTCAGAGTCATTAACTATTCCATTGAAAATATTCACTAAATTTGAAATTATTATATCCTTGCATTTTATAATTGCTTTACTCGATATACCATCATGGTCCGGGCTTTTCTTTGTGTGAAGAGTTGAAATAATTTCCTGGAGCTCTTCTTCGTTTATACTACTGAAAGAAAACTTGTATCTGCAGTATCGTAAGGTATTTAAGCTGTTACAACAATCACCATCTGATTTTATAATCCTTTCATTTAAAATTCGCGGAATTTCTAAAAAATATTTGTTCAACATATTACATTTTTTGATGTTATCAGTTACTAGATCACCTTAGTCATCTTTGAGTTGTAACTCACCTTTAATATTTCTACCTAGATTTCTATTTATAAATTCCCAGCATTTTTTTGGATTTTGTTGTAGGTTTTCCAAATGTTTTTGGTAATACGTATTCATAGAAATTTTAATAGCATATTTTATGACTCTACTAAGTTTTCTTAAGATGTTTTCTATTATTGGGCTTATACTTCTTTTTCTTCTTTTTTAAGTAATTCCTTTTTTGCCATCATGAGCAAAAAAAAGCTATCATTAATCCAGGGGGCTATTGTACGCTTTATAGGGGTTCGTTCAATATTATCTGAAGTTGAGTCTTTTAAACATTTTATTATTGTTTCCGTTAATGTTGTTAGATCAACAGATGCATTTCCTATATGTTGCACAGTTTTCATTTGATTTCGAAGACGCTCTTGCAACTGTTTGTAATTACAGGCCACAGTATGTCTCTCTGTGTAATCTAGTTTTTTCACCTTGCTATTTATTTGACATGAAATTAAATTGTGGTCAGTTATATCACATCCAACACAGTTACACACAAAAAAAAAGACTGTAATGCCAAGATAATTTGACTTTGATTCAAATAGAATTTACATTCGGATTGTGCCCAACAACATTTTGCATTTGTGTCAACAATTATGTTTCTGTTGTCCCAAAGTGTAAATTCATTGTAGAGACAAAGTTAAAAATGTTGCCTAAAATGTCATATTTGTTGCCACAACGGTTCAGTTTCTGTTGTCGCAAATGCAGAAATAGTTGCCTCAACAGTTCAATATACTTTTGTCGCAAATGCAGAAATTGTTGCCCCAACAGTTTAATATACTTTTGTCGCAAATGCAAATATTGGTAAGGTATATAATATAAATGAAAACATTATTTTTAGTTTGAGAATATTTATTTAAAATTCTTGCAATTTTAAGTTTATTGTTTAAAATATTAAATATAAGCTTTTCTTTCTCAGCAAGTGATCTGGCATCATCTTCCCACTGGACCAAATTGTTTATATTTATTATATGGCCAATCATATCCTTTTGTGCATCAGATATAGATGGTTGATCCGTGGAGGAGTTATAACTGCATGTAGTAAATAAAAGAAATAAAGATGTCGCGAATCTGTTAAAACATTTTTTCATTCAATAAATTAAAGAGAAGAATATGTCTCATGAACTTACCAAGATTTTCTGCCGATTTCTATATTTCAAAATTCCATCAATTCCACATCAATAAGTTCAAATCTGTTAGGGTCTTTGTATCTGGGTCAAGCTTTTAATAATTCGTCCAGTGATATTTTATTTTCTTTTAGCCGATTTTCAGATGTTTGCTGCCATATTTGTTTCAAATTGTGTACTAGCTAATTTTTATTAGACATGAAGTTATTATAAACATATAAAAAATAAAATAATTATAATAATTTTTTCATAATTGTACAATAGTATGTATTAGCATTTATTGTATATTCTTACAACAGCACGGTAACACTATTTTGTAGCAAAAGCGTTTAAAGATTTTAAATATACATAGTTTATGTATAGTAACTTTTGTTACAAGCGTGCAAAAAGTTCATAAGAATGTACAAGTAAATGAACAAAATAACATTACGTACCTTATTCTGATTCCGCCACTTTTGCAATTCATGGTGAAAAATGATAAACCCCTTTTTTAACTTGTTTCACACCGACAAACTACTCAATACTGATCCGCACAACTCTACCAATCATGTCATTTCCAAATGCACATTTTTTACGACAACAGTAATATTATTTGATTAAAAAAAATAAATATTTTATGGTAACAAAAATTATTATTTACTGCAAATGCAAATCATTTACGTCAACAGCAATTTTCAATGTGCCGTTATTTCAGAGGAAAACCTTTAACGACAAATGTTATTCTATTTTCAATAAATAATTTTGCTGTTAAAAAAACTCAAATACTTTCATGTTGTTGCGGTAAAAAAAATTTTGTTGGAAAATTTCTTGCGACAAAAGGTTTTCATTTACTCCAACAAGTTTTTATTCACCCCAATAGCAAAATCATCAAATGCTGAAATTATTTGCCGTCACAATATTTATTTTTTTGTGTGTAATAAAGAGATTGTCTGGTAGGTTACTATATACATGATCAATTGACTTCCCACTTATTGGCCGTGTTATCATGTTATGACAGTTTGCATAACCATTCTGTTCCAATATGTTCAACAGATCTGAAGATAGTGTTTCATTCAAACAATCTATATTAGAGTCTCCAATTATTATTTTCGGTAAACGTGGATTCATTTGCAATATTTTGTCAATAAAGGTATAAAATGTTTCAAGATCGCACTTTTGGGACCTGTAGAAAGTACAGATTCTAAGTGGTTTACGATTTATTTTGAAATTTTGTAGCGAAATTTGAATTGCTTCAATAAATTGTTTACTTTCACAATACTCAATCATATATTGCAAATCTTTTCTGATATAGAATGAAGTTCCACCAAAACCGTCATATCTACTGCAATGAATGACATTATAGCCAGGAATATTGTATATTTGATTTAAATTTGTTTGGAACCAAGTTTCTTGAACTGCTACTATATTAGGTAAATTTTCAAATTGTGATATTAACGTTTTGAATTTTAAAAACTTGTTAATGGAGGATATGCTTCTTATGTTTACAGACACAATACTGAAAAAATTATTTTCACTATTTTTTAAATAATTATCAAAAGTTTCTACATTTGAAAAATATTTATCATTTAATATCATTTGAAAAGAAAAAAAAATAATTATTTGAACACGATTTAATAACATAAAAATACAAGATATATTAAATAAGCGACATATGGTTCTAATGTGTGCCACCTCGAGAGTCATCAGAAACTTCATCATTCGCCGTAGTCAGCTGACGTCTGGATCTAGAGACCCTCGTACCAGTTGTAACCTCCAAAAGGATATCATCTACATCTTGTTCACTCCTAATAATTTGCAAGCTTCCATTTATTGATTTTTTGGCATAAATTTTTCCTCCATTTGTATATACTGACAAATAACCGACAGATTTCAACGTTTTAGCATACTTCAATAGTTCTAGCTATTCCCTACTGAGATAATCATTAACATAAATCATTTTTGTCTGTTCATTTCCTTTAAAATTTGATTTGGCTGCCATAAGTTCGTCCTTCGCTTTTTTAGAGTTAAATTTCACCACCATCGTTTGAGTTTGATTAGTTGAGTTTTTTCGCTTTAAAAAATAAGCATCTTCTATTTGGCATTCATCTATGTCCACTTTGACACTTTTTGTTAAATTGAGTATTGCATCAACAGCACTATCTTTATCGTCAACTTTAATGCCACTTATTATGCAGTCATTTTTTACCCGTTGATCATTTAACATTTTCACAGTACTTTTTAATGTAGCTATTTCATCTCTCAGGTTTTTATTTTCTTTTTCAATTATTTGTATTTTCTTCTTATTTTCGGTTATACTGTTTAACATTTCATCAAATTTTGTTGACATAAAGTTCAGTGACTCTTGTAAATCAGACAGCTGATCAAGTTTATTGAGTTTTGTTTTTATCTCATACAGTTCTTCTCTAACAATACCACTGTTATCAGCATCAGTACAAAAATGACAAACAAATTCTTCTGCATTACTTCTTAATAATCGTTCATAACGACGTTTATCTAACTGTGTACACATAACATGATATACATTTTCGCATTTATCGCATTCTATGCTGTTCTCTTTTTCATCTATTGCCAATTTGCAATGGCCACAAATTAATTTTGGATTTTTTCCACTTTTACGGCTCATACCCGGCATATTCGAATGTATTAATATAATCCGCTTTATAAAGCCGTGTGTAAAAAGTTTTTTAACAAATTTTTATCTTATTTAAATATGAAAAATCAACTAATAAAATAAACTTCTTCAGAGCACAATTTTTATCCACCTTTCTAACACAATGTTGCCAACCTTTGAGAAGCATATTCCGATATCATGGAGTCCATTGGGTCTTGTCGGGGGACATTTAACGAAATAAATTCCGTGTTAGATTTTGTCTCCTATTATCCTACCCACAGTCTTCAAAGCTAAGACAAGAGTTACCATGTGAAACGGGCTTAAATTTAATAGAGCCTCCAGTGTCGCTGTAAGAGTGGTTTTAATTCTCCCGGTTACACCAATACACTTTAGTCTCTATATCTTCTATAAATCCAGCTGAGCTATTTTTAGATTTGGTTTGTGGCCCCATAAGTCAGAATTGATCTGACGCATAATCCTTCAACATTTTCATGCAAACCTTCTGCCTATCACTATGTCATGTTTGCCCTTTTATTAAAAGTTGTTTATATGAGCCTTCCATGTCAATTTGCTATCCAGTTTCTGTGCTTTTATTTCACTCAGGAGTCGAATATTTTTCCTATTCCTACATACATACGTGAATACATAATTGGTCATTACAAACCCTTCGGTCACGGTTACGACATAGCTTCTCACACCACTTATGGTGTGTTATAATTTCATACGTGATTGGCGAGACCTACAGCTTAAAGCCGACTCCGAACTATAGATTTTTGAGAAACTTTTCAAGGCAATTTTATTTTCGTATTCCTCCTAGTTTTGCTTATAATTCCACTGACCTGTACTATATTTAAAATATCAAGATCTCTTGAAAATCAGCGAAAAGTATAGTTAGTCGTGGGTAACCCATTGTTGTGTCAACCCTTATCATTTCATTTGCCGCGTATATTTTCTCAAATTGTATGTTAAGCACCTGGAGGTCTAGAATTTATACTCTTCTAATTAATGTCATACTTCAAGGATCAGGATTCTTTGTTTGCAAATTGGTATTCACCATAGATGGGCACTTTGCAGTACCAGTAAAATTTCAGTAAATATTGATTTTTACTGATTACTGAAAAAAATTTCAGTATTCAGTAAAATTTTAGTGGTAATGCAATCTAAATTTCATTTAAATGTAATTTAATGCAATCTAAATTTCATTTAAATGTAATTTAAATTTAGATTGCATTAACAGTAAAATTTTACTTTTTTTCATTTAAATTTTATTTAAATTTCATTCAAATTTAGATTGCATTAACAGTAAAATTTTACTGAATACTGACATTTTTTTCAGTAATCAGTAAAAATCAATTTTTACTGAAATTTTACTGGTACTGCAAAGTGCCCATCTATGGTATTCACCACATTTTTTAATATTAAAATTTTATTATACATATTTAAATCAAATGTTCTGTTGCAACTTTTTTATTTTACAGAACCAAAACTTGTTTGAAGCATCATATGTTTAAGAACAAATCATTCTAAACAATAACTAACAGTATACAAATTCAGCAGTACCATTCTTTAACATGATGGAATGTTACTCTTTCCACAATTCGCTTAACATGTGGTGAACTTAGGAGTGCCAGACGTACTGTTTTTAACAGTACATGTACTGATTTTTTTCAATTGTACTGCTTTATTCACAACACCTAAATCAGTACGCAAATGTACTGTTTTTTAGCATTTGCACTGTTTTTGTACTGTTTTTTTCTTAAATGCTACTTATGTATGTAGCAATACAAAATATGTCTCTATTTTAATATTTTGGAACAAAAAAATTTGTTCTGAGCTAACGAGGAATCCAATACCAAATACAAATGGCGGTATTACTGATATTAAACGCCATATGAAGACAGTAAAACATATGCGGAATTTAGGAAGCTATCAACAAAAGCCTGTATGTCGTTTTTTTTTAACAATAGTTCGAATAAAGAAACAGAAGGAGCAAAAGAGTCAAGTTTAATGGCAGAGGCAGCTTTCGTCTATCATACCATCATACATAGCCACAGCTACCAATCCGCAGACGACAGTAGTAAGCTTTTTAAACAAATGTTTCCAGACTCAAATATAGCTTCTAATTTTACATGCGGTAATACAAACTTATCGAAGATTGCTACTAATATTTTGGCGAAGTATTCTTTTGAAACTATGCTAAAGGACTTGAATGATGATCACCCTTTTTCTATTTCAACCGATGCGTCAAACAAATTAAATATTAAAAGCTTTCCAATTGTCCTCCGGTAATTTTCTAAGCATACGGGAGTAAATACAAAACTTTTGAAGTTTTATGAGTCAAATTCCGAAATGTCAAGAGATATTCGTTGAAGTCTCAATTGGAAGGCAGAAATTTAATCTTGGCCAACGTCACCAGCTTTTGTGCAGATAATGCAAATGTTAATTTCGGATGTAAACAAAGTGTTTTTGTTGAGCTTAAGGAAAATAATCCAGATATCATAGGTATGGGATGTTTGTGTCATATCATTAATAATGCATTTAAGAATGGATTGAAACTTTTAAAACTCGGTATGGAGAATATTGTAATAAAAGTTTTTAATAAATTTAGCTCATCAACAAAGAAGACTTCAAGTCTAAAAGAAATGTGCGAGTTCTATGAACTAGAATGGACTGAAATGCTTCGTCACGTGCCGACACGATGTTAATTAATTTTAAAAATAAACGAATTAATTTTAAAAATAATGAATTTTACAATTTTTTAAAAACAGAAGATGGGAAGAATGGCATTTTAAAACATATAAAAAAAATGATAAATATCTTTAAAAAGTAATATACAAAACTATTTTGAACTTTGAAAAGAAACAATATAATATTGTAACTTTATATACACATACACTGCTGTTCAAAAAAATATATTCACCTGCTCTGCGAAAGATTTACTAGACATCTCTTATGCAAAGGAGTATATGTAAAAAAGTGACTGCACTTTGTTTACTGGCCTCTTATGAATATAATTCCGATACATTTCAAAAATTTGAAGCGTGACTCTCCTTTAGTTAGTTGCAAGATGTTGATCATGGTGAATCTATTTTATTGAACAGCAGTGTATGTCTATCTATCTAAAAAGCATTTTAATAGTATGTACTTATATTTAAAAATATTTGTTTAAAAAAAAGCATATACTTATGTACATTTGAAATTAATTTACTATATGATCTCATATTTTAATTGTTTTTTTAATTAATACCTTAAAATGTTATGAATTGAATAAATTGTTATGTTTTTGTAAAAGCGTACTGTTTTTTTCATTAATTGTACTGGGTTTTTGTACTCAGTGTACTGTTTTTCCGAATTCCAAATCTGGCTACCCTAGGTGAACTACACAAAACAACATCCAATTAATATGAGTTTAAGAAATGTTAGAAGGCTCTTTTTGCAGCTTTTAACATTCGACAGACTCAAACAAAAGTCTCTGCAGTATAAATTCTATAAACAGCCTTTCGCAAGGTAATGTTAATACGACAACATGGGAAGTTATTTAACGAACTCTGAGGATAACAGTCCCATGATGTTGCAAATGTTTAAGGAAATGTTACTGATGGCAACTGACGGTAACTCAACGCGAAAGCAATATATCGGCGAACACTTATTCAAGTTTAATGAGAAATTGTGAATACGATATTAAAATAAATAAAAAATTAAAATATATACAGAGTATATAAATATATTTATTTTATTTATTTATTTATTTATTTTAGTCTATGGATTATATCCTTGCAGACATTTAAAAATATATAATACATTTAAGAAAAAATTTACATTTACACAATTAATTAGAAATTATGGGTCAAAAATTTTAAAAATATTTTTTAATTATGAATTATTTAAAAGAGAAAATAAAAAAAAAATTGTAGACAAATGTGTGCACATAAAGTAGTATAAGAATTAATACATCAGGAGTTCAAAGAAATAATTAATAATTTTTTCACTGCATTCGTATTTAATGAATAATCAACAAGTCCAAAAAATTGGTTGAATTCGTTACACATCCTTCTAAGCGGGTCAGCATCAGGATAATTGGCTCTAAACATTGGAATAGACAGTGGTAAAAAATTTCGCGATAAACGTCGAGGTATATTAAATGAAATTTCGTTTATCAAGAATCCAGCGCATATATCTCCTTTTATAACATTTAGTATAAATGAAACATTTAACATAATTCTACGGCTTTTCAATGTTGGCAATTTAATAAGAGCTAATCGGGCAGAGTAAGATGGCAAACTACGGAGGTCAAAATGTAGTCCACGTAGGCAAAATAGGAGAAATTGTTTTTGCACAGATTCAATTGTATTGGAATGTGTTTGGTAAATGGGATCCCAAATTATAGAACCATATTCTAGAATTGGACGAACAAGCGACACATAAAGTGCCTTTGTGATGTATGGATCCTTAAATTCCTTCGACCATCGCTTTATATAACCCAGTGCAGCCCTGGCCTTATTTACAGTACACGTTATATGAGAAATGAAGCTTAATTTCTGATCGAATAAAATACCCAAATCCAGAAAACGGTCAACCACTTCAATCTCATAACCACCAATAAAATAATTCACAATAATTGGACTGGTTCTCGAAAAGCGCATTAATTTACATTTCCTGAAGTTAAGCTGCATTAAATTGGCGTTACACCATTCATAGAACGAATTTATATCAAATTGTAAATGCTGTTGATCCAAAAGATTGTCATAAGTTTTAAAAAGCTTTACATCATCCGCATACATCAAAATGTTCGAATACTTTATAACTTGAGGCAAATCATTTATAACTAAGGAAAAAAGGAGAGGTCCAAGATGACTTCCCTGTGGTACTCCAGAACGTGCATGTATTTTTTTTGATATAACGTTGTTGAAACAAACCGATTGAGTTCTATCCGATAAATATGATTTTAACCACTTAATAGCCGGATCCGTAAAGCCTATCAAATGTAATTTTTTTTAATAGGAGCTTATGATTTACTTTATCAAAGGCCTTTGAAAAGTCGGTATATATAACATCTGTTTGCCTTCTATTAAAAAATCCACGATTTATGACAGTTGTTAGATGAAGTAAATTTGTTGTTGTTGAACATCCTTTTTGAAATCCATGCTGATATGGAGATATGAGATTACAAACTTGGTAATACAATGTATCAGTAATCAATTTTTCAAAAAATTTGGGTATAACACTCAATTTCGCTATACCCCTATAATTTTCTATATCAGATTTATCACCCGATTTGAACAATGGGACTATAAAAGAATCCTTCCAAATTTTTGGGACATATCCATTTTTAATTGATAAATTAAACAGAACAGTTAGGGGGTGAGCTAAAGCATCAGCACAATTAATTAAAATGCTGCCCGGAATTTTATCAGGACCACAACTGTGTGAAAATTTTAATTTTTTTAAATGAGTTGCAACAGTTTGTGTATCAAAGAGTGGTATAGATATAGAATGTTTAACCATCAATGGATAAGGATACTCCATTTTATCATCATAGTTTTCGTCAGAATAAGTGCAGGAAAAAAATTCAGCAAACATGTTACTTATAGTCGAAATATCGCTAGATTCATTATTTCGATATGGCATTGAAGCTGGAAAGCATGTAGATTTTCTCTTTGAGTTTATAAATTTATAGAAAGACCTAGGATTACGTATTAGATTAATTTTAGCCTTTGCCAGATAAAGCCAAGTAGTTTAGGTGACTTTGAATTAGTGCTTGGTAAATTATTAGCTTCGTATTAGTACTGAACTTATTTTTAAATTTATATAATAAACCTGTAGCGCATACAATTTTAGATTTTAAAATTCCTATGTGTATATCCCACGATAAATTACTTTGTAAGTAAATTCCAAGATATTTTGTTGAAAAAGACTCATTAATTAACTTTCCGTCCACAAAAATATTGAAATCTTGATTAGGATGCAAATGTGGTCTAAACCGTATAAATTTTGTTTTTTCAGCATTAAGACACAATTTATTTATTCTCGCATACTCTGTGATCATTGCTGCATCATATTCCATTTGAGCTTTTAATGAAGTTTCGTGCTTGTAAGGATAAAATATACTAATATCATCAGCAAATAGGAATAGTTTTCCAAAAAGTTGTAGATTTTTTATATCGTTAATATAGATACTGAATAGCAAGGGACCCAACACACTCCCTTGAGGAACTCCATACTCAACGTCACCCATAAAGCTTTTATGACTGTTTACCTCTACGTACTGTTTCCTATTAGAAATGTAATTTTTCAACAAAGTTAAAGCTTGGCTCTGTACACCATAATAAGACAGTTTTTCAATCATAATCTTATGATCCACAAGATCAAACGCTTTAGAGAAATCATAAAAAATTCCAGCAACTCCACAAAAACCGTCATCCAATCCTTTGCAAATGTGGTTCACCACGTTAACAACAGCTTCCTCTGTGCCACAACCTTTTTTAAAACCGTACTGACATTCATATAACAGGTTGTTTTCATTAAAATATGTGGATAGCTGTTGACAAAGGATTTTTTCAAAAATTTTATCAATAATTGGCAGCAAAGCTATCGGTCTAAACTTATCGATTTGCATAGCATGTTTTTCTTTTGGTATTGGTATAATTTTGGCAATCTTTAAAGAGTTAGGATATATAGTAGTGCCGATAATATTATTCAAAATACTTGAAAGATAAGTAGCAATAATCTCTTTGCAAACAAATATAGTTTTTGGTGAAATACCATCGTTTCCACAGCTCTTTTTTAAATTTAAATTGGAAATTGTCTTCAAGATTTCAGAAACATTTGTGTTGGTAAAGTCAAATACGGATTGACATCGTTCCAGAGTTCTTAAAGTATTACATGAGTCACCAGGCAAACATTCAATGCACTGCCTTAACTTTTTAGAGACTTGTAAAAGATGTGTATTGAACATATCGCTTATATGATTATCCGAAATTACATCACCATTACTATTAAATATTTTAATTTTATGCTTTGACTCTCGTCCCAAATTTTCATTTAAAAATTTCCAGCATTTCTTTGGATCTTGTTGAAATTGATTTAAGTTTTTCTGGTAATAATTGTTCATACATTGCTTACATGACCTTCGGATGATGCCGCTAATCCTCTTCAATATATCCTTAACATTGTGTCTACCTTGTTTACGCATCTTTAGTAATTTTTTCTTGTAGTTTATTAAATTTAATAAATTTTTATTCATCCATGGAGTTAATTCGTATTTTAAAAGTACTCGTTCTCGTTTTTCAAATGTAGCATTTATAGTTGCAAAGGAGATACAATCTGTTAGCTTGGAAATATCATCTGATGGATTTCCAGTTTCATAATAACCATTCAAAAGATTATTAAGGGTGTCTTTCACTTTTTCATAATTACAAGTTTTTCTTACTTTTACAACGTAATCTAAGTTGTTGAAATCACATTTCAGTTTACATGATATTATATTGTGATCTGTTAAATTACATGATATGGTATCTATAAGAATATCTTCCATAATGTTGCTGTATACATTGTCAATACATGTTCCAGATTCAGGCCGATTATTAACTCATGGCAATTTTTGTAATTGTAGCCAGACAGGATATTAATTAAATCTTCAGATAAGTTACTATCCAAAAAGTCAACATTGGAGTCGCCAACAACCACACTAGGATACCTCCCACACCGTATTAATAAGTTCTCAATAAAATTAGAAAACATATTGAAGCTACTTTTCTGAGACCTATAAAACGATGTAAATTTTATAGGTTTACCATTGATTTTAAGCTCTTGTAACGAAATTGTTATTGCTTCGATAAAATCTTTGCTTTCACAATCTTCAACTAAGTATTTCAAATTATCATTTATGTATATTGAAGTTCCACCATAACCATCTCGTCTGCAGCAGTGTACGACATTATATCCAAAAATATTGTAAATCTGGGAAACGTTTGAAGAAAACCAGGTCTCCTGTACAGCGATGATGCTTGGGAGCTTAGGAAGTTTTGAAATCATGAACTTAAATTTATTAAATTTTTCAATAGATGAAATGCTTCGCATATTGACTGAGATGATATTAAACAAAGGAGAATTTAATGTTTTATAATAGTCTTTAAAAGAATTAAAATTATCAAAATGTTTATTGTTCATAAGGAGAGAAAAAAAAATGTAGTATTAAAACAAAAATGTAATCAACAATAAGAAATATGTTTTATTGAGCAGGTGACATGAATGTTGAAGGATTGCCATCATCCTCATCACTATCTTCTCTTGTAGTCGCAGCACGAGTGTATCTTGATTGGTTTGTAGTAGCCTCCAATAACATATCATCAACATCCTTCTCCGATTTTACCAACCTTGGTTTAGATATAGCGCTTTTTCTTACAAAAATTTTTCCATTGTGGGTGTAAATTGAAGCATAACCGACATTCCTTAAGGTTTTAGCGTATTTAAAAACATTAAGAGTTTCTTTACATAGATAATCATTTACAAATATATCCTTGGTATTTTCATTTTCTTTGAGTTTTGATTTTGCTGCCATCAAAGTGCCTTTAGACTTAATTGATTCAAATTTGACAACTAAGCTGTCTTTATTTCTTAATGTATTCTTATCTTTTACAATATAAGCCTCTTCTACATCTTTCTCATTCAAATCAAGACCCACATCTTTTGAAATTTTGATTAGTGTATCCACAGCATTATCATTTTCCTTTACCCTCACACCTCTTATTATGCAATTCTTCTTTACACGCTCATCGTTTAGTAATTTTACAGATTCTTTTAATTCTTTTATCTCTGATTTTAATAATTTATTTTCTTTTTGAACAAGTTCAATTTTCTTTTTGTTTTCAGCCACCCCTCGTAGAATTTCTTCATATTGTTTGGACATGAAAGTGATGGCATCTCTCACTTCAGACAGCTGATCGAGCTTATCTAATTGTTTTTTTATATTCTTCAATTCTTCTTTGACACTAACATCACTTTTGTTACATTTCTCACACAAATATTCTTCGCTCTCATTGTTAACCAGATATGCAAATTGTTGTTTACTTAAACTGGTACAAGCAGCATGAAAATTGTTGGTGCACTTGTCACACTCAATTCTATCGTCATTTTCTTTCACCTCCTTCTTACATTGGGCACAATAAATTGTTTTTTTTAAGCTAAGACGATTTTTTCCAGACATATTTCAATATTTAATTATAATATGCACTTTAGTTTTTATTTTTTTTTTTTATAATTTATATTTAAAGGCAAGGGTTAACAGTTTATTTTATTGAAATAAAATTAACTTGTTTCTGACGTATAAATTTGGCTGCTTATTCGTACAGGGTTGCCAACTGTTTACCTTGTGTTTGGGGTATCGGTAGAATAGTAGGTAGTGGTAGTTTGCTTATTAGATGTTAGGCAACAGTTCAAGCATCTTCAAAAAACAAAATTTTGAAAAATATTTCTTCAGCGTCTTCCCCAAAAATCTATCGTCCGGAATCGCCTTTAAACTGTAGGTCCCGCCACTCATAAATGGTGTGAGAAGCTAGGTCGTAATCCTGACTGAAGGGTTGTAATGATAAAATAAGTATGCATTGTGCACTGCAAGCATCTGATTAATAAAACCAGTTTTCACTTTGGAATCACTCACTCGAACTTCGATTTAGAATATATTGCCGAGTTTTGTTATACAGCAGAAATTAATTTTTTATTTAAAGTATTGGAATTTTGGATAACCTTTAGTAAAACTAACGCCTGCCTTTAGTCTCGTTGCACCATTGTGTGGTATTGGTGTGTGGTACCGGCGACAGTGGTGTGGAGGGTTTTTCATTAGCTTATTTGGTACCAAGGTATTTATTCTCAGAGTTATTACCAGATATCTGCTGAAAAGAAGTCGCCAAAGACATTTTTTTCATATTTCGTTTTGTTGGAGATGTCTGATCTGGGGTTTGAACCGTGGTCTTAACTCTTAAAAAAACATAATACAACAGACTGGAGTCTGGTGGGAATAGAACCAACGACCCTGGCGCTAATAGTTCATCACACTATCCACTAGATGGTATCTAGTAAGCATACGCCTATGCATCCATAGAGAGCGGAGGAAAGAAAGCATAAGAGGTTAAGCGATGTGTGGCCGCTTCGTAAACTGTTAGCTCACTTCTACGAAGTAATTAAAAAAATCCCATTAAACCGAAAACCCCGTTAAATCGAAAATCCCGCCAAATCGCATAAATTGGCTTGTACCTTGCGATTGAATATGATCGAAACTCCACAGTATTTTTGCACTTGGGCGTACTTACATACATACTAAGCATAGAACATAGAAAAATCTTTCACTGAAGGCACATTTTCTGAAAGGTTTTTCTGTACAAAAAGCGAATGCGAAAGGTATGTATGAAAGTATGTTTTAGATTACTGTAGTTTCATTATAAATTTTCAAAAAGGACAGTAATGAACAGGGCAAGGAATTTCATGCACTAAAAAATTAAAAATATGCAATAAAAAAATTTTTGTTTGAAATATATTTATTTAACAAATAAAAAAATAAAATTCAGGTTTCATATAAGGAACATATAGGATTTTAAATGTATTTTTTAAAGGAAAATTAATTCATTTACATATGTAATGGATACATATAAGGATATTGTTAAATTATATAATAAATATTTATATTAAAAGAAATCAGTCCGTTATTCATTCTCATATAACAAAATTTAATTTAGATTTTTATTTATATAAACAAATAATTTTTTTTTTTAAATTTCCAAAAAGAAAACTCTGTCTGTTTGGACGAAAAAAGTTTTTGTACATTGAAAATGTACGCTCAGCGTCAATAGACGTTAAAGGAGCATATTTAAATGATGCCATTTCCATTGAGGAATATTCATTTTCAACTTGATTTTCTTCATTAAAATTATTATCTATAAAAAAATTTTTTTTACTATACCATTATTTTTCTGTAATATATTCTTTAGTTTTATTTTAATTTTATTAGAAACTTCTCCATTTACATTACTAATTTTAACAATAGCACCATCAATTAATTTCATTTGTGTATTTAGTGAATTGAATCCTTGTAGTTTAGTTATTGTTCCAGAAATAAATTTATAATTTGAGCACAGAAATGCTAATTGACTTTTAATATTATTGTTTTTTAAAATATCTTTAATTTTTTTAATTGAAAGAGTATCGCTATTACCAAATTCTTCCATTATAGTCTTAATTTCTTCAAAATATTTTCCGTAATACTCTGCCGCATCCAACCAGGTTCCCCATATTATAATTATAGGTTGTGGTGGAAGAGGGATCCCTGGATAATTTTCTTTAAATTTAGCTACACGCGATAGTGCCTTTAGAAAAACTTTTTTCCATTAGAAATTAATACATCTACATATTTAAATTCTGGTCTAATTTCTTCTGCAACTCTATGTAAACCATGTTCTAAGCATGTAACATGGATAAGTTTGGAATAAAATACCTTTAAACTATTTGCTGCCTTTACCATATATGGAGCCGCATCTGTTAAAAGCTGGAGGATTTTGTTTTTTTTTATCAAAATCTTCTCCTAATAAATTAATAGAGTCGTTAAATTCTCGGGCAATTGTCGCATGGTTCACCTTCTTCAATTCTATAATATTAAGTACAAATCTTCAACAATTACATTGGCCACATAACGGCCTTCAATATCTGTTGTTTCATCTATAGATGCCCAAAGTAACTTATTTTTTAAAATGTTTTTAATTTTATTCAATTCACTATCGTATATTTTATCCAAACATCGTTTTCTGAGCTGAATAATTTCCAAATAGATTTCTTATATCAACATTATTTAATTTATATAATGGAATGTCGGCAGAAATAAACGCTTCACGCAAGGCCATTCCAAAGTTGTTGCTGGTGTCTACTTCGCTCAAAAACGTCTGCGAGTTCTTTTCTTTAAAATTATCGTGCAACTCCTTGTGTTTTTGGCTATTTAGATGCTGCTCCACTAAAAATTTATGTATTGACATAAAAATATTTCCAAAAGGAAATTAAATATACAATAAAATGGTAAAATATGCTAAATATATGCACTTATAAGAAAAATATGCAAAATATGCATTTATTATAAGATATGCAAAAATATGCAACAACAAATCGATGCCATTTTGTTGCAAATTCTTCGATTCGAAAAGATATATTGTCAAAAGTGATTTTTAATTTCCGACTACAAACATGCATTTGCATTAAAATCCTTGCCCTGGTAATGAATAACGCCATCGACAAATAATGCATTTTAGGAACCTTGATGAGTTACAAATTTGATTACAAGTCTAATGTTTTCCTGAAATGTCATATAAAATAAGAGTGGTTAGAACTTAAACTACTGTAAATACATGTTACTAGACTTCAATTACTATACCTATAGCAAAAATCAGCTGTTAAAGACTTTTCCACACAAAAACGCAAAAACTTTTCTGCAACTCTCCGATACATTCAACTAATTTTTAAAGCGTTTCAAATAAATTAAATTTTATTTTCGCTTCTTTTACATACTTCTCGTTTCTCCTTTTTTCTTATTATTTTTAAAAAGGAAAATAAGAGAATGCCCAAAATACAACAAACTTAAGTTTTTCAGTATATAATATTGTTTGTTTTCTATTTTTATTTCAAAAAGACAGCTTCAAAAAGGTAAAAAAGTGTTTTTTTTATTTATTTATTCATAGAAATTTTTATTTTTTACTGTCTTAAAAAGATGAGTACAAAGAAAAAGTTTATTTTTAGGTGGCGAAAAAATTGTGACAACATAATTAGAAAAATAAAAAAGATTTTTGCCCATAAAGTTTATCGTTTTTACTTTAAAAGAAAGTTGCATAATAAAACATAAAAAATGATTCTTATTTTTCTTAAGGCAGTTGTGGAGGCTAAAGTCCAACATAAAATTACTATTGAGTAGAAAATTTAATACCATTTTACGCGTTTATGCATTTCTTTTGTTACGTTTATAACGTATTCATTTAAGTTAATGAACGATAAGTTTTTTTTTTTTGGTGTTTTCTAGACTTTTTTCATGTATTAAAATTTTTCTTTATGTTTATTTAATTAACCGTTGAAAAAGTTAAAATGCCTAACTAAATTGGTGTCTGTTAAGCGCCCCACCTTATTGTATATATGCATCGGGTATTTGTTTAAAAGGTTAGGACCTTAAATTGATAATAAAAGACGGAAGTATTTTTCTAATAAAATTTTTTATTTTATTTTCGTAGATATTGTCACAGTGTTTATTTTTTGTGGCGGTTGCTGTCTGCTGAAGTCGATGTACATAGTCTAGTACGTAGTGTGTTGGCCACTAGAAGTGAGGCCACGCTTCAAACCAAGGGTCATATGTAAAAATATTTCTTCGACGACTTCCTATCAATAGATTTCTGGCGAAAACTCTGAGAGAAAATAAAATTGACAAAAAATTGTATCTCAATAAAATCTGTAGTTCGGAGTCGACATAGTCATATGGCGTCAATACAGCTTGAATATTGGGTTCCAATGATTCAGGAGTTCCAGGTTTGTAGGCAAAAACCAATGGTTTATCATAATCAATAAAAAGTAATCCAGATAGGCGAGATTCTTTTGTTTAAATAAATTAATTTTAAAAAAAGAGACAGGCGAAAAAAACCCTTAGGAAGTATACTAACTGCACGGATTTGACTGTTATTCTTTTTACGGTGCATGGTTATATAGGTAGAAAGGGGAACCTAGTCTCTGGCACGCTACCAAACGCTATACTAAGACACGGTGAATATATTATATATATATGTATATTATATATACATATATGTACAGTGGTGGCCTTATAATTAGAAACGACTTGGCAACATGTATGTTTGTTAATTTATTTTCAAAACTTTTGTTACTCACTTTAAAATTAATAGCTAAAAAAGCAATTAAACAAATTAGCTTTATGTTGAAAATAAAAAAATTCACAGCATCATTATCATTTTTAAAAAAATTAGCTCAAATCAAAAAATACCAATTTCAGGTTGGTCATATAATTAGAACCAAAAAAAATATTTTTACAAACAGCTTAATAATATCTTAATATATTCACATTTAATGGACATATTCTTTAATATTTTGTCGGATGAACCTTGTTTTGAACAACATCTGCAAGACTTTTTGGCAAACTTTGTATCAAACGTTGGCATCTTTGTACTGATATGTTTTGCCAACTTTGTTGCACCAGCTGAAAGCATTTATCGTTATTTCGAAGGTGTTTGTCCTTATGATCTCTATTAACAATTGCCCATACATTTTCAATTGGGTTGGGATCAGGATTTTGGGGTGGCCAGTCCAGAACGTCAATATTTTGACCCGAAAGCCAACACTCCACTAACCTTGAAGTGTGCTTTGGGTCATTGTCATGCTGAAAAATGTAATTGGTTCCATTACATTTTCCAATATGCTTTTTTATTGATATTGGTCCATTATTCCTTAAACTTTTAGAATTGGACCCACACCACGCCAGGAAAAGCACTCCAGACCATAATAGAGCCGCCACCGTTTTCACTGTGTACATGGGATCAAAGGCTTTATTTGGAAGACGTCTTGCATAAGTTTTTCCATCAGATTGGAACAAATTAATCGTGGATTGGTCACTCCAGAGAATTCTGTTCCAGAAACGTGGATCTTTTTTAAGCATTTCCGTTGCAAACTGTAACCGGTTTTTAATAATTTTTTTTAGACATGCGGTTTTTTCTGCGCAATGCACCCACGAAGTCCCGAATCCTGCAAACGCCTCCTTATTGTCCGTGTGGATATTTCTGACGTTATTTTTTGAGAGTATGCCCGTCAATTACATTTTGAAAATAAATTAACAAACATAGATGTTGCCAAGTCGTTATTAATTATAAGGCCACCACTGTATATGTATACATATATATATATATATATATAATTAGCAATCCTTTCTTCGCACCTTAGGTACAAAGCTTGTTAAATGCTGCAAGCCCGAAAATCTGACTGATCTTTGAGGAACTTAGCCTATCGAAGTTCATCTGGTTTGTAATCACAGGAACAACAAACGTATCATAGATACTGTAAAAGCTGATCGTTACCCGTTCGAGGAAGAAAATTATTATTCCTTTTCCATTCCGTATTTTGCGGTTGCAAATTTGCAGCTAAATATAAGGGGTTATGTGTCACTGAATCTCTACTGTCGACCTACATATATATACAAAATGCTAAAGAAAATCGGTTGTTTTGCAGGATAATACAAAACTATAATTTTATATTCTTGAAAGAATTGAACTGAAGTAAAAATTAAATTGAACATAAAATAAAATAAATTTTGATTAATTGTTTTGTACGACGTACTTTAAAATTTTTATTTTTGTGATTATTATTATTATTGTAAAAAATTTGGTATGCTGTAGGCTGAAATATGATTCTTAACTAATAGCCGTGAACAAAATTAGCACGTAAAATTCATTTTGCTTTACGGTGTCTACGTCTTAATAAATTAAGCATTAAAGTTCTTTCAAGATACCACACATAATCTTCTGAGTTTAATCATGTTTTTCTAGAAAGCCCTTCTTACTAAAATGTCTACAAGTACCTGCGAGTTAATTTAATTTTAGGTTTCATACAACGATTTCAATTTTACTCCACCCCCCAAACAAAAATCGTGTATAACCTGTTATTTTTTTCCAATACAACAAGCAGGAAATTTAAAAAAGACAAACCAGAGGAAATACATCTGTAGAAATTTTCCAGGCTTGTTTAGACTGTAAATACAGAACACTTTATTTTTTTGTAGACAAGGATATTTTTGTTAATTTTTTCAATTCAATATTAAAATTTTATGTTTAAAATTTGTTAGGAAAAAAAGTGATTTTCATAATTCATTTCAATTTTCTGTACAGAATGATGTAACTATTCTGTACCTTTGGATAAAAAGTTATTTCATTAAATTTAAGTTAATATTTATAAATAAATCGCATATCAACAGATGCATATACAAAAATGAGCGGGCCTATATTCATCATTTTAAAATACAGTTACTATTTTATGTGATCGTGATTTTATATTATTAGCTGAACACATCGAGCACACCATAACTGATATTTTAAAATTAACAGCAGCTGATGAAATGAATGCGAGTTCGAAGCCATCAAATCTACAAACACAGAGTTTTTGCCCGAAACCTGCTGAGAGGAAGCCACCGAAAAAATATTTTTTCCGTGACCTCATGTCTACGTATTAGACTACGGCGAATTCAGTGAATGTCAAAACAAACGAAATTAATTTAATTTGTTTAATTGTAAAAGCTTTTTTTTTTGATGTTATATAATGTTAAACAAGGAAGCTCAAATTACCCATCACACTTCACGTTTCCTGTTACATTTCTGTAGCGAATATTTTTCTCTCTTGTGTTTTATAAGCTTGATAAGTATTTCAATATCGTGACACCTACTGCAAACAAATTTAATTTAAAGTGATTTCTGTGACAGTTTTAAACCAATTATGTGGGTGTAATTTAATAAACAGATTTAAATTGCAAGGACAAAGCTTTTTATCAAAATGAAAATGAAACATTAGGAGAAGAAAACTTTAGTATTTTTATTTTATAGTGTTGATATCAGAAATTTCATTACATTATATTAAATACTTCATTGGTTTAAATAAATGAACTAAAGTTTAAGGGGTTAGATATGTAGAGCCTAAAATTCTCATCTAAAAGTTAGGCACACTTGTACATTTTATTACTAGAGACTAACCGGTGACTTGTTATAAACTAAACCGCGTAATGTACTTTAATTTTGATGTTTTGAGATGACCGTGTTATCAAATTGCTAATGCAGAATATTTAGATTTATCAATTCAAGCGAAAGGAAGTTGATAATTATCGAACCACACTGACAGCAATGGTCTGCTCAAGGCACACTTCAGCAGTTTGCAACTCGTCCAGAGCGCATTCAGTAAACACATGTCGTTGTCAGTGATCGTCCATTGTAATTTGGCAAAACCGATTGAATAAACAGATGCAGTCCTCAAAAATATGGCCGCTATCAACTGTCAATGTCCGTATTGCAATAACCTATGTTAAACTGTTATCACTATTAATGATACTTATTCGAAAATCCTAATAAATACAACAGCAAGATTAATGAATTTATTTTATCAAAGCCTTCATACTACACTTACAACATTCTCATATTAAGTATGTGAATAGGGCAACACATAACTTCGAGTACCACAAGACTCCCTATGAATATACGTGTTTCTGTAGGATGTATAGCCACGGGTCATGGGCTACATTATATGTGTTATATTATCTTTTTTTGTTTTGTTTTGGGAAACATTTTGACAAATAAAAGTCTTTCAGTTTTGCCATTTCTTTGTTTTACTTCAGCTTAAAAATTCAAGAACGCATCATCTTTTATGGAGAATAGGGGAACCACCCATTTTTTGTTTTTTGAGTGCCATTCTAGTAACTGAAGGAGAATCTTTCCCAATTATTGCGCGCAGTCAGTATTTCTATCACGGTTTTGTCGTGTCTTGTTTATTACTGCTCCTATTATTATGTTTTAGAACAAACAAAATGATTAGAAATATTATTATACGTTGATGATTATCGTTGTCATGTTATTTACCAGAGATGGAATAAAACGAGATTTCGTGTACACTGTTACAAACATACATATGTATATCAGAGAACTTCAAAATCACGGGTTTTCTTGATTTTGTTCAGCACAAAAACTTTTGTTCATTTTAAAGAATAACGAAAAATTCAATGATGATTAAAAATCATATTCATTTTGCTGTATACTTCAAATTCTGATTATGAGTAGAATTAATAAAAGCATTTTTTGAACAAGTTCGCACACGCAAGAGAAGGGTTTGTAGTAAATTTATCTTTAACTATACAACTCTTTAACTATACAACATGTTTGAATCAATCGTCTGTGTGATATGATACGCCAACAATGCAAACGACATAACCAATTCAACATTGATAAATGAGTACAGCTACAGGTTTAGTTTGTATTTGAATTTGATCATCAAAAACAAAGTTAGGGGAAGTACACGTGGGAAAATGCACGCTGATTTATAAGATCTCACATTTTTATAAGATCTCACAGTTTTATTTTTTATATTTTTTTATATATATTTTTTTTTAATCATTTGAATAAATTGTTGAGTTTTTACTTGAAAATAAATCTCCCGTTTTGTTTTTTTTTTTTTTAATTAATTGTACTGTTTTTATATCATTACACTGATTACGGTGTTTCCGAATTTGGCACTTTTTTAGTTCTGTTATTTGCAATTTCGAACTGCAAATTTATTATTATTATTTCCTATTTTGTCATAAACAAGACGAATAGACATCAAAGCTACTGTAAATTAAAATACAATAAAAAAAACTTGCACTTGTTGATAGGAATGAACAAATTCATACACAATGATTTCTTGCTTTTTGTACTTCAATGTTTGTGTGTTGAATGGAAAAGACAAGTATACGAGTTGACAAGTTTGATTCGGCCAATGATAAAAAAAGGCAGAGTTCAACCTACAAGTGGTTCGATTGCCTTAAAGTGAACAAAGTTCATGAAAGTTCGAACAAGTTTGAGTAATTCACTCATTCTCAGTTTAAGGAAGATTATTTTCATGAGTCAGCCGATGTGTAAACCATCAGAACCAATAAAGAGGCATATGTTCGCTTACTTTAAAATGAACAACAAAAGAGAGTGTGTTGGCAAGTTTGATAATTTGCAAATAAAAGACAAGTTTTTTGTGCCTTTGTGATTGTTGAACGGTTTTTTAATCAACAAGTGAAGTTCTCTGATGTATATCGTACGTACAAGTATTTGATGGTTTATTTATGTGATAATGTGTCGAAGCTAGGGTATACTAAAATAAGAGCTGGTTTCAAGCGATTTTAATTGTTGGAAATACGCTAAATATGCCGACTTGCTTCTTAAATCTTAGTTTTTTTTGTGTACTCATACATATAAAATTTTCATTTTCATAAAATTCACATAGTCATAGGCTTTGTAGATACGGTTCGTGGTTCAAACTCCATTTCTCTAACGACTTAGGTTAGATGAGGTTAGCTGGTAGCTTGACGTTAATAGGCAAGTTTACACGGTGGCCCATATGGCCCATGGTGTTATCCAGTGTAAGGTAAGCACCCTTGTCATGATCCGTTAGTGGTGAGTTTTAACCACTTTGAGTTTCGGATGAAAATGTTCAGTTCCCTTAGTGGCACATTCGGCAACATTCTCAGATCATCAGACGGTCAGTCACCCAAAAATCGATGACGCCTGTTTTCATGTGCAGGGAAGTCACATAAAAGATATTGTACCGATTCCGTTTCTTCCACATCATGGCAGTTTCTGATGTAATACTAGTGAAGCAGACCGAGCTTGTCAGCGAGATTGCCCATAGCTCAGTTTCACGTTAGAATTTCTATTAGAGTGTGAACCTTTCTCTTGTCAAACTCAAGTAGTTCACTGACTTTCGTACTGACCACTGCTGGATACAGCAGTTTCTTCATTCGGCAACCAGACATGATGGACTATATATGAATTTCATGATGTTTTTTTTTATTTGAAATAGCATTCTTGTAGGGGCGCATATATGCCGTTTATCGTCTCTTCCTCAGACATCTCCAATCCCTTTCGTGGCAGTTCGTCCGCCTTTTCGTTTCCGTCTTTGCCACAGGGCCCAGAACCCAGTAGAGACGGCTGTTTTGTCGACGTATACGATGTAACTAGCCTATGAAACTCCTGACCAGCTTTGATTTGACGAGGTGAAATTCAGCGCTTTGATAGCTGCTTGACTGTACACACATATGACCTTGTTCGAAGGAGCAGTTTAATAGCAAAAATCTCAGCCTGTAATACGTTGGCCTGGTTAGATAATTTCTATAACCCGGTTAGTGCCAGCTTATAATATTTAATAAAACCCAGATCCAGTTCCACATTACATTTTGGAGCCATCGGTTGTAATCCTGACTTAAGAGTTGTAATAACCAATTATGTAAGTAAGTAACAATCTTGTTAATGGGTTAAAATTCTAGAGGTATCGCAACTTCAATTTCACGGCTAAGTACAGTAGTTACATTAGCTCCAATCTTAATAAACATTGTTATACGAAGTGTTAATTTGACGAGTATGAAATGTAAACAGGATGACAGCTCTATATATAGATAGATACATACAAGGCGCTGGGCGTGGTCAACACGTTGTGACAAGCTTTTTTTAATTAAATAGCTAATGGAACTTTTGTATAATTGATCTTGACTATAAATAAATATTACTATTATTGGATTAAATATTACAAACATAATAAACAGTGTAACATATTGCCAAAATAATTTTTTTTAGCGGAACTGCTAATACTTGTTACCATTAGAACTCTCAAACAAAGTAAAATACCTTGTTGGAATACACCGAAATTTTTCAAATTTTCATAAATTTATGTTCAAGACTTTGTTTCTGTTTGTTAATATAATCATTGTGAAATATTTTAAAACAGAATAAAATAACGAAAAACAAAATATATAAACAAATTATAACTAATTTTTTTGTCCCTTGAAACTTAAGGACGTGCGTTAATATTTCACACATCGGCACAATATATGAATTGCTTCATGTTTTCTTCAAAAATGAATAAATTTTCTTGAGGAACAATTTGACATAAAAATCTAATAATAATGTCGCCACTATTGTTGTGAAATATTTTCCACGTGGATTATTGTTGTTGTTGTTAAATAAATTTTGGTACATTGAGCCATGCGCATAAATATAATAAGAAAATACAAAGAAAATAACATCTTTTTTATGGAGGATTTCCTTAAGTCAAATTTTTAAGCGATATTTTAGGCATTTTGAGAAATTGAAATTTTATGATTATGATTAAGGTTTTTTTTACGATTTTTATTTGTTTACAGCGAAAACAAATTAAAATGAAATTGTTTTCTTAGAAGACATTCCATAAGATGTCTTTAAAAACTCATCATAAAATCTGAAATACCAAGGAGCTGGTAATTGAATAAAATTAAAATAAAACAAAACAAGAATTTACAAAGCTTTAGAGAAAAGAAATGTACAATGCGCAGTTTTCCACTATTTTCCACCGTAATTGCCGACGCCTTGATGATATACATACGTGTTGAACCATGACAGAGAAATTAACTGGTATATAAATCTCCAACTTAGCAGTCTTAGTTACGCTGATGACATACATACATACATACAGACATAATTGGCCATTACAACCCTTCAGTCAGGATTACGGCCTAGCTTCTCACACCACTCATGTTGTGTGCCTTAATTCTATACTTTAGTGGCGGGGCCTACAGTTTAACGTCGACTCCGAACGACATATTTTGAGAAACTTTTTCATGGCATGTTTATTTACTCTCAGAGTTTTTGCCAGAAATCTGCTGAGAGGAAGTCACCGAAGAAATATTTTTTTTTTTCATATTTTTTGATGACTGGCCTGGGGTCGAACCCGGGCTTTTAAGTCTAATAAGCGAACATACTACTAGACTACGGCGCGTCCATGATGACATACAGTAGACAGCAAAAGCCGAAATATATTTTAGCAATTTCATGAATTTTAAGCAATAATATGTACACATAACAAGGTGCGACAGTGAAAATACACCCGAGTAACTACATAGTCTAAGTTATTCACTAGGTTGAGTAGAACTCAAAACTACATTTTTTATTTTTCTCGAACCCTCCAAAATTGTTTTATTTGACAAAAACAGTTTTTTTTAATCTTTTCACACAAAATTATTGATTACCCAAATATGTTTGAACATATTTTAAAAATGCAAAGTTTTTTAGAAAGGGGAGAGATTAGTTTAAAACGGTATGCATAAGCGTTTTGTTGAAGCATATATGTTATGAGTTTTGATGGGCTAAACTTGGAAAACATTATTTTTTTTCTCATTTTTTCAAGTTTAGCTTTCTTAATTGCAAAATTTAATTAAAAAATATAAAATAAGTGATAACATTCTGAAAGTACATTATCTTG
Source organism: Sarcophaga rosellei (assembly GCA_930367235.1). Classification (NCBI taxonomy): domain Eukaryota; kingdom Metazoa; phylum Arthropoda; class Insecta; order Diptera; family Sarcophagidae; genus Sarcophaga; species Sarcophaga rosellei. The sequence continues at coordinate 50,073,442 of OV884019.1, read as the reverse complement.
TGAAGAGATTGACACTTCGTTTGATCAAATCGGACAGAAATTACCGTGGTTATAATATAATAGTATAACAATCGTGTTATATTTTTTATATATGTCATCTTATCAAATGAAATTTAAGTTAAAAAATTTCAAAAGTTTTGATTGATCTTGTTTGTCTATGGCAAAATGTGTAAATTTCACGTTTGCACGACTACCATAAGCTGGCTAATATTTGTGTTTTTTGCAAATATTATTACAGTATTCCACGGTTAAATACCTCACCAATAAATCCAAATCTTTTCGGGTATTTATCCGGGGAAGGCATTTAAACGTCCACGTTTATTTACCCCACAGGAGCAATTATACGAACACGCTTAAATACATTTTAAAGAGTAATTATCCGAATACCCATACATTTCGTATTGATAGGCAGCAATTGAATAAAAAACCAGAATTATAAGTCAACTAAAACTTTTTATTAAGTAAAAATTAATGTTACAGAAGAAGTAAAACAATGAAACAAAAAAAAAAACGATTTTTAAAAACTTTTTATTAAGTAAAAATTAATGTTACAGAAGAAGTAAAACAACAAAACAAAAAAAAAAACGATTTTCATAACAAAACAAAAAAAAAAACATATACATAAATGCATAATTCATATAAAATGTAGTAAAAACTAATATGTATGTACATATTAAGTTTAAAAAATAATAAAATACTGATAGTCAATTATTTAAAATATTCAGTAATTTTAGATTGCGCCATATTTGACACATTTCTATTTACGGAATATCGTCGTAAAACATCAAGTGCTATTAAAGCCTCTTTAAAAGTTGGATTGGCGGAGCTTTCTTCACAAAGAACTTCGTCATCTGATGAATCTCCACCGTTTTCATTTAGAAGACTCAGAAGTATTTCTGCATCTGTTAGTAAGCCATAACATTGAATGTTTTCATCGCAGTTGACATATTCATTAAAGTTGTCTGGTGAAATATCAGCTTCGATAAAGTTTTCCTGAATTTCCTCTACTTCTGCTGATTCACCAGTTGTGAATCCTGCCTGAAATCGATTTTATTTTATTTAACCTTAAAATAGTTTATTTATCTGTATTTAATAAATACCTTACGAAAACAATTAATAATGGTATCTTCTTTCACAAGCCACCAAGCTCTTTTAATATAGTACAACACATCTAAAATTGTTTTCGATTTTAAAAATTCTTGTAATTTTAATCCTTTCTCCAATGATATTATTTGCTTTCTTATAATAATTTGTCGATAATTTGATTTAAATGAATGAATGATGCCTTGGTCCAGAGGCTGTATTAATGCGGTTGTATTCGGTGGGAGAAACTGTACGTTTATGTTTTGCAAATCTACTGTAACTTTATGGCACGATGCGTTGTCTATGAACAGCACAATTTTTCTATTTTGTTTCGACATTTCATTGTCTATTTGCTGCAGGATGGAATTCCACAAAGTATTGGTCATCCATGCATTTTGGTTTGAGTAGTAAGGAATAGGAATACTTTTACAGGATTTAAAACAGCGAGGCTTCCGATATTTACCAATTGCAAAAACTTTTTTGTATGTTCATACAGAATTCCATACAAATAGTAAATAGTAATTTCTCCTCTATGGGACAGAGTTTTGCTTGGTAAAATCTTGTAAAACAGACCACTCTCATCAGCATTAAATATATTTTCAGGAGTATAGTTTTGAAGGAGCGATAAAACCGTACTGCCTCCTATATAATTTCGAGCGCTTTCCTCGTCATTATCTTTACTTTCTCCATGCATCTTCTTAAACTTTAAGTTTTCTCTTCTCAGCCATCTCCACAACCAACCGCTGTTTGGTTCAAAATCGGAATTCAATTTTACAGCAAACTCCTTTGCTTTGTTCATTACCATTTGGCTGGAAATATTGGCATTTTCTTGGCGCATTTGGTTAAACCATATAATAAGAGCATTTTCAACGTCTTCATGGTTGGATTTTCGGCAGCGTTTTAAATCCACATTCTTATTAGAATCTGCAATAGCACGAATTTTGGATTCATTTCTAATTATTCTATTGACCGTTGAAATGTCGCAATTAAATTGTGCAGCCAGTTGGTGTTTTGTTTTTTCCTTATTTTTTGCCATAGAGATCAACAAAAGTTTTTGCTTTATTGATAAAGATGTTTTCTTGGGAGGCATTTCACAAAACGATAATTTAAATTCGAATAATTTTACCATAAAATTTATATTTTCACTTATTTTCGAAAACTAATCGAACAAGTGTCAATTTAACAGGTGCTTTAATGAAGTTGTTGCACAGTTGTAAAAAAGGTACTCTGGGTAGAAAAACGATGTTAAATCAACGAATATGCCAGTGTTGGGAAAAATTTTTTGAGGTAAATACCCGAATTGGGTATTTAAGCGAAAGTTATTAAACCGTGGGATTTTGTTTCAAAGTGTATAAAAAACATACGGGAATTCACAGTGCGAGGTAAATAAACGAAAAAGGTAATTATGCGTAGGGTATTTAACCGTGGTATACTGTATTTCTCTTTGCGCAAACATTGTTCAACTTCTGGTGGTCTTCCCATTAGCACAAGTATGATTGGGTTCATTGAATTTTTGGATGTAATAATCATTACGAATTCTTTTTCTTCCAAATATTAGGTGAGTTTGTTCTTTAGAATGTTTAATACTTTCTCTTATTCTTTATTTTTTCAATAAATTGCAAATTGTTACACCTTGTGCCGACACACATGCTGGAACAGAACATAAATTGGTGAATTTTGCATTGTGATTTTGACCAACATACATACGAAATGCAACTGATCCAAGAACGTAAGGTAAACGATCATAGCCAACGACGTGAATACGCTTAAAGAGCTTTGGAGCAGTCGGCAAGTAAACCTAATTTTCATCAACCAAACATTAAATTTGGGATCATACCAATTCATATGGCACTTAGCGGCGTCGAATGTGTTTATAGCATCAGATGTAAATGGACTGTTTTAAATTTCTATTAATTGCAATACCAATTATTATATGAACAGGCTAAACAATTTTTTATCTTCTTAATTTTATACTAACCTCAATCTGGGTAACACAATGGGCCACTGAGAGAACTTGCCTGCGAACAGCAAGCTACCGGTAACCTAAACTAAAGCTATGGTCACACTGAGTAAATATTTGAAGTAAAACATCATTTTTTTCTTTGCTCTAGATTTTGAGAAAACAAATTTGTTTGCTTGCAAACAAAAATTTCTCTAATGTGACCACCCGTGTCAAATATTTTCTACTTTGATCTTGCAAAAATTTTATAAGAACAAACAGTGGTAAATAACAGCTGTTGCACTTTTAATACATATATACTTTTAATAATAAATTATAATTTTTTTTTCATAAAATCACCAAAACGGAAAACTTATATTAATAAACTTTATATGAAAAGTAGAAATTAAAAGAAAATAAGTGTAAAGATCTTTCGACAGGTTTATTAAAAGTTTTGATCCATTAGTTCATTATGAACTAGGAACAAAAAAAATATTATTTTTAATCACATTTTTTAAATGCAAGTTTGTACCAATGAAAGATCATACATATAATTTGGTACAGAAAGTTATATGGAACAAAAAGTTTATCAACCTACTAATTTCCAAGAAAATTGTAATATTGTAAAAAAATCCAGTAAAGATCATAATTTTTCTTTAACAGACGAATGGGTTCAAATTTTTAATACGTCAATCGAAAGCTCTTTGAAAGAACTTTTCGTTGACATCCATCTCAGTGATGATTATATTTCAAAGTTTTATTAAAGCAGCAATTTAATATCTGGACCTTAGAGACCAATATCTCCAAAACCAGTCTTCGACGACACACAATTTGTATGTATATATACAATATGGTATTAAGTTTTATATTTTATCGTTTAAACGCAATTCAGTTGTCAACACTGATGTAGAAAAGAAACAATTAAACAACCGTGCGAATTTACTTTAGTTTTTGGCCAAGAATATGGCGGTAAGTTAAAAAGTTTTTTGGTAAAACAATATTTTTAGAGATATGTAAGTAGAATGGAAAGTTACGGTGATCTTTTGCTGCAAAGTTTGGAGGTACATAAGTGTATAAACCAGTCACTAAAAAAGCTGTGCTCATATGTACGTGTATTCATTTGTTTGTAAATTATTTAGTAAATGGAAAATAGCAATGAGCCCATCGCTGCAAAGAGACAAAAGAAAAAAACCAAAATTGACAAAAGATTGGGATGAAGAAGTATTGATAATTATTTCTTTTGTGGAAGAAGAAAAATGCTTATGGGATGCTTCGGACGAAGCATACCACAATAAATCCTTAGGCGCCGAGCGTGGAGATATATTGTAGACAACTTCGAACAAAGATATTCCGTAACGGACCTAACAGCCAAATGGACAAATCTCCGTATTCAATTTAGAGGTTATGCCAGCAGAGCAAAAACGAAATCAGGTCAGGGTACCGGTGAAACTCCTAAATGGAAATTTTATAATACTCATAATTTGTGGGCCGAAATGAAGACAAGCAAACACAACAGACGGTGTCAAACTTTGATTTTTGGTTGTTAAGGAGGAAAATAATTGTAAGTAAATTTATTCCTTTATTAACCTCTCATAAAATTTTGTTTATGTATACATTTATATTTATTAACAATAGCATCAAAATCATCGGGAGCAGACACGCAAACAACAAGACAACAAACAAAAAAACAACAAAGCTGCGTGCATTCAGTCAGCAGCTAGACAAATAGTGGAGACAATGCGTGAACCTGTAAGTGCAATGAATCAGAGAAGTGAAAAATCGTTAGACCCCGACAACAACCTCGCCGATTACATTGTAAGTGAGCTGAAAACCCTAAAAGCAGAGGCAGCCGAAACAGTCCGTAAAAAAGTAATGTTGTATTTTTAGAATGTTTGGAAGAAGAGCGTGATATGGAGAAAATATAAAATATTTTATGATTGTTATTTCCTTTTTTAATGCGGTATTTCCATTTTTAATTTCAAATTTCCTTTTTTATTGTGTACTTATGTATGTAAACGAATTGTTAATTTTTCTTTTTTTCTTTCTTAATTATTTTTATTTTGTGAAGTTCCTATTTTGTTTAGTTTTTGTTGTTTGATCATATGCACCTGAATAAATGAATTAACGACGAAATTGTAGCTTTATTATTTGGAGACCTATTTTTATTTTGTAAGTAATATACTCAAAATACATTAATTTCTATTTGTATATCTTCTATACATACAAGAAAGAAGTTTTTAGACAAAGAGTTTAGAAAACATAATCCCTGTTTATTTAGTTGAAAAGATTCAAAATAAAAGTATTATGTAATTTGAAGAGAAAAAATATTAAATTGTTAAAATTTTTAATGCTCTGAGGCATTCTACTTAAATATGTTTGTATTGAAAGTTTACCTCCCCTTTGTAAACGAAATAAATAATTTGTTAAATATTTAATGTAATTTTATTAATAGCACAATTCAGTTTTACAACAATATGAACGGTAGACTATGCTAGAAAGAACTGAGTGTCTGTGTAACAGACAATCAGACTTTTATACACTCAAACCTCGTTTTATCGATTAATTTGTTTCGCAAAAAGTCGCATAATTCAAATTCGCATAAAACGATACACTAACCCCATTAATAAATTGGTTTCTCATTTAAAAAAATCACATAAATTCAAATTAAAGAAATAAAACTCATACAAAAACGCATATAAAAAATCAACGAAAATTTTATTAATTCATTAAAGTGATAAAAAAATAGAAAAAAGTAAAAGAAAGAAAACAATGAATGAATAATACGAATTTCAAATAATGATTAAAATATATACATTTCTACAAAATAATAATTATATTACTTCAGGTACAAGGGATGGGATTTATAAATCAGAATTAGAATTGCAAAAAAAAAATCCAAAACGCTTGCATCACTAGATGTAAATGATATATTATTGTCATCTGGAATATCATCATCTCCATCGCTAGAAATATGTTCAATGGGATCAACAGGCGAAGAATTTTCAGGAGCTGTATTTTTTCTTTAATTTGGAAATATTTTGTCACTAATGTTTGTGTTCTTTTTTAATAGTTTTTTATACAACTCTTGGTATCCTGAAAAAAGATTGGAGCTTTGATGCTCTCTCCGTGTTGGGGTCAATATTAAGAATTTCGGTCAATATTAAGAATAGCGGCTGACTTCATAAACGCAGTTTGCAATGTAACCATACAATGCATGGTGTTCATAAAAGCAGTAAAATTTGTTTTGGCAGAGCCTCATGTTCATTATTGATTGGCAATGCTTTTCAGTGAGCATTATTTGTCAATTTCGTGCATGGTTTTTATTTGTGATCCTTTGTAAACATTTATTGGCGGCAAAAATGGCAAATTTGTGGTAATTTAACTTTTTTATTAATATAAGTACAAATGTGATTTAACATTTAATTTTTTGTATATAGAGAAAAAATGGAATCATGAAAGAAAAAACGAACTCATAGAAGTGCGTTAGCAAAAAAACTCAATTTGGGAAAAAATAATGCGAGATATTAAGGAAATTGATAGCACTTTTGAAAGCACATCATTGAAAGAACAATTATTGCTCAGTTTCCAAATTGTTATTTGCAATGCTTTTTGCAGCGTTATTCCAATACGTCCAATTGAACGTGAATACTACAGGGTTTAATCGCAATCTGCAACTTCTTAAAATTTAAAATATTAATTATTTTTATCAAATTAAACCATTTGGTAATAAATACCTGAAATGTAGTTTTCTTTATTAGAAAATGAATACATGCTTGCCATTATTTTACAAAAATTTTAAACTTTTAGGATTGTTTCTCTTTGAGTCTTGGCTAGTTAATAATGATATACGACTACACTTTCTTTTGTTTAAAATATTTTTCATCAAAGTGCTGCTTGAATTTTTATTATCAGCCCAATCGAAAGCGGTTTCAAAAGAAGGCTGCATTTTTTCTGAATATTCATTTTAAAAAATTAAATTATACAAAAAGTCATACAAAGAACAAAAGTTTTCGCGTTCATAAACGTATTAAAATGTCATCTCATTATTTGACAAAGCAGTGTTGCAATAAAACATTGCTTTGTCTTGTAAATGAATTTCTTTGCAGTGTTGCATTGCAAACTGCGTTTATGAAGTCAGCCAGCCACTTTGTTAAGAACTTGAAAAATTTTTTGGGAAGTAAGAGGTTCTACAGTTTCCTCAACATTATTTTCGCACGGATTTTCTTCAATATTTGTTGTTAAATTAATAAAGTCTTCGTCAGACAATGGTTCTTCTACAAGTAGTTCTTCTAAATCCTGATTGTTAAGTGAATCAAGTCCTTCACCTCCAATTTGATGAGCTAGGTTTAAAATTGCATTTGTTAAAGCAGATATTTCATTTTCATGACTGTTTCCAACTAATAAATATCTAAAAAAAAAGTTGCAATTTTTACCATAAAAACGCTCTTTGTATTTTTTTATAAACTTACATTGCTCAAATAATAAATAAAATCCAATTTGTTTTATTCATTTTCAGTTATATAAAAACTATCACTTCTTTAAATATATAGCATTTTCAGTTTAAATTAAACCTTTTTCAAAATAAATGAAACCATTTTCAAAATGAACGAAACCTTTTTCAGATTAAACGAAACTGTTTTTAAATTAAGCGAAACCTTTTTCAAAATAAATGAAACTCTTTTCAGAATAAATAAAACTTTATTCAAATTCAATTAAACATTTTTCAAATTAAATTAAACCAGTTATAGAATTTAATAAAAAACAAACATATTCATTTTTATAATACTTGTTAAAATTAATGAAGAATGTCCACTGACCGCTTTAGGAATTGTCATGATCATATCCATAACATAGTTTGCACAGTCATTTTGATTAATTTGTGCGACACTTTCCTCAATTACACTTGCTATGTTATGCTCTGTGGTAATGTCACTTAATAATGATCGGGCGTGGAATTTTATCTTAGAGAATGTTTTCTCTATCGGGTTCAACATAGGAGAATAATGTAAAAATTTAAGTGTAGTCACTATTATCCACCATATTTCGAATTTCCTGGGTTTTATGGATTCTGGCATTATCCATAATTAAAAATGAATTTTGTAACTCTGGGCTGCTTTCAATTTTATCCAGGAGCTCCCTAAGAAATATTTGGAAACGGGCTGAATTTACAGTGGAAAGGGAAAAAACTTTATGGTAAATAACACCACCATTATTTATCGCAGCAATTAAAGTAACGTTCCTTCCCGTTATGGTTGGCACAACAACATGAGCTCTTTCACCTATCTTAGCACGTGCTTGTGAACGCCGTAAATGTCCGTTTTCTATAAATAAAGAGTAATATATGTACATATGATATTATTTACAAATATGTATTTAAAAATCAGCTTACCTTTTATTACCAATTATTTCTTCTGCCATTTTTTTTTTATTTATTTTACCACTTATGTTGTTTTACCACTTGTTATACTTTGATATTTACCACTTCAATAAAAAAATTTACACACTTTTTGTTTTGATTTTAGATTGAAATGTCATTTTTTTCCAGTGCAGCGTTGTATTTTTAAGTACTATTTGGGAAAACACATAGTTGCATTTAAATTTTAACTAGATTTTGCCGAAATCTACTAAATAAGTAGATTTTGTTTTGTATGGGAAATCTAGTTAAAATCAACTAGATTTGGCTCGAAATCTCATAAGTACTACATTTCGCTGTAGTGTAAATGGGCTATTATGTTGAAAAACTATTTTGAACTTAGAACTCTATATATTTGTGGGGAAATACCGTTTTTAATACGAAAAATATTATACATATGGCATTTTCAGTTTAAATTAAACCTTTTTCAAAATAAATGAAACCATTTTCAAAATGAACGAAACCTTTTTCAGATTAAACGAAACCTTTTTCAGATTAAACGAAACTCTTTTTAAATTAAACGAAACCTTTTTCAAAATAAATGAAACTCTTTTCAGAATAAATTAAACTTTATTCAAATTCAATAAAACATTTTTCAAATTAAATTAAACCAGTTGTAGAATTTGTTGTCATATTTTGTTTTTTGGTTTGCAATTTTTTTTAACCGATTACAGTAAATGACATATTGTTTTTGGTGTCTGATAACGGTTGGATTAATTTCTTTACTTGATAATTGCACATTCAAAGTCAAAAGTTGAAAATCAGTGATTTAGAAGAAACAGAATTTAGTGGAACAATAAGAAGTAGAGGAAAATATGCCAACATTTCAAAAAATGTGAAACTAATGATTATAAAATTGTCTGAGGAGGGGAATACCATCGCAGAACTATCACGTATAACGTCAGTAAACACCACTAAAACTATTACTTCGCGATATAAAAAAATGACTGCAAACTAGTGGAACTTCCTCGTGGAAAAATAGGCAAAAAAAATTAATTCCCCAAATCCTGGAAAAAATTGAGACGATTGTGGAGAGTGAGCCGGGAATAACTTTAAGAAATATTCGCAAAAAGTTATTTGAACAATTTAATGTAACGCTTGCATTGTCCACAATTTTCAACGAATTAAAAGAACTTAAAATAACGCTGAAAATGGCTTCCATCGAAATGGACCGTATGAATAGCGCATCGACTATTGAAAACCGTCGACAGTATGCCTCAGAATTTGCAATTTGGTCTCCTAAACAAAAAGAAAAAACGATTTTTGTAGACGAGTGCGGGTTTAACTTACATTTACGGCGTTCACAAGCACGTGCTAAGATAGGTGAAAGAGCTCATGTTGTTGTGCCAACCATAACGGGAAGGAACGTTACTTTAATTGCTGCGATAAATAATGGTGGTGTTATTTACCATAAAGTTTTTTCCCTTTCCACTGTAAATTCAGCCCGTTTCCAAATATTTCTTAGGGAGCTCCTGGATAAAATTGAAAGCAGCCCAGAGTTACAAAATTCATTTTTAATTATGGATAATGCCAGAATCCATAAAACCCAGGAAATTCGAAATATGGTGGATAATAGTGACTACACTTAAATTTTTACATTATTCTCCTATGTTGAACCCGATAGAGAAAACATTCTCTAAGATAAAATTCCACGCCCGATCATTATTAAGTGACATTACCACAGAGCATAACATAGCAAGTGTAATTGAGGAAAGTGTCGCACAAATTAATCAAAATGACAAAAAAAAAAAATTGGAAAATGGAGGAGGAGTCTCTACTCATAACACTTTGGGGAGACTATATTGGTGATTTTAGAGGGAGCCACAAAAACAGCCATATGTATCACGACATTTCAACTGGGATGAGGAGCAATGGATTTGATTTTAATTCAGAGGAAATAAGAATTAAAATACACAACCTTTCGAATAAATACAGGTAATACAGAATAAATAAATATCTATGGATGAACATATATATGTAACCAAAATATTTTTAGGGATGAAAAACGAAAAGTTGGGCCCTCAGGTGGGTCGCCATCAAGTTGGCCATTCTTTGACAGGGTCAACCAAATTTTGGGGACCTTCAAATCAAACTCTATTGAGTTAATTATGGATGAAAGTATAGGTAAGCTACTTTGGCACAAAAATATTTTTTAATTACCCTCTTGATCATAATCTTTTTGTAGACACTCCCAAAACATCAAACAACAGCAGTAGAGAGGTGGAATTAGAATCCCAAAGCGATTCATCGCAAAATGTACTGAATGAATCATGCGATGACCCTCCTGCAAAGAGAAAAAGAAACTTCCAGTCGATAATGGTTGAGAAAATTCAAGAGTCAAACGACATCATAAGGAAGGAGTTGGAAAAGAGTGCTGAGGTCGACGCAAAAATGTTGCAACTACAGGAAAGTCTCGTAGCAATTGAAAGAGAAAGGAATGACATTCTGAAGGCCCTTGTAACCAAATAAATTCTTATTTCCTCTGAGTTAAAATCAAATCCATTACTCCTCATCCCAGTTGAAATGTCGTGATACACATGGCTGTTTTTGCGGCTCCCTCTAAAATCATCAATATAGTCTCCCCAAAGTGTTATGAGTAGAGACTCGTCCTCTATTTTCCAATTTTTTTTGTATATACATTTTCTATAAATAAAGGGTAATATATGTACATATGATATTATTTTCAAATATGTATTTAAAAAATTTTGAATTTTTGTTTATTAAAGAATAGAATAAAAGAATATTTTTGTTATTGTTTACTAAATTAATTTTTTATTAAAAAGTTCGCAATTGCGTTTCTTATTTCTTCGGATTTAGGGTTATAATCATAAGTGAAGCTTTCACAATTTGGCTGATCTCTGGTTGGTGTACTATTGCATTGCCAGGTCTGATTAAATATTTCGTTGTTGTTATTTAAAAAATTGTGCAGGACGCAACAACATTTGATTAAATTATTTACATTATCAATTTTGTTGTCAATACCCTTACGGAGACGCCGAAATCTCGATTTTAAATGGCCGAATGCATTTTCAACAACCCTACGAGATTTTGATAAATTATAATTAAATATTTTTTGTTTTTCTGATGCATTTACATGAAATGGATAAGGTTTCATCATGCATTCAGATAGACGAAAAGCGGAATCGCCTATTAACAAAACAGGAATTTCCATCCCATCGTAAACAATTGCTTGTTGTTGAAATATTGGATTTTGCATTTTTTTCTGAATTGAGATCTCTCAAATATGGACGAATCATTACATCGGCCTGGGCATCCGGTATTAATGTATAAGAATCGATATCTGTAGTCAACAACAGCGAGCAAAACAACCGAGTACCACCCCTTGTAATTGAAATAATCACAAGCTTCCGATGCAGGAGGATGAATCTCAAAATGGCATCCATCTATTTTGAAAAAAATCAAAGAAATAAATCAAAAAATTAATATAAAGTCTCTCCTTTTGTTCTTAGATTATGAAAAATATATATACCGATCGCTCCAAAACATTGTGGAAACCCAATTTGATTAAAACCGTTTACGCATTCCATTATTTTAGTTTCATTTATAAAATTTGATGGTAAATATTCTTCTGAAAGATTTTGCCAGACTTCTTTACAAAATTCTAGTTGTATAAGGCATACAGAAGCTTTGGATACTCCAAACATGTGAGATATTGAGGCATATTCAGAAGAAGACTTGAGACAATAAAGGGCTACAGCTATACGTTTTTGAAGTGGTATACATTTTCTAAATGTTGTATCAGTTTTGTTCATGGATGTTAGCTTTAAGCATAACAACTGAAAAGTTTGGCGGCTCATTCTAAAATTTTCGATGAACATAGCACATGACATATTAGGAACATCTTCCTCCCAGAATGACCCATTACCATAGATGGGCACTTTGCAGTACCAGTAAAATTTCAGTAAAAATTGATTTTTACTGATTACTGAAAAAAATTTCAGTATTCAGTAAAATTTTACTGGTAATGAAATTTAAATGAAATTTAGAATTTGGGCAAATTTAATTTGTTGTTTTTAAGGCCTTCGTTAAATGTACTTTTCCTAAAAACGCCTCCAACAGATATTCGGCCGTTCGAACCTACATCGATATACAAAAACTTATAGGATGCATCAGCAATAGGCATGAGGACAATGCCACTGTGTGCCACAATGTGTGCCACTGTCTTTAGCTGTAAAGGATTTTGTTTACTACTGCCGCTGAAATAATGGAATACTCACTAATTAGTCATAATCACTTTAGTTCATTCTCAGAAAGTTTTTATAAAGGTCTGGAGTTTGAGATCGTAACACCAAAAGTAATTTTACGCAACATCCATCCTCTCTCCGACGTTGAATCCATTTACGTACCCACTGTCTTTTTGCCTTTCTGGTTTTGGCTTCTTCTAAAATTAACAAAGAAGCTGCTCCGCAACTTAACACAAATAATGTTTCCCTCATCTTTCACTTCGAATTTTTATTTTTTATGTTATATTTTTTTTCGTTTATTTCTGTTGTTCTGATTAAACAAATTTGTTTATTATTGTGAAGTTTTTGTTTTGGTTTGTTTTTTTAATCATTTTCGTTTGTTTCTCTTTTTCTGATGAAACAGAATTTTGTTTATTAGAAAACAAAAATATTTACTTCGGTCTGACCACAGGGAAAACATATTTGCTCCAAACTGTATTTGATGCTGTTTCATTGTTATTTGGGAAAATAAATTTTGTCAAATATTTACCGTCAATGTGACCAGCAAACAAACTACAGAAAAATTTAATGCAAATACGAGTAAACATATTCGAAGCAAATATTTTTTCAGTGTGACCACAGCTTAACCTAAATTGCTATAGGAATGGTACTGCGTGCTTATGGATCAATAATACGTACTATACATAAAATGGAAGTGTGTACGTATTAGTAATGCGTTGTACACGTACATACATTGCTAATACGCATCAAATAATTAAATTTCTAGTAACATGAAACATTTGTTTTCTATTACATAGTTTTAAACAATCAGAACTCTGGCTACTTCATATAATTACTTTACATAGAGTCTTAATAAAAGCGCTTCCCATATCTAAGTCGAAATAAAATAAATTTTCATTAAAAATGTTTTATTCACTTAAATGAGCTGTTGTTGTCATTATGTGTAACATATACATGCATAATTACCCAGTGGTAAATGGAAGGAGTAAAGAGGCCTTATTTAGCAGACACAAGAACTACGCCTCCAATTCCATACTTAGGAATTTTTTACACGCGATGTCATTGCGGGCAAGGCCTTGCGCGCTTGCTTCTACCTAAAGGGCTTCTAAAAGGTTTTTAATTATAGCCCTGTTTAAAGGCTTTCCAATAAAGGCCTTCTGAAAGGTTTTTAATTATAGCCCTATTAAAAGGCTTTTTGGTAAAGGCCTTCTAAACGGCAAATTAAAGCAGGGATGATAAAAGGAAGCCTAAAGTAGGAATGATAAAAGACATTCCGAAGTAGGGATGTTTGAAGGTAGCCTATAGCCTATCTATTGGAAGCCCTTATGTAGAACATATGTAAATATGCCTTCTAAAAATGAATAAAAATGTAAATAAATATTACATTTTTGTATGTCATTTATTAAATAATAAAAATTATTTAATATTTAAATTAAATAAAATAAAAAATAAGGAAAAATAACTATTCATCATTAAAAAATAACATTACTTTTATATAAAGGAACTTAAGATATAATTATTAAAATAATTTGCATATCGATTTTTTAAGAAGTAATATATGTATTTTATATTTTGTTTACATACATACATTAATAACATTAAATACAAAATAATACTTAAACGAGATAAATTCATTATTATTAATAATAAGTAATATATATACATATATCATATAAAAATCTCTTATTATTTTATCTTCAAGTAAATTGTGGAGATTTTTGATTAGTCCTCCGGTTCGTACTTTTTTGTTTATAATATTAATTAACTGTTCTTCACCAATTGTTGACACTTTTTCATCCAAGTTTTTTAGATCGTTGTTTTAATAGGGAAAATTCCATTAAGTGTTTTATCTTGTAAATTTCTTTTTATAATTTGATCCACATAAATTTTGATTTCCGCCAACTCATTGACAATTAAACCATATTGCTTGTCCAAGTCCTTTCGAACCTCAGATATTTGCTTTTGTAATTCTGTAAATTAAAAGAGAATATCAAATTATTTTTATTTTTTTTATTCATATTTATATGTACATTTAAACTTACCATTTATTTTCGCATCCAAATTTTTGTAAGCCTTTTCTGCCATTATACTATTTTATTTATTGTTTTCGTTATCTACAATATTAAATATCTCATTAGAACATTGTTTTTCCTGTCCTTCAATTTAATTTTTTTTAATAACATTTTTTCTTTTTCTAATTTTATTAAACGTTTAATTTTTTTTATCCATGTATTTTATTCACTTTTTATTATTTCTTACCACTGAAAAAAAAACAACCGACACTTTACAAGCTTAAAAGCAACTGATGAACACTTGTTGTTTTTGTTTTTTCGTTTTTTGTTTTTTTTTTGCATTTTTTGCAAAGTAGACCTTGTTTTTGTAACAGTTTTGTTACTCAGAATGTAAAAAATTACATGTTGTTGCTCCCCTTCTCAAAGAAGGGAATTTGGAATGAGTATTGGATCTTTTAGAAAGGAGCGCATAGGCCTACTTGAAGGTCTTTTGTGAATGGCAGTCTGGCATGAGAAAAACAAATTGCCAAAAATTTCATGTTTTTGCTTCCCTTCTAAAAGAAGGTAATTTGCAATGGATTTTGGATCTTTTAGAAAGGAACGTATAGGTCAGCTAGAAGGTCTTATAAGTATGGCTGCTTAGCATGAGTAAATCAAAATGTAAACAAGTACATGTTATTGCTTCCCTTCTCAATGAAGGGAATTTGTAATGTATATCGGATCATTTAGAAGGGAGCACAGAGGTCTACTGGAAGGTCATTTCAGTAAGGCTGCCTAGCATGAGAAACAAAATCCAAAAGAAGGGCTAAAAGGCCTGCGAAGCGAAGGCCTCAAGAATTTTACCACTGGGTAGTTATTACAACTTTTCAGTCAAGATTACGACCTAGTATCTCACACCACTTATGTTGTGTATGTTAATTTTATACATGCGTTTATAGTTGTCTCCGAACGACAGATTTTTGAGAAACTTTTCATGGCAGTTTTATTAACTCTCAGAATTTTTACCATAAATCAGATGAGAGGCAGTCGCCGGAATAATATTTGTTCATATTTCGTTATGTTGAAAATGTCTGACCTGTTATTGAACCGTGGCCTCAAGTCTCGTAAGACAACACAATACCTTTGCTTAAATCTCCGTCACAGCTTCTCTAAATGGGGAGCAACCGAAATATTAAATCTTCCACGACTATAGCGTGTAACTCGGTCTTAATTTGACCGATGATGTGGGTTATGAGGAATGCTTTGGTTTGTGTCTTATACGCATAAACCGCATATATCAAACTTAGAACTACAACATGTCACAATGGTCTTACAATATTACTCACAATTTATTTCAGCAACCCTTTCTGAACGTTTAACTAATTTATTCCTTTATAAATCAAGTGTGGCTTGCTTTACACCAAGCAATGTTCACCGAAATGTAGTTGAAATTTAATATGTTTTATGGACAGTAAAACACATCGTGGAATTTTAAATTTCCAAAAATATTTTTAAGATTATTAATAAATTCTATTTTCATTGGTTTTAGCTGATGACTACGAATTTTTTTTTTTTTAATAAAAAATTTTATAAACTAAATCCAAATTTAAGCAAACAACCTTAAATTTTTAAATTACCCAAAAGAATTCTATGGTAGAAGTATACATATGTATCTATGTATGTCTATTGAACTTCAAATATTGCGTTTATATGTACATAAATTATTGTTTCTCTTTTTATCTCTGCCTTTATTCTTGTCGAGTTGTTTATTATCTAACGTCAGTCGACGGCATCACTTCTCCGTCTATTGCAGAAATAAACACCCCTATCGTGAATATTATGGGAATAAGTTATTTGGGAGTAAACTTTTTTCCCCATCCCAAAAAATCGGTATTGCGAATATATTGGGAGTAAAAGTTTTTATTGTGAATTAGTTATAAATGATCTATAAACAAAAAATGTTTGTTGTGAATTGTCTCTCAACAATTTTTCAAAGAAAAATACAAATCTTAAAAAATAAATAGTGTATATCTTCGTTTTTTGGTGCTGGAAGAGGAGAAACAATTCATGGAAATATCTATATAAAATCTACATATTTTTTAATACATCTAATACAAATACAGTTTAGGAGACGGCGGATATGCCACTGAGCCATGGATGCAGAAGCAAAATTTTACGTAGTGCATTCTCGAGCGTGTAATATTGTGGAAAGGACCAACGGAGTTCTTAAAAACAGATGGCCTTGTTTGCTTGGAGCACGAGAGTTACACTACTCCCCAAAGAAAAGTGCTCAAATTGTTAATATTATAAGTGCGGCTCACTACTTGTAGACAGTTTTATATGAAACGCATGAGCAGGAAAATGTTGACGAAGTTATTCAAGGAACACGTCTGAATGCAGCTGAACGCATTCGTACTAGTTCACTTTGATAGTTTAAAATAAAATGGTTATTTCATCATTTTTGTATTTACTTTCGTAAATAAAAATTGTATACATATGTATATGTACATACATAAATAAAAAACAAAATAAAACCAGTCTTCTCTGAAATACTTAAATCTAAAAAACAGTCTTCTCTGTAAATATCACACTCCAACGTTTACTAGTATGTATTACATTTGCGTTCCTTAAATAAAACAATGTACTAAGTTTTAAAAAATCAACACTAAAACAATTTATAACTTACATGTTCCCTTCTTGTTCCCATTGGTAAGTGTTGCGAATTAATTATACAAAATAATTCTTGGGAATAAACATTGGCGATACAATATATTTTGTGTTTGTGAATTCACTCCCAAAAAATTTTTTTGAGAATGATTCACAATAGGAAATGACGAAATTTGGGAATTTTTTTATGGGAATAGTTATTTGCGATAGGGGTGATTGCGTTTAAGCCAAAAAAAACTTGTTTTATAATTACAAAGGGCTTACTTGCATTGGGCTGTTGGTCTTGGCAGATGCATATTACAAATTTTTTTTCATTTATGTAGGCTTCAATGGCAGAATTTCTGATGGTAGCGTTTTCGTTCAGATCTAATGTTTGTATTGGAAACTGATTCTAATTTTCCAGAACCCAAAATAATAGGCAACAACAGAAAATTGCCATATGTAATAGTGGGCGATAATGATTTCCAAATGGAAAACATGTCATAACGTCTTACAACAAATCAAATATTTCCAAAGAATATATTATTTTTAATACCAGGTTGAGCCGTGCAAGGCAAAATATAGAACGAGCGCTTGGTATTTGTCAAATCGCTTTCGTGTTCTTCAGTCAAATTCAACATGACGAAGTACACACCACTATTACAGTGCAAGCTTGTTGTGTACTGCATAACTTTTTAATGCACAAAAGCAAAAGCTATACAATAGTTTTGATTTAGCTGCCTTTTATTTACGTGCGCATTGTCTTTACCTGCACAAAAATTCTTGCAAAAGTTAGTTGTGCAGGTAAGTCAAAACTACTGTATTAGTAATATAGATTTAAGTAATGAGGAGACAGATTGTAGATCGCAAAATACAGAAACAAGTAATTATGGACTATGACAAAATAAGAACAGTTTCTAGATATTTTTGTAATAAAGGAAAAATTTAAGTTTCATGGTTTTAAATATATTATATTAAAATAACACACGTTTTCATTTCAAAATTAAAATTAAATTAATTCTTATAAATACTTAAAAATATTAAAGTATAAAATAGTAAAAAATCGGTATTATTATTTTAAAATCGGATATATTGGTCTTTCTATATGTCGCGAGTGTGGATAATTTTACCAAGTGCCAAAAAAAAATATTAAGGGAAAACAGTAACTTTCTTTCTAGTAAGTAGTGTGCTAGCTTACTAAACTTAGCTCTGTCTTCACACATCAGCTTTGACATTTTGAAATAAATTAATAAAAAAAGGTAATATTTCTATCCTCTTAGCAGTCTTTGGACAAAAGCTTTAAAAGTTACTAACTGTCATGGAAAAGGTTTTCAATCCTGTTGTCTGAAGTCCCTCCACTCATAGTTTATGCTTATGGAGATTGTCTGCTTCCTACACTGTATAGTTCAGTTTCCAAAACAAACTCCTTAAAATTTTGATTAAATTGTAAATTTTGTTTAAAATTATCAGAAAATATTGATTGACTGAAATTAAATAACTGCTCTTTTAAGGCACTTTCATAGAGAAATAACCCTCTGATTAAAGTGAAAGTTTACAGGGAAGGATTTAAACTTAATTTCATATTGATAATACAGTGTTAAAATAAGTTCTTCAAGCATAGGATGTTATTTTGTAAATGAGGGCTACTGAGTTTTATATAAGAGTCATCGTATTAAAATACTATTGATCTTATTATAGTTTGAATGCAATTGTCATAATCAGTAGTATTGTTCACATAAAGTCTGGACCCACTGCACAGAACAGAAATTTTTTCAATAATGTAGTGGCAGCACAGCACTTGGTCTCCCTTCTCTGTCTAGTTACTTATATTATATGTTACTTATATTGTGTAAAAACATTAGATCAGCCGGAATATGGATTTGATCTCTGGACGAACTGTTCAAAATTAGCATAGAAAATTTGAATTTGAACAAATGTCTTAACAATTTTACTGTTCATAAACCCCTATATTATTACAAAAATTAAGGTTTCTGAGTAAATCTTCAAATCCTTTGAATAACGTTTGATATACGAGGTAGCCACCATAACTATTTCTGTAGACCAGTAATCTCTTATGGAAGAATATGATAACCCATAGACAAGTCTCGATTATTTTTATAGAATTAGTTTATCCTAAAATTTCTTGTACCAAAGCATAAAATTTTCTAGTTAAAAGGAATGCTTGCAAGGAATACATTTGAAATAGGAAAAACGTTCCTGGGAGCTTGAAACGCAGTAGTCTATAGGTACTGTGTTGGCTTATTAGACGTGAGGCCTCAGTTAAAAGGCCAGGTCAGAAATCTCCAACAAATCGAAATGTGAAAGAATATTTCTTCGGGGACTTACTCTCAGCAGATTTCTGGGAAACACTGTGTGTGTAAATAAAATTGCCATCAGAAATTTCTCAAAGATCTGTCATTCGGAATCGACTTTAAACTGTAGATTCCGTCGCTCATGTATAAAATTAACACACACAACATAAGCGATATGAGAAGCTAGGTCGTAGTCCTGACTGAAGGGTTGTAATGGCCAATTAAGTAAGTAAGTATTAACACTGGTATACTTTTCAAGCTTTTCACAACTATTTTTTTTTTTCTGTTTCTCATTCAGTTTAGTTACAATAGTTTCAAATATCCCTATGACTTGATGCCATTGCTGTCATAAAGAAAAATAGAAAAAAGATTGGCATTGCTGTGCACTCCTACTTTCTTTTGCAAGAGTTCAAAAACTAAACTTCCATAGTACGTGTCCTTAGGAAAATGTAAAACTAATTATAATCTTTTTATTTTTAATTTTCTTTTATATTTTCACAATTAGTTTTTTATTTTCATATCAATTTTCCACATTTTAGGGTTATTTAAACTAATTAACCTTCAAAATATTTCCGTTTCAATTGAATTCATTTTTTCGTTTTGTAAATGGCTTGTAGGTTTTAAACCTGGTGAACTGGTTAATTTTTTGACTTTTATTAAAAGAAGAAAAGAATTACTTAGCCATGGGAGTTACGAG
The DNA here is from genome assembly GCA_930367235.1 of Sarcophaga rosellei. Lineage (NCBI taxonomy): Eukaryota > Metazoa > Arthropoda > Insecta > Diptera > Sarcophagidae > Sarcophaga > Sarcophaga rosellei. The sequence continues at coordinate 50,053,156 of OV884019.1, read as the reverse complement.
GTAAAAAAGTGCTGTCGAGTATATGAACTCCTGCATTTGAGATGAATGCTCCATTAGGAAGTCTGATATTCCCGGGTAAATGGTTGACGCATTATGAGCAGAAGAGACAAAACATAGTATGATGAAGTGCAAGACAGAAGAACAAAACAGGGTAAGAAAACCGGCTGAATTGACACACTTAATGGGACGTTATAATTTTATTTGAGGACAGTACGCGACTGCCAAGGAATAGTTGCTAACAGTTTTTCACAGCAATGAAGGAATTGAGTTCTTTTTTCACGTCGTTAGCTATGTTAAGTAAGTTCAACCGTAGTTCAATGAACTACTCGGTCCACGAAATCTTTAGTTTCAAAAATTTAGCAGCATTGCAGTGGATCAGTAATATACTTGCATTGGCGCGTTGGTGTTTTTATTAAGTGCACATTTATAACCCCATAACGTTAAAAGATATTGTTGCAGAAATTGCATTAGACATAGATTTTAAAATGTTAGGAGGTGATATTGCCTTCGTCTAAATCTTGCATTTCGTGTTTACAATTTTTTTTTTCTTTTCAGATCGTTCTCAAGACACGGGAGGATATTAGTAATATATTCGTTTCTGTAGGGCCTAGTTGTTAACAAATTACTTACAATGCTCGCCGAAAACCATACCAGGATGTTATTCTATATCGATGATCTACATATAAATATCTCTTTAATGCATACTTTTCACTATGAAACTGAACTGAAAACTTTAGATTAAGTTCTCACTAAGCACGCTTAACATATTCGTGATAACGCTCGATAGGGGCTCGTGAGTTTTGACCATCTTATTGAAGCTACATCTGTCAAATAAATGGTTATTTATTCCATTTGCTTTTTTTAGAATAATGGACTACGATGTGTGAGCTAAATGAGCTCAGGAGCAGTTGACTGATCTTAATTTCCAGCGTTGGACCCTATATCTGGATAAATGTGTACGTGAACAAACCAAATTGTTAAATTTGGGACGATACCAATCCACATGTTATCTAAGAGCGTCTAATGCATATCTGTATGGTGTATCCACATGTGATTCAAAAGCAACAAATACATTCACGCGGTTTGGTGTGGATTTTGAGAGCCGTTAGCTAGAATTTCACGGTCATCGACGAGCACTGTAGGCTTATCGTCACTAACTTATTTTGTACTGAGCTGAATGATATATATACCAACTACATGTGGTTTCAAAAGTACTACGCTACGAGCCACACAGCCTATACCGCCTGCGCAATTTGGCCGCATTAGACTTTTTCTTTTGGGGTTTTTACACTAACAAATTTACCCTGACAAGTCCAATAGTTTTTATAATTAGTGACTTACAGCTGTTACTAAGACTTTTTGAATTTTTTTATATAACCAGATACATATATACATATCTATGTAAAGGTACTACGGTAGGTACATTAGTATTCACCTGTGACAGTTGACTGATTATGCGGTGTCATAATTAAATGAAATTGTAAAAATTCACCCAAGTGAAGTTGAGTTTTTACAGCTATTTTAAATAAAAGAGTACTTTTACAATCAAATATGTTTTTTGTTTGTGAAATAAATTCAAACTCAAGTGGTGACGAAAAAACAAAATCTTATATTTGAACGCTAGCTTCTAAGAAATTTAATATGTATATTCAACCTACCGGACAGCAAGTAAGAAACAATTTCAGTGTATTACTTTAATTATTGTATTAACCTATAATTTATTTCTTTGAAAGATTTGAAAGCTATTTTAGATTAAATAAGACTGCTTTTAATTATGTCTTAGAAGAAATATCACCAAATTTGAGAAGCGGAGTAAGATCTAATTTCATTTCCAAGACGACCAAGTTGGCAGCGACGTTACCATTTTCAGCACAAGGGTCATACCAACTAGACGTTGGTAACGATTTCAATTTGGGGCTATCGCAACCAATATTTTCCAAAATTTTGTCGGAAATACTGGATGCCTTGGGAACAGCGTTGCCAGAATTTTTTTGAAAAAAACTTTTTATTTCTGGGGAAAAAACTTTTTTTTATCAAAAAAAAACTTGTTTTCTACAAAAGTTCCAAAATGTTTAAAGGAAACACGGGAGACCGGTACCCTCTATTGGTGTTTTTGCTACTTTTGCCCGGGTCTAATAAAATACATAACATTTCCATTAAAAATGTAATTATTGCGTGTTATTATCATTAAATTTATTGAAAAAAAATTTAAAATTAATTTTGTCGAAAAAACTTGTTTTGTTAGAAAACAAATTTAATGAAAACTTTTTCGCATCCTAAAAAAGGGAAAACTTGGCAAATGGCAACGCTGCTTGGGAATGACAATTTGTCGGCAGTGGGTTAAATTTGAAATGACAGATGTTGAAAAAAATGAAGCAAAATTTGCATTTTTCGTAAAAACTGGTTTTCCTGGTATTATTGGTTGTGTCCATTGTACACATATCAAAATTATTGCCCCAAAGAAAGATGAGCAGCATTTGTATTTCAATCGCAAAGGATTTTTTAGTTTAAATGTCATGGTTGTAAGTTTGTTAAACATTTTATTGTATTTTGTAATCAGACTTAACTTAAAAATAGATTTGTGATCACAAAATACGGATACGGTTTTTAGATGCATGATATGCTGGCTCCGCTCACGATTCTTTGATATGGAATATTAGTCACGCTAAGAGAATGTTACAAGAATGGTATACTGCTGCTGAACGAAACTCATGGCTTCTAGATATAATACTATTATCCATGTATTTTAGTCTTGTCCAATAATTTAAGATTTTTTAACAGGTGACGCAGGTTATCCCTTAGAACCGTATCTGATGACGCCATATCGATCTACTTCTGAGGGAAGTGCTGCGGCTGTTTTCAATACAAAGCATGCCACAGCCAGAAACTTAGTAGAGAGAAAAATTGGCGGCCTAAAAACCCGATTTCGCTGTCTTCTTGGAGCACGCCAGCTCATTATAAGCCACAAAAATTGTTAATGTTTCGCTGCACTGCACAACATATGCATAGAATATGGCTTAAATTTAACCAATGACGATATAAGCACTGCCGAGATTTCTCAAACGGAAAGTGAAGTATACGACGCAGATATCACTGACAGTAATGAAGCATCTGAAATAAGAAACCAAATAAAACAAAGTTTTCTATAATTTTAACGCATTGTTTTATTAATTTCTTTTATAAATAAATACTACATACTAAATTAAAAATTAATTTAAAAAAACAGTTTAACTAAAATATGGATAAATAAAAATTAATTTTGAAACATATTACTCATCCAGACTTTTATTAAGTAGTTCTCGTTCCTTTTCTTTTATTAACACTTTAAGGCTTTTAATTTTTAACTCGCTTACATGGATTTCTTCTTCTCTTTTATTCCTCTCCCTGTCAATTTTATTCCTTTCCTCCAATAATTTAATTTTTTTGCCTCAACGTCCAGCAACTGTGTTTGGCGATTGTCAAAATCCCTGAGGCTGCGTTTTATTGATCCTAACGAACTGGAGATATTAGTTCAAAGTTTCGCTTGCTCTGTACTATGTTGAAGTAGTAGTTCTCAATGGCTAAAACAATTCTGATTTTTTTTGCTGAACTCTTATCCCTAATACTGTTGTTCTCCACCGAAGGTCTTAAGGGTGGAACTGGAATAGTGGTGGACGTCAAGTCTTCATTGACTTCTATAGGGGGCACAATTTCACTATTTTCAATTTGCATAGAAGACACATTTTCAGCTATTTGTTCTTCAGGTTCCATTAATTCATTAGGTCCGAGAACATCTCCCTCAGGGTGCAATTGTTTTCGAAATTGCAGCAGATTTGCGACAGCTTCCTCTAATGGGCTAAAACTGAACTGCCTAAATATTCCTCCTGCCGTTGCATGGCACTCAATTTTGTTGGCAACCATTTTCTTGACTTTGAACTTCAAGTCTCGCCAAACCTTTTAACAAATTTAATTTTTTTATTGAACTATTTAAGCTTATTATTTCCTTACCTTTTGCCATCCATCTCCAGATCTTATCGGATGGCCAAGAGAATTTAATATGTTCCCAATGTCTTCCCACTCTTCTTTAAAATTACTAGGAACAATGCCTCTGCGAAATCCCACTGCTAGAGAAGGATTCTTTTCCAATTCTTCCACTAATTTTTGAAATTGGGTTGTATTTGTTATTTTTAATTTTTCCGTTTTTTGTTTCGAATCAATTATAGTCGTTACCAAAAATGACGTCGACAAAATCAGAGTCAACACAATATCAACGGTATATTGACTTACAGAATACCAAATGTATGTCGACAGTCATCGATAACTGTCAATAACGATAACTGTCTTGCGTCGACGACGAAAACCAGAATAAGGGTGATTGAAATATTTTTATCACTTATTTATAAATTTGTATATGCTTTTTCATTATTTTCAGATGCCGTTTTATTAATGTAAATTGTGGTAGTCCAAGGCTTTGCAATGATTCACAAATATTTGAAGGATCCACCTTAAAGCAACAATTAGATCAGTGCAACCTTTTGTACGATTTGAGCAAAAGTAGTAATTGGCGATTCAGTATTTAAGTTAAGTGATAAACATCACCCTTTTCAATTGTTGCAAAGCCATCAGCAAAAATGTTTCAACTACGCTTTATCCAAATCCAGTAGAGTGGTCGAAAAGGTATCGACAATGCTTTAAGAAATGCCAATGTTATAATTTTGTCATGTTGTGCTCTTCACAATTTTCTGAATGAAAATAATGATTCAATAAATGAAAAATGGTTGCAAACTTTGGAGGCAGTGGAAGCAAGCCGATCCTATCCTGATTACATTGTTTCACTTACAGACCAAACCAATAGAAAAAACCCAGAAATAATAAGACAAGCAATTTCTAGTTATTTATGTAAGTTTTATTTACAAAAAATTCATATTTTAACAATATATATGTGTAGTAATCTTATTTCTAAGATCGTATACTCTATTCATTTAGAATAGGAACCGAAAAAGAAGACGCACAGTTAATATGTACTTCACTTTTACCTTAAGTTTCAAAAAAAGTTACAACCCGTCCGGTAAATTAATACTAGACAAAGATGTTTGTTGTTTGAAGACAGAAAGCAAAGTGCATTTTATTCATACAATTCGTTCGCCTTTTATAGCATTTCAAAACACACATACATAGGCAGTTCTTAACATACATATAAACAGAGTTGTATTAATTGAATAATGATACAACAGGGTTGCATTTAATAAAATCTGTTAAATTCAAATGTAAGATTCAAATATGTGATCAAAATATTAATATGAAAATAAATGAAATAAATGAAATTAAATAAATATAATAATATTGAGCTGCTTCATATGTAACAATATATATGTAGATTTAGTATAAAGGTACCGTGAGATCATATTTTATATATATTTGTATTTAGTTTGAGGCAGCATGAGATCATTTAATACTAATACTAATATAAACAAAAATGAAATTCCAGTATAGATAAACTTATATACTAATACAGTAGTTTTCGCTTAATTGATTTTCAAAAATATTTCAGTTTTTGCTTCAATTATCCGAAAAATCATTTAGCCGATATTCTGTTAATTGATTCAGCAACTCAATTGCTCCAATGAATCAATTAAACGTTCATATGTTAATACATATACAAATAAAATGCATTGTAAAATAATTTTATTGCTTTAATTCATTTATTAGAAACAATGTTTATAACAATAACTTCTTAAAATAAACAATAACAAAAAGTAAATAAAAGGTAAAAGGAAAAAATTAACTTCACATAAAAATGAGATCTATATGTATAAGGAATGAAAAATTTAAAAGTTGATACCATAAATGATACTTTAAAGCTGTACTGAAAAAAAGTTTGTACATATTAATTAATATTTATATTTAAAAAAATCAGTCATTAAAGATGGAAGGAAGGATATTAATAGAACTCAGAACTTCTTTACTTGAAGGAGGATTGTTAACTACATCTTCATTTTCTTCATCAGAAGAATTGTCTGATGTTAATTCCTGGCAAATTTCATTAATTATTTCTTGATCAGTATGTTGTCTATAGCATGGAATGTTATCATCGCAGCGGACGTAATTTTCAAAATCAGCTGATTCTTGTTCCACGTCAAGATATACTTCATGTCCCAATTCAGTAGGCTCGGTAGAAGGAAACATTTTTGACTAGAATTTTAAGAATATACACATGTATGAATAAAGTTTTTATTGATATGTACAAATAAATGTAAGATTACCTTTTTAAAGCAGTTATTTATTGTTGACGGTTTAACTAGGCACCAAGAATTTTGTATAACGTGCATGGCATTAAAAATGCTGAAACTTTTCATAAAATCAGCAATGGTTTTTTCATTTTCCACTGCAGAAATTTGTTTACGTAGCAAATTTTGTCTGTAATAACACTTAATACCCTGATCTAGCGGTTGTATTATTGATGTTGTGTTTGCTGGTAAAAACTGTAGATCAATATTTTAGAACACTGCTAATGTCTTATGACAAGCTGTATTGTCTACAAATAATATTATTTTACGTCCTTGTTTCCCCATTTCATCATCAAGCGAATACAAAATCTCTTGCCATAAACTTTGCGTCATCCAAGCTTTGTTTTGAGAATAATATTTCTGAGGTAATGATTTGCTTTTAAAGCATCTAGGATTTGTTTACTTTCCAATGACAATTGGTTTTTTGTAGTCACCAAATAAAAGAAAGTACAAATAAAAAGTAATGTCATTCGTTCTTTAGAATTTTTAAATCCTCGTTTTTGATTACCTTTTTTTGTCAATGTTGATTTTGAGAAAGCTTTATAAAAAATTCCGCTTTCATCAGCGTTGAATATTTCTGATGGCTGATATTTGGAAATTAAGCCTGGCAAAAAAGATTCACAGAAAGCATCTGCATCATCATTGTCGGCAGACGCACCTTCACCATGAATTTTTTTAGAGTTATGCCTACTCTTTTTTGCCATCTGTGAAGCCAACCAGGTGTGGGATTAAAGTCTTCATTCATCTCAACAGCAAATTGTTTTGACTTTTCTAATAACACACAGCACCCACAATAAAAGGGCCTTTTCTACTTTTGCACATGCTCCGCTTCGATCCCTTTTGGTGGACCCGTTGACAGCCTTTAATTTTTCTATTAGTGAAGTTTTATTTTTTAAATTCTATTTATTGTCGCCCTGGAGCACTTATATTTTGTACAAAGTTATCTTCTGTCATATTTTTTATGTTCAGAAATTACATTTAATTTTTGTTTTATGTTTAAACTTGTGTGTTTTCTTGCTGCACTCATTTTTTAACACTAGATTTCTGATCACTTTTAGATTTGATTTTTTTATTACTTCTTGTAGTGCAGAAAATAAATAAATACATATGCTTAAAAGAGTTGCCACATACTTTTTAAGATATTGCTATTGCAGAGAAAAGTCAACTTTTCTGTTTTGCAATCGACTTTTTTGTTTGATAATTATGCGGATTTTTTTTTTTATTGTTTTCACAAATAAATTCTTAATACATAAAAGGCTGGTTATTCATCCGTAAGAAACGTAAAATCGTAACGTACGTAGCCTCAAAAACGTTTGTGTAGTTATAGAAACGTTCAAAACGGGGCATATGTCAACGAAGAATGTAAATAAAAACGAAAGAAAACAAAAGCAACACACAAACGAACACAACACAATGTGGAGAAATTGGTATAGAGACTCATCATCAGTGTTGCCGTTTTTTGTTCAATGTGTAGATTTTTCCGGATTTGGTTATTAGTTTTCTTTTAAAAATATCTTTTGTTTTGTTTATTAAAATTAATTAATTAGTAAGATTATAATTTTATTTTGCTATTTTTTGTTTATTTTTTCTCAATTATAATTTAAGTTCGAAAATAATAAAAAAGAACTGCGAATTTAATTTTGGTTATATTTTTCCTTATTTGGTGATTTTTTCGCAAATGTTGGTTACAATATTTTTTTTCGTGGCAACACTGCTCATCCTCTCTCATGTTCAAATATCACGTAAAAACGTGGGAGAATTCTGTTTTATACAGATCGTTCCGTTTTGCTAACGAGAGAGAACGTTTCGGTAAGCGTTTATATTGTTTTCCATATGCTTAAAAGAGAACGTTTTCTACGGTACGTTACGTTACGGTTGGGTAACTACTACTTAAGTGAATTAAGAGGGTAACGCAAATAAACGAAAAGTTTATTGACTATATTATATGGAATTAATGTTAGCGTTTTTTCTTGATCAAATAAGCGGGCAAATCAATAAAGTGGGGGACAATTAAGCGGAAACTACTGTAATACTAATACTAATCCTAATATGTATAAACAAACAACAAAAACAAATTCCAGTATAAATAGACTAAAATATAAATAACCTAATCTCTTTTTAAAAATTCAAGAAGAGCTTCTTGGACTACGGCTTCTCTTTCGACATATGCCTTAGAAATCTCCTTCTTTTCCTTCTCGATAGCTAATGCCCTTTCTGAAGTTTTTTTGATATCTTCTTTTATTTTCCCCATCTGTTTCTCTAGGGTTTTGAAACATTTTTCTAGCGTTTAATTTTTTTCATGCAGCGGTCGGCGTTGGTATGCCTGGAGATGAAGCCGAGCCCATAGATGGTGATGATGGAACAGCAGGCATGGGTGATGAAGTTGTAGTAGATGGTGTTGAGGTTGCAGGTATGGGCGACGATGGTGGAGATAATTTTTATCGATGAATGAATGTCTGAAACAAATTATTTTTATAAATTATTAATTTGAAAATCTCAATAATTTAACAATTTATTATTTACTATTTATGTTGTCGACTACCAAGCTTTCAGTGTTGTAACTTTCATACGGAGCCAACAACGTTTGTACATCATTAAACAGGTCCCAACTAGAGGCTGAACCACCTGTTGTGCCAATTTTTTGTTTTTCTTTGCTGTAAAAATAAATTTTGCAAACATTTTCGACCACTATATAAACCAGTTTTTATAAATACTTACCGATTCCGCGCAGTCATATTGTACATTTTGACTTTCAATTCCACAATACTATACCTATAGCCTTGGGCTTCAATCTCATAAGACATTTCTTGTAAAATGTGGCTATTTTTCGGCAACCACGAAGCTCACCCATTTTCCAATAACGCCCGCTCGCTGCAGTTGTCCTATTTGCTAGGAGCTTTTCTATTCTATGAGAATATAGACAGATATGCATATTGATAACTATTTTTATTGATTCTAAAAATGCAAATATTTAAACACTTTTACGCTACCCTAGCTTAAAATACTATCACCAATACGGAGAGATTGTTGAAAAAAATTCAACATTCATCAGAAGAATTTTCATGATTGAAAAATAGGAACAAGAAATTGAAGACGAAAATAAAACAAACTGACAAATTCAATCGAAGCCAGTTGAACGAACATTCACCCCTATCGCAAATAACTATTCCCATAAAAAAATTCCCAAATTTCGTCATTTCCTATTGTGAATCATTCCCAAAAAAATTTTTTGGGAGTGAATTCACAAACACAAAAAATATTGTATCGCCAATGTTTATTCCCAAGAATTATTATTATTTATTTATTAAACTAGCTAATACCCGGTGTGCTTCGCTACCCCCATCGGAATTAAATACATATCTCGTGATGCAACTGGATCGCCCACCATCAAAATTGTTACGCCATTGTTGGGGCATTGTATCATCCTTGGTGTTGTCCAGCTGTAGTTCTATCAGCATGAATTGCGATTATGTGGTCATCTGAACTTAATCGTGAACTTAAAGATCCTTACCAATTCATTGATTTCATGAAACATCACTTGTAAATCGGCAACAATCCATTGCTTTGTGTCAGGGTTATAATGCTGGCGGTGGTGCACTTGGTCATGGTTATCCTCTTCTCCTATGAAATAAATTTGTAAGAACTTAGGATCTTCATTTGGAATTGGCAACAATGATCCCATTTTATGATAAATTTGACCTTGAACACGAAACGTTGGCATAAAGTTGTCTCGAAATACTTTTGGTATTTTGTTTTTTATTATTTATTAATATTTTGTTAAATTAAAAAAAGTATATATTTCGAAAAACTTACCTGAAATCAGTGATTGTAGTGGTTCTGGAGGTGGAAGTAAATCAGACAAAACGATTTTACCATTAGAGCAACACATGCCAGGTGTTTCATTTTTGTACCTGAGTGCATTGCAATATTGGCAAACTTCATTCATGTCACCAATTGCCACTAATTCGTCTTCGGTATAATCTATATCAGATCTATAGTTAAATGCAATACCTGAGTATCCATGAAAAACATTACGTCGATTCACCACCATTCGATTACGATTTTGTTCTCGACGCAAATAATATTGCTCTATCCTCTCTGCTGCTCTTCTTGTTGATGTTCGAATCCGCTGACTTTCTACTCGCGATTCATGTTGGACTTCTGTTTCATTAGTTCGTGATGTTATGGTACGATTTCGCTGGCTTCGTAGCCGACCTTCATGTTCCAACGGTGTCTCGGTAGCTCGTGCGATTGTCGCATGTTGTCGAAGACCTTCAAGACGTTTTTCACGCTCTAAAGGCGTTTCTGTGCCTCGTGATGTTTCGGTACGATTTCGCTGGCTTTGTAGCCGACCTTCATGCTCCAACGGTGTCTCAGTAGCTCGTGCGGTTGTCGCATGTTGTCGAAGACCTTCAAGACGTCTTTCACGCTCTGAAGGCGTTTCTGTGCCTCGTGATGTTTCGATACGATTTCGCTGGCTTTGTAGCCGACCTTCATGTTCCAACGGTGTCTCGGTACCTCGTGCGGTTGTTGCATGTTGTCGAAGACCTTCAAGACGTCGTTCATGTTCTGATAGCGTTTCAGAAGCTCGTGCTAAAGAGGTAAGATTTCGTTGACTTTCAAGGCGCTCTTGGTTTTCTGAAAGCGTTTCAGTAGCTCTTGCTGTTGTGGCGCGTTGTCGTAGGCCTTCAAGGCGTTCTTCTCGTTGTGATGGCGTTCCGGCTCTAAAGGTTGAAGCTCGACTCTTTTCAGTCCTGAGGCAACTTTCACGCTCTTCCGAACTTTCATTTGCTCTCTGGGATTGCAAATGCAATGCATTTTTAGTGCTTCTGGAAAGCGATGCTTTTTTGGGGGCATTTTTATAAATTGTTGCAAAATAAATGTCACTCAACGTTTAACTCGTTTAGAATCAAAGATTCAACTGAATTCCAAAACCGAATGCGTGTTATATTTATTCCTTTATATTTTACCTAATATGAAATAGGTTCAGGTCAAAAATCTTTTTAAAAAACTGAGGCTAATAAAATTTGACAAATAATTATGTTTGTGACGGTCGCAGGTAATTTTTTTTTGATGAGTTTTGCAACTTCTTATTTTATTTGGAAAAAATATTGAGAGTTTACATTTTATTACTTAGGTTTTCGAAAGTAATGAATGAAAATTTTACTGCCTATTGTTACATGCCCATTCATCACCCAATAAAATGCTGATTATTAAACTTACCTGATCTATTTTTCAAGATATGCAACAAATAAATAATATTTTTAGTAATTACCCATTGTTAGAAGTAAACAATAACGTAACTATTACATGTGTATATGTTTTTCAAATAAATATTTAAATAGTATGAATTTCAGTAGTTACTATGTATATGAGTTGAAAATTGAGTTTGACTCAACCATTTGAGCAGCTTAAACATTCTAGAATTCAAATGTATGTTGATGATATTCAACTCTACATTGATAGCTCTGTAGCTTCCATCAACACTGGAGTTAAAGATCTTAACACTGACCTTAATAATATTTCTCTTTGGGCGACTGCAAATGGTTTAAGGATTGACTCTAAAAAGTCAAAATGTATTGTAATTTGCAAAAAATCCGCAAAGATTGAATCTAGTAATGATGTTGCCTTTTTTGGTTATTTCTGAAAAAAAAAATAAATAAAACAAAAGTCTACGAATTTAATTTTGGTTATATTTTTTCTTATTTGGTGATTTTTTTCACAAATGTTGGTTACAAAATTTTTTTCCTTCCCTTCTATCTTTCCCCCGCGTCGTGAATTTCTAAAATATGCTAAAATGCACATTCTTTATACTTTTTTTTTTTGGTTTTATACATCAAGAAACATAGATAGCATACTTTAGGGGTAACTATGCGTATGAGTAATATATTTCAAATGCAATTAAATATTAAGTATGTAGTAAATTAAGAATCTGTATTCTTAAGGTAGAAAAAAAATAATTACTTCAAAAATATTTTTGAAGCGTTCTTTATTATATTTTCTGTATCGAGTTTACTTACGAACTAGCGAGCGAAAGTATTTACACTTCTATTTATACTTTCGTTCTATCTTAAAATTATTCTTAAACATATTTTTCTTTTTCTTTATTCTTAAACTATTTTATGGTTATTTATTATTTGTGATATTTTTATGATATTTGTGTATTTATGATATTCATTGTTTACAATGTTTGTATCTTTCTTTGTTATCTATCTGACCTTGGAACTAATAATATTTTCCAGGTCTAATTACTTTGTTTACATAATATGTTTGTGATTTAAATATGTCTTATCTGTAATATTATTTTCTTTGTTACAATATATCTTATTTCTAATATTATTTTCTTTGTTTTATAAAAATAACTACCGTAGCTCTTAACTCTCCCCTTACTTAAAATGAATCGTCCCGATTCGTAATTCTCCCCTCACTTAAAAAATGAATCGCCTCGATTCATGCCTAATTAATACTTAATTCACGTCTGATTCTTTCTAGCTCTGTGTTATATAAAACTTGGAAATTCTCTCTAGTCCTAATTTCTCTTAATGTTACATAGTATTTTGTTACCTTTAGAATGATAAATGCGAGTGTTATTGTAGCCATAATTACTAAAATTATATATAAAGTGTATTTAATAGGATGTGTTTCTAATGGTATTATGAATTTCTTTAGAGAGTCTATGTTGTTAAATGCTAATTCTGAAGAGGATGATATTATTTTTGTTATTTCTAAATCCTCATCATGTTTATTATGTATTGCCTCTATTATTTGATCATGAGTATTTGTGTACGTAATATTATTAATCACTACTCTGTCTGTGTATTTCACTAAAATAGTTCCAGTAATAGTTTCATTATCTACAGTGTTTACACCATCTAAGAGAATGAATCATTCGTCTATTTTTAATAATGGGTAATTATATTCCTGTAATACTATGCATTTGGCTTTTCTATTTTCTAATAAAGGTTTGATGCAGTCGTCATTTGTGGTGTTGGTTTTGCATATATTTTTACCTAAATAATTTTTACAATTACATACCCTAGCATAGACGTTATTACAGAGGGCGATTTCTTTGTCAGTGGAGACTTTACCATGTTTAATGCTAAGTGGTGTAAATTTATATAACTTACAATAGTTGTTAATGATGGGATACTTGTATATAGTAATGATTGAATCTTTGGTTCTTGCTATAAGAATGTCGGAATATTCCAGTATGTTAATGATTGGTACAACCGATAATTTATGTTCTGTTAATTCTTTTACATCATCTAGATTTAGTGATTCAGCTAGGTACTCATTGTTTTTGGCAGCGTTTATTGTTCTGACCAGTGTCAATAGTTGGTCGTAAATTAGTTTGGTCGCGATGTAAGTTTCTGTTGGTTCTCTTCGTATAGAATCCAAAATTTTTTCGAATCTAGAGTTAATCTGTCTTTGTTTTTCATTATTTTCAATTAGTGTATTAATTTTAGTTTCTATTTTAATTACGTCATCATGGTCTGGTATGCCAGTAATGAACTTCAGAGTCGATCCCAAAAAATTTAATCCACGTTTTTCAATTCTATGCTCATTAAGTTGATCGATTAGTGTTTCTATTTTCTTCATTAAGACCTGTTCCTCAACATTAGGGTAAGAATTTTTATCAAATATTTCTTCATATGATTTAATGATTTTTGTTAAATTAGTTACATGAAACAAAAATGTATATTCATCAAATAAATATGTATCATCAGTTCGGGTTAACACGTATTTTTTTTCTTCTATGTGCTCTATCTCGATTGTTGCTTCTAGTTTCTGGAATAATATTGCCAACACGGCTATAATCTGGAATACTTTCTTCATTGTTCGAGAAGGTGATGTTCTTTATATTGTTTTTATGTACTGTTTTTCCCTTCTCTGTTAGGATGATGTCTCCTAAATCTTCTTTGACGATTTCTTTTTTATAACGCGGTAAGTTTTTATTTCTAATACCAGTTATCTTCACTAGTATTTGCGTTCCTTTTGCAAATGTCCTATGTTTTGTATTTTTATTCAGACGGGTTAGGACTTGTTTCGATGCTTCTTTTAAGTTGTCTATTATTTTTTCTTTATTTATATTTGTTGATCCAAAGTATATATCCTTTGGTCGATAGCCTGTTACACTGTGTACTGAATTGTTGAGTTCTTTGATTGCTCTAAATATTTCTTCTCTACTTGAGGATTGATTACTGATTTTAAATATTCGTGTTAGTTCGTTAATTGAGTTGTGTACTCTTTCGACTTGTCCGTTTGCTGCTGATCTGTGGACTGGCGTTTCTAATTTGTGTATGCCGTATTTATAACACATTTGCTTGATGGCTGGTGTGACAAAAGATGCCTCGTTATCAGTTATCAAACGTTTACATTCAGGGAAACTTGTAGTGATAATTTCTTCTAATACGTTTTCCATTCCTACTTTAGTTTCGATTTCGCGTGCTACTATATATTTAGAGAATTTGTCCATGGTTGTTAAGTACATTGTTTTGTTGTTATAATAAATATCCGCATGTATGAATTCTCTAGGCTGTGTTGGTATAGTTGAGTCACGTAATGGTTCTTTTATGGGATTTCTTTCATATCTGCCAAATAAACAAGCTGAACACTTGTTATTATATTTTTTTACATCCTTTTTTAATTCTGGCCAATAGTGTTTTTCAAGTATTTCATTTATTGTATTTTTGCAGCTTCTATGAGCTCTATCATGTGTTTCTTTGACTATACTTATCTGTTCATTTTTATCTAATATGTCTCTTAGTTTGATTGGTGTATAAACAAAATTAGTTCCAACAAACGTTTCTTTAATAATTTTTCCATATTTATGTAAATTTTCCATATCTGTGTGTATCGATATGATTCTCTTAGGAGGTATAAATTTTTTTAATTCTGTTATTAAGTTGTCATTGTTAATAAAGTTAACAGTATGTCGGACTTTTCCAGGAAAAATAGTTCGTGTTCGTGTTTCCACTAAGTTTCTAGTTGGTACCAATTCTACTTGAATACCATATGAGTTAAATGGTTGGGAAACTGTTTTTATGATGTCACTACTTGAACTTTCAGCTGAATGCGCAGTGTCAATTGAAGATGCATTTATAGTCTGACGAGATAATGCATCGGCTACTATATTTTCAGTGCCTGGTTTGTATTTTATTTTAGCGCCGTAGTCTTCTATGATAGCTTTCCAGCGTTTTAGCTTAGGGTTGGGATTCCCTTCCGAAATAGCGTAAGTTAATGACTGATGATCCGTAAAGATAGTAAGGTCGGCTATGCCGTATATGTAATTCCTTAATTTTTGTAAGGCCCAAATTATGGCCAAAAGTTCTTTTTCGTTAGTGCTGTAATTTTGTTCTGTTCTGCTAAGTGTACGAGATAGGAAATATATTGGTTTTTTGTTCTGACTTAACACAGCTCCAATAGCTATGTTGGAAGCGTCCGTAGTAAGTTCAAATGGTTTCTGATAATCAGGTTGAAATAATTCAACTTGTTCTTTTAATTTAATTTTCAGCTTTTGTACTGCTTCTATGGCAGCTTGGTCTAATTGGATTGCTTTGTTCTTGCTTTTATTTTTTCCAATATGTGCGTTGTCGCCTTTCAAATGTATTGTTAGTGGTTTCGCGACGTGAGCATAGTCTTTCACGAAACGTCTATAGTAACCTGTTAATCCCAAAAAACTACGAAGATCTTTCAAAGTTTTCGGTATAGGGAAATTTTCGATTGCCTTTATCTTTTCCGGGTCTGTTGAAATTTTATTATGTTTAATAATATGTCCTAAATATTCAACGTCTTGCATAAAAAATTTTGATTTATCATTAGAAATTTTCAATGTTGCTTTATTTAAAGCTTCAAATACCGTATATATGTGACACATGTGTTCTTCTTGTGTAGATGAGAAAATAAGGACGTCATCTATGTAAACATACACGAATTTACCTATAAATTCTCTTAGAATGTCATCCACACATCGTTGGAAAATTGAAGGTGCATTCTTCAATCCAAAGGGCATTCGTATGAATTCATATTTGCCCCCATTAACACAAAAGGCTGTTTTTTCCCGGTCGCTTTCCTTAATTTTTATTTGATGAAATCCAGACTCTAAATCTAGTGTTGTAAAGAATTTAGCTTTCCCTAGATTTTGGAGGGTTGTGTTTACATCAGGGATGATATATCTGTCTGTAACCGTGTGTTCATTTAGTTTACGGAAATCTATTACCATTCTTCTTTTTGGTTTACCGTTTTCGTCCACACCTTTTTTATGTACCGTCAACATAGGTGAGTTATATGGGCTGTAGCTTCTTTGAATTATGCCATCATTTAATAATTTTTCTATTTCTTTATTGACAAATTCAGTATCATTCATATTACATGGATATTGCTTCGTCCAGATGGGTTCTTTCGTAGTTGTCCTAATACTAGCTTCTATTGTTGTCGTAAAAGGCAAAGGACCTATTTTATTGTTTTCTTGCATTAATTTTTCTATTTCCTCTTCATATTGTTTATCTCCTATAGAGTAATTGAATTTGTGTACTAATTCTGGGACAATAAACAATTTTTTTCCTATGTCTATGACTGCATTTAACTGTTTTAGCCCTTCGACTCCTAACATTAAATCGTAATCGTCATTACTTTTAATCTCAAAAAATTCTAGTTTTTCCTTAAATATACTTATTTTCTGTTTATATGTTAAGATAGATTCACCATGCATGGTGATCATTTTAATTGGTTTTGTTCTTATTCTATCTCCAATAACTAAATTCTTATTAATATAATTATGGGTTGCACCACAATCTATAAAGATTTTATATTCTTTTTCATCTTCATCTTTCATAAATATATAGAGCAACCCATCAATCAGTTTAAATGCTTACTATATTTATAACATGACTTACTACTTCTTTCCGTTGTGGTGCTACTGTTGTCATCTCTATGCTGTGTTGTTTCTATCCTGTTATTGCGTTGAAATTTTCTGTTTTGGTTGAAGTTTCCACTCTGTTCCCTCATCCTTTTCCAGGGTTGACTGTGGAATCCCTTGTTATTTTGATGAATTTGTCTCGTATTGCCAGAGGATATATCCATTGGTTCTGGTTTCGGCTGCCAATTATTTTGGTGTTGGTTAAATGGACGAAATGAGGGTCTTCTATAATGTTGATGATATTCTCTTTGGGGTTGTTTCGTGTTGTGCTGGCCATTTTCTCTTTGATTTACGATGTTTTTGTGGATGTTGTCGTGCTCTATGGTTTGGGCAACTGCATAAGCATGCTCCAAATCCTTGATTGGGTTTCCATAGAGCGTTGATCTAATAAAATCATTATTTATTCCGTTTTTAAATGTACGCACCGCATCTTCCATGGCGTGTGCTGTCATGCATTTTATTGTCTCTGGTGGATCCCCAGACATCGATATTTTGGAAGTGATCACTGTTAAGGCTTTACTAACCTGATCATGAAATTCGGATAGTGATGATTTGCCTTGTGTGAGCTTAGTTAGCTCGTCCTTTAGGACATAGAGTGGCCGCTGATCACAATAGGTATAATCCAACCTATTTAATATTGCTTCGAAGTTGAAAATCGTGTTGTGATTTAGGAGTATATCTGCTGCTGGCCCAGTTATTTTTGATTTAACGATGGTTAGTGCTTCTACGTATTTATTCGAATTTGTATGTTGGCTGATACTGTCCATTAAACGTATCGCATCTTCTCGCCAATGTCGATAATTATTTGCTTTCCCATCGAATGTGGATAGTGATTTAAATATCTCCAGATTAATTTCACTAGGATTACCATATGAAGCTACTCTTGGCTCCAGAACTTTAGGTTGTTGTTGAATCATAGGGTTTAGCGGTATCTGGTCCAGTCTGTTTTTTAATTCTGCATTTTCTTGTTGCATGGTTTGCATAGTTACTTGAAGAGTAGCCAATTGTTGTAATAGTTGATTCATCATCGATTGATCCATCGTATCTAGATTTCTATTGCTGTCCAATATTTTAGCTCTAGTTGTTTTTTTCATGAATATCCTGTTCTATGTAGGATTCACTTCACTCACTTCACTTCACTTTTTTGGAAAAAAAATTTTTTTTTTTACTTCCTTGCTGCGACAAGGGTCACTTGGTCCGCTCACTTAGAGGATATAAATATAATATCCTCCTGGCAGGATCGCCAATTAAGAATCTGTATTCTTAAGGTAGAAAAAAAATAATTACTTCAAAAATATTTTTGAAGCGTTCTTTATTATATTTTCTGTATCGAGTTTACTTACGAACTAGCGAGCGAAAGTATTTACACTTCTATTTATACTTTCGTTCTATCTTAAAATTATTCTTAAACATATTTTTCTTTTTCTTTATTCTTAAACTATTTTATGGTTATTTATTATTTGTGATATTTTTATGATATTTGTGTATTTATGATATTCATTGTTTACAATGTTTGTATCTTTCTTTGTTATCTATCTGACCTTGGAACTAATAATATTTTCCAGGTCTAATTACTTTGTTTACATAATATGTTTGTGATTTAAATATGTCTTATCTGTAATATTATTTTCTTTGTTACAATATATCTTATTTCTCATATTATTTTCTTTGTTTTATAAAAATAACTACCGTAGCTCTTAACTAGTATGTAGCATACGTGGGCATGGCCCCTCGCTCATTTGGAATATCAACATAAAAAGTAGCCTATAACTCCTTCCAGACATACAGGAAGATACTGTGAAAATTTCAAGAAAATCGGTTCAGCCGTTTAATCGTCTATAAACTTCAAACATACAAACATACAATCAAACACACATTCATTTTTATATATAAGATAGCAATAAAAACTTTATTCATACATGTGTATATTCTTAAAATTCTAGTCAAAAATGTTTCCTTCTACCGAGCCTACTGAATTGGAACATGAAGTATATCTTGACGTGGAACAAGAATCAGCTGATTTTGAAAATTACGTCCGCTGCGATGATAACATTCCATGCTATAGACAACATACTGATCAAGAAATAATTAATGAAATTTGCCAGGAATTAACATCAGACAATTCTTCTGATGAAGAAAACGAAGATGTAGTTAACAATCCTCCTTCAAGTAAAGAAGTTCTGAGTTCTATTAATATCCTTCCTTCCATCTTTAATGACTGATTTTTTTAAATATAAATATTAATTAATATGTACAAACTTTTTTTCAGTACAGCTTTAAAGTATCATTTATGGTATCAACTTTTAAATTTTTCATTCCTTATACATATAGATCTCATTTTTATGTGAAGTTAATTTTTTCCTTTTACCTTTTATTTACTTTTTGTTATTGTTTATTTTAAGAAGTTATTGTTATAAACATTGTTTCTAATAAATGAATTAAAGCAATAAAATTATTTTACAATGCATTTTATTTGTATATGTATTAACATATGAACGTTTAATTGATTCATTGGAGCAATTGAGTTGCTGAATCAATTAACAGAATATCGGCTAAATGATTTTTCGGATAATTGAAGCAAAAACTGAAACATTTTTGAAAATCAATTAAGCGAAAACTACTGTATTAGTATATAAGTTTATCTATACTGGAATTTCATTTTTGTTTATATTAGTATTAGTATTAAATGATCTCATGCTGCCTCAAACTAAATACAAATATATATAAAATATGATCTCACGGTACCTTTATACTAAATCTACATATATATTGTTACATATATATTGTTAAAATATGAATTTTTTGTAAATAAAACTTACATAAATAACTAGAAATTGCTTGTCTTATTATTTCTGGGTTTTTTCTATTGGTTTGGTCTGTAAGTGAAACAATGTAATCAGGATAGGATCGGTTTGATTCCACTGCCTCCAAAGCTTGCAACCATTTTTCATTTATTGAATCATTATTTTCATTCAGAAAATTGTGAAGAGCACAACATGACAAAATTATAACATTGGCATTTCTTAAAGCATTGTCGATACCTTTTCCAATGCGTCTAAAACGAGCTTTCAGATGTCCAAAAGCATTATCGACCACTCTACGGGATTTGGATAAAGCGTAGTTGAAACATTTTTGCTGATGGCTTTGCAACAATTGAAAAGGGTGAGGTTTATCACTTAACTTAAATACTGAATCGCCAATTACTACTTTTGCTCAAATCGTACAAAAGGTTGCACTGATCTAATTGTTGCTTTAAGGTGGATCCTTCAAATATTTGTGAATCATTGCAAAGCCTTGGACTACCACAATTTACATTAATAAAACGGCATCTGAAAATAATGAAAAAGCATATACAAATTTATAAATAAGTGATAAAAATATTTCAATCACCCTTATTCTGGTTTTCGTCGTCGACGCAAGACAGTTATCGTTATTGACAGTTATCGATGACTGTCGACATACATTTGGTATTCTGTAAGTCAATATACCGTTGACATTGTGTTGACTCTGATTTTGTCGACGTCATTTTTGGTAACGACTATAATTGATTCGAAACAAAAAATGGAAAAAACGGAAAAATTAAAAATAACAAATACAACACAATTTCAAAAATTAGTGGAAGAATTGGAAAAGAATCCTTCTCTAGCAGTGGGATTTCGCAGAGGCATTGTTCCTAGTAATTTTAAAGAAGAGTGGGAAGACATTGGGAACATATTAAATTCTCTTGGCCATCCGATAAGATCTGGAGATGGATGGCAAAAGGTAAGGAAATAATAAGCTTAAATAGTTCAATAAAAAAATTAAATTTGTTAAAAGGTTTGGCGAGACTTGAAGTTCAAAGTCAAGAAAATGGTTGCCAACAAAATTGAGTGCCATGCAACGGCAGGAGGAATATTTAGGCAGTTCAGTTTTAGCCCATTAGAGGAAGCTGTCGCAAATCTGCTGCAATTTCGAAAACAATTGCACCCTGAGGGAGATGTTCTCGGACCTAATGAATTAATGGAACCTGAAGAACAAATAGCTGAAAATGTGTCTTCTATGCAAATTGAAAATAGTGAAATTGTGCCCCCTATAGAAGTCAATGAAGACTTGACGTCCACCACTATTCCAGTTCCACCCTTAAGACCTTCGGTGGAGAACAACAGTATTAGGGATAAGAGTTCAGCAAAAAAAATCAGAATTGTTTTAGCCATTGAGAACTACTACTTCAACATAGTACAGAGCAAGCGAAACTTTGAACTAATATCTCCAGTTCGTTAGGATCAATAAAACGCAGCCTCAGGGATTTTGACAATCGCCAAACACAGTTGCTGGACGTTGAGGCAAAAAAATTAAATTATTGGAGGAAAGGAATAAAATTGACAGGGAGAGGAATAAAAGAGAAGAAGAAATCCATGTAAGCGAGTTAAAAATTAAAAGCCTTAAAGTGTTAATAAAAGAAAAGGAACGAGAACTACTTAATAAAAGTCTGGATGAGTAATATGTTTCAAAATTAATTTTTATTTATCCATATTTTAGTTAAACTGTTTTTTTAAATTAATTTTTAATTTAGTATGTAGTATTTATTTATAAAAGAAATTAATAAAACAATGCGTTAAAATTATAGAAAACTTTGTTTTATTTGGTTTCTTATTTCAGATGCTTCATTACTGTCAGTGATATCTGCGTCGTATACTTCACTTTCCGTTTGAGAAATCTCGGCAGTGCTTATATCGTCATTGGTTAAATTTAATCCATATTCTATGCATATGTTGTGCAGTGCAGCGAAACATTAACAATTTTTGTGGCTTATAATGAGCTGGCGTGCTCCAAGAAGACAGCGAAATCGGGGTTTTAGGCCGCCAATTATTCTCTCTACTACGTTTCTGGCTGTGGCATGCTTTGTATTGAAAACAGCCGCAGCACTTCCCTCAGAAGTAGATCGATATGGCGTCATCAGATACGGTTCTAAGGGATAACCTGCGTCACCTGTTAAAAAATCTTAAATTATTGGACAAGACTAAAATACATGGATAATAGTATTATATCTAGAAGCCATGAGTTTCGTTCACCAGCAGTATACCATTCTTGTAACATTCTCTTAGCGTGACTAATATTCCATATCAAAGAATCGTGAGCGGAGCCAGCATATCATGCATCTAAAAACCGTATCCGTATTTTGTGATCACAAATCTATTTTTAAGTTAAGTCTGATTACAAAATACAATAAAATGTTTAACAAACTTACAACCATGACATTTAAACTAAAAAATCCTTTGCGATTGAAATACAAATGCTGCTCATCTTTCTTTGGGGCAATAATTTTGATATGTGTACAATGGACACAACCAATAATACCAGGAAAACCAGTTTTTACGAAAAATGCAAATTTTGCTTCATTTTTTTCAACATCTGTCATTTCAAATTTAACCCACTGCCGACAAATTGTCATTCCCAAGCAGCGTTGCCATTTGCCAAGTTTTCCCTTTTTTAGGATGCGAAAAAGTTTTCATTAAATTTGTTTTCTAACAAAACAAGTTTTTTCGACAAAATTAATTTTAAATTTTTTTTCAATAAATTTAATGATAATAACACGCAATAATTACATTTTTAATGGAAATGTTATGTATTTTATTAGACCCGGGCAAAAGTAGCAAAAACACCAATAGAGGGTACCGGTCTCCCGTGTTTCCTTTAAACATTTTGGAACTTTTGTAGAAAACAAGTTTTTTTTTGATAAAAAAAAGTTTTTTCCCCAGAAATAAAAAGTTTTTTTCAAAAAAATTCTGGCAACGCTGTTCCCAAGGCATCCAGTATTTCCGACAAAATTTTGGAAAATATTGGTTGCGATAGCCCCAAATTGAAATCGTTACCAACGCCTAGTTGGTATGACCCTTGTGCTGAAAATGGTAACGTCGCTGCCAACTTGGTCGTCTTGGAAATGAAATTAGATCTTACTCCGCTTTTCAAATTTGGTGATATTTCTTCTAAGACATAATTAAAAGCAGTCTTATTTAATCTAAAATAGCTTTCAAATCTTTCAAAGAAATAAATTATAGGTTAATACAATAATTAAAGTAATACACTGAAATTGTTTCTTACTTGCTGTCCGGTAGGTTGAATATACATATTAAATTTCTTAGAAGCTAGCGTTCAAATATAAGATTTTGTTTTTTCGTCACCACTTGAGTTTGAATTTATTTCACAAACAAAAAACATATTTGATTGTAAAAGTACTCTTTTATTTAAAATAGCTGTAAAAACTCAACTTCACTTGGGTGAATTTTTACAATTTCATTTAATTATGACACCGCATAATCAGTCAACTGTCACAGGTGAATACTAATGTACCTACCGTAGTACCTTTACATAGATATGTATATATGTATCTGGTTATATAAAAAAATTCAAAAAGTCTTAGTAACAGCTGTAAGTCACTAATTATAAAAACTATTGGACTTGTCAGGGTAAATTTGTTAGTGTAAAAACCCCAAAAGAAAAAGTCTAATGCGGCCAAATTGCGCAGGCGGTATAGGCTGTGTGGCTCGTAGCGTAGTACTTTTGAAACCACATGTAGTTGGTATATATATCATTCAGCTCAGTACAAAATAAGTTAGTGACGATAAGCCTACAGTGCTCGTCGATGACCGTGAAATTCTAGCTAACGGCTCTCAAAATCCACACCAAACCGCGTGAATGTATTTGTTGCTTTTGAATCACATGTGGATACACCATACAGATATGCATTAGACGCTCTTAGATAACATGTGGATTGGTATCGCCCCAAATTTAACAATTTGGTTTGTTCACGTACACATTTATCCAGATATAGGGTCCAACGCTGGAAATTAAGATCAGTCAACTGCTCCTGAGCTCATTTAGCTCACACATCGTAGTCCATTATTCTAAAAAAAGCAAATGGAATAAATAACCATTTATTTGACAGATGTAGCTTCAATAAGATGGTCAAAACTCACGAGCCCCTATCGAGCGTTATCACGAATATGTTAAGCGTGCTTAGTGAGAACTTAATCTAAAGTTTTCAGTTCAGTTTCATAGTGAAAAGTATGCATTAAAGAGATATTTATATGTAGATCATCGATATAGAATAACATCCTGGTATGGTTTTCGGCGAGCATTGTAAGTAATTTGTTAACAACTAGGCCCTACAGAAACGAATATATTACTAATATCCTCCCGTGTCTTGAGAACGATCTGAAAAGAAAAAAAAAATTGTAAACACGAAATGCAAGATTTAGACGAAGGCAATATCACCTCCTAACATTTTAAAATCTATGTCTAATGCAATTTCTGCAACAATATCTTTTAACGTTATGGGGTTATAAATGTGCACTTAATAAAAACACCAACGCGCCAATGCAAGTATATTACTGATCCACTGCAATGCTGCTAAATTTTTGAAACTAAAGATTTCGTGGACCGAGTAGTTCATTGAACTACGGTTGAACTTACTTAACATAGCTAACGACGTGAAAAAAGAACTCAATTCCTTCATTGCTGTGAAAAACTGTTAGCAACTATTCCTTGGCAGTCGCGTACTGTCCTCAAATAAAATTATAACGTCCCATTAAGTGTGTCAATTCAGCCGGTTTTCTTACCCTGTTTTGTTCTTCTGTCTTGCACTTCATCATACTATGTTTTGTCTCTTCTGCTCATAATGCGTCAACCATTTACCCGGGAATATCAGACTTCCTAATGGAGCATTCATCTCAAATGCAGGAGTTCATATACTCGACAGCACTTTTTTACCTCGTAACTCCCATGGCTAAGTAATTCTTTTCTTCTTTTAATAAAAGTCAAAAAATTAACCAGTTCACCAGGTTTAAAACCTACAAGCCATTTACAAAACGAAAAAATGAATTCAATTGAAACGGAAATATTTTGAAGGTTAATTAGTTTAAATAACCCTAAAATGTGGAAAATTGATATGAAAATAAAAAACTAATTGTGAAAATATAAAAGAAAATTAAAAATAAAAAGATTATAATTAGTTTTACATTTTCCTAAGGACACGTACTATGGAAGTTTAGTTTTTGAACTCTTGCAAAAGAAAGTAGGAGTGCACAGCAATGCCAATCTTTTTTCTATTTTTCTTTATGACAGCAATGGCATCAAGTCATAGGGATATTTGAAACTATTGTAACTAAACTGAATGAGAAACAGAAAAAAAAAATAGTTGTGAAAAGCTTGAAAAGTATACCAGTGTTAATACTTACTTACTTAATTGGCCATTACAACCCTTCAGTCAGGACTACGACCTAGCTTCTCATATCGCTTATGTTGTGTGTGTTAATTTTATACATGAGCGACGGAATCTACAGTTTAAAGTCGATTCCGAATGACAGATCTTTGAGAAATTTCTGATGGCAATTTTATTTACACACACAGTGTTTCCCAGAAATCTGCTGAGAGTAAGTCCCCGAAGAAATATTCTTTCACATTTCGATTTGTTGGAGATTTCTGACCTGGCCTTTTAACTGAGGCCTCACGTCTAATAAGCCAACACAGTACCTATAGACTACTGCGTTTCAAGCTCCCAGGAACGTTTTTCCTATTTCAAATGTATTCCTTGCAAGCATTCCTTTTAACTAGAAAATTTTATGCTTTGGTACAAGAAATTTTAGGATAAACTAATTCTATAAAAATAATCGAGACTTGTCTATGGGTTATCATATTCTTCCATAAGAGATTACTGGTCTACAGAAATAGTTATGGTGGCTACCTCGTATATCAAACGTTATTCAAAGGATTTGAAGATTTACTCAGAAACCTTAATTTTTGTAATAATATAGGGGTTTATGAACAGTAAAATTGTTAAGACATTTGTTCAAATTCAAATTTTCTATGCTAATTTTGAACAGTTCGTCCAGAGATCAAATCCATATTCCGGCTGATCTAATGTTTTTACACAATATAAGTAACATATAATATAAGTAACTAGACAGAGAAGGGAGACCAAGTGCTGTGCTGCCACTACATTATTGAAAAAATTTCTGTTCTGTGCAGTGGGTCCAGACTTTATGTGAACAATACTACTGATTATGACAATTGCATTCAAACTATAATAAGATCAATAGTATTTTAATACGATGACTCTTATATAAAACTCAGTAGCCCTCATTTACAAAATAACATCCTATGCTTGAAGAACTTATTTTAACACTGTATTATCAATATGAAATTAAGTTTAAATCCTTCCCTGTAAACTTTCACTTTAATCAGAGGGTTATTTCTCTATGAAAGTGCCTTAAAAGAGCAGTTATTTAATTTCAGTCAATCAATATTTTCTGATAATTTTAAACAAAATTTACAATTTAATCAAAATTTTAAGGAGTTTGTTTTGGAAACTGAACTATACAGTGTAGGAAGCAGACAATCTCCATAAGCATAAACTATGAGTGGAGGGACTTCAGACAACAGGATTGAAAACCTTTTCCATGACAGTTAGTAACTTTTAAAGCTTTTGTCCAAAGACTGCTAAGAGGATAGAAATATTACCTTTTTTTATTAATTTATTTCAAAATGTCAAAGCTGATGTGTGAAGACAGAGCTAAGTTTAGTAAGCTAGCACACTACTTACTAGAAAGAAAGTTACTGTTTTCCCTAAATATTTTTTTTTGGCACTTGGTAAAATTATCCACACTCGCGACATATAGAAAGACCAATATATCCGATTTTAAAATAATAATACCGATTTTTTACTATTTTATACTTTAATATTTTTAAGTATTTATAAGAATTAATTTAATTTTAATTTTGAAATGAAAACGTGTGTTATTTTAATATAATATATTTAAAACCATGAAACTTAAATTTTTCCTTTATTACAAAAATATCTAGAAACTGTTCTTATTTTGTCATAGTCCATAATTACTTGTATCTGTATTTTGCGATCTACAATCTGTCTCCTCATTACTTAAATCTATATTACTAATACAGTAGTTTTGACTTACCTGCACAACTAACTTTTGCAAGAATTTTTGTGCAGGTAAAGACAATGCGCACGTAAATAAAAGGCAGCTAAATCAAAACTATTGTATAGCTTTTGCTTTTGTGCATTAAAAAGTTATGCAGTACACAACAAGCTTGCACTGTAATAGTGGTGTGTACTTCGTCATGTTGAATTTGACTGAAGAACACGAAAGCGATTTGACAAATACCAAGCGCTCGTTCTATATTTTGCCTTGCACGGCTCAACCTGGTATTAAAAATAATATATTCTTTGGAAATATTTGATTTGTTGTAAGACGTTATGACATGTTTTCCATTTGGAAATCATTATCGCCCACTATTACATATGGCAATTTTCTGTTGTTGCCTATTATTTTGGGTTCTGGAAAATTAGAATCAGTTTCCAATACAAACATTAGATCTGAACGAAAACGCTACCATCAGCAATTCTGCCATTGAAGCCTACATAAATGAAAAAAAATTTGTAATATGCATCTGCCAAGACCAACAGCCCAATGGAAGTAAGCCCTTTGTAATTATAAAACAAGTTTTTTTTTGGCTTAAACGCAATCACCCCTATCGCAAATAACTATTCCCATAAAAAAATTCCCAAATTTCGTCATTTCCTATTGTGAATCATTCTCAAAAAAATTTTTTGGGAGTGAATTCACAAACACAAAATATATTGTATCGCCAATGTTTATTCCCAAGAATTATTTTGTATCATTAATTCGCAACACTTACCAATGGGAACAAGAAGGGAACATGTAAGTTATAAATTGTTTTAGTGTTGATTTTTTAAAACTTAGTACATTGTTTTATTTAAGGAACGCAAATGTAATACATACTAGTAAACGTTGGAGTGTGATATTTACGGAGAAGACTGTTTTTTAGATTTAAGTATTCCAGAGAAGACTGGTTTTATTTTGTTTTGTTTTTATATATGTACATATATGTATACAATTTTTATTTACGAAAGTAAATACAAAAATTATGAAATAACCATTTTATTTTAAACTATCAAAGTGAACTAGTACGAATGCGTTCAGCTGCATTCAGACGTATTCCTTGAATAACTTCGTCAACATTTTCCTGCTCGTGCGTTTCATATAAAACTGTTTACAAGTAGTGAGCCGCACTTATAATACTAACAATTTGAGCGCTTTTCTTTGGTGAGTAGTGTAACTCTCGTGCTCCAAGCAAACAAGGCCATCTGTTTTTAAGAACTCCGTTGGTCCTTTCCACAATATTACACGCTCGAGAATGCACTTCGTTAAATTTTGCTTCTGCATCCATGGCTCAGTGGCATATCCGCCGTCTCCTAAACTATATTTGTATTAGATGTATTAAAAAATATGTATATTTTATAATTATTATAGAAGTATACCTAGATCTTCGTTGCAACTTTTCCATGGATTGTTTCTCCTCTTCCAGCACCAAAAAACGAAGATATACACTATTTATTTTTTAAGATTTGTATTTTTCTGTGAAAAAATGTTGAGAGACAATTCACAATAAACATTTTTTGTTTATAGAGCATTTATAACTAATTCACAATAAAGCTTTTACTCCCAATATATTCGCAATACCGATTTTTTGGGATGGGAAAAAAAGTTACCCCCAAATAACTTATTCCCATAATATTCACGATAGGGGTGAATATGTTTCCTATCAAGGGCACCTAGGCACAAGGGGAATTGCCATTGCTCTTCAAACTCATTGGCCACTTGCAGCCATTTCTCCTTCGAATCTGGAAACTTTAAATTAATATAAATAAATAGCATATTTATCATCACACATACATACCTGCAAAAATTCATTTTTCATGTTTCTGTAAATTGCAGAACATAGCTCTAAAACTGCAGAGATTAAATAAGATGTAGAAAGTTTCGAATTTTATACAATTTCTTTAAAAGTCTCCCCTGTGGCTAAGGATCTTACTGTTGTAGTCAGTTTCTCCTCCACAGGAATACATGTTCGAAAAACATTCCTTAGAAGAAGAAGTGTATGCTTCCTCGTAATCGAATAAATTGTATTCCTTGAGGAGAAACTGTATATTACCACTAGAATTGCGTGATTCCCTCCATGGCTTAACCCAACATGATCTGTAGTGGAATTCACTAACTTTTTTAACGATTATCGAATCGTTTAAAATACTAAACAACAAAATTGTCGATTTTGGTTTTCTGTAAAATTTTTAAACGAAATTCGAAATCGTTATTTCAGCTGTTGTCGTAAACTAAACGACAATAATTTTTGTATTGTTTATTCAATCGATTCAATCAATTAAAAACAACATTTTAAGATCCAAATGTGGCGTATTTAGTTTAGGTGTCGAAATTAAGGATAGCGAAATATAATCATGAAAATAATTACTTTTCAAAACTTTGAAGATTGGTAGAACCCTGAAGACATAGTTTCATTTTGTTTTTAAAATCATTTTGGTTATCTACGATCAATTACGCAAATTTTAGGAGGTCTTGCGTTAGGGAAATCTAAAAAAAATTCGGGACACCCTAACGTACATATGTATGTATGTATATTATAAAGAAAAAGTAAAATAAAGCAATTCGGTCTTTTAAGTTAAAATTTACTAAAAGTTAAAAGAACAAAAAACAATCCAATTTAAAAAAAGAAAATTTAAATTAACGGTTGACTGCTAAGCGATTCTGGTGAGAACGTTCGAAAACTGCGGGACATATTTTGACTTGCTGTTGTCAAATAAATCGCTCTCATTTAGACAGATGTCAATCAATTTTAATAATTCTTTTTGTATTACAAAGAAACAATATTAATTGTGAATGTGAATAAGAAAAAATAAACATTAAATTGTGTAGTCGCCGTAGTCTGGTAAGTAGTGTGTTAGCTTACTAGACGTAAAGCTCGGGTTCGTACCCCAGGTCAGACATCAAAACGAAATATGAAAAAAAAATATATTTCTTCGGCGGCTTTCTCTGAGAAGATTTCTGGCAAAACCCTGAGAGTAAATAAACCTGCCATGAAAAAGTTGCTCAAAATCTATTGTTGGGAGTCGACGTTAAACTGTACGTCCCGCCACTCAAGTGTAAAATTAAGGCACACAACATGAGTGGTGTGAGAAGCTAGGCTGTAATCCTGACTGAAGGTTGTAATGGCCGATTATGTTATGATAAACATTAAATTGTTTTTTCTTTCAAAATTGGAATTTAGACACACTGAGACTCGCAGCACAAAATCGTTGCGTAGCAATTTTCGTAACAAATGAACGCAGCGCTTTTGCGCCGCGTATCAGTTAAATAACTGCATTATAACAAAAAAAAACTGAATGAAAAAATTGATGAAAGTTAACTAAATCAAATAATAATAAATAATCACTTAAACTATTTTTGTACATTATTCATATGCGGTAAATAGCATTTGTAAGATTATTAAATGCTTCTGCGGATGCCTTTAACCCTTCTCCCATAGTTGAAGACTTGCAGCGCGGGCTTCAGGTAGCATCTGTATAGAAATGTGTATGTTAGAAAACAAAAATAAAAAGTTTCCTAATTTTTTCAAATTATAACACTACCTTCAAAGCATCTGCTTGTTTCGCAACTTCGACATGTTCTGCACTTGATTGCGCCAGCATCTGTTGAAAAAATCATATTCAAAGAAACACTGTATATTTGTTAGACAAACTTACCTTTAGAGCATCTGCCTGTTTACTAGCGATTTCCAAAAATTGTTTCTTGTCGTCAACATCATCCATACGCTTTTTTTCAAACCCTTTCGTGGTGTCTTTCTGTTGGATTTGGGAGTATCGCCTCTTAACTCGGGAGTACTTGAACTTAACTGCTAAAAAGTGCATAATATACATACCGTGTGCCATTGTTCAACTGTTTTTACTGCTCCGCCAAGACTGTTTAAGATTCCAGATAGTTCGCTCCATTTTCTGTCACATTCCACTTTTCCGTGGAGCTTCTGAAATTTTCCTCCTGCCAATCCCGGATTATCCAGCATAAAATCTACCATTTGGCTTACTTGCTCTGCTGTGGCACGACTTCTTTTGGAAGCTATATTGGACGTCATTCTGAAAAGAAGAAAATGGATAATTAAAATAACAAATTCGCAATAAATTACTTACCTCATACAGCAAAATAACGGAAATCGAAAAAAATTTTAATATTTTGTTTTGAATTTGTTTTTTTTGACTTTTCATTACACAGAGTTGCCACTTGATTTTAATTAAAAAAAGACTTTATCAACAGTCGTTAAAGTGTAGTTTGTGAATCACTTAATCCTTACTGCAAACAACAAATAATGTCGACGAAAGTTACTGAATCCCACAATTTTTTCATGTTCTTCTAGGAGTATTGCTGCAGCTTCCAAATTGCAGCCAATTCCTCCTTGACGAACTGCCAATTCATTGTTATCTTCTGCCATATTTCAATAAATTTTAATTTTTTGCTTCACACAACAAATAAATATAAAAAAGGCTAATATCTTGCGCTGAAGTGTGTATGTTGAAAGGTAAACGTCAAATAAGTAAAAAAACACAAAATAATAATAAGAATAGAAAAATAAAGTAACACAAAATAATTCAGTAAAATAATAAAAAAAAAATCAGAAAACATATAGAAGAAAAAAAAAAATACAAAATAAAAATTATATAAATCTTATAGTATATAAATATATCTTATAATATATATAATAATATAATAAAAAATATATACAGAATCACAATTACAGGGATGTGACCAACCTTTCCTATTGAGGGATCCCAAACTTATTTTTTATTTCTGTTTTCTAAGGTACCGCAACTGTTTGCACGTGTTGTGGCTTTTGTTAATTGCCTTCCTCAGACTTTTTCAAAGTCAGGCTTCTGAAAAACATCTAAAAATTAAAAAATAATTAACCTTTAACTTATAACGTGAAATTGTTTAGCGTATATGAAGAGGTGGTGTAAGTTCTACAGCCAAATTATTTTCCATACAATTTTTAATGTGTATATATTATAATAATGTTATACTTATATTATTCAAATTTGATTGGTTCTTAACGAATTATTAACAAAAACAAGCAAACAAATTCAAATTTATTTAAAAAAATTGTACTTTATTTCACAAGCCTCTTTTACACAAACAAAAAAAAAATAGGTATATCATTTACTTGTACATTAATAAAATTAAGGTTAACCAAAAACAATAAATGGCATTTTTAAACAGCCTAAGTTATATACTTTTAAAATAAAAAGGAACATTTCAATGTCTTATATATATAAAAAAAATAACAATCAGTCTTTTGAGGTAAAATTATCAGGCTGGGGAAGAGAATCAGACCCTGGGTTACTAACGTTAGATTAGACGTGGTAGTAAAATATTTTCTATATAAAAATCACACAAGCAACTACGTGGTAGTAAAATATTTTCTATTAAAAATTTCCACGAACGACGACGTGTAGAAAATTTTACACCCACACACATAAATCTCCGCGATGATGTAACAGTTGAAAGGTAAAACTATACTGTCAATAAAAGCATAGTATAATATGAGGGTACTGGCAATATCAGCTTAAGAAAGTGCAACAAAGAGAAGTTATTAGAAAAATAAAAAAGATAGTGTAAAATTTACTACCACGTCATAAGTTAAAGGTTAAATGTATGATTATATATGTATATCATATAAAAAAAAATACGTACCTCTGAGGAATTTGCCGAAGAGTCTGAGCTTGATGCGGGCATGCTTCTCACATCGACCATCCCAATAATATACCTCCATCAAGCTATCTTTAAATATGGAGCGAGTAACCGTCCCAACGTCTTCGGAGACTCCCTTTATTTTGAACAAGTACGTTGTCTAGAAATTAAAAATTGTTTATTAAAAGTGTTAACAATTGAAATTGAATTAAAAGGAAGCGGCCACTGCGCCCATCTCTTCAATTGGTTTCTCCCCTGTGATGCGGCTTACGGATCCCTCAATTTTTTTTATTAAAATTTTCGCCTCGAAAAGCGATTTGCCTTTCGCCAACATTTCGGGCTTGATCACCATCTGGAAAATACTCTTGTTATAGTTAACATATTAGGGGGATACTACACGATGCTTACATTTTCTTCCATCGTCTGAAGCTTAGTTGCTATTCCCTGTTGATTTCCGACAATAGCAACCTGGTTATTATTCAAGACGACCTGCGTCTCCATAACCGATTTGATCTTAACAGATACACTATGTAAAAAATACTGTAAAAGAATTGAGTGGTGTTTACTTATGCATTCCTCCATTTTATTCAATTTCACTGTCAGTTGATGCATTTGCTCCTGCATCTTCTTCAGGTGATCTAAAACTGAGATAAGTGTTATTACAAATTGTTTTCAGTAAGAAATATAATTAAATTTACCTTCATTTGTTACTTCCCCATTTCCTATTGAATAGGACTTCTGGGAAATCGGTAGTTCTTGTTTTAAAGGGCAAAAATTATGAAAATAATAATAATGTTAGATGCTGTACATCTTTATTCTTACCGCTCTCTTCTTCAAAATATTCAAACAGATTCTCGGAATTCATGTGAAGACAGAAAAATATAATGTATAATTTTTTTTCTATTTTAACGATTATTAAAAAATAAATTTTATAAATAAAATGAATAATTAGGACGAAAACTCATGAAATAGGTGGTGTAAAAGGAGTATAAGAAGAAACTTTCTTTATTCAAATCTATGTCTTCTCGCTTAATTTCAATTGTGGAATTGTCTAATTCGCTTGCTACAACTATGCCTAAATCACTATACGACTTAAAAGGTTTTTCAAAAAATTTTCAGTATTTTTGAAAACTTTGCACATATATTTTACGCCCTCAGATGATATTTTCGTATCTATAATATTTATGGAACCTAACTTTCAGCTAAAACAAAAGCTATCTTATCTCTTTTATGATTTATGATAAAATCTCCTAACTTAGAACCACTAGTCAAACTTGAATTAATTCGCTGCCTTTCTTCCAGCCTAAGGTATATCTGTTGCAAAATTTTGTTAGGCTTTTTAACTATCTTTTTTATATACTGCATATAATTTTCAAATTTATAAGCTGAAAATGTATCTAAAGTACCGTATTGTAAAACGCAATCAACTAAATGTAGCAGTCCATGAACATTAAAACTAACTAATTCCTCACCATATAGTAATTTACTAAATCCTCTAATACTCTTTGAGACACAATCCTTGAGCAGAAATATACCTGTATAAAGCAAAAATTGCCTAAATTCTGTCGACTTAAAATTTTTTATTTTGTGTATACTCCTAGAGCAAGATTCTGAAGGAACATTGTTCTTAATAAAATTCATTCTTTCATTAATTTTTTTTGGCATTACCTTTATTAATTAAAATTTTAAGCAATTTCTTAGTAACTCCTAAATCAATTAAACGCATAGTATCTAAGGGAAACTGAGAAACCATTCCAAATCCTGTCTCTTCTAAAACACTTCTTTTTATTTTAAATTCTTCGAAGTGATGGGAAGGGTATCTTGAAATGTGACATCAGTTCTTGAGGGAATCAGTTCTTGGAAAAACATACCCTTCTTTCCCTATATATACCTTCCTGACAACACTTAGAGCAACCACTTTTGCTATTATGAGACACTACACCTGCAACAAACGCCCTAGCTGGAGAATCGTAGATAAATAATTGAATTTTAAAACGCAAAAACTTTTTATTATTGCCTAATCTTATACCAGTTTGTGAGAAGCTAGACCGTAATCCTGACTGAAGGGTTGTAATGGCCAATTATGTATGTACGTATATCAGTTTGTTTCAGTACCATTACTTATGCACAGAATCTGCAATCTATCTGAATTTTGTGGCTTTTTAAAACATAAAAAACATGCTATCATGAAAAGACTGGCGTTATTATTAAACCCTACAATTGCACCTAAAATGGGCCACAAAACTCTATTAGAACTTTTAAAAAGTTTTAAGCCATCAATCCCAATATCAATTAAAACTTCCTCTCTATCTCCTGAATAATGAACAAATTAACCCATGACTTAATTTCCTCACGTTTCGTTGCACTATCTATATTTGGCCTAAAGTTAATATTTCATTTTATCCTAATATATATATATATATACACATACATACATAATTGGTAATTACAACCCTTCAGTCAGGATTACGACCTAGTGTCTCACACCACTAATGTTGTGTGTGTTAATTTTACACATGAGTGGCGGGACCTACAGTTTAAAGTCGATTCCGAACGACAGATTTTTGAGAAACTTCTCATGGCAATTTTACTTACTTTCAGAGTTTTTGCCATAAATCTGCTGAGAGGAAGTCGCCGAATAAATACTTTTTGTATTTTGTTTTGATGTCTGGCCTGGGGCTCGAACCCTGGCTTTTCGTCTAATAAGCCAACACACTACCTACTAGACTACGGCGACTACATATATATATATATAAACACTTAAAATTCAATTCAAAATTAAAAAAAAATAATTTATTTCAAAAATAAAAATATAATACCACAAATACACAATATTACAAATAGCTATTCACTTCACTATTCTTTATTATTATTTACAATTTTAATTTTTTGATACTTATCTTATCTTAGTACTTTCACTTTATAAGTATAAAACAAATTTTTTATATTAAAATTGCATTCTTTTATGTTTAATTTAATTTTGGTTTTTACGCCTTCTTCCTATTACAAAAAGATCACAATTAAAATTTGCGTCAGAAGACGGTATACATTTTTATTTTCGAAGCCTACTACGATTGAATTTTTGAAATTAATAAATTTACCGGTCATTTGACAGTCAACAGCTGTTATATGTGGGCAATTCACACAACTTTGTATCGTGTATGTTGTATTGAATACATTTGTTTGTTTGTGAACGCTCAATGCTATGCTGTATTGTGTATTTCGTGGCATTCAAACAATTTGATAGCTCGAAACCAACACAACTTTTTAAAAACATATGAAAACATATACACATGTTTTTCATTCACACAATTTGATAGCACGAAATCAATACAACTTTTAAGAACATATGTGGTTAATTGACACAAGGCTTTGTATCGTTGTATTCATTGTATTGTTGGAAGAACATACAACAGTGTATGATTGTTGTTGATAATTTTCATATAAAAATTCGATACACTTATACACATTTTTTCCATATGTTTTTAAAAGTTGTATTGGTTTCGTGCTATCAAATTGTGCGAATATTGTTGGAAGAACATACAACAGTGTATGATTGTTGTTGATAATTTTCATATAAAAATCCGATACACTTATACACATTTTTTCCATATGTTTTTAAAAGTTGTATTGGTTTCGTGCTATCAAATTGTGCGAATGAAAAAAATGTTTATATGTTTTCATATGTTGTGTTGGTTTCGGGCTATCAAATTGTTTGAATGCCACGAAATACACAATACAGCATAGCATTGAGCGTTCACAAACAAACAAATGTATTCAATACAACATACACGATACAAAGTTGTGTGAATTGCCCAATGGAAAAAATGTGTATAAGAGTATCGGATTTTTATATGAAAATTATCAACAACAATCATACACTGTTGTATGTTCTTCCAACAATACAATGAATACAACGATACAACGGCTTGTGTGAATTGACCAATGTGGTTTTGGTGTATTAACAAATACAACTCTGAAGCATAAAAAGTACATGTGTAGTAGTAGGTAAGTTTTGTATGTGTTAGTTTCGATCTTCATCAGCTGCCAAAGTTGGGAAGTCCATGTTGAAAGGTCCTTTTACGAACCCGTAAATTATGATTGGATGATGACAGCAAAATTTATATTTACCAATGATGTAATCAGTGAATTCTACTCAAAATGTCTATGAAGTAACGTTTAATTATTTATTATTATGTGAGTTATTTATTTGATCAAATCAAAATTCAATCATTCACATTGATTACGTTTGACCTTTCAATTGTTATATAAATAAATTAAATACTTTTAAATTCGTCGGTAATAAAGAAAACGTTTTTGTATTTTTTTTTATCAAAACATTAAATTAAATATTTGATCAAAGTAAAAACAGAATTTTCCCTGAAGAACACTCTTTGCGGTAAATTGTTTTTTTCTCTTTTTGATACACGCGCTTTCAACATGACGGGTAGAATATAATCTTTATTCTTAATTTCTTTCTTTTATTGTCAATAAAAAAGGTGTTCTTATGAATTTATTGAAGCCAATCTCTGCTTCCACGAAATGAAATCAAATAAAAAGTTGCAGTACTTAAGAGATTTTAAAAAGTAATTAAATTAAACGAATTCAATCAGATTTTTTTATTTCTTTTTTATTTTGGAGGTTATTTAGGAGTTGTAGACAAAAGTAAAGCAAGCAAATATAGCAGGCCTACAAAATTTAAAAATTAATAGTATTTAAGTTAATGATAAAAGTTTAATTATGTGCTTAATCCGAACCCCACAATTAGTTTGTTGAGGTGTCCGTTATTTTATTGAAAAAGAGAATAATCATCAGATTTTTCGACAACTTTTGTGATAAAATTGTTTTCTAGAAGTTCAAAGCATGTTGCCAAATTGGTTCTGGTACGAATAATAACTGTAAACCAACTTTGAATTACACCTTTTTCGTCGGAATAAAGAAGTTTTTCCATACATTGGTCGATGGCAGGGGCGTTTGTATAAATCCAATACGTCTCACACTGTTTAACTCAGTTAATCGTGTCTTAAACTTACATATGTATGTATATATTATGATCGGTTAAACCTGGTAAATGAGTTTTTTAATTTTCTAGAAGTTTGATGATCCTTAACACGTTGACGCTCACCACGAAATTGACGAAGGCACTCAGAAACACACTTCCTTTTTTTTGTTTAGTTATTCAAATCTTGGCGAGTTTGATGGAGATTTAATACTTATAGATTAAAATTATGGTTTTTTCTATAAAATTTTTTAAAGTAAAGGTGGACGTCTATAGCCGTCATTTGCTTTTCATAATATTCGTTCCATTGATGTGCAAATGACGGCATTAGACGTCCGGATACCGAAAGATATTTTTTGAAAATAATTTAGAAAATCATGATTTATATTAACTTTTATTAACTTAAATTCATTTTTACACAAATTCATAACAAAAATAAAAAAATTCATTTTTATAAAGCTTAAATAAAGTAAAAAATCGGATATTATTCACATATGTATGTACTAACGACAAAATAAGTGGTACGGCTCAAAGCATTCGGGACATAGAGCTGGCTTTTCAGGACACGTTTTACATCTATATTATGTTTCTTTTCGAAATTTATGTTTTGTGCAATTTCTGCAGCGGCGATATGAAGAATCTCTTTTACAGTTTTCCGGTGTAGGAATCTTCTCAATATAATGTTGTTCACGTAAACTTACAAAAGATGTGTTAGATGTTTTTTGTGGTCTGCCATATGTCACTTCAGATATTAGTTGGTTGCCATTAGAAATATCTTTGGGTAACCTTATTAGCGATCTAATAAGAGACTCCCGAAACTCAAGGAACTTTACATTTTTGTGGAATTTTTTATACAGGTTATATGAATTCCAAACACATAGATTTAATACATGGAAAATTACTTTTTTGTACCAACGAATGCTCTTTCTTGGTGAAGAATAATATGAGATCATCTGATCGCATCTATCTATTCCTGACATACATACATATTTGAATTGTAATCCGCTATGTGATTTGGCTTCATTTTGATTTTTTTATGTTTATTTGTAGTAGCAATCATAGTTGGGTGATAATGTGTAGTTATAGAGACTACTTCACGCTTATCTCTCCATTTAGACACATAAATCTGACCCTGTCTGCGCCAAATATGCTCACCTTTTTTTAATTTTTTGGACGTAACAACTTTGGGGTTACATTTACAGTTATAATTCCCAATAAAACCAAAAACAAACACTTACATTGATTCAAATTAAGTCAGACTGAAAGAGACGGCTATACACGTCGTTAAAATCTACATGCATTCTTATAGCAACAAAATCATGAATCTAAAAATAAATCAAGAAATATAAGTATAACATTTTCCTTTTAGAGTATTATTGAGTGAATTGGTAGAAATCTAAATCAAACTGAATTACAACTAAATTTTTGTTTTATCACTCTAAATTTTTTCGACGGTTATAGACGTCGTTTGCATTTATGTGCACTTATACATGACGTCTATAGACGTCATTTACGTCAACGTGTTAATTCAAAAATTAAATCAAAAGCATAAATTAAGCGCTGATATCCTTAAAGTGCATTCTCATGTAAAGAGATTGACGTATAACCATCGGACAAAAATTGCAATCGTTATTACTCGTTTGAGCGAGTAGCAAAAGGCTATTAACATTTGAGTTATCGTTTACATTACAAGTCACCACATTTTTACTACATCGTATACCAATAAGTATGTATGTATGTTGAATACATTAGTGTTATGGTAATAAGCCCAGCTAGCATTTAGAAGATTGTTTTTAGAAAAATTACTTTGCTGAGTCCTTTTAGAGTACTTTTGGTGATCAAAAACTTATTAGTCAGTTACACGATTAAAAAAGAACTCAAAAATGATTCGCGCCAATGAGTAAAATAAGTGCGATTTAAAATACAATAAAAAATTGTATATCAATCGGAAATTAATCATCCATATCATCCCGCCATTCAAGTATAAAATTAAGGCATACAACATGAGTGGTATGAAAAGCTAGGCCGTAATCTTGACTGAACGGTTGTAATGGCCAATTATGTATGTATGTATGCACTGCTTTTTTTTACACTCTCTGTATAAATTTTCACCTATGTAAGATGTGGCTATGAAGTAAAGTACAACTTTCTTTTAAATAGAAAAATTGTCATTGTTTTTAACGAAAAAGAAATATTTTTTTTAAATAAACTATGATGTCTGATGTACATACATCATGAATATAAACTTAATAGCGGATTGGGTATTTCTTTTACCATACACTAACAAAATACACAGAAATACCCTTGCCATGGTTTGGAAAATATCCCACACTCAAACCCGTAGGTTATATTTGCCATACTTGAGCAAATGAACAGCTGATCATAAAAATAAAAACATTGAAAATAAAGTCACAAAAAATGGAAAAATACAACATGAAAAAACGAATTAAAAGAGAAGAGCCGATTAAAAATGGACAGAGGACGACGAAATAAATAAAATTATAAATATAAATAAATAAAATAATAAATTACATGTTAGTCAGCTGTGTGTTGAGAAGTTTGCAATAAGTGTTGCAAAGTTAAACAAAAAAACTGTTCACAATTAACGGCAAATATTTACAATGGTATAAATTTACCATCTAAATGCCCAAAATTGTGAACTGGGCTAATATTCTTTCTTTGTTACTTAACGTTCATACGAACTTGATTTTTGAAATCGCGACAGTGTAAACGCAGGACTCAGAAAACCGACTAAATACACTTGAAGAGAGTAAAATACGATTAATAAATGACTCATAATCATAAATGACGTAACAGGAGTCCAAATTAATACAAACATGACTGATAAATGGCAACAAAGGGACTCCTAAACATACTGATAAATAACTCATAAAATACTCGTATGCGATCAAACAGTGACTGAAAGACGACTCGAAAAAGAATCATAAACGAAGGTAAATTAGACTAATAAATGATCAGAAAGTGATTCGAAAATGACTTTCTAAGACGAGACTAAGACTTTTTCTCCCGGCAAAAGTATCTTTTATAATCAGAAAATGAGCGCATATTCTAGCTTTTTAATCGCCCAGAATACATAATCAAAAAAGATTCGAATTTGATTAAAAATTTCCAAAAATGCTGGCTGGGAAGTGTCAGAAAGAATATGTTGTTGTGAGAAAACTTCTATAAAAGTTTATGTTGGTGTAAAATTGATTTTATAGAAGGCATTTTCAAGGCCCATGTGATTGCCTTTTTATGTGCGAGTGATTGTCAAATGTTTTGCTTAAATTTTTTCGTCTGAATTTAAACTTTTTTTTATTAAATTGTTTTTTAAATAAATTGATTCAAACATAAATACTCAATATACTGAAGTGTTATAAATAATTATCTCTCACTATTGTATTTATGTTGAAATTTTTAAGTTTGGTTTTATTAAATAGTTTTTAAACCAATTTTTAGTTTTGTTTCTTCATTTCTGAATTTTAAAATATGCGTAAATGCAAATTAAGTGGGTATCACACGACATGTATTTTACATATGTACTGTCACTTTTTTTATTCATATGTAATTCCGTATGTATGTTGTTCACGCGTGAAACGTTAAGTGCGCTTATTTGAAGATGGCCAACTGTCGCAAGAGAGTACGAACATCTCTGCCTACTCGTCAGTTTTTAAATACTCAAATTCGTGTCCTAACTTAAGAATTTTATAACATTGTAAAGTTAGTTAATTACTGCAACCCAAAGTAAAAGGTTCGTATACCTAAGAATAAATTATCAACCCCCAGTAACCATTAATATTTTGTATTTGTGAAAACATTTTTCTTTTCTTTTCCTTGTACCACCTCTCCCCATCATTTTTGGTCCACCGAACCGGATTGGAAAAGAGAAAAGAAAAAATTCACAAAATTCTATTTTCAGAGTGGACTAGCAAACCCCCGGTGAAATCACCAACAACCCCTCTATATACCCCATATATATGTAATTTTATATATCTTTGGTTCATCTCTGGATTTAGCCCGATTGTATCATCATACAAAAAGTAAGTCGATCATTTTTATGTTTTAACAAATTCACTAGAGTACATATATACAGTGAACAGTGTCAAATACTTTTTTGTTGAAACAAAAATCAAGAAAAAAAATAAACGAAAAAAAGAATAAATACAAACAAAAAAATACAAAAATACAAAATCGCGAGTGCAAAGGAAAAAAAAACAACAAAACCTTGTATATGCAGTTATATAGATTTTTTTGTCTCGTTTAAATAAAATATCCCTTTGTAAAGTGTAACGAAATCCACAAAACGTAAAAATTCTTGTTATTGAGTGTAATTGGCGAAAATTCTCTTAACACCAGTCTGTGAATTATATTTGTTTTTATCCAGCGGGTTTGATCTATCTTTTAATATAAATATTAGCCAAGTGTTTGAGTGCGACAACAGTGCGACAGGTTTGATTCTGATCACACGCAACATTATGAAAACGGTTTAAAACGAGCACACAACATTTGTTCGAACCAACATGTGCGTACATATGTGAATGTAAATGAGTTGACGCCATGCGAAAATCATAATAATATAAAAACAAAACACCACAAACACAAGATCGAAAAAGAAGAAGAACCAACTGGTGAACTTAAACGAGAATAAAGCAAAGTATATATTTTTTATATTAACCGTACAAGCGAGGTTAACGAACATATAAATAAAATAAAAGAATTCGCAAAAGAAAAGGATAGATTCATTTGTTATATTGATAAATGCGTTACACTGTCTCCACAAAAAAGGGAAAATAGATATTATTAAAAAACGCAATTCAATATAAAAAAGGAAGAAAATTCTTGATTATTTTAAATAATTTGAGATATAACAACCTGGAATTCTTGCATTAATTTATTATAAAACTGAATCGTTTTTTTTTTAGAATTTTATAACTGCACACAAGTTTTAACCGTACTTAATTTTACGCACATTTCCTTTTACATATTTTTTTATTTAATACTTGATTTTTTTAATAAATATAATTTGCGAATATAATCATATCCCTAACACATTTTGATTTAACCTAATCGTACTAAAATCGTATAGTATTAGTGTAAATTAAAAATTTTATCGATTGCCGATCTCGTATTATT
The DNA here is from genome assembly GCA_930367235.1 of Sarcophaga rosellei. Taxonomy (NCBI): domain Eukaryota; kingdom Metazoa; phylum Arthropoda; class Insecta; order Diptera; family Sarcophagidae; genus Sarcophaga; species Sarcophaga rosellei. Next base: position 50,010,232 of record OV884019.1, on the reverse strand, counting down.
TCGATTATCTATTTCCCGGCGTATTAGAGAGTCATTGGTTTATTTCCTATAGTTGCGGGAAACTTGGTTAACAGTTTTTTAATCCCCAGTTTTAGTAGCCTATTCAGACCTCTTTAGGTTTTCAGTATGTCGTTGTTAGACTCATTCATTCGTGCCTCAGATCGGGTGGTCGAATTCCAGGCCTACTTTGACAACTTACCTATCGATACTCACTCGGTTCATACGGTTGGAGTTCAAAGGGATGAAGTTGGCCGTCTCTGGTCGGAATTTAGGGCATGCTACGACACTATTTTAGGAAAATTTGATAAGTTGGAGGAGGAAGTCCCGCTGGAAACGATCAAATCGCGTTTTTATAGAACATTTGAGGCCCATGTCAAAGTTATGGCGAAGACGAGTGAACTTCTGGATGGCCTTACTCGAAAAGTGTCTTTAGATTCTAAACCCCCTTCAACCCCCCAAATCGACCACACTGCAAATATTTCGTTGCCACCTTGTGATACTGAGGTATTTTACGGCGATTATCAGTCATGGCCGACTTTTCGGGATATGTTCACGGCTTTATATCGAAATAGTACGCGTTTATCTCCAGTAGAAAAGATGTGCCATTTAATAAAAAAGACTCAAGGAGAAGCTCGGGAATTACTAAAAACTTGTCCAATTACCAACGATGGTTTTGAAATGGCCTGGCAGAATTTGGTCAATAGATATGAAAATAAACGGATACTAGTCAATGCTCAACTGAAAACGCTTTTCAATATAACACCTATTTTTAAGGAAACTGGAAGCAATATCAGGCGTATTCAACGGACAATCAATGATTGTATCACAAATCTCACTCTCCTGAAAATTGAAACTAAAAATTGGGATATAATATTTATATATATTTGTTCGACCTGTCTTCCGGAAATCACACTTAGTCTGTGGGAACAGTCGCTACCTAACAGCACAGAATTGCCCACGTGGAAGCAAATGGACGACTTTCTAACATCTCGATTCCAAACATTAGAATCTGTAGCTGATATTCGGACCACATTTGTCACTCCCAATAATTCTCAAAGTTTCAGGCCTTCTAATCCTAAAAAGGCAAACCCCCCTGACCATAAGAAGGTCAAAAGTTATCGCACGGGCGTATCTAATGATAAAAATTCACAGTGTTCAGTCTGTTCTGCAGCTCACCCCCTAAGACTTTGTCCTTCTTTTCTTGGCATGTCTGTAGAAGAACGTTATGTGATAGTGAAAAAACAAAAGCGTTGCACTAACTGCCTCGGCACCTCGCATGAATTTAAAAAATGCAAAAGTCAATATGTCTGCCAAATATGCAAGCATAAACACCACTCCTTACTTCACCGAACGGATAACTCGCCAAATGCAGTACAATATATCAACCCCCAAACTTCGTCTCAAGCTGCAACCTCAGCCCCGAATACTAACAGGTTTCATAATGTTAACCCCCCTCAAGTATCAAATTTGAATACAACCCCCTCTACGTCTGCTGAAGCTGCAGCCCGCATAAGACAGTCTTACTCTGCGCACATACAGTCCACAACGAATTCCACAGTAATACTTGGTACCGCTCTTGTCGATATTTATTCAAAGGATCTGAAGTACACCGTTCGAGCCTTAATTGATTCTGCGTCCGAAGCAACCTTTATCTCAAGAAAACTTCAAAATAAGCTTTGCCTTCCAAGTCGTAAGTCACAAACCGAAGTTCATGGCCTAAATGAAGCTTTGACTGCCACTTCTACTCAATTGTGCAGTATTCGTTTAGGCTCACCTATTGATAGCTCTTTTGAAACCTCTGCGGATGCCTTCGTTGTTAGAAAACTTACGGGTCAACTGCCTTATTACCCCCTCTCATCTCTGAGAGTTAGCGAGTTTGCCGATTTAAAAATGGCGGACACTCATCTGCATAAGTGCTCTGAGATTGAGCTCCTACTTGGTGGAGATGTTTATCCTAAAATTATCAGAAATGGTTTGCGATGGGACAACGATCGGGCATTAGTCGCACAACAAACAGTTTTCGGATGGATTGTGACAGGAAAGGTAGCTACACACACCTGTGTTTCTTCGGTGTCAGCCTTCTTCAACGAAATTGCCTTGAACGATCAGCTGCGAAAGTTTTGGGAACTTGAAGAGGTTCCAAGGAAGAGTCGTCTCTCTGGCGAAGATATCTACTGCGAGGAGTTGTACAAATCGAGTACATACCGAACAGAATCAGGACGTTTTGTAGTTTCGCTCCCATTTCGCCGGGAGTATCCTGAGACTATTAATATTGGCAGCTCTCGCCATATTGCTTTGTCGCAGTTTTTGAGAAATGAGGCTAGGTTATTGAGAACCCCGCAATTGAAATCTGAATATGACCGAGTCATTTCAGAATATTCATCTTTGAACCAAATGACAAGTGTCACCCCGTCTACTTTAAATAATACGTATTACTTGCCGCACCATGCGGTGCTAAAGCCCGATAGTACTACCACGAAATTACGGGTAGTATTCAATGCTTCGAACCCCTCTTCAAATGGAAATAGTCTTAATGACTTACTTTACCCCGGTCCTATTCTTCAATCAGATTTGACCATTCTTATGTTGCGCTGGAGGCTCTTTAGATATGTGTTCAATGCGGACATTGAAAAGATGTATCGTCAGATTTTGGTGCATCCGTCACATACCCCCTTTCAGAGAATAATTTTTCGAAATTCCCCCCGTAAAGAGCCAAGTGACTTTGAGCTTACTACAGTGACGTTTGGCGTAAACTATGCGCCTTACCTGGTCATTCGTACGTTACTCGAGTTGGCAAAATTATGTGAAGTAACGCATCCTGTTGCTTCAGATATTCTCAAGAAGTTCATGTACGTAGACGATGTACTTGCCGGCGCTCATACTTTATCATCTGCACTTACGGCCAGAAATGAACTCATTGAGGTTCTTCAGTCAGCTGGTTTCGCGCTCCGTAAATGGACGGCAAACCACGATTTTCTACTTAAAGATCTATCCCCCGATCATTTGCTGGACACAGAGTTCCTGAAATTGTCAGACTCTAGCACCACAAAAACCTTAGGCCTACGCTGGAACGCGGGAAAGGATAATTTCTATTTTAAGCTGAAGAACGCACCTGACCGATCATTGACTACAAAAAGGTCAATTTTATCAGAGATAGCAAGGCTTTTTGATCCCGCTGGTTGGCTTGCCCCCAAAATAATTGTAGCGAAAATCATTATGCAGCAAATCTGGAAGGACGAAACGAACTGGGACGAAAGTCTAAAGGAATCAACTTTGCTACAATGGCAGTCGTTTTTGGATGACTATATTAATATAGAGAAAATTGAAATTCCCCGTTTTATTGACTTCGATCCGTCCTTTTCTACCGAGCTACACGGATTTTGCGATGCTTCAGAGAAAGCTTATGCTGCAACGCTATACATCCGTTCAGAAAATTTAGGATTAGTCTCATCACACCTCTTGGTCGCTAAAACTAAAGTGGCCCCTGTCAAATTCGTTTCACTGCCGAGGAAAGAGCTTTGTGGAGCAGAACTACTAGCAACAATGGTCGAATCCATTCAATCCGAGCTTAATCTCAGAGATTGTAAGCTCTTTTTATGGACTGATTCAACTATAGTCTTGGCATGGCTACAAAAACCCCCTAACAGGTGGAAAACCTTCGTTGAAAACAGGATTTCCTCCATCATTGAAAAGGTGGGGAGTGAATCTTGGCACCATGTTGAATCAAAAAGTAACCCCGCTGATTTGGCAACCCGTGGACTCACAGTACTGCAATTAAAAGAAAATGATCTATGGTGGCATGGACCGTCGTGGCTCAAACTTCCTCAGAGTCAATGGCCGAAAACTCTCTTAAGTGATTTTTCTACTGAGGAAGAGGCAAAACCCGTCAAAGTTCATCTGAATCAACTCCAGAATACTGACATCTTAAAGGACTTTTCCGATTTTCCTAGAGCTTGGCGTATCGTCTGTTGGATATTTCGCTTTTATTACCGGTGTAATAGAAAACTAAAGGATAAGTTGGTAACGAATGATACGTTCACACGAGTTGAACTGACTCATGTCAAGTCTCGTATGATCATTGCCTGTCAAAGGTTATACTTCGAAAATGAATATAACTTATTATCGCAGGATCTACAAATATCTAAGAAGAGTCACATATTAACGTTCAACCCTTTTTTGGACTCCGCTGGGATTATGAGGATTAATGGTCGTTTATCAAACTGCCCAACATTAAGCTACGACGAAAGATTTCCAATAATATTGCCATATCATGGAAGCTACACTCGATTATATCTGGCATATCTGCATAAATATTCGATTCATGGTCAAAATGCTCTTCTGTATAGACTAATGCGAATAAATTATTATGTCCCCAGGCTTAAAGTTTTAATAAAAACTATTTTATCAAATTGCCGCACGTGTGTCATTCAAAAACAACAGAAAAGTCAGCAGATAATGGCAGCTCTACCCCCCGAAAGAACAGCACTTTCTCGCCCATTTACTAACACTGGCGTCGACTTTGCTGGCCCCTTTGACATAAAAACGTATGCAGGGCGTGGATGCAAGGTTACTAAGGGTTATGTGCTAGTCTTTGTTTGCTTTGCCACCAAAGCCATACACCTGGAAGCTACGAGCGAAATATCTGCTCAGGCCTTTTTGGCTGCGTTTGCACGATTTTTCTCCCGTCGAGGTTCCCCAAGTGCCATTTATTCAGATAATGGTACTGCTTTTGTTGGTGCTTCGCACATACTGGACACTGACAAAGAGCACTTTATGTCACTACTACGACGTAAACTTCTAGATGGACATATTTCCGCTCTACTTGAATGGCATTTTATCCCCCCAGGTGCTCCACACATGGGTGGTCTCTGGGAAGCTGGCGTAAAGAGCTTCAAAATGCATCTAAAAAGGATCTCTCATAGTCAAAATTTTACATTTGAAGAATTTTCTACAATGTTAGCCCGAATTGAAGCATGTTTAAATTCCAGGCCACTCAGCCCAATCAGTGAAAATCCTGCGGATCTGTGTGCGCTTACCCCAGGACATTTCCTTATAGGAACGCCGTTACTGGCACCCCCAGAGCCTGATTTGTCAGCTCATACATTGTCCTATGTCAATCGTTGGCAAAAACTTAAAATACTCCACCACCATTTTGCCCAAAGATGGAAAGAGGAGTATCTTAAAGAGCTTCACAAGCGTTTTAAATGGAAATAACCCCAGCGTGATTACGCTATCGACGACCTTGTTGTTATAAGGAAAGAAAATTTGCCCCCGAATCAATGGCGGCTTGGCCGCATTGAAAAGGTTATCCGCGGTAGCGATAACAGAGTCAGAGTCGCCGAAATACGAACTGCCAATGGCATCGTTACAAGGCCCATTGTTAAATTAGTCTTACTCCCTAACTCAGAGCAAAACTAATTAAATTTTTTTTCTCTATACCTTTTCCACAGCCAAAACATGCCACGTCACAACATCAGAAGCCAGTCCCCACTAGAGGAGAAGAGCACTGCTCGCAACCGCTATCGTAAGCCGACTAATGATTGCCGAATTTGTAGAAAGGATCATCCATTAAGGAAATGCATTAGGTTTAAGAAGATGAACGTTGCGGACAAGTTGAAAATGGTCAGACGGTATAAATACTGCGAGAACTGTCTCGCTCACTCCCACTTGGTCCAAAAGTGTCGCAATACCGATCGGTGTCGTCAGTGTAGAGGCAAACATCATACTCTTCTGCATCGACATAAACGCCTAAGTGAAGGCAAAAAGATCTCTCTGTCCTCTACCGATCTACCCCGCTCCAGGACGGGCACTGTCACTCTCTTGCCCACGATCACAGTAAAAATTGAGCTTGGAGAGAGTTGGGGCAACGTCAGAGGAATTTTGAATCCCTGTGTCGAAACGAGCTCTATTGCAGAATTCCTCATTGAGCGGTACAAACTTCCGATAGAAGCGAGCGGCAGCGAACGTTGGTGCAAAGTTAAGATAAGACCACGTTTTGATGATGGCCCAATATTTGTTCTCAACGCTAAAATTGATAGCAATCTACCCATAAAGCTGCCGAAAGAAAAAATCGATGAGCGTGTTGCCTCCCTGTATACAAATCTACGGCTCGCAGACCCAAATTTTTATAAAAATATTGACATTAATGTCATTCTCGGGGCTGACATATATCCGAGGCTCATTAAGCCCCAAATCCAACCCGAAACAATTGGCTCACCTATGGCTCAGGACACAGTTTTAGGCTGGACTATAATTGGAAAATTTGGCGTGTAAAGAAACATCATTAATATGAAAATTATATTTTTTATTATTATTAACTATTTACCATATATGTATTTGAATTTTATTTTTTATTGAATTTAAAATTTGTTAATTAAATTGAATTAAATTTATGCTATTATTATCCTTATACTATATTATAACATATAACACATTTTTTTTAAATTGAATTTGTAATATCATAACCTGTACCTTTCATTGACTTATTATATTGCAATAAGGCAAGGGGGCCGGGATGTTCACGCGTGAAACGTTAAGTGCGCTTATTTGAAGATGGCCAACTGTCGCAAGAGAGTACGAACATCTCTGCCTACTCGTCAGTTTTTAAATACTCAAATTCGTGTCCTAACTTAAGAATTTTATAACATTGTAAAGTTAGTTAATTACTGCAACCCAAAGTAAAAGGTTCGTATACCTAAGAATAAATTATCAACCCCCAGTAACCATTAATATTTTGTATTTGTGAAAACATTTTTCTTGTCTTTTCCTTGTACCACCTCTCCCCATCATATGTCAAAGTTGTCATTTTATAACTTTTGCTATCACACCTGCGTATGTTTTCCGTATGATATAACCTAAAAATGTAAACAACAGACTGACTTTTTATTGTGTATAAATTGTTAAAAATAATTAAAAAAGTGAAATGGATGTAAAAACCGCTGATAAAACAATTGTAGTGTCCAGCATTATTGCAATAATATCAGCAATAAAAATTTAAAATAGAAAAGAAAAAAATAAATTAAAAAAGAATCGGTCTTTATGGAGTCATAAGTGGCTACTTCGAAGGGATTCTGGACTAGGGTTCGCATCAATGGCTATGGACGAACTGCGTTTGGAAGACCCAAAATCGTTTACAAATTTTGCGAGGATGTCCTACAAAACTTTCTCCGAGTTGTTGGGAAAAGTATCTCCCTTAATCTCTAAGCAAAACACTGTAATGCGTGAAGCCATTTCTAGTACTGAAAGGTAAAGCTATGTAACCAAGTAATTGTAGACTTTAGTGATCATATTTAATAATGCTTTTATATAGGTTACTTTTGACCTTAAGATTTTTAGCAACCGGTGAAAAATACACAATTAGCTTATGAATTTCGTATTTCACAAGCAGCTATTTCCGTAATCATACCGGAAACGATTGATGCCATTTACTCGGTCTTAAAAGATGATTTTCTGAAGGTACACTGGCGAGCAAAAATGGATACATAATATTAAAAAAAATATAAACTTTATGTTGGATATTTCATGTAAAATATCCATTAATAGTCCTTATATTAATATTGACAATCTGGCAGTCTTTCAATTTGTCATAGAATATAAGTAACAAAGCAAACAAATAGATGTCAAGTGAATAATGGATTTAATAAACACACTTTGCATTCTAAGCTCACGGCGAACACATCTTTTTATTTATTGGATATCGTGTAAATACACAACAAATGGCGAAGAGTTAAAAACATATAAATATATTAGAGCGACTCAAGTTGTATGGAAGCAAAATTCGTACTCGATGTACCCCCCTCAAAATGAACCTTGGACTTTTTTAAGATGACATCTAAAATATTTCGGCTCTAGCTTTGACCTCTCGTGAGCTGGACCATTTTGAAAAAGGGTCTATTTTTGTATGTTTTGTTAATTTGAGAATTTGTTTCCTAACCAACATATAGAGTATGGGTGTCATAAGAAAGGTTTTTTCAAGGCGCGTCCAGCGGTATATACAATTTGTCCACGGACAATCATCCGTGTCCTTTTTTTAAGGATATTCTGTAAAAAAAACGGGGTTTGAATTTTTTCTTTTCTTCTTTTCTAACCAAATTAACTCTAATATGATGGCGGATTTAGTTTCTAGATGATGTTTGGATGAAAATAGGACTAAAGAAAGAAAAAAAGAAATGATCCACGACTTTTTGTGGGCATATTTTTTTCCCAAATTAAAAAAAGGTATTAAATTTTTTTGTTTATATTTACAAAACTATACTCAAAAAACGCAAACTTGGGCGAATTTCAAAAAAAGCTAAGACCCGTTGTTGAAAGAGGTAATCGCCTCACTAATGGCTTCCACTTGGATTTTGAATAAAAGAAAAATTAGCGCTCAATTCAATTCAATTTTATTAGCTAATGTTTCTTAGATTAAAATTCCTATAATTTTTAATTCATATTAACAAACTTTATATAAATTTTCATATACAAACTACTTACTTTATGGTATGAAAACCATTAGATATTAACAAGGTTCTATATAGAAGATTTTTAATTAATGTGTTAGACTTAAGGAAAAATACCACGGCAGCTAAGTACGACAATTCTTCTAGAATGTAAGATGGAGTTACATATAACACGCGGGAAAATTATTAAATATAATGTGACGTAAAATGTAAAAGAATAATATAAATAATGTGGCCAATTAAGCTGTTTTAGTCAGTGGCGACAACATTGTCCCCCGCAGTTTGACAAGAAGTATCTTCGCCGTCAAATTCTGGTAAGGAAGCCACGTCCAAGACTGCAAGTTTAACCACAGGCCTTTCCATGATACCGTTCGTTGTTAGCACCTTTGCACTTCTTACTTGTCCATCTTTTGCCAATCTCGTCTCCAAAACTTTTCCTCTTGGCCAAGTATTTCGAGGAAGCGACGGATCAACTACAATAACTAAGTCCCCCTGACGTAACGTCTTTTGTTTTTCAAACCACTTAGATCGGCATGTTATTGAAGGCAAGTATTCTGTTAGCCATTTTTTCCAGAATATGTTAGCATATTGTTGTGATACGAGCCAATTGTACTTTAAGACTACACCACTGTCGTTGCAGCTAGATAATGGTTTCAGACCACTGGAGCTACCCACTAGAAAATGATTAGGAGTTACAGCTTCATTAGTTATATCATCTAATGGGACGTAGGCAAGTGGCCTAGAATTTATAATATTTTCCACTTCTAGCAGCATACTTAGCAACAACTCATCACTTGGAGCTCTTGAGTGCATTATGTTATACAAAACTGTCTTAATTGAACGTACTAATCGTTCCCACGCACCTCCCATATGAGGAGAACCTGGCGGGTTAAAATTCCAAGTCGTTGTAGTACTGGTAAAAGTTTTAGTAAATTCATTTTTGTTTACTTCTGTCAGTGCCTCACGAAGTTCCCGCTCTGCTCCAACGAAGTTTGTACCGTTATCACTATAAAATTCGCGCGGAACACATCGTCTAGCCATAAAGTTGCGAATGGCAAGTATACACGAACTAGTGGTTAGTGAGTGCGAAACCTCTATATGCAGGGCTCTTATCGTCAAACATGTAAAAAGAACACCGTAGCGTTTTTCTTTATGGCGGTTTACTGTGACCATTAGTGGACCAAAATAATCAACTCCAGTATAAGTAAATGGAGCTGTGTAAGCAGCAAGTCTAGCCCTTGGCAATTTAGCCATTTGAGGAGCTTTTGGAACAGCCTTATAAATTTTACACCATTGACATTTTCGAATTGAAAATTTAAAAATTACTCTTAGTCTTGCAATTGAATATTTTTGCCTTATTTCGTTGACAACTGTTTCATGGTTCAAGTGGCGATACCTTTGATGGTAGTGCATAATAATTAAACCAGTAATGTAGCTGGTCTTAGGCAATATTATAGGCTGTTTTTGTTCCTGAAACATATCTGTGTCTTCTAATCTACTGTCTGCTCTTAAAATGTCATTTTCATCTAAAATAGGAGACCTTTTGTAAATTTTACTTGATTTCGGGATACATTTTTTACTTTTGAGGCATGAAATTTAAATAGAATATTCTTCATGTTGAACCTGCTGATATAAATAGCGTTCTGCTTTTAATAACTCTTCCTGAGACAGTTCGTCTTTTTTGTGATCTTTTGTTTGACAATTTTTAATAAAGCGAAAAACAAAGGCAGTAGCACGTAACATGCGGCTCCATTTTGAAAAACGAGTTTGTAGTATCAAAGGTTCTGAAGTAGTAATTTTAAGATGGTATTGAGTCTTCTCCTCTGATGTTGTTTCTAAATTAATATGCTCTGTTGGCCAATCGACTTCTTGTTGATAAAGGAATTCAGGACCTAAAAACCACCTGTTTGAATTACTGATCTCAGGCACTCGGGCCCACTTAGTAGCTTCATCTGCTACATTTTGTTTTGATTTGATCCATCGCCAATCATTAATTGAAGATAATTCTAAAATCTCGGAGATTCGAAAGGCCACGAATTGACTATATTTTCGATGGTCAGACCTAATCCAACTAATAACTGTTTTGGAATCCGACCAGAAAATTTTTTTTGAAATTTTAATTTTGTGTTTTTCACAAATAAATTTTGCAAACCGTGCTCCGATTAAAGCTGCCATAAGCTCCAAACGCGGAATGGAGGTTATTTTTAGTGGAGCAACTCTAGTTTTAGAGCCAATAATAGAGCAGATTATTGTTTCATTTTTGGCCATACGAAAATAAGACACCGCGGCGTAACCATCTTTACTCGCATCGACAAATGTATGTAATTGGATTTCAAGTTCGTCATAGGTGGGCATTGTTTTTAAATAGCATCGTGGAATTTTAATTTTTTCAATATTTGGTAGAAAGTTAAGCCATAGCGTCCATTTTTCCATTACTTCATGCGGAATCTTCTCATCCCAGTCCAGTTTATGTCGCCATACTTCTTGAAGTAAAATTTTTGCATACATAATTACGTTGCCTATTAGGCCTAGTGGGTCGTAAATCGACATTATTAAACGAAGCATCTCACGTTTAGTTGGTTTTATTTTTCCAGAAAATATTTCGGTTTTGATAAACCTTTCGGAAATTTTAAAAGTAATAACGTCTTCCTGATGTTCCCAAAAAACTCCAAGAACTTTTTCGATTTGTTTCTCCCCGAGAAGATTTAGGCATTTCGTAGCACTGACATTTTCATCTGAAACTGAATTTAAAACGCTTTTGTCATTGGAGATCCAATGCCTGATGTTAAAGCCACCTTGACGATGTATAAACTTTACATCTTTAATTAAATTAATAGCCTCTTGAGAAGTATCAACTGAATATAAGAAATCGTCTACGTAATGGTTTTCTTTAATAACCTCTGCAGCTTCAGGAAACTGATTTTCAAATTTTGCGGCATTTAAGTTCTTAATATATTGGGAAATGCTAGGGGCACACGTGGCCCCGAATATCATTACGTCCATAACATATACTTCAGGTTCTTTACTTTGATCGATATTGCGCCATAAAAAGCGCTGGGCATTTCTGTCTTCTGGACGTATAAAAATTTGGTGGAACATTTCTTCGATGTCTCCACATATTGCAACAGCTTTTTTACGAAATGAAAATAAAACAGCTGGTAACGATGCTAGAAGATCTGGGCCTTTTAATAAGAATGAATTTAATGATAAACCGTTTGTTGTTGCTGCTGCGTCCCAAACGACTCGTGATTTACCAGGTTTATTTTTATTAAAGACTGCAAAAATGGGTAGATACCACACTTTACCAACAGTATTGATTTCATCCTGATTTAATTTACGAATATAACCTTTGCGCATGTACTTTTCAATTGTACTTTTAAAAACCTCACGTAGTTCGAAATTTTTCATTAATTTACGTTCCAGGCACAATAATCGTTTCATTGCCATATCAAAACTATCTGGTAAATTATAAATATCGAATCTCCACAGTAAAGGCGTTTCATAATGACCATTTGACTTTTGCCTCGTATACTGATTTAAAAGACTAAGTGCCCTTTCATCTTCCTTATTTACAAGTGGATCTTTGCAGTTTATACCAATACTGTCTAGAGAGTAAAAGCATTTAACTATTTCGTCCAGACTTACATCGGCCTTACAATCGCATTCATGAAAATTTAAATGATTAATTGGTGTATTTTTTTTATCAACTACCCCGTAAATCAACCATCCGATTTTCGTACACACGGCAACTGGCTCATGGAGAGCACCCTGTCTTATTTTGGTTGAAATTCCCAAATTAAAGTTATTAAGACCAATTAAGATCTTTGGTACAGCATTTTCAAAGCTTTCAATGGGTGAATTGCGCAAATGCGGAAATTGTTTCGCTAAACTTTCATAATTTAATGATTGTGTAGGTAGTTTTAACGATGCTACCGTATTAACATTTATTGCAATAGTTTTCTTTGTTTGGCCAGAAATTTTAATTTTTATGTTTTGAGAATTATTTTCCCATCTTTCCATTCCTCCAGTCCACTTTAAGCATAGAGAACTGACTGACCCTTGAACTCCAAGTTCATCAATTAAGCTTTCATCCATTAAGCTTATAGAGGACCCTTCGTCGATGAACGCAAACGTATTTACTTCCTTTTTGTCACCATGGATTGTGATAGGCAATATTTTAAACAAAATTTGCATTGAATTGTCCCTATGTGCATTGATCGCAGCAGAGTTCTCAGTTGTTTGTTGGTTGTTGTTATTAGTGTTGTTATTCAATCTGTTATTAAAATCAGCATGTAGAGAGGAATGATGATAATATTCACAACCATCTATACCACACTTCTGTTTCTTTTTGCATTCGCCGCTGTGTTTAAATAAACATATTTTACATAATTTATATTTTCTTACCACGTTCCATTTTTCACCACGATTAAGAGAGATAAATTTTTTGCAATTTGCTATTGCCGTACATTTATTGTTGTTGCAAACAAAACACTTACGATTATCAATATGTGTATTAACATATTTGTTGTTGTTGTTTTTATTATTTATTATTATTTATTCTTTCTCTTTTATTACTTTTACTTGCACAGTCAACTGTTATACTGCTAGCTGTAATACCTATATTAAAAAGCCATCTGTCAAATTCATATAAATTAGGTTTTTTGTTTTGATTCAGTAGCAGAGTTTTTTGCATTGCCCATTGCATTTGATACGAAGGTGGAAGTTTTTGTATTAGGTCCTGAATAAGTGATGAATTGTTTAATTCATCGTGTAAACTAGCAGCAGTAATAGTTGATAATAAACCGCGAACATTTATAGCTAAGGTGGTAAGAGTCTTTAAATTATTTTCGTCAACTTTTGGTGTGGATTTTATTCTTTCTTTTACAGAATTTATAATTTTTTCTGGTTGGCCAAACAGCATGTGAAGCGTTTGCATAATGTCAGGTACATTTGATGGATGCACTAACATATGCTGAACACTGCGGTAAGCATCTCCTTGAAGGGCTTTGCGAATGCGTATGAAGTTTTCAGCATTAGTGAACGCACAGGCTGCAGTGGACCACTCATATGTGGAGTGAAATATCGGCCATTCATCTGGTTGGCCGGAAAATATTGGAAGCTCTTTTGGCAGCGATTGCCGAGAACTGAGGTGGTTTGGCTGTAGCATGGGTGGTAGCACAATCTGAGATGATGGATATGGTGTTGCATTTGTATAATTAAAAGTCTGTGGCTGTGCAATAAATTCCTGTGGACGTGAATTAAACAAATCTTGTGGATTGTTATTAATTGTATTACATGAATTAAAAGTTGGCCTACTAAGGCCTGAAGTAAGAGTAGTTTTTGGAAGCTGCATTGGTTGGTGGTAAACATTGCTAGTGGTTGTGTTCGCAGTACAAAACGATGGTGCAGTTTGAAATATGGATGAATTTATGGCTGTAGACGCGACCGGTTGTGGCTTAAAAGTTGTTGAGTTTTCTATATTAGCAGAAAGGTTATTCGGTACAGATGTGAAATAATTAGTCTGTTCTGGCAAAGACATATTTTTCCCTGTACTGCTTAAAAGTTGAGCTGATTTCTGTTTACCGCTAGTATTAGTTGTGGAACTAGGTACAACGGCCGTATCAAGCGAGACTGGAGGTCTGGAGCAGAGTTATTAACAGTATTAGTGATTGTGGTTAAAGTGTTATCAGATTGATTTTCTGATGATTGTGTTTTATTTTGTGACTGAATTATCCAGTTTCGTACAGACTGGCTCTTGATGGATGATGTACTACTAAGATTTTCAGCCTCTTCAAGAAGTTGGTATTTTCTATCTAAATAGTCTTTCTCGAGTTTTCGCTCTTCTTCTAGTTTTTTCAGTTGTAACTCAAATATTCGCGACTGCGAAGCACGAGAATGATTTGAGGCCCTACTTACGGTACTTAATGAAGGTGAATTTGGCCTCATAGCTGAACAAGCAGGACATTTAAAGGTTATGTCGTCAGCGGCCTTCACACAATTTCCGTGAAATATATTATGGCAGATAGTGCATGTAGTCATATTTCCGTCAGAGGGATTTTTGCATTGTGTGCAAACTTGGCTATGTAGTTTATTCTGATCCGTCGACATTATAAAAAGATTTGTACTTACTTAGATTGGCAAATTTAAGACGCTTTAGGTACTTCCTCTGTCTGAAGTGATGACGTTTTTGGAAATAATGAATGTCATAAAGAATTTTAAGATGTTGAAAGAGGTAATCGCCTCACTAATGGCTTCCACTTGGATTTTGAATAAAAGAAAAATTAGCGCTCAATTCAATTCAATTTTATTAGCTAATGTTTCTTAGATTAAAATTCCTATAATTTTTAATTCATATTAACAAACTTTATATAAATTTTCATATACAAACTACTTACTTTATGGTATGAAAACCATTAGATATTAACAAGGTTCTATATAGAAGATTTTTAATTAATGTGTTAGACTTAAGGAAAAATACCACGTCAGCTAAGTACGACAATTCTTCTAGAATGTAAGATGGAGTTACATATAACACGCGGGAAAATTATTAAATATAATGTGACGTAAAATGTAAAAGAATAATATAAATAATGTGGCCAATTAAGCTGTTTTAGTCAGTGGCGACAACACCCGTATTTAATTAAATCAACTAAAGATTAAAATATGTTAATTTGGTTATTTTATTACAAACAACCCCGAAGAAAAAATTCAAAAACGGTTATTTTTTACAGAATATCCTTAAAAAAGGATATGGATGATCGTCCTTGGACAAACTGTATATACAGTTGGACGCGCCTTAAAAAAACCTTTCTTATGATACCAATATTGTATATGTTGGTAAGGAAATAGATTCTCAAATTGACAAAATATGGAAAAATAGACCCTTTTTCGAAATGGTCCAGCTCACGAGAGGTCAAAGCTGGAGCCGAAATATTTTAAATGTCATCTTAAAAAAGTCCAAGGTTCATTTTTAGGAGGGTAACTTCGTGAAAAATAACAGTTCAAAACGTAACAGCACTGAACAAAGGCGAGGGAGCAGCACGGATAACAGAGCCAGCGGCAGTAACAGAGACCGAAGCAGCAACAAAAACAAACATAAAAACAAAGAATGCTCTCACTGTGGGTGGCGAAATCACAGTTCAGCTGAATGCAAATTTAAAGAAAGCAAATGTCATGATTGCGGCATAGTTGGTCATTTAGCGTCAGTATGTCGTTCGAAAGGAAATGTAAATTATGTATCAGCAAATTCTGATTGGTCAAAATTTGATAATTCTTATAACTTTTCAATTTTTAGTGTCGAAAGTGGAAATTTGACGTGCCCGTACATATTGCCTGTGATGATAAATGGATATCAACTGGAAGCTATATGTGACACTGGAGCGTCTTGCACATTGTTACCCAGATCTTTTCTTCACAAAATTGGAGTAAATGCAGATGATATTCGTCCATGTAAGACTTCATATATAAGCTACAGTGACAACAGTATTTCAATCTTTGGTGACCGAATAAAGAGTGAATTTGCAAGCGTTTTCGAGGATGGTTTGGGAGCTTATAAGTGTGCTAGAGTTTCTTTGTCGATAGATGAAACCGCGAAACCTATATTTTTTAAGCCACGTCCATTGCCCCTTACATGGAAATCTCAAGTGGAGAACCAGCTTCGTAGTTTGATAAGGGATGACATATTGGAACCAGTAGACCATTCTGATTGGGGAACACCCATTGTTCCTATTTTGAAACCAGATGGTAGTTTTCGTTTGTGTGGCGAGTTTAAGGTCACGATTAATAAGTATTTGATTGATTTTAAATATCCCTTACCCAGAATAGGTGAAATTTTTGCGGCACTTCAGGGAGGTTGCTTATTTACCAAATTGGATCTGTCGAACGCATACAACCAGTTATTGTTGGATGACAGATCGCAAATTCTGTGCACATTAAGTACTCACATAGGAACTTTGAAAATGAAAAGGCTACCATTTGGGATTAAAACTGCTGCGGCCATCTTTCAGAAGACTATGGCGGGACTATTGAGAGGACTTCCAGGTGTTGTAGTTTATCAGGATGACATTACTGTGACGGGTAAAAGCTTAAGGGAACATATGGATAATTTGAAAAAGACCTTGGGTAGATTACGTGATGCAGGTTTTAAATTGAATGTAGGAAAATGAAAATTTTTTGAAGAGAAAATATCCTACTTGGGATTTAAGATAGATAAAAATGGCCTCAGCAAGAATGAGGAGCGAATTGTTTACATAGTGAATGCACCACCACCACAAAATGTATCTCAGCTAAGGGCTGTAATAGGGATGCTAAATTATTATTCTAAATTTATTGACCATTTTGCAAGGAAAATGATACCCCTTTATAATTTATTGAAGAAGGATGTGAAATTTTACTGGTCGAGAGAATGTGAAGTGTCTTATGAGAATTTGAAGCGTGATGTTACATCAGATCAAGTATTGGTGCATTTTAAACCAGATTTACCAATTGTACTGGACACGATTGCTTGCAATACAGCAGTGGCAGGAGTGTTAGCACATATTTTTCCACATAAAACTCTAAAACCCATTGCTTTTGTATCTAGGGCGCTGACAAAGACAGAGGTTAATTACAGCACGTTGGAAAAGGAGGCGCTGGCAATTATATTTTGTGTTACCAAATTGAGACAATACTTATTGGGTAACAACTATACATTAAGAACTGATCACAAGCCCTTGTTGACAATTTTTGGAGAAGGTAAAGGTTTGCCATTAATGGCTTCCGCCCGTTTACAGCGCTGGGCCTTGATTATTTCGGGATTCAATTATTCAGTTGAGCATGTTAAGGGAGTTTCGAATGATGCGGACAATCTGTCCAGGATGCCACAGGTATCACTAGTTGGGGATTACAGTGAATGTAATTATGTGAATTTAATAGAAAGGGAAAATGTATTTGACATCAACTTTAAGGCTATTGCTAGGGGACCGAGGCGTGATCCTATTTTATCGAAAGTTGCTAATGCCGTTACTATGGGAACAGTACTCCAATTGAAGGGCGACGAATTTAAACCATTTGGTCGTTCACTTAAGACACGTTTTAATAATCTAAAACCACCGTTGGTCAGGGAGAAGTTGAAGGAATCTCAGGAAAAAAGTGTTCTTTCTCACAAAGGAAATCGCAGTTTTCGGAAGGTGGGAACGTTCTAATTAGAAATTATAGGGATTGTAACAAACCTATCTGGTCTCCAGCTACGGTTGTACAAAGATTGGGAAAGCAATCTTATTTGTGTACTTTTTCGGATAGTAATCGTGAAATAAAAATACATTTGGATCAAATGCGTAGTTGGAGCAGTGAACAGTCGCAACACGGCAATGATTTTTGTAATAACAAAGAAGAAAATGTGTCGTCGGGGACGACCGTCGAAGGTAACATTGGTGCAAGTACTTCCAGGAATGAAGTCAATATTGAGAGTGGAGAGGCTGTGTGCGAGGCTTCGTTAAATAGAAACTTGAGACCAAGAAAAGATGGAAAGGTAGTAAAACCTAATTAACATGAATTGATTTAAAAAAACAGAATGATAATGAATAATAATTCTTTTTTTAAAAATAAATAGTTGTAAATGCATATTGTTAATATACAAAGATAAGAATGAATTTGTTAGTCAGAACAACTTTAAGCTGAGGCGTGTTGGATATTTCATGTAAAATATCCATTAATAGTCCTTATATTAATATTGACAATCTGGCAATCTTTCAATCTGTCATAGAATATAAGTAACAAAGCAAACAAATAGATGTCAAGTAAATAATGGATTTAATAAACACACTTTGCATTCTAAGCTCAAGACGAACACATCTTTTTATTTATTGGATATCGTGTAAATACACAACACTTTATATTTATACTTTATATATTAAAATAAAAAAAACAACCCGTATGTTAAACATTTATTTAGACTATCCTCTAATTAAAACAAAAACCATTCAGTAATATTATTTCCTTCTCAATATAAAATACAGCTTAATATTATTTAGTAGCATTTATCCAATTTTGCTCGTTTCGTTTCAAATGAAAAATTCAGTATTTTGTCCATAATCCTTTATTCTCTATTACTGATTTAATGCGTTTTGGTAAGCTTTCTACCAGTTTTTTGATGGTTTCGCTGTTTATACCTAGCCACTCTGCCTCAATTCTAAGCCACAATTCGTTAAGGTTATTTGGAGGGTTTTCATACTGTACCAATTTTCGTTTTACAATTCTCGATCGGAGTTCTGACTTCATTTTTTCGTAACAGTAGCTCCATTACGAGATCTGGAAGAATACGTGCCAAGTTAAATACGGTGTTTTTAGGTTTTTAGCGCAGTACAATTTTTCTATATTTTTCGCTCACATATACATATTATTGGGTTAATAAGTAGACTTGAAAATATTACTAACAATTTTCCTCTGGGTTACCACATGCCTCTCATAATTTTTACCATGCTCTCTTTGTGCCGAGAACAGTGTTGCCGTTTTTGGTTATTTCTAACCAAAATCGGTTATTTTTTTTTTTCTTATAAAAAAACCATTTTTTGTTTCTTTTTTTATTAATTATAATTTAAACTTAAAACAAAAGTCTACGAATTTAATTTTGGTTATATTTTTTTTATTTGGTGATTTTTTTCACAAATGTTGGTTACAAAATTTTTTTTCGTGGCAACACTGTTTCAGAAAAGTAAATAACAAATTAGTCAAACAACAAAAACGTACGACGAGACCAACGCATTGTTACGCTCTTGGTTTCTTTACCCTTCCCTTCTATCTTTTCCCCCGCGTCTTGAAATATTTTTGAGAAATATTCCAAAATATGTCCAAATGCACATTCTTTATACTTTATTTTCTTTGCTAATACCTACCGTCACCTACCTCCGCCTTCCAAAACTTTTTAGAGCAATAAACGCAGACAAAGTAAGTTAAGTTTTTTTATAGATTTAAAGTAAATTGTATATACATATAGCTGTGGGAAATATAATAGTAGCGCTGTATTAAAAATATTTTACTTAAGTAAAAAAATTTAGTTTTATTCAAGTTAAAAAAAGTTTGTTATTACATTTTATTACCACAAGTCTAAACTTTTGAAAAATAAAAAAAACTTCAAGACAAATATTAATTTTCCAAAGAAAATGATGCTAAATTGTTAAAAACTCAAAATATTTGGCGTGCAGAAAAATAGTAGTAGCGTTAGAAAACATAGCGATAGAAAACAAACAAAAAAATGTTGTCACAAGTGATTATTTTTGTATCTTATTTTGTTTGTTTTGCAGATCCTTAGTTGACTCAATGCCGCGACATTGCGCAGCTGTAATAGCCAATAAGGGCTTTTCAACTAAATATTAAGGCATATCTAACAAAATAAGATACAAAAGTAATCACTTGTGACAACATTTTTTTGTTGCAGATATGGTTTCTAACGCTGCTACTATTTTTTTGCGCACCAAATATTTTGAGTTTTTAACAATTTAGCATCATTTTCTTTGGAAAATTAATATTTGTGTTGAAGTTTTTTTATTTTTCAATACTTTAGACTTGTGGTAATAAAATGTAATAACAAACTTTTTTAACCTGAATAA
The DNA here is from genome assembly GCA_930367235.1 of Sarcophaga rosellei. NCBI lineage: Eukaryota > Metazoa > Arthropoda > Insecta > Diptera > Sarcophagidae > Sarcophaga > Sarcophaga rosellei. The sequence goes on along the minus strand of OV884019.1, from coordinate 49,990,206 downwards.
AAATTAATTTTTCTACTTAAGTAAAATATTTTTAGTACAGCGCTACTATTGTATTTCACACAGCTGTACATACGTGCATACAAATGCGTGAAGTGAAAAGTTTATATAACAAACCAAATATTTTCCTTCATACGTTTTCAGCTTTATATTTATCGAGAGAGAAGACTACTCTAATAAAATTATATTATTAGTCTCAAATGCGAACTTGGTCAAACAAGGCCTTGGAGAACGTTAGGAAAATATTTATGGAAGGCCAAGGTAGAAAACTGATGACTTCAGACACAATACGTTGGCAATGAGCAAATATTTTCATTCTGGCTCCATGTTTCTGGACCGAGGGGATGATATAACCACCTGTTCACGAAGGCGTTCCTTTACTTTATGTGCGTTGGTGTCTAAAAGTGCGAGTAGAGGAAGGCGTTATCGACTCGTCACTAGATTGCATGAGGCACATCATCAATTCATCTGATGATGAAAAGGTATGTGTACTCAACTTCGATGAAATCGCAGTAATGGAGACTTTCGTATACGACGCCAATCCGGACAAAGTGAGGAAGCCAACAAGCTAGGTGTAGGTGATTATGGTACGAGGTAGAAAGAAGTCATGGAAACAGCTGGTGTTTTATGACATATGCCGTAAAATTTCAAAAGACATTATACACAACCTTATAGGACGAGTGTCTACAGCTGGATTTCAGGTAGTTAATATACACCCAATTCTGTTTTTACACGGTTTTGTAATAACACGGTCAGGAAAAAAAATTGATTCTGTTTATACGCTGTGACATTTGAGATAGCACGGTTTATCACAAACGATCCTAATGGCGAAAGAGCTACACAGTTTCAACGTGATCTGAAATCTTGTATGGCTAGTTACTGCGATTTATACAAAGACCTGTCTAAAACTAAATCACAACGGCTAATTACCGATTTTGTTATTAAACGCAGTGCTGTCCAATCGGAAACTGAAAATACTAATCTTGTTGGAGTTGATAGATATTCTGAACCAGCCTTACGTAAGCGGTCACGTATGACTTCCGGTGATGATAGCGAATAGAATTCTGTTATTTTCATCATCACATTGATTGCTTTTAATTTTTTATTTTTGAACTTTGAGGATTTTTAGATTGTTTAAATTACCTTTAAGAATTGGTGAATGTACCTTTTGTTTATCAACTTATATTATTTTTATGACTTCCTGAACCACAACAATTTTAAATTTATATTACTTTTTTTAAGATTTGAATAGCTTTTCATTTTATATAAAATATGAGTTAATGCTTATATAAATTTTATTTAGTTTTTATAAAGACTCTCGTATCAGTTTTTTTCTACGAATTATTTTGCTTTTACGCTTTTCTTTACATAACTGAAGGATATGGAACCATTCCCCTGGTTTTCTATGTACTTCATGTCTTCTTTTACACGGTTTTTTCTGGAACGTATCTACCATGTAGAAACAGAATTAAGTATACACGCAATAATTTACAACACTCTACACTGAACATATTTTTCTTATTCCTCCAATGACGACCATTAATGACTTGAAGAGGAAGGATGTAGCTAGAAATTAATTAAAAAATCTAAATCTTAAAACATTTTAAGTACCACTAAATCATATCTATTTTACATTCTAAATATCATTTCTAACACAAAATTTTTTTATTAGATTTTTAGAAAAGAATTGGTTTCAAAGTCCGGCCATTGAAATTGGTGAAGTATTTACCTTCGTCTTCTCAAGTTAATTCGTAATCATTTCATTAATACCGGATTGTTGCACAATGGGAAAATTTTAAATGCAGTATCAATAAGTGATACTTCAATTTCATTTAAGTTAATCACTGAAAATATACATTTTATTTTTAATCCTTCTAATTTCATCCCTTAATTACAAAAAGGCAATAAGGGAGCCCTTTTCGAATACTACAGCCAATGCTATCCGTAGATGTTATTCTTTGGGTAATTTGAGTGCACGTGGCAAAGTAAGTATTTTTTACATTCTATTTTATTTTAATTTTAAATAATATACAGTAGTTTTGACTTACTTGCACAACTAACTTTTGCAAGAATGTTTGTGCAGATAAGTCAAAAATGCAGCTAAATTAATTTTTTTACTTCAATTATAGATTACACTCTCAAAATTTTTGTGCAGGTAAAGGCAATGCGCACGTAAATAAAAGGCAGCTAAATCAAAACTACTGTAGTAATTTGTTTAAGAGAATCATACGGAATAGCTCTTGGTAGGCAAGCAGACTTTTTGTGTCATATGACAAATTCTATGTCTTATGGTGATTTCTTTTCTGGCATAAATTTTGGCTTTATTCTGCCTTTTGCCCTTTTTTCGTTCTTTTCTGAAAAAAAATGCAATTTTGTAAATTAGCAACATGTTCTTTTCTAAAAAATTTGAAATAAAACCCAAAAAATATGATGCATGTTTGACCCTCAATTTAATCAAAGGGTTGGAAGTGCAGTACTATTAAAACAGCTGTTCTTGTTATTGTTTTGAAAAAAAAAAATATATATATTTGTTTTAAAAGTGTTGAAATGGAAGCAAAAAATATTATTTTAGAAGATTTGGTGGAATCCTTCTTAATATCCATTATTATTAAATCGAAACTACTTGCAGCAAGTTAAAAATGTTGTTGGAAATGTTATTTATCAGTATTCCCCAAATGATATAAGTAAATATACATATTCCAAATATTGGCTATTTATACCTAAATATATATTAATTCTTCACAGTTAAAAAAAATTACGACTTGCCCGAGAATGCGCACAATACCTGATAGAAAGATATTGGCTGACTACCTAAACGCATGTTGCTTTGTAGTAATACATTGCAGCGTGTTCGTAAACGCAACCCTGAAAATTTTGATAATGTATTTTGTTCCCTTTTGCAACACTGTTGTAGTTAATACGCAAGGAAAAGCGACAAAGGCATCCAAATAAAAGTAGATGCAAAGCGAATGCAAGACAAAATACGATGGCGACGCAGAAAGATAAGTAGGCATTTTTTCTTATAATTTATTATATTTCTCTATTCAATCTATTGCCAGAATGCAATCTGGATTCGAGCTTAGACACATTGTTTGTAGATCTGACCGAGGACAGTAACGAACCTAGCACGTCTCAAGCAGCTCCGATCCAACGTGAAAGCTCACCTCCAGCACGGAAGCGCAATCGAGCAATATTGAGGCTGGAGTTTCCCTGTTCGCACAAATCTAAGAAATTTTGCAATAAAATATGTTCTTCCTCCATTGTTCGCTTTACTATGAATGATACAATGCATATAAATGTTCCTAAACGATTTCAGTGTTGCAAAGTATTAATATGCAACGTATTAAAAAAGTATCTACACAATGTATCAACTCGGATTAAATACTGTATTGATACATTGTTAATATACGTTTAGGAAGTCGGCCATTCTAACTGGTATTTGGTAAGAACTAAAAGTGTGCACAAGACATTTTGCTAGCGTCCCTTCACTAAATGCACTACTGAATTGTTCTCTTCTCTGTTGTTTTTGATTTTACGAGCACACTGAAATGTGTATTTCTCTCTTATACAAAGTGTACAGCTGCACTCATTTATCTATGCAGTAACGGAAGTATGCTTTGTATTGTAAGAGCATATTTCACTAGTGAAACAAAATTTTCAGTATTGTCAAATGAATGACAGTAGTGTATTCGTTGAAGAATATGGGTACATAAGTGTTTCTATACATTCTTTGCTTTTGCCATAAACTCTTTCAACAGCAATCTCTTTTCAAATTGCTATGTTAATATTCGTTCTTTTTGTTAATTGCCCATTGAATAAATAATATTATTTCTTTATTATGAAAGAAAAAGATAGTAAAAAGTTTTAATCAGTAGATTTTAAATTTTGTATATTATTTTAATAATGTATATTGCGGAATTTAAAAGATTTTTTTTTTTGAGAAATGCGAATTTTTTACATTTCTACTGTAGAAAATAAAGAAATTAGATTTCTAACTTCTAATACAAAAATTAGCTAATCATTTGATTCTGACTTTCAAAAATACTTTGAGGGTAATTATCAGACGTCGGCACAAAGAGAACATGCTAATATGTGAGTGTGTTTGTGAGAAGAACATGCATAACCCAGAGGAAAATTGTTAGTAATTATTGTTTCAAGCAATGTTCAAACAAATATTGTTTACAAAGTATTATGTTTTTTGATGCCAATTATTGCTCTTAAGAATAATAGGAATATTTCACTTAAAAATTTCAAAAAATATTTCAACAGGCAGAAAATATCATTATGGAGAGATTTTCATTCATAATAATGTATGGAAATTTTTGTTGACAAATTTGTGAAATAGATGACCTTAAAAACCCTCTGAAATATTCAGGTACCGGAGTTTTTAAAACTGTAATCCTCTATGTATGCAGTACATTATTTTCAAACGAATGACATGGGTATTTTGCGAAAAGTTCTTATGGGTTCATAGCAAGAGTCATGACTTCATATTGCAGGTACCTGATATTTCAAAGGGTTATATTTGATGGTGTTCTGTTTCACAAATTGGTCACTACAAAATGTGCACACATTATTATGTATGTAAATCTTTCCATAATGATATTTTCTGCCTGGTAAAATATTTCCATTTCTAATGAGAAACAGTTATTTTGCAATTGTTCTTGTAAAAAGTTTTTTCAACGCTGGCGTCGGCGAAGATCATCGGCCCTCGAGACCAAAACATTCTCTTGTTCAGTGTTGTGAGTAGTTGACGACTTTAAGTGCGCGGCTGATTGAAATATAATAATTTAAAAATCATTTTACATTTGCAAAACAAAAAATAGAAAAAAAATTGTGTAATGGAGACAGATGTAAGAAGTTTTCTTATCAATTCTTATTTTACAAAATTAATATAATTTATGAACAGATCAGATTAAATATTTAATGCTGCATAAAGTAAAAATAAACAAATTTTGAAAAACGTAACATAAGTTTATGTAAATATTTCAACTTCATATTTCTTCCTTTTTATTTTTAACTCTTATAGGAATCAATAGGTGTGAACGGTAGTAGAGAGTTATCCACTGAAACTCTGAATAATGCCGCCATTAAAGAAAAAATTAATATTGGGCAGCTGAAATTAGTTGACTTTAAGGGAAAAAGCAAGATTTGGGAGATATTTCATAAAATACAAGATGAACACGCAACAATTGTTCCTAATATTGCGTCATGCAAAATATGCAAAAATATTTATAAATACAATAAAAGCAGTACCTCAAATTTAGTGAAACACAAGTGCTATTCTATAAAAAAATTACGAACCGATTTTACGGATACACCAATTGAAGCATTCGGAGACGATAAAACAGAAAGTGCTCGTTTATTTACAAAATGGACCCTTCAAAATTGTCGTCCATTTAAAATAGTTGAAGACAGTGGGCTTCAAGAAGTTCTTAAATTTTTTATATCTGTTGGCGCAAAATACGGTCAAGGAGTAAATTTAAAAAGTTTGCTGCCTCATCGCACAACTTTGTCGCGAAACATTAGTGAATTATATGATGTCTACTTCAATAAACTAAAGACTGACCTGAATTTAATTAAAGACGGTGAGTTTGCTCTAACATCAGATTTGTGGACCGATAATTATATACGCAAAACATATATTGCTGTAACAATACACTACATATTAAATGGCTGCATGGTTTGTCGCCTTTTAGGATTTAAATGTATGGAAAATGAGAGGAGCACAGGTAATGCCATGTCAAACAAGGTAGTCGTTATATAGAATGACTTTATTTTATTTTTTTTAGGTGCAAATATTGAATTGAAGGTGTTCCAGATTTTAGACGAATTTAGTTGCCGTCCTAATGGTGAACTAAATATAGTCACAGATAGGGGCACAAATATGATTTCTGCCTTCAAAAAGCAAAATCGCATTAATTGCGTTGCACATTTATTGCACAATTCTGTAAAAAAGGCAATGAATAGTGTTGATGAAATTGAGGAATTGTGTAATGCTTGCACCAAGCTTGTCAAATTTTTTAAAACAAATGGTATTAATTCTGCGTTAAAAACTACATTGAAAAGTTTCTCACCAACTCGATGGAACTCTATTTATTATTTATTTGTATCTGTAGAAAAAAATTGGCCAGAAATTATTAAAATTTTGCAAGCAAGAGGAGAGTTTAGTCGAATTAGTAATATTAACGTTGCTCATATAAGCGCGGTTCTCAAAATTATTGAACCATTTGAAGAAACATTTAAAAATCTTGAGGGGGAAAAATATCCCACTATTCATCTGGTCCATTTATATATTAATCGTCTAAAAAAAAGCTTGCCGCTGACGTAAATGATTCAGACATTATTAAAAAATTTAAAAGAAGTCTGAACATACAGCTAGAAACAACAGTTTTAAATAATTTAAATATATTTCATCGTATTGCACTATTTCTTTTTCCCCCTGCAAATAAATTAGTTCAGTTTACAGAAGACGAAAAGCTCGAAACTAAAGAAAAATGTAAGAATCTAATGAGTAGTTTTCCTGAAGATGTTTTATCAGATATCCATGCGGAAACTAATTCGTTGTTATCGCCTATTAATTCAGAGTTACTGAGTGATTACTTAATACCAGCTGAAAGAAATCCCCAAGACATTATTTCAAAAGAACTATCTGAATACGAAAACGTTATATTTTATGATGATTTTGATGTGCTACAGTGGTGGAATATTAACAGAAAAAGATTTCCGTTATTATATAGGCTAAGCTGCAGAATATTGGCCATTCCCTCTAGTAGTGCAGCTTCAGAGAGAGCTTTTTCAGCAGGACGTCAATTAATATCTGAAAAGAGATCAACTTTAAGTGGTAACGAACTTTTAGTGGGAAAAATAATGTTTCTTCATTCAAATATTGATGAAGAATTTTTTAATAAAATATAAGAAAATAATTATTAATATGTAATTATAAAAATAGTCTGTTTTGTATGAATTTTTTAAGTTTTATTATTTTTATTACTTTTTTATAATAACACTGTTTAATTTTTGGAAAACGAAAATAAAATTGCGTTAAAAAACAAAAACCTTTTTTCTTTCCCATATACTTCTCTTTTATTCAAAGTATACAATAGCACTCATTTATCTATGAGGTAACGGAAGTATGCTTTCTATTGTATGAGCATATTTCATTAGTGAAACAAAATTTTCAGTATTGTCAAATGGATGACAGTAGTGTATTCGTTGAAAAATATGGGTACATGAGTGTTTCTATACATTCTTTGTCATAGTGTGAAGAGTATACTAATGTTATTGCACTCTTCACACAACTGTCTCTCATTTTGTTCTACAATGGTTTATGTGTACAGTTGTTTTTTTCTTCTCTATCTTTGCTACACACTTATTTATATTTGCAGCTTCAGTCAATATTCGTTCATGAGAAAAATTCAATACTGTACAATTTTAAGCATCTTGTGCACACGTCTAGTAAGAACGTATCAAGGAGGAAGAAAGCAAACAAGTGAAACAAAAATTCTTTCATTTTTGTTATAAATTATTTAAAATAAAAAAATATTAAGGTAAAGAATATTTTTTACAGGTTGAGTGGCAACAAAACAACCTTTAGATAGGTGACAAATGTGTTTGACATGTCATTATCAAATCTTTGTATTTCTTTCCAACAAGTTTTAAAATTTTTATTGGATGAAATAGCCCTTGAAGCTATAAAATTTCCGCAAACTATAATGGAAAAAGAAGTTATTTAAAATGATTTTAAAAAAGGTGTAACAGAAATTAAATAACTTTCTATAAAAATATTTGTAATTCAATATAATTTTTAGATATCTGGTTTGACAAATATTTTAGGCTGCATTGATTGAAGCTATATTTCTTTAAGAGCTCCTAAACATAAAATTCGTTCTACATACGCAAATAGACATGATACAGTGTCAATAACTCTGCAGGGCATCTGTAATTCGAAGCTGCGTTTTTGAAACATATATACAGGAGTTCCAAGTAAAATTCATGTCTCAAGAATATTAAAACTTTCATTTATAGGCAAAGAATTGCTAAATTTATGTGCACCAAATTACCATTTATTGAGTGATTCAGCTTACCCACTAAGGGAATACCTTTTAACACCATTCCGTGATTATGGCAATTTGAGTGACTTTGAAAAAAACTATAATTTGAAATTTTGCCGGACACGTGTCAAAATTGAAAATGCGTTTGGGTTTCCTAAAAGTCGATTTCGACAATTGATGCGTCTTGATTTTCATAATGGTGAAACAATGGCACAATTTGTAATTGCAACTTGCGTCCTCCATAAAATTTGCATTGAAAAAAATGATTTGTTCAGTGAAGAAGTAACTAGCAATGAAATACATATTAATTCCGAGTACAACGACGATGATAGACGTGATAGTTTGTTAACGCAGATGGGACAGATAAAAACACTTTTATATAATTCATCAATATAAATATTTATTTTAATTCTATAAATTATTTGTACTTTTTTAAAAATTATATGCACTTGAACAAATTATTCAGCTTTACTTATGTATTTTTTGCTTCCAGAACTTTTTGGAGTAAGGCCATTTTTTCCTGTTGTCGTCTTTCTTTAGCTTCTTTATTCTTCCCTGCAATTTGTAGTAAAGTTTCTTGAATTGCCTTTTTTTTAATTTTTGTCTCTTCAGCGTTCTCAATGTCGTTCTTTTCTACTTTTAAAAACTTTTGGCTACTTATTTGTACCTCCGGTTCGATGGAGTCATCCATTAAACTTATTTTATTTAATTCTTCTTCAAAATCTCCACTTTGCCTTTTCGAACCGGAGGTTTTGTTGTTTTCAACTGCTACCTTTTTTCTTTTTAATACAGTTTTATAACGCTCCTCGCACTGTTTGAGAGTTTCATCTGGAATTCTTGACGCAATGTCTGTCCACATTTCTTTTTTTTTTTTTGTTTTATATTTTTTCAGTGAACCCATATAAGCCATGTAATTACCATAGAAGTCCAAGAGCTGTCTTGTCTCTTCATCAGTCCACACTAAAAAAGTAATTTTATTAGTTAAATAAAAACTTATTTAATGCCGCCTTATTACTTACATTGAATTCTCTTGTATGTTGTTGGGGATTCAGGAGTCTCGGATTCCATTTTCCGTGGTTTTTATGTATTTTAATTACTTTTCTTTAATATTTGATTTGAATTGCGCCAGGTTCTAGTAACAAATTTATAAACAAACAACAGCTGGTGTTGATAATTTTAATTTTGTAAAAGCAGAATGAGCTTTAAAATCGCTATAAAAAAATTTCATTTCATTTTAGCGATATAAAATTTACTAGTCGAGGACTACAAAGAAACTTATACATATGGATTATTATCTCAACAAAAAAGGTTTAAGATGACTTAACTTAAAAATTAACATTTTTAAAATTGTAATAAGAAGATTGTTTATAAATACTTTTAAATGGAATTTGGTTATTATCTTTTCTAATAAAAATATTTCCCAAGAAATTATAAAAATTATGTTTTTGATTTGATTTTTAGCTATAAAGAAAAATTCGAAAAAATTTACTAAATAATTAATAACATATTATGTCATTTAAAGCGATTTGAAAACATTGGCCCTAAAGTTGAATTTTACATAAAAATAGTTTTAACTTGTAAATATAAACCGGAGCACAATTTAAAAAAGATTTTAATTCCAGTGCTGGCTAGCTTTAGCGTTGTCAGAATAGGAGAGGTATAGGTTAGGTCGGAGTGGTAGCTCTGATATCACAAAGCTCACTTGAGCACGCATAGCGGCCCGTTGTGATGCCACGGGTGAACGCAGGCCCTGTACTAACCAAGTTCCACCAAAATCAGAGAAAAGGAGGAAGTTGGTCAGCGCAAGGTATGCACAACAAAAGCACGACTACCCCGCACTGGAAAACCAGCCAGAAAGTTTGATGAAAGAAGCTATATCCTTGATGTCAATAGATGATAGCTCCGTTAAGCTAACAAGGAATGGGGAGCCAAATAACCTATATCTACACCTAGCAAGAGACGGGCACTGGCAGAGAAAGTGAACAACAGTCTCCTCTTCCTCAGTGGACCTGCATCCACGGCAAAAGTCGTTGAAAGGGAGCCTAATTCTTTCCGCGTGTCTACCCCTGACGCAATGGCCTGTAAGCACCGCCACTGTAGTCGAGATGACATCACGACCGAGACCAAGTAATCGGTTGGTACGCCTTCTATCCATCCTGGGCCAGGTGAGTCTAGCGGTGGAGCAGGACTCCTCATTGACCCAGGATAGGTTGGCGTCCCGAAAGAACCTCCGCGCAATGGTCAACTTGACCGAGGCAAGTAGCATACCCAATTCAACAGAAGAGTATTCCGGAAGGAGCGCACCAGCTCTGGCGAGCTCGTCTGCCCTACAGTTTCCCGGAATTCCACTGTGGCCGGGGACCCACACCAGAGAGGCACTGGAGAAGCGCCCAGAAAGAAGGTCAAGACAGCGGCGACAATCCCTAACGATCCTAGAGTTAATCACGGAACCCGATAGAGATCCTATCGCGGCCTGACTATCAGAGAAGATCGAGACGCGAGTGAAAGGAGCATCGTTGACGAGGATCCATTGCGCGGCTCGGTAAATCGCCATCACCTCCGCCTGAAACACACTGCAGTAGTCCGGCAGACGGAGAGAAGTATTCAGGTCCAGTTTCCCAGAGTAGACACCGCTCCCAACCCCATTATCGAGTCTAGAGCCGTCGGTATATATATCCAGAACTTCCGGTGGGACGACCGTATCAGGATTCCAGTCATCCCTACTTGGAATCAGAGTGGAAACATCTGTCAAGACCATATTCAGCGGGGAAATAGTCTATGTTCACTGGGGCCACTGGATCAGCCTCCAGAATAGTGGAGTGACCAGAGGGTACGATGTGCCAACGAGAGAGAGCGTTAAGTCTAGTCGAAGCAAACTTGGCTACCTGCTTAGCGAGCAGCACAGTAGGAAGCCAGTTTAGCATTGCGAACAAGGCTTTCGTGGGGGTGGTGCGAAGAGCGCCAGTTATATAAATGGCAGCAGACCTTCTGACCTTGTCAAGAAGTCTGACGTTGTATTTCTTGTCCAGGGCAGTCCACCAGAAAGCAACACCGTATAAGAGGTTGGGTTCGATGACCGTGGAATATATCCAACGCATGATCCTTGGGCGAAGACCCCATCTGGTTCCGACCGCTCTACTGGAGCAGTAAGCAGCACATGCCGCCTTGCGTGCCCTAGCAGCCAGATTCGCCCTCCAGTCGAGTTTGGGATCTAGGATCAGGCCCAGATATTTAACCTCGCGACTCAGCGTGAGTCTGGTCCCACCTATGCTGGGAAGGGAGAAGGTCGGAATTTTATATTTCCTCGTAAAAAGAATCGTATCGGTCTTAGAGGGGTTAATAGAAAGTCCAAAATCCCTACACCAGTCCAGCACGATTGACAGCGCCAAGTTCAACTTATCCGACAGTGTCTGCGGACAAATTCCCGACGCAGCGATGGCAATGTCGTCAGCGTAAGCTATGGCCCCATTGTCAGAGTGTTCCAGCCCCCTCAAGAGTGAGTTGACTGCAAGATTCCAGAGAAGTGGTGATAGAACACCGCCTTGCGGTGTGCCTCTACGAACCATTCTCTGACAATTCATGGCCCCCACTGTGGAGGTTACTATCCTCGATTTGAGGAGAAGCTCAATGAACCTGACCAGATTCTGTCCCAGGTTCAGAGGACCAAGAGCCCTAACTATGGCGTCCGGGTCGACATTGTTAAATGCACCTTCAATGTCCAGAAAAATGGCCAAAGTGTATTCCTTAACGTGCAAGGACTTTTCTACCCGAGAGATAAGAGAGTGAAGTGCAGTCTCCACTGATTTACCTCTCGTATACGCGTGTTGGGGAGCGGATAGAAGCGCTGGATCAATCGAGGTCCTGATATGAACATCAAGAACGCTTTCCAGCGTCTTCAGAAGAAAGGAACACAGACTTATGGGTCTATAATCGTTCGCCCCAGTGTGAGACGGTTTCCCAGCCTTGGGAATGAAGATAACCATAGATATTCTCCAGCTCCAAGGGATGTAAAGGAGCCTGAGACTAGCGTTATAGATGGCAAGCAACCAAGGGAGGATTATCTCCTCCCCATGTTGAATGTCACCAGGGATAATACCATCCGGTCCTGGTGACTTGAATGGTTTGAAAGACCTAACAGCCCACTGCACTTGGCCAAGGGTAAGGGTCAGGGGGGAATAGTTCCCAGATGGTGGTTCGTTAACCTGATAAAAGGCTTGGCCACCAAGTGTGCCACTTCCTGGAAAGTGAGTGTCAAGGAGAAGCTCAAGCGTCTCCAAACTGGAAGTAGTCCAGCGTCCGTCAGGTCGTCGGATACAGTCAAGGGATTTGTGAGTGGAACTTAGAATTTTACGGAGACGGCCCGTTTCGGCGGAGGATTCTACGGTTGCGCAGTAGTTCCTCCACGATGCCCTCTTCGCTCGCCTTACAGCGTATTTAAGTTCTCTCTTTTTGACCTTGTAGGCTGACCATTCGCCTGTCGTCTTCGCCCTGTTAAAGAGCCTGCCGCAAGATCGGCGTAGATCATCGATCTCTTGGCTCCACCAGGGCGGGTTTCGCTTACCGCTATGGGCAGCGGGTTTGACGGAGGAAGTGGCTGCCGGCCTAAGCGCAGTCGACAGTGTGTCCGCAGCCCTATCCACGTCGAAACGGGTCGTTATAGTCGGGGGGTAGAGGGAAGGCTGCTACGCAGTCTCTCTCTAAAAATGGTCCAATTCGTGTTCCTCCTATTGACCGGAGGGGTCATGAAAGGAGTAGGCTCGTTCGTGTCAATAGTAAAGGTAATGTATCTATGGTCCGAAAAGGAGCATTCATGAGATACAAGCCAGTCCTTAAGGTTAGTAGAGAAACCTGAGCTGACCAGAGTGATGTCCCGCACCTCCCTTCTGTTCGAAGTGAGGAAGGTTGGTTCATCGCCCCGATTAGCTACAGCTAGGTTATTACTAATAATAAAATCAAAGAGGCACTCACCCCGCTCGTTGGTACCTGAACTGCCCCACATCGTGTGGTGGGAGTTGGCATCTGCTCCGATTATGACCGGAACTCCGCGTTGTTTCGCATCCGCTACCAGTCGACCAATGGGCTCCTGAGGGGGAGAGAGCCCATAGTCATGCGCCAGATACGATGATGTGATCCAGAGGGTCATCAAGTTCATTTCGACGACCATGATGACGGTATCCTTGTCGCTGAACCTGTGGAGGAGAAGAGCGTTAATACTATTCTTAACCATGACACAAGCCCGAGGCTTACCTGAGTTCTGGATATACGCTAAGCGATATCCTTTGGTGTTTAGTCCGCAAACCCTGCCGTCTACAACCCAGGGTTCTTGGACCAGAATGAGCTCTGCATCCTCGGCTGCTAGTCGGAGGAGCAGAGCGGCAGAGGCAGTTTTAGAGTGTTGCAAGTTAATTTGGATGACTCTCAGCATTGGCCAAAGAATCAACCATTGTCACATCAGCGTCCTCTTCGTCCGACAACGGAGAGGTTGCGCCCGCGTCAATATCAATGCCGTCGAAGAATTCCCCCACCAGCTCAGAATTGGACTTCTTGCTGGATGAGGAGCGTCGAGAAGAATGACTGCACACGCTTCTACATTCTTCTGGGGTCGGATGGAGTAGGGTCAGATGGGGTAGAGTTCTGTGGCATGGGTTGCGATGGGACGGGATTTTCGGGGATGGGTTCTGTTGGGGGATGTGCGGCAGCGCGGGAATCCGACTTATAGACCCTTAGCTCAATTGAACTAAAACCATATTTTATCACGCCCCCACGGGCAGTAATAAGTGGAAGTGACTCCTCATTCAGGATGATCACCGCCTCGCGGTAATCACCCCACTGGTCAGCAACTTTAGCCACTCTCCAGTTATGAGTAGGCAGGTCGGTGTTGCTGGCCTTGAGGATCCTCAGCATGGTTACCGGGTCTGATGGTCCGGTCGGAATTCTCGCCTTAGAACGGGGGCGATTGGGAATCCGGTCTGGAGGGACGGCGGCAAGCCTAGCTCCTGGCCAGACTTCACCAATCCTACTGATAGCCTCCTTATAGAGCTCCATAGAACGGAGGTCAGAGCAAGCCACCAGCTTGATATGCCCCTGATACCACCCCGCATCAGTGCAGCCGGGTGAGGGACAGGATTGGAGTCCATTACACCTAGGAAGACGTCCAAGAGCGCATGTTCCACCAACTTCCACTTAGTGGGAGCAATGGAACCATCAGGGTGGCTCTGGTCAACGACCGCCCAGGTCAGGCCTGCCTTTAATACCTCACTGAGAGGCTTAGAAGGTCTGCTGGGGTCAGGACGTCTAGGTTGTGTCGACGAACGGGGTCTTTTAGGGGGGGATGTTAGGGTTGGTCACCTTAGAGCGTTTGGGAGGCTGGAGCGGAGCGTTTAGCTCGATTGATCTTTGCCTCTTTGGGGCCGTCTCTGCCGTGATGGGAGAAGCGGCGGGGGGGGGGCGATCATTACGATGGGCCTTAGCCCAGGCAAGGCGACCCTTCTCGTCCTCTGAGAGGAGAGCCGGGTCGGTCGAGCCAAATTTCGCAATGATACGCATGGCTGATTTACGAGTTCTATACGCCCTCACGCTAGCACTCACGGTATTCTTGACACCCGAAGATGGACTGGTGCAGGGGGCTTGCGCGCCAGACTTGTCTGCCAATGCCTTGGCGGCCGCCAAAGAGTGCGAGGGCATATTCGCAGCAGCCTTAGAGGTAGACGGAGCCTCGGTAGAAGGTGCCAGGGCAGGAGGTGTGGCGACACTAGGGACCGGTTTCGCAGCCGAAGCCTTGTGTGCCAAGCGGGGTTTTACCGAAGTCGAAACTTGGGCCTTAGCTTTCGAAGTAGGGCCAGCTGCATTTTTGACAGGTGCCTGCCTATAGAGGGTTGTGCGTCCACCGGTTACGGTAGATGCTTTGCGCTCGCCAACTTGAGTTGGCGCTGGTTTGTGTCCTGGGTTGGGTCGGTCGATTGAATTCATTGCGGGAGGGTCCCCACTCAAAGCCGCTATCCTTGCCCGCAAAGTGTAGTTACCCATAAGTGGTCCCGTGGTTATCTATGCAAGCAGGGAGGCCACGCGAGGTTTGGCACCAGCCCTTATGGGGTCAGGTGCTCAGAGCCAGACCGGGTACTAATCGGGAGTCTTCTCAACCGAACCTACACCACAAACTTAACAGCGAAGGACAAGGAACGTACTTTGAGGCTGCCAGGGTTTTAACGGGACGGGGGCAGCCGTAGCCCTAGCCTGGAGCCGTTCACACAACGGGTTTCACCCCGGTGCTACCGTGCATACGCAACTAGGTCCAGAAAGCTACAGCCACCAGCTCAGGGCAATCAAATCAGAAACAGGGGTGGAAAGAGTGGTCAGAAGAAAGAAAAGGGTCGTGCCAAAAATGGGGGGGGTCAGCCATCGTCACCCCGGCTGAGAGGGAGGTGTTTATTGACTCCCTAGTCTAGATCCGTAGTGTTCCGTTGAAGAGCAGGGCCACCTCTAGCAGGATGTGACAATGTCACGCACTAACGGTCTTGATAGGGTAGCGCCTGGAGGCTCCGAGGGAGCTATGATCGCATACCCCTATGCTGCGGAAACCGCTTGACCCCAGGAGAGGTATAACTCACAGCAACATTTAAGGAGAAGGCACATCTGCCGACGTCGATGCCGCAAATACTTTTTTTGATGCAGTTTCACCAAATTTAATTTCGAAGTACGAGCCATCACAAATATTTAATGCGGATAAAAGCGCCTAATTTTTTAAAGCGTTGCCAAAATCATCACTATGCAAAAAAGGGAACCGGGTACAAGGCTACAAAAATTTGGAAAAACGTTTGACGTTGTTATTTATTTGCAATACAACCGGCGACTACAAAGAAGTTATTGTTATTGGCAAGCAGCATTGCCAGTAATTTTTTTTTTATGTTTATGTTTACAAAAACATCAACATTTGTAAAGGAAACACTGGAGACCGGTGACCTTTATTGCTGGTTCTTTGCTACTTTTCCTCCGGACTAATAACATAAACAATATTTTATTTAAAATTGTAAATATTTCGTGTTATTGTTAAATTTATTGAAATTTTGAATTTTTCGAAAAATCTTGTTTTGTTAGAAAACAACTTTAATGAAAACTTTTTCACATTTCAAAAAACTTGGAAAAAACGGAAAACTTGGCATATGGCAACACTGTTGGCAAGTCGAAAAAAGTTTAAATATAAAATGTTGCCTCTTAAGTACTACCAAAGAATATGGATATAAAGAATGCGCATTATGTAGAAGTTAAATTTCTTATGGCGGGTTGTAACATCCCGACCCGCTCTCACCAAACATTACAACCCGCTCTCACTAAAATCATTTCTTGATGAGGAGCAGTGTGACCAGGTCTGAAAAATTTTTGCAGCTAAATCCTATCCAAAATAATGCTAAAAAAAATGCTAAATGGATTTTTAAATGCCAAAAAAAAATGCTACAATTTTTTAATAATATTATGAAGAAATTCTTCACTTTTTGTACAGCTATTTCCACAAATTAAGTTTGATTATATTAATAAAACCACATCGAATTCAAAAACAAATTATTTATTCTCTTCAAGAATCGCAAACTAAAATTATAAAACAAAAATTAAAAATACATATTTTTCAGTCTTTATACATATATGTAAAAGCCCCCTTATCTGTTTGGGGATGGCTGGCCAGAAAAGTTTACGGGTCTGGAAAACAATTTTCAACCAAAGCAGAACTTATTGAGGCCATTCAACGGGCGTGGACTTCAATTTCTCTCGACTATTTAAAAATTTTGTGGGAGTCAATGCCTAACAGGATATACGAGGTTATTTTGAACAAGGGAGGCTCAACTCACGACTAGAAACCCAAATTTTAATTTTAGTTTTCATAAAAAAATAAAAAAAAATAATAAAGAAATTAAAAACCTTAATAAAATGTCATTTTTCTACATTTATTAAAAAAAGTGCTATTCTAGTGAAACGGATTTTGCTTGTTATTTTTTGAGTATTTTTGGTTTTTATGTTGTGTTTTAAAAACAATTTAATATATCGAAATAAATTTTATTTTATAATAAAAGCTACAAATAGCACTACAAATGCAATCCAAAATCAATCCGCTATCTTTATTTCCTACAAAGATATAGGGGGGAGAATTTCAATGTGTACGGTGTGCTATTCAAGTGAAACGCAGTGTATATATATATTTTTATCGCATTTTTGCATTAATTCTTTAGTTATTTGAAAACTTTGGCAACATTTATTCAATCTTTTCAATCCACATCTTATATAGAATTCATTGTATTCCATTTATTATTTTAGTTTTTAAAAGATTCATTTTGCTAAATACACGTTCAACTTCAGCAATACTAAATGGCAAAACTAAAAATTTCATAACAAAATCGGACAATTCCTTGAAGGGATTTTCATTCACAGCATTCTTGTATTCATAAACTTGTATCCAAAACTCAATAGTTGTCTTCTGACTTTCCCACTCGTATGAAGTTAATTTTTGCTATTGCAATTCTAAAGTTGTAATTTAATCATTTGAAAAATTTATCATTTCTTCTTTGAAATTTTTAAATAATTTACTTTTATTTATTTTTAAACTATTGTTAATAGCAAAAAAGTTAATATACTTTAAACTTAACAAATTTTTGGGTAATCTTTGGCTTAGTTTTCTACATTCGTGGCTACCATTAAACTATGTATGTACAATCAATCAAATTTTAATTGTAACAGGAGTAAAAATGAAAAATAAATTGGTGCTTGAAAATGCTAAACAAATTAATAAAAAATGCTAAAAAAAATGCCAACTGCTAAATCGAAAATTTGCAGCTAAATCAAAATAAAAAATGCTAAATCTAGCTGCAAAAATGCTAAAATGGTCACACTGATGAGGAGGGTGGAAGACAGAATTAAAATAAACACAAACAAAGAGCGTAACAATGTGTTGCTCTCATCATGAGAGCGTAAAAATTAATTCAGTTTCTTTGCTTGTCAGCTTCTAAAGAAGAATGTTCATCTCGCTTTTTTCAGACTTTAAATTTACACCCAAAGAAATATTATAGTATGATTCACTAATATCAATGAGAAATGATTTCGATTTTTCTAAGAATACTTGCCCAGTTAAATACGGTGTTTTTAGCGCAGTACAATTTTTCTATATTTTTCGCTCACATATACATATTATTGGGTTAATAAGTAGACTTGAAAATATTACTAACAATTTTCCTCTGGGTTACCACATGCCTCTCATAATTTTTATCATGCTCTCTTTGTGCCGAGAACAATGTTGCCGTTTTTGGTTATTTCTAACCAAAATCGCCTAACCAAATACGCCTAATATATATATATATATATATATATTTATATATAATATTAGGCGTAAAATCCTACTTTCCCTTGATGCAGAAATGAGGTGCCAAGGGTGAAGGATAATACTTTTTGTGGATAATGCTTCTTCCCATAAGACGTCTATAATCTTAACAAATGTCTTTCTCCACCAAATGTCTTTACCACCAAATACAACGTCCACAGTGCAACAGCTGGATCAGGGTATAATTCACTGTTTCAAATTTTATTACTGGCAAAATCTTGTACGAAAGCAAGTCGTTATTTTTAAATTTGTCTATAGCAAATCGGTGCTATAGAAAGCGGGAAAACTATTACTTGTTGTTACAAAGAGCCTTAATATATTTAATGCTATGCATATTATCAAAAATTCTTGGTGGCTAGTTAAACCTACTTCCATAACCAACTGTGTTTATGTCTGATAGTCCAATCTTCCCATCCTTGGCGACATAAACAGGATTGTTTAATCGATGGCAAACTAGCAACAGAGGGCGCTGCCGTATATAATAAAGCTTTTTTATATTTTAATCTTATTGTTGTTTTTTTGACATTAAATGTTTTGTTTTGGTTTATTAATTATTCTTGCATTCTTATTTGTAACATCCACAAGGATGCAACTACTTTGCTTAATAATTTGTGATAATTTTTGTGCAATAATTTTTATTTGTAAAAAGAAAAATATACCTATTTGAAATACAAAAATTAAAATTTGTTAAGATATAAAATTAAAATAAAAACATATTTAAATAAAAGAAAACTTCATTTGTTTTGGGATTATCAACGCTTGATACGCCGACCTACTGCCTTAAGAAATTCTAAGGAAATTATTATTCGGAAAATCAGAGAAGAAAAAAATAATTTGTGATCGTGCCTTGGCAGACTAATCAACAAACCAACTCAAGTGATTTTAATCAATTCTTTTAAGATAAATTTTCTATTTGCGTGTTCATGTGTCAGAGAAACAGGAAAGTGTTGTTCTGTTGTGCTTATTTATTAGTGACTTTGGAATTTCGTCTAATATTTGGTTCCTTTCTTTATAGTGTTCCAAGTGTGAGCAACAGTTTTATTTTTTTGTTGTGCTCTTCCTCCCCTATACAGTCCATGGAATTAACATTTGGTCCTTCGAACCGGATTTGGAACGGTGGTTTTTTGTTTTTGTATTTTGTCGTCGTGTGACCTTCATCTCATCAATCTTCAAAATAACCTTGTAATTATAAGGTAAAGTTGTTTTTTTGTTTTCTTTTATATTTTTTGATTTGGTGGTAATTTGATATACGAGTAAAGTTCTGTTAGAATGGACAACAAAACTTTGCAAGTATATAAGATTTATAACAGTGCATATAGATTCACAAGGTGGTGTGTTATAACTTCGATAGCACTGGCACACTTTGTGAATTTAGTGGATATAAGAACCAAAATGTTCTTTTTATGCACTATTATACCAACGTGTCTTGGCTTATAATAAAGTCAAAAGTGGCTGAGATATCAAATTGTGGTGTGAAGATTACAATTGGTAATCGAGTTCAACCACCCAATTTGATATCAGTTATAAGTCAATGGTTTGGTTATAATTGGTGATGGTGCGGTGGCTAAATAGTAAAGCACATTACCATTTATAACAATTCTTGAAATCCACCGGGTACATGAAAGAGATACCCATAAATAAGAGTTATACACTTCAATTATTGATAGATCTGCATATTCATTTTAACAGATCTTTAAGTAAATAAGATTTTTTAATTTTCGTAGAATTCAAGTGAAATAACTAGATAGAATGTATTTGAGGTTGAGTCTTTGAGTTTTATTCTTTTATTTATTATTTTTTTGTAATTATTAAAATTATCTAAAGTCAAATTAATTCTGGTGTCTTTAGAGTAAGGAAAATTTGAATTTTATTTTAATTATTTAATTTAACTTTCTTTTATTGAATTTGTTGCTTTGACAAAATTTACATATATATTTACATACCCATATAGTTGAATATTCCTTTTTGATTGAGGAGAGATAATAAGTATCGGCTTATTGGCCATTAGGAATTCGTCCTGTTGGCCTAGTTTCGCCAAGTGCGTAGTTTTTTTTGGGATATATGTCAGTTCATTGGACACACATATAGTGCTGTTGTTAAGTTTGCGGCAGTACGTTGTCAGGATGATCACGGTGATCTTTTCGATTCTTTTTGGTTGCGTATCGCAAGATTAGTTACCATCGGGCCGCGGATATTTTCGAGTTTCGCTCAGGTTCAACTTATTATTTATTTAAATTTTTGATTTTTTTTATTGGATTTCAATTTCGTTGGAAGAATCAGTGAGGAACAGAATCTCAACCTTTCTGTGGATTCTTTTTGGTTCCTACTTTTGTTGCTGTTAGTTAGCTGAAAATCTTCCTGTATTAATCCGTCGGTGCATAGGTATAATTATCGTTTTATACGGGCTCGGCTTATTATTCAGGTTGATGGTAGTAAAACAGTACAACCTGTGTATTGACTGTTTCGATGTTGGTCATAGGTTGAATGAATGCAGGCAAAATTTGGATTGTTCGGTCTGCGATTTGCGACATCACACTTTGCTGCACCGAGAGGTGTTTCGATCCTCTCGAGAGCTTGGAGTTTTCGATGCGACAAGTTCTGTTCGTGCAGCAAAGCTTGGTAGTGATGTGCAAAACTGTTTTACAGACAACTATGGCAGATTCTTTTAGCCAAGCCATAGTTGGTATTTGTCATCGAGGGCAAATATTTACAGCTAGGGCTCCGATAAACTCCCGTTCGAAAGCAACTTTTTATTTCGAAAAAGTTGCAGGGAAAATTAGGATTGCCAACAGCTCGAATGAATTTGTAATTCTTCCAACGAACTAAATATTTTCATAGATAACTTTTGCTACAGTGTCATGGTACCCCGAGGAAGTCCCAGAGGTGAAGATGTCGAGGACGAGAAACTGAAGGGTTAATTGAGCCACGACCATACCTGGTGGACGTGTGGTAATACGGGCCGCTGAAGTTAAACCTTCCATTTGACCGGGCAATAGATCTAGTCCGTCTGTCCCTAGGAAGGTTGAGTTAGAAAACTGCAGCATAGAAGAGGACAACCCGTCCACTAGCCCAGCAAAATAACGGACCTCGTTCGTCCTAATAATCCACCAGTGGACCTAGTTCGTCCCATGGTCGTGAGAGCTGAAGACCTAGTTCGTCGGAAGCTCTAGTTCCAATTTAGTGGAGGAACAATAAGCCTCAAGAATTCGAACCCAATCTTAGACCATGACACTTATACCTGACGGATCAGAGTTGGAACTGCTGCAAGATGTCAAGCTTTTTGGTTTTCTATTGTTTAGAAAAATAAAAATAATATGAAAGTTTTTTCTTTTGATTTTCTTTAGTCATTAGATGGAGGACATCTTTTTTGGTTGCAGTACTGCAAGGGCGCCGGTATGTTTATGTCTGATAGTCCAATCTTCCCATCCTTGGCGACATAAACAGGATTGTTTAATCGATGGCAAACTAGCAACAGAGGGCGCTGCCGTATATAATAAAGCTTTTTTATATTTTAATCTTATTGTTGTTTTTTTGACATTAAATGTTTTGTTTTGCTTTATTAATTATTCTTGCATTCTTATTTGTAACATCCACAAGGATGCAACTACTTTGCTTAATAATTTGTGATAATTTTTGTGCAATAATTTTTATTTGTAAAAAGAAAAATATACCTATTTGAAATACAAAAATTAAAATTTGTTAAGATATAAAATAAAAATAAAAACATATTTAAATAAAAGAAAACTTCATTTGTTTTGGGATTATCAACGCTTGATACGCCGACCTACTGCCTTAAGAAATTCTAAGGAAATTATTATTCGGAAAATCAGAGAAGAAAAAAATAATTTGTGATCGTGCCTTGGCAGACTAATCAACAAACCAACTCAAGTGATTTTAATCAATTCTTTTAAGATAAATTTTCTATTTGCGTGTTCATGTGTCAGAGAAATAGGAAAGTGTTGTTCTGTTGTGCTTATTTATTAGTGACTTTGGAATTTCGTCTAATATTTGGTTCCTTTCTTTATAGTGTTCCAAGTGTGAGCAACAGTTTTATTTTTTTGTTGTGCTCTTCCTCCCCTATACAGTCCATGGAATTAACAAACTGTTTTAGAAAGGTAAGTTTGCATGCACGTTCATCTGTATAAAATGTCCTCTACTGTTTTATCGCAAAATAGTCATATTTCAAAAACTAAAACAGATTTGATGAAATATGACGCCATTTTAATTCGAAGTAATGTTTTGAAACAGGGTTTGTTTTTGCTTCACTGTGTTTTGCTTTTTCTTATATGCTTCACTACAGCTAAGAGAAAATAAAACATGTATTGTAATTGTATTGTAATATATTGAACTGTACTACTACTGGTACTAGACCAAAAGAATGTAAATAACATGAATGTTGAACCGCTGGTGTAACAGAATACGGTGTGCAGTGATTATGCAGGAAGAGGACTGCGGGAGCCATTGAGTTGCTAGCAACAGTCGGGTGGGGGAGTTCGGTCCTTTCCTAACAAAATCTGTCTACAATACAAATTTATTATAGACTCCCTATTTTGTGATGGTGTTTAAGGTGTATGGTCTGCGATGACTAGATTCTAATTTAAGAAGTTAACTAAGCCCCAATCTAGTCATTTTGGAAGTTTAACTATGGTTTGGGTTAGTCAAAACTCTCAGATAAATATCATCACCTCTGTTGCTGTTGAGGGATGTTGCCTCATAACCCACGCCTTCCAAGTTTCCTAGGCAAAAGAAAGTGTTTTGTGGAAACCCCAAATTTAGCCTACGTCTAGCACTAATCTATATCTTCCCTTTTCGAAAACACCCCTATTTTAAAATCTTAAATTCGCATTCTATTTAAATACATATTTATTAAATTCATTAATTCTAACAATAATTATAACTATTGTATCTAATCTTAAGCATATTCAAATATGATTTAGAAAAAATAAATATATATATATATAATTCAATTATTGTAGTACGGTAAAAAAAAAATATATATATATATCTATATACAAAATTCAACAAATTATATTCAATTATAACATTTAATGACTTTAATATTTATGTCGAACCTCAATGGGTTAACAAAGTAAATGTAAAAGAAACAAAAACCAAAAGAAATTTGAAAGATAGGATCGCAAGCAATATAGAAACATTTTGGAATTGGAACAAAACAATAATGTTATTAAATATGAAAATACATAACAAACATATGTTAATGTACAGTGGGACAGAAAAGTATGCTAGCGATCTAATTGGTTGTGGTTTCTTTTAGGTTTATTTAAATTCAATGGAATAATTAAAATAAAAGATCATTATTGACTTACCAAATCAATCGAACTAATGATGAAGGCCTCCAGCATGATATCGATGATGTGGTTGCTATAGTATAAATATTCAAAATCTTCAAGGAAATAATGTTAAATTCAATAATGATAATTTATAGGTTAATCTCTAGGTTAAGTCTTAATCTAATATTAGTCTTAATAATTTTAATACAAATTTTCTGTGATATTACAATTTTTTTCCATTTTTAGGTAGTAATTTAAATACAAGTACATATTTCAATGGGATATAAATATAGAAAAAGGATTTTATGTTGCCATAATCAAAATTGAGAGATTTCTCTTTTAAAAATTTTTCGTTATAAAATTCATTATTTATATTTAAACATTTCAAATTATTACATTTAATATTTTTCAATTTTAGGTTAATCTTATATATAAAAATGAATGTGTGTTCATATGTTGATATTCCAAATGAGCGAGGGGCCATGCCCACGTATGCTACATACTACATACTTAATATTTAATTGCATTTGAAATATATTACTCATACGCATAGTAGTTACCCCTACAAGTATGCTATCTGTGATTCTTGATGTATAAAACCAAAGAAAATAAAGTGTAAAGAACGACGCGGGGGGAAAGATAGAAGGGAAAGAAAAAAATTTTGTAACCAACATTTGTGAAAAAATTCACCAAATAAGAAAAAATATAACCAAAATTAAATTCGTAGACTTTTGTTTTATTTTTTTTTTTTTTTCAAGTTTAAATTATCTTATATATAAAAATGAATGTGTGTTTGATTGTATGGTTGTATGTTTGAAGTTTATAGACGATTAAACGGCTGAACCGATTTTCTTGAAATTTTCACAGTATCTTCCTGTATGTCTGGAAGGAGTTATAGGCTACTTTTTATGTTGATATTCCAAATGAGCGAGGGGCCATGCCCATGTATACTACATACTTAATATTTAATTGCATTTGAAATATATTACTCATACGCATAGTTACCCCTAAAGTATGCTATCTATGATTCTTGATGTATAAAACCAAAGAAAATAAAGTATAAAGAATGTGCATTTTAGCATATTTTAGAAATTCACGACGCGGGGGAAAGATAGAAGGGAAGGAAAAAAATTTTGTAACCAACATTTGTGAAAAAAATCACCAAATAAGAAAAAATATAACCAAAATTAAATTCGTAGACTTTTGTTTTATTTATTTTTTTTTCAGAAATAACCAAAAAAGGCAACATCATTACTAGATTCAATCTTTGCGGATTTTTTGCAAATTACAATACATTTTGACTTTTTAGAGTTAATCCTTAAACCATTTGCAGTCGCCCAAAGAGAAATATTATTAAGGTCAGTGTTAAGATCTTTAACTCCAGTGTTGATGGAAGCTACAGAGCTATCAATGTAGAGTTGAATATCATCAACATACATTTGAATTCTAGAATGTTTAAGCTGCTCAAATGGTTGAGTCAAACTCAATTTTCAACTCATATACATAGTAACTACTGAAATTCATACTATTTAAATATTTATTTGAAAAACATATACATATGTAATAGTTACGTTATTGTTTACTTCTAACAATGGGTAATTACTAAAAATATTATTTATTTGTTGCATATCTTGAAAAATAGATCAGGTAAGTTTAATAATCAGCGTTTTATTGGGTGATGAATGGGCATGTAACAATAGGCAGTAAAATTTTCATTCATTACTTTCGAATACCTAAGTAATAAAATGTAAACTCTCAATATTTTTTCCAAATAAAATAAGAAGTTGCAAAACTCATCAAAAAAAAATTACCTGCGACCGTCACAAACATAATTATTTGTCAAATTTAATTAGCCTCAGTTTTTTAAAAAGTTTTTTGACCTGAACCTATTTCATATTAGGTAAAATATAAAGGAATAAATATAACACGCATTCGGTTTTGGAATTCAGTTGAATCTTTGATTCTAAACGAGTTAAACGTTGAGTGACATTTATTTTGCAACAATTTATAAAAATGCCCCCAAAAAAGCATCGCTTTCCAGAAGCACTAAAAATGCATTACATTTGCAATCCCAGAGAGCAAATGAAAGTTCGGAAGAGTCGAGCTTCAACCTTTAGAGCCGGAACGCCATCACAACGAGAAGAACGCCTTGAAGGCCTACGACAACGCGCCACAACAGCGAGAGCTACTGAAACGCTTTCAGAAAACCAAGAGCGCCTTGAAAGTCAACGAAATCTTACCTCTTTAGCACGAGCTTCTGAAACGCTGTCAGAACACGAACGACGTCTTGAAGGTCTTCGACAACATGCGACAACCGCACGAGGTACCGAAACACCGTTGGAACGTGAAGGTCGGCTACAAAGCCAGCGAAATCGTATCGAAACATCACGAGGCACAGAAACGCCTTCAGAGCGTGAAAGACGTCTTGAAGGTCTTCGACAACATGCGACAACCGCACGAGCTACTGAGACACCGTTGGAGCATGAAGGTCGGCTACAAAGCCAGCGAAATCGTACCGAAACATCACGAGGCACAGAAACGCCTTTAGAGCGTGAAAAACGTCTTGAAGGTCTTCGACAACATGCGACCACCGCACGAGCTACCGAGACACCGTTGGAACATGAAGGTCGGCTACAAAGCCAGCGAAATCGTACCATAACATCACGAACTAATGAAACAGAAGTCCAACATGAATCGCGAGTAGAAAGTCAGCGGATTCGAACATCAACAAGAAGAGCAGCAGAGAGGATAGAGCAATATTATTTGCGTCGAGAACAAAATCGTAATCGAATGGTGGTGAATCGACGTAATGTTTTTCATGGATACTCAGGTATTGCATTTAACTATAGATCTGATATAGATTATACCGAAGATGAATTAGTGGCAATTGGTGACATGAATGAAGTTTGCCAATATTGCAATGCACTCAGGTACAAAAATGAAACACCTGGCATGTGTTGCTCTAATGGTAAAATCGTTTTGTCTGATTTACTTCCACCTCCAGAACCACTACAATCACTGATTTCAGGTAAGTTTTTCGAAATACACCTATCCCCCGTTTTACACGGTATTCGTTTTACACGTTTTCGATCTTACACGGTTTTTGAAAATATAAATTTTTTAACGAAATTTATTAATTTTGCATTTACACGAAATTATAAACACTAAAGTATAATTTGCTTATATCTATAATAACATTTTCATTGTTTTACTGTCAAAACAACACTACAAAATGTATGTTACAGTTACGAATTCTTAGAAGTCTATGTCTATGATGGAAATAGATAAGATGGGAATTCCCGGTTTTATGATCAAAACTATATTTTATGTGTGTATAAGCTAGTTTGTTTGAAATATCAAAACAAAGAGCATCATTGTTTTTAAACTTTGTTTTTAATTAGTGTTTATATATATTTGATAGCGTAAATTTATTCAAGGTGAGCAAATAACGTTCAATGTGTTTGTTGTTCATCATATTAAAAACTGACAAAAAGGGCATTTTTATAGTGATTTTCGTTTAGCACGGTTTTTCCATATAAGAGTGAATTTTTCGAGTTACACGGTTTTTTATGGAACCTATCTTCCGTGTAAAACGGGGGATAGGTGTATATACTTTTTTAATTTAACAAAATATTAATAAATAATAAAAAGCAAAATAAAAAAATTACCTCTTTTGGTGATACCAAAGTATTTCGAGACAACTTTATGCCAACGTTTCGTGTTCAAGGTCAAATATTATATATAAAAATGAATGTGTGTTTGTTTGTATGTTTGAAGTGTATAGACGATTAAACGGCTGAACCGATTTTCTTGAAATTTTCACAGTATCTTCCTGTATGTCTGGAAGGAGTTATAGGCTACTTTTTATGTTGATATTCCAAATGAACGAGGTGCCATGCCCACGTATACTACATACTCAATATTTAATTGCATTTGAAATATATTACTCATACGCATAGTTACCCCTACAAGTATGCTATCTGTGATTCTTGATGTATAAAACCAAAGAAAATAAAGTATAAAGAATGTGCATTTTGGCATATTTTGGAATATTATTCAAAAATATTTCACGACGCCGGGGGAAAGATAGAAGGGAAAGAAAAGAAATTTTGTAACCAACATTTGTGAAAAAAATCACCAAATAAGAAAAAATATAACCAAAATTAAATTCGTAGACTTTTGTTTTATTTATTTTTTTTCAAGTTTAAATTATAATTAATAAAAAAGGAAACAAAAAATAGCTTTTTTTTATAAGAAAAAAAAAAAATAACCAAAACCAAAAAAAAAAACTACACATTGATCAAAAAATAACCAATTTTGGTTAGAAATAGCCAAAAAAAGGCAACACTGTTCTCAAATCACTTATTCTCAGACGTCGGCACAAAGAGAACATGAGAAAAATTATGAGAGGCATATTAACACAGAGGAAAATTGTTAGTAATATTTTCAAGTCTACTTATTAACCCAATTATATGTATATGTGAGCGAAAAGTATAGAAAAATTGTACTGCGCTAAAAACCTAAAAACACCGTATTTGACTTGGCTAGTATTCTTCTAAAAATCGAAATCATTTCTCATTGATATTAGTCAATCATACTGAGATATTCCTTTGGGCGTAAAATTGAAGTCTGAAAAAAGCGACATGAACATTCTCCTTTAGAAGCTGACAAGCAACTGAATGCATTTTTACGCTCTCATGATGTGAGCAACACATTGTTACGCTCTTTGTTTGTGTTTATTTTCCTTCTGTCTTCCGCCCCCCTCATCCAGAAATGATTTTTTAAAAAGATTTCGGTGAGAGCGGGTCGTAATGCTACAACCAGCTATGAGAAAGAGTCCTAAAATTTTGTCGAATCCACTTTAGTATCAATATGAATATTTTAGACAAAAATGGGCTGACTACTACCCACATGAATTAAATTTAAAACTTCTTATATCTCGGAAATCACCTATATATATAAAAATTAATGTGCGTTTGTTTGTATGTTTGCAGTTTATAGACGACTAAACGGCTGAACCGATTTTCCTAAAATTTTCACAGTATCTTCCGGAAGGAGTTATAGGCTACTTTTTATGTTGATATTTCAAAGGAGTGAGGTGCCACTCCCACATATACTACATTACCTACTATTGTAAGATAATAACAAAATGTATATATTGGAAAAACTATATCAGCAAGATACCTCAAATTTTGTACAAGTAACTACAGTTTTAATATAAATATTTTGGACAAAAATGGGCAAACTAGCAATATTGGTGTGGCACCTCCCATATAAAGTAAATACTAAAATCTGTTTATCTGAAAAACTGTAACAGCTAGAGTCCCCAATTTTTGTGCGAGTAACTTTAGTTTAAATATAAATATTCTGGACAAAAAAAGGGAGTTCAGCAAAAGCGGTCGTGGCACCTCCCATATGAATAAAAATAACAGTTGACTGCTCAAATTTAGTACGAATATCTAAAGGTTCAATATCAATATTTTTGTTAAAAATGGGCGATCAAGCATTAGGGGCGTGGCGAACTCTATATGAACTAATTATTAAAATCTGTATATCTAGAAAACTATAAAAGCTAGAGTCTCCAATTTTGTATTCCAGCTATAGGAAGGTGGTGCCTCTCTGATTAGTGAGTGTGGAAATTATTATATCTTGAAATATGCAATAGTAAGGTATATGAGCCTTAAATGATTGAGTTTGAAATTTTCAACTCATGTACATAGTAAGTAGTAAAATGCATACTATTTACATATTGATCTCATATACATACACATATACATATGTAATAGTTATATTATTGTTTACTTCTAAAAATGGGTAACTAATAAAAATATTTTTTAATTGTCGCATATCTTGAAAAATAGATCAGGTAAGTTTCATAATCAGCATTTATTGGGCGATGAATGGGCATGTAACAATAGGGAGTAATATTTTCATTCATTACTTTACGTGATGCTTCAGCTTCAACTTTTTCCAAAAAATTGCTTGATTTAGGTAACGGAAGAATTCCAATGGATCCTATAACAAAGTACATAAAATTTCCATCAGACTTTTGCAGAATGACACAATCCAAAGAAGAATTAATAAATTGTGTATTTCCCAATATCGTGCAAAATTTAAAAAATATGCAATGGTTATATTAACGTGCGTTACTGGCATCCAAAAATATTGACGTTAATTCCATCAACAGCAATATTCTCAACAAGATCGGTGGGAATCTAAGAACTTATAAAAAAAACGGTGTTCACATTATTTTACCTAGAAATATTGACCCTCCACGACTTTGTAATGGCACTCAACTAACAATAAAAAATGATGAACGACCATTATAACTGGAAAGTTTAAGGGAACTGATGTATTGCCGCCACGTCGTATGACCACATCGGAGATGCCATTCGATTTCAAGCGCCTTCAATTTCCTATTCGCCTAGCATTTGCAATGACAATTAATAAAGCTCAAGGTCAGTCCTTGCAAGTTTGTGGACTTAATCTAAAAAATCCATGTTTCTCACATGGACAGCTTTACGTCGCATGTTCGCGAGTAGGAAAACCCGCAGAGGGGAAAACAAAAAATATTGTGTATCCCAATTATTTATTTAAGAAAAAAAGAACATTTTAAATTTTAGCAAGTAAGAAATAAATAGCTCATTAATGTATTATTTTAGAATTTAAATGAAATATATTGTCATCAAATGAAATTAGAATAAACCTTTAAGAAAAATTGCATAATTTAATTACTAAATAAAAAAAATTTTTAATTATTATGTATTTAATTTCGATGGGGGTAGCGAAGCACACCGGGTATTAGCTAGTTCAAAAATAATTATGATGTTTTCAGCAATCGTGGATTACCGATATATAAATACATATTTTCATTATTTAATTCACTTTTTACTAATTTATTCACTTTTATAAATTCTTATCCAAAAATAAGCAAAACTTAGGATAATTTATTAATAATAATTTTCAATAAGTACGTAAAAAAAATTCATTAAATAAAATTTAATATCTACATATAAAATTCAGACAAGTTGCCGTGGAGTAACACTTTGAAACATCGGGATATTTCTGGGTTAAATGATGCACATGATGGGAGTTCGATCGTGACTATCATAGGACACGGACGTTTAGCGGAGTTCGATTTTCGTTTATAATTTTTTTCGATGTGTATTCTTTTATTTTCACCAAATATATCACGGTTATTTATCACATTAATCGCATTTATTTGCTTCTTCATAAAAACTTTTAAGAGAAAAGACTCTTCAAAAACGAATTTATTTTATATATATTTCATGTGTTTTAGATGAGTGAATTTAATAAGCAAAGTACAGAAGATAATAATGTAATCGATATATCCAACAACAATTACGTATATTCCAGAAAAAGAAAGATCAGTATTCAAAGTGATACAATGTCGAAACAAGTAAAGAATAATTATTGGGCTATACTTGACAATGATAAAAATTGTGACGAAGAGTGTTTAAAGAAATATGAAAAACACGTAAATGATCAAGAATTACCAACAACGTCCACTCGGGCTGCGTCTATGAGATTGTCTAAAGAGAACAGTGCAAATAAAGAAAAAGAAAAGGCAACAAATATAACTTACAGTAAAACACAAAACAATAACACAAAAGTTCCACCTCTTAATATTTTCAGTGTGGAACCTAATGAACTAATTAAATTTATTAGAGATGGACTAAAAATAAAAGATTTTAAAATAAAAGAATTTAATAATAAAAAAATATCATTATTTTTGACATCTTTAGATGATTTTTTTAGAGTTAAAGCTTACTTGGAGAAAAGTAAAACTAAATTTTTTACATACACCCCAAAGGAAACTAAAACAAAGACTTACTTACTAAGAGGTCTAAGTGTAGACACTGATTTAAATGATATTTTCAGTGAATTGTGTAAATTCCAAAACGAAAATTTGAAATTTATAAAGGTTAGCCCCTTTACGACAAAAAGAGCAACAGCGGAGGGTTATAAGCTACCTCTTTATTTAGTTCAAATTACTAATGATAGCAAACTCAACGAGCTTAAATCTATCAAAGGTTTACTATATAGATGTGTCAGCTGGGAAGCATTAAGAAAGCCTGAAATTACTCAATGTCGAAACTGCCAGGGCTTCTTCCACAGCGCTTCCAATTGTTTTCTCCCCCATAAGTGTGTAAAATGTAATGAATTGCATGATATTGGAAAATGTTCGCTACCAAAGGCTGTTCAAAATGAAAAAGAAAAGTTATTTTGTGTTTTGTGCAAGAAATATGGCCATCCGGCGTCATACAAGGGCTGCGAGAAATATAAAGAACTACAACAAAAGATGCGTTCCAGAAGACAAAACTTAACTCAGATGCATTCAAATTACACACCAAATAAAGTAAGCAAAAATCTTAACTTCGCTGATGTGGTAAAGAATAATAACGCGCAAAACCAAAATAGCTTTAACTCAATTCAAAGTGCATTGGAGCAACTCAATCATTCCATTCAAAACATATCCAGCCAAATTGTAAACCTCAATAAACAATTGCACTTACAAGTAGCTAGAATTGATACTATTTTCTCTATTTTAGAAGCTTAAAATTATAATATGATGGAAACAATTAAGAAACATTTAAACATAATTGAAATCAATCTTAATTCTATAATTAAGTTAAGCAGAAGGTACGATTTAAGTTGTATTTTAAGTAAATATAATCCGGATCTCATGTTAATAAACGAAACGAAACTTAACTTTAGACATAAAATAAACTTCCAAAACTACTGTATGATAAGAAATGACAGAAAGAATGCTAAAGCAGGTGGTGGTACTGCAATTTTGATAAAAGACGATATAAAACACATAAATTGCACCAATTATATTACCAATTCCTTCAAACATCTTGAAACGTGTGTAATTAAAATCCCATTGTTAGCTAACCAAATGTTATTTGTAATTTCAGCTTACTATCCATCGGGTAACAATTGTAGCGTATTTAAATCAGATCTTTTACAACTTTTTCAATTCTTAGATTTACAGAATCCAAACCATTTTTATATTCTTGCGGGTGACTTAAATTGTAAACATAATGATTGGGGTAACATCTCAAGTAATACAAAAGGTAATAAACTTAAAGAATTTCTTTCGGATTATGAAATAATGTTTAGGTGCTCCTTATATGCGTCAGTCTCGCCTTCATATCCCCGTTGTGGTTCTTTTCTAGATATATGTATAGCTGATTCTCGCCTCAATATTTATAAAGTAAATAATTCACTAAACTGTTTAAAAACCATTGATTATGATAGCGATCATAATGCATTACAGATCGTAGTTTTAGGTGTAGAGAATGATAATGTTATGGAGATTTACAAAGAAATACATACTTTGAAACTGAATTACAAGAGAACTAATTGGAATAAATTCAAAAATAATTTAATAAGGAAACTAAGCAGTAGTGAATTAATTCCAAACAATAGAAATCTAACAAACTCCGAAATAGATTTTTATTTACTTACAAGATTTTATTATCGATTCAATAGAGAAGGCTGTCCCAAAATTTGCAAATACAAACCACAATATACTTGATAAAGTTATGAATCCAATTATAAAAAAACTGCAACATGAAAAGAGTAAAATAGTTACTATTATTAAAAAACATAACCGATTGGAATATAGTTTACCACAAACAGAAATAAATTTATGGAAAACTAAATTAAAACTTATAAAAAAACTTGTAAACGATAATATCATATTAGCAGTTAACAACAATGTTAGGAAAAAACTTGAAATCATTGATCGGAAAAATCCTGAAAATATGTTTAGTGAAGTAAAGAAACTCTTTAAAAATAAAGAGTATTCTAGTACTAATATTATCAAAATTTCCCAAGATAATGAAGTATTGCTAAGATATGCAGGTATCAATCCCGATGATTTAGAAAGAGAAACGGGTAGTAATAACTTTATAATAAAAGATGTTGATCAAAAATTAAACACGATTGGCACTTTTCTCGAATCAATTCACTCGTTTAAAGAATTTGATTATGAAAATCAATTACATACTGATATTTTTAATTGTTACTCAAAATTTTTGGAAAGTAAAACTGATTATGAGAGCAATAGTACGACGATTACGACATTCAACGAACTAAAAAAAGCCAATGATTTGAGAGAACTTTATTTTACATCTAGAGATATACTTATTTATACTTTCAGAAGTTTAAAGAAGAAATTATCTGCCGGCATTGATAATATTCCAAATATTATTTTGAAGAACCTGCCTGAAGAAATTATTCTCGAATATGTTACCCTTTTCAACAATATGCTTAACAATTCCTATTTCCCTAGAGCTTGGAAAACAGCAAAAGTTATAGTTTTACCTAAAAAAGATAAAGATGCCTCTAACCCTAAGAATTTAAGAGCAATTAGCTTACTCCCTAATATCAGCAAAGTTTTTGAGACAAGTATCAATAATAATCTTGTTGAATTTTGCAGAAACAAAAGTTTAATAAATGACCGACAATTCGGTTTCAAACATAAACACTCAACAACGCATGCAGTTCATTTACTTCTCTCAAACATTCATTGGAATTTCAATAAATCCATGTGTACTGGGGCTTGTCTAATAGATTTTGAAAAAGCTTTTGACAGTATTTGGACTCCTGGTTTAATCTACAAACTAATAAACTGTAATTGTCCAAAATATCTTGTAATTCTAGTGCACAATATGATACAAAACAAAACTTTCTATGTCTGCGATAAAGACAAAACAAGTTCCAAAAAATTTAATATTGCCAATGGATTACAGCAAGGCACTGTAAATTCTCCAATCTTGTTTAATATATTTATAAATGATTTATTACACAAAACTGACAACATAATTGCGTTCGCGGATGATGTAATAATATATCATTCCGATAATACCATCGAAAAAATTAATGCGAATCTTCAAAATATGTTTCAAATTGTTGAAAAATACGCAGCTGACTGGCAAATGAAAATAAATACTGACAAATGTGAAACCATACTTTTTCGCCCTCCGGTGGGAAAGTGCAATAGCAACATTAGAAGGAATTGGATATCTTTTGGTATTAAAGCAAATAACAATATATGTATCCCAAACAAAGATTTAGTGAAATATTTGGGTATTAATTTAGATAAGTTTTTATATTTTAATTCACACATTAACATCCAACTTAAGAAAGCTAGGAATGCTTTCTTTGGGTACAAAAAACTTTTTTTCTCTAAATATATAAAACCGGAAGTAAAAACAATTATGTATCAAACCCTAATACGTCCAATTCTTACTTACGGTTGCCAAATATGGTTCAATATATCGCCTTCATATATGGAAAAGTTAAGAGTTTTTTAAAGGAAATGCCTGCGGAGTTGTACATACCTCTTTCGGACGCCTAACAGTAACTATACTAAATTTTTCACTAATAAAAAACTTTACCACAAGGCTAAAGTTAGCCGTATTGACAATTTTGTCATCCATTTAATAAGAAATCACGTCATCAAATGTTTTGAATGCTATGACAACAACTTGATTCTGGCACCTTATTATACTGATCATGAGTATATAAAAAAATGTTTACAATCTGGATATGTACCACCTCAGGCATTTCTTTACCTCGATAGTAACGGTTTTATGCAAAATGAAGCGGGAAATCCAATTTTTTATCATATATATAGAAGAGCGACTAATAAAGCTATAAGTTGTAACCAACTCACAACAGACAACAGTAGATTTGGAAGTTGTATTTTCTCTAGGGATAACATAAATTTAAACTCAAACGTTAAAAAATATTGGTGGCTTATGAAATAGTTATATTATATCTTTTTTTTATCTCTTGACCTTTTTCCCCTTTGTATTATCAATGTAAGTTTTTTAATGTTTTTACTTACATTATTAAATATAAATTTTTACATTTATTTGTATGATTAAATCTACTATGTATTATTAAAATGATAGAATATATTGATATGGCATATACTTGAGATCCCGTTTTTTGAGACAGTGTATAATAGAAAAATTAAATTTACTATTTGTTTATGTTTAGTTTAAGCATATTAAATTATTGTAAATAAACGAAAATGAAAAAAAAAAAAAAAAATGATGCACATGATCTACATTAAGATTCGGTTACAGATGATTTCAAGTAAAGATGACTTCAGGCTCTTCTGATCTAATACCAAACTTGTAGAGGTTAGGATTTTGAATTCACAATTTTATGACCGCCAATAAAAATTTTTGTCCATATTCATTCTGAATATAATAGGAGACATCTTTCTATTTTCAGGTTATATTTTTTTTTATATTTTATTCTGTTTTATCTTTACTTAATGCACAAAAACCTCACTTGCAACAAACACTTATTAGTACAGAACAAAAACTTTACTTCAGTCACATTTTAATAAAATTTATTATTAATCCCGAGGTTCACGAGGTGAACACTTTGAAGATCAAAAGCAAAAAAGAGCTGATCGATGTGAACACTTTGAATGTTCAAAGGCAAAAGAGAGCGATTAAGATCGCTTGATCACCCACGCTAAGTCGTTTCTAGATCATTCTATCATATTAATAGGAATAAAACCGCTTGTTCGAAAATAGCTGTAAATATTAAAGTTTGAAGCTTCCAATTTCGAAATTCCAATATATGAAAAAAATAAGACCTTGTGAAGTTTCAACGATTTGCACTATGGCAACCCCAATCCTATTTTCTGTTTTTCTCATATGGTTCTTTTTCTAAATGATATTTAGTACATTATAAAGTAAGTGTGGTGAGTATCATAATATTTAGATACTTAACCCATTATGAACCAACAAAAAAAAAAATCAAAGTAAGCAATTATGTCACTGCTTTGCGATGTGAATGTATATTTATGAAAAATGAAAAAAAAATTTCTGAATCAAAACGACCATTACAAACCAAGAAATTTTGGAGGCATCCGGTGCAAAATTTATAGGAACAAGTCGTTTATGGTCTAATGTCTTTTCCGTGATATGTACCAATAAGTTTTCCTGCCAAATCTTCCAGAATGTAATAGTGGTTACCTATTTTCTCACGAATCCTAGCTTTGACAAATAAAGGTGATAATTTCGCATTGAAGTTTTTCTCTGCACTACTTTGGGCAAAATTTCTCCTATAGATTTCCTGGCCTACTTTAAATGTCTGGACTTTTGAACGAAGATTATATTGCTGTTGATTAGTTTTATGCGCTTCTCTTATGTGTTTTCTAAGATTTTGTCTTATTAACTGAAGGCTATCTTCTCTAGTTATCTTCGCCGAAGGCTCATCTAAAAGTTTAAGATTACGTAACAACTCATAGGAGGAAGCATGAGTTATCATGTCAAAGCCAAACAAAGCCTGATATGGTGAAGTGTTTATAGACTGATGGAACGAATTCCGAAGTGCACAGCTAATTTCACTAAGTTTCTGGTCCCATAATCGATGATCAGATTTTAAATATGCTCTTATACCAGCGATAAGTGAACGATTCACCCTTTCAGATGCATTAGATTGTGGAGAGTATAATGCGGTATATATATGTTTGATACCATATGAAGTCAAAAATGTATTGAAATCATTGCCACGAAATTGACTGCCATTATCACTTATTATATTTTCGGGGACTCCATATATATGAAAGATTTGTTTCTGTAAAAATTCTATTATGTAAGTAGAAGTAAATTTACGTAAAGGACAAATCCAATGAAACTTACTAAGCTGATCCAAAACTATAAGGAGACCAACATAACCATTTTTACTCCTAGGATACGGTCCTAACAGATCTATATAAAGACGTTGAAACGGTCGAATTGACATGGTCTGGTTGCCCATAGGAGGTTTCATAATAAAATTAGGAGCTTTTGTTGTTTTACATACTTCGCAATGACGTACGTACTCACGAACATCTCGAACCAATCCAGGCCAAAAGAAATTTCTTCTTAATAGTTCTAACGTTTTTGCCATTCCACCATGAGCTGTAATCGTACTATCGTGTGCTCTAGCAATTACGTGCTCTCTTAATTTAACAGGTACCCATAGTTTCCAGCATCTTTCTTCTTGACCTTCGTCTCCGCTATAATGATCCGTGCGATAATAAATATATTTGTCTATAATTTTTACATCTGAATATTTCGCTGCATTTTTCTGTACCTTTTCTTTTAATTGCTCATACTCTTGGTCAGAGAAATGAGGAGAATTCAAATCAATTTCTGGTTCAGTCGCTTCTACGCTTTAAACTTCATTTGAAGGTATACGAGACAAAGCATCAGGTACTACATGGTCTTTACCTTTTCTATGGCTAATAGTAAAATTGTACGGTTGTAGCTTGAATACCCATCGTGCCAATCTCCCACTTAAATCGGGTTGACGCATTAACCACATTAAACTGGAGTGATCGGTGATGACCTCAAATTCTTGCATTTCCAAGTAACAACGAAACCTTTTTATTGCTTCGACTGCTGCTAAACATTCTTTTTCTGTAACACTATAATTCCGTTGTGCGGAATTTAACTTCTTACTCATGTAAGCAATTGGTCGTTCTTGTCCTTGATCATCTAACTGAACTAATACTGCTCCTATTCCAAAATCACTAGCGTCGCAATGAAGGAAAAACTTCTTGCTGAAGTCTGGATTTGACAACACTGGAGCTGAAGTTAACAAAGTTTTAACTTTATCAAATGCTTCCTGTGCTTCTCCTGTCCATTTGAACACCTTTTTGCGGGACAATAACTCTGTGATGGGGAACACTACAGTAGAGAAGTTCTCAATGAAACGTCTGTACCATCCTGCCAATCCAAGAAAACCTCGAACTTGCCTAATAGTCTTAGGAACAGGCCAATCATGTATTGCTCTAATTTGCTCGGGATCTGTTGTGATACCACCATTTCCAATCACATAACCTAAATAGTTTACTTCTGTTACACAAAACTGCGAGTTTGATATGTTTAACGTTAAGTTGGCTTTTCGAAATTGTGATGCTATGTATACGAATCAGAATTTCAAGATGACTGCGAAAATCTTCTGATACAATTACTAAGTCATCCAAGTAACCAAAAACAGAATGTTTTAAATCTGGAGGAATGATTTCGTCCATTAATCTACACATTGTCTGTGGTGAATTGCAGAGGCCGAAAGGCATGACAACAAATTGATAAAGGGGGTCTACCTGGTACTGTAAAAGCAGTAAGACTTTTCGAATTCTCATCCAAAGCGATTTGCCAATAAGCATCTTTCAAATCCAACTTCGTTATTATGTTTGCTTTTGGAAGCCTTGCGAAAATACCCTCAATGTTTGGAAGCGGATAGGCATCCTTTTTAGTTACTGCATTGACTTTACGTGCATCTAGACACAAACGAACTTTATTGGGTTTTACCACCAATCTCATAGGAGAACTCCAAGAAGATGTAGATGGTTCTATTACACCTAGTTCTAACATTCGATCGAGTTCACCATACATCAATTGCTCAACTGCTGGAGAAACCGGATAAAATCTTGATTTAATTGGTTTTGCGGTGCCTACATTAATTGAATGCGTAATAAGACTAGTTCTTCCTAATCCTTGCTTTTCAAAATTAGGAAAAAGTTCAATAACAGCATTAAGCTGTAACTGTTGGCTTTGAGAAAGTGGGTAGAAGTTTTCTCTTGCGGGTTCTAAATGCTTTACATTCTCAGAATGAGTTTTAAGTTTGTCGGAAATATCAGACAACTCAGACAGAAGTGTGTTTGATATTTTATCAAAGGAAACGATATCAGTACATTAAATTAGGTCTGGAAAAATAGCAAAAGACTTTACGAAGTCAATTCCCAAAATTAGTCTCTGTGCTAACGATGGTACGATAAATAATTTTAGTTGTTTAGATTCATTTTTGAAATTCACTTCAACATTCAGCCATCCATAAACTGTCTGTGAATGACCATCAGCAGTTTTTACAAAATGTTTACACTTAGTAAAGCTCTGTAGCTTTGAAAAATCGTGAGATGCTAAATCTGAACCTATACAACTTACATTTGCTCCTGTGTCAATTAATCCTAATTCATTAAAATTTAAAAAATTAACTCTTGCGTAATATCTCAAGTCTTTTGGATTAGATACTATAGACGACACTAGACATTTTCTACAGATTCTACGAATTTTGTAATATCTACGTAATCGAGTAGTGGAACGTTTAGGTTTTTTCTTACGTGGATAATCAGATGAAGATAGAGAGAAAATCTGTTTACGTTTTTGCAAATACAATTCCCATCGTCTATGATAGGGCAATTTTGGCATAATAATTTTCGAAATATCCTCATTTTCCATATTTTCAATATTTACTTCACGTTTAAGTATGCTAATTGGTCTAGTTTCATCAGGGGTTAAAGTATTATTTTCAGTTCTATCAGGTAGTAAAGGTTTATTAGAAGTTATGGTAATATTTTCGGCTAAGTACTACAGCTCTGACGTTTTTTGGCTGTCGTTGTTTATTGGCAGCACATTTCACACAATTAGGTTTATAGACATTCTTTGTGCCACATCCATAGCAAAATATAGTTCTTTTCTCAAGACAATTTTCCCAATGGTGACCTACCTCGTCACAATTCCAACATTTTAACTTGATCTCGCTACTATGAATTGCTTCGATAGAACAATCAGCATCTACGTTTAAATCGACATTAACTTCTCCTGTCGTGTTAATTTCTTAAATATATTTTCTAGCAAAAGCTGAATTTTGACTGCGATTGACATGTATATTCTTTCGAACAGTTTCCTCATTTAAAAAGTTTTCTCGCATTTGCACAAGTTTTCGTAAATGTGAAATAGAGTGTATTGGGACATAAAGTAAATCCTGTCGTATCTCAGGTCTTAAATTTCTTGCTAAAATCTCTATCAATTCTGCATCAGACAGCGGTATGGGAAGATGATCCATAATAGATAATATTGAGTCGAAAAAGGAATCGAAAGTTTCACCTAACTTTTGTTTTCTATTTCTAATTTCTTCTCTTATGTCAAAAGAGCTTTTATACGATTCGTATTGACATCTAAGAGCGTTACAAAAGCCGTTCCAATTTATAGTCTCGACTTGTTTATGATACCTCCAGTACCAATCTCTAGCTTTTCCTGTTAAAAGGATATGTAAGTTTCGACAAATAACAGAAAAGTCCCCATTAAATGTATCTTTGGTCAGCGATTTGATTCGATATAAAAATTCTTCTACTTGTAAACCTGTTGATGAACCATCAAATTTTATGTTCCAATTCTGGATAACTGAGGCAATCTTATCAACATGTACTGAACTTAGATTCGAGTTAGAAATTGCTATCGGGGAAAGTAAATACGGATTATTAGGATTATTGGTGGAACGTTGAGCTTGACTCGCAGGAAGATTATCCTGTATATTATTAGGCTGATCATTGATATTAAAATTTGTTGGTCCTATACTGATGTTTTAAAAAATTCTGGTAACATTTGCTTCAATCATACGATTTATTTTCTCATAGTCAACATCAAAAGATTGATTGTTCCCATTCGTTGCTTCAACAGCTTCACTTGGATTATGTAAAGGAGAGCTTAAAATATTTGCGTCTAACTGATTATCCTCATGTACACTTGCTTGAGCTATATTAGAATCAGTGTTGGAGACTTGATTGCTTGAATCTTGAGCAATGTTGCGATTGCTACTACGAGTATTATAATGTTTTGCTAATGCTCCTCTTGTTTTGCTTTTGGACATTAGTCTACTTGATTGAGCTCTAGAGCTAATTCTTAATTTACGCAGCTCATTTAATTGACATGAGTGCTTACACACTGGACATTCAGAAGTGGATGATAAATATG
Source organism: Sarcophaga rosellei (assembly GCA_930367235.1). Lineage (NCBI taxonomy): Eukaryota > Metazoa > Arthropoda > Insecta > Diptera > Sarcophagidae > Sarcophaga > Sarcophaga rosellei. Next base: position 49,948,700 of record OV884019.1, on the reverse strand, counting down.
ATTCGATACATGACCTATGAAATGCATGCGAGCATTCATTAATAATCAAACAGTCGTCCTCTTCAATCATTGTTTCCATGCAAACGTGACATGCGGAAGGCTCAGTATGGAGCCAAAGGTAACGGTGGAGGAAAATCTGTCCGTGAAGGAGTTCTTTCCAACGACATTTTGACTATTCTCAATATTTCATACAATGTAAACGAAAAATAAAAAGTACTATTTATAATGTATAATTGTACCAATATACAAAAAAAAATAACTCTGAAAAAAAATTGAAAAAAACTAACAGAAAATAAATAAAACTCCAGAAAATAAAATAAATTTGAAGTGTGCTAAGATAACAATCTTAACTTAGGCACTTTCACGAGAGAAAAAAAAAATGTTATAACTTAAAATATAAGAAAATGATAAAAACAATTCAAATAAAATTTCAACAAAAATTTCTACCGGGTGTTTTCTTTTAGAAAGAAAATAGAAAAGTCTACTAGACGGGGAAAAAAATTACTGAGAGAAAAAGTATTATCTTTTGACTAACAAGTTTAAACAAATTGGGCTATGGTGTAATATCTGAATGAAAAGTATTATGACTAAATTCTCACCTATCAGCACTTAGTAGTTACGAATCAAAAATATATATACATCGATCTCTACCATACATCGGTCATTTACTTGCATCGAGCACAATAAACGATATCCATTATGTATGTAAGAGGCTGAGAACATCGCTAACAAATTTAGGCATAATAATTTTATCAGTATACCACAATAGAAGTGAATAAATTTTTAGATATAACTCAAAGGCATAGCAAAGGATATACAGGTATTAAGCGGTCAGTCTATTCGAAATTTATTACTCAAATAACTGAAAATTTCCAGCAAAATTCTATATATTATTACTAAACTCATTTTTGATACATCCAAACATTTATCCTTCTATAAAAATGATCTCTAAAAGGTATGTATTATATAGAAAAAAAATAATAGAGCCAGAGCTTACTTGAGAACTTTGCTCTTCGCACCAGCACTGAATCATCAATCCTAATTTGATCTCTTCAAGCTTTATGCCTCCGAGCTAAAATTTTAATAAGTCACTCAAGAGCCTTGGCCCCACGTTGGGCGCCATTTAAGTATTGTATTGTATTTTAATAGTATTGTACTGGTACTCTATTAGTACTGAATTGTACTACTACTGGTAGTAGACCAAAAGAATGTAAATAACATGAATGTTGAACCGCTGGTGTAACAGAATACGGTGTGCAGTGATTATGCAGGAAGAGGACTGCGGGAGCCATTGAGTTGCTAGCAACAGTCGGGTGGGGGAGTTCGGTCCTTTCCTAACAAAATCTGTCTACAATACAAATTTATTATAGACTCCCTATTTTGTGATGGTGTTTAAGGTGTATGGTCTGGGATGACTAGATTCTAATTTAAGAAGTTAACTAAGCCCCAATCTAGTCATTTTGGAAGTTTAACTATGGTTTGGGTTAGTCAAAACTCTCAGATAAATATCATCACCTCTGTTGTTGTTGAGGGATGTTGCCTCATAACCCACGCCTTCCAAGTTTCCTAGGCAAAAGAAAGTGTTTTGTGGAAACCCCAAATTTAGCCTACGGTTAGCACTAATCTATATCTTCCCTTTTCGAAAACACCCCTATTTTAAAATCTTAAATTCGCATTCTATTTAAATACATATTTATTAAATTCATTAATTCTAACAATAATTTTAACTATTGTATCTAGTCTTAAGCATATTCAAATATGATTTAGAAAAAATAAATATATATATATAATTCAATTATTGTAGTACGGTAAAAAAAAAATATATATATATATCTATATACAAAATTCAACAAATTATATTCAATTATAACATTTAATGACTTTAATATTTATGTCGAACCTCAATGGGTTAACAAAGTAAATGTAAAAGAAACAAAAACCAAAAGAAATTTGAAAGATACGATCGCAAGCAATATAGAAACATTTTGGAATTGGAACAAAACAATAATGTTATTAAATATGAAAATACATAACAAACATATGTTAATGTACAGTGGGACAGAAAAGTATGCTAGCGATCTAATTGGTTGTGGTTTCTTTTAGGTTTATTTAAATTCAATGGAATAATTAAAATAAAAGATCATTATTGACTTACCAAATCAATCGAACTAATGATGAAGGCCTCCAGCATGATATCGATGATGTGGTTGCTATAGTATAAATGATATGATGATGAGTATAAATGAATGCTATAGGAAATGATGCAAGCAGAGATTGCTTTTATGAGCAGCCCACGAATAAGGCGATCACCTGTGAGAAAGACACAGACGATCGATCCACAAAGGGGTGATAATACACCGAGAGAATCGGACACTTCGAAATCGCGAGTTCCACAGCCAGTTGCTACCGTCCTACGGGAAGAGGGCAATTTAAGTGGAAAAGGTGATCATAATAACACGCCACATGTTAGCGGAACGCCGGATGCTGGACACGCTGGGCTAGGACAAATAGGCACGGCCTGTACATCAGTGGCGAATACATCGGGTGCAGCAGAAAGCTCTCCTAGATTGGAGCTGATCGGCAAAATGAGGAAAATGGAGGAGGATGCTATGTCCCAGTGTAGGGAGACCTTGGATATGATGCAGCGAGTTATGCATCGACAGAGGACCACAAGCATTGAAGTAAAGAACGGAATATCTAGGATGGCTGAACTCTTGGATGTTATGTTGAATTACAGACGTACCTGGAAGGCGGTTGAAGAGGAGAGGACCATTTCAAACCTCCGGAAAAAGATCGCTACCCAGCAGTTAGCAGATGCCCCAACACCTACGACAGCGAACTCAAAACGAGCTGCTACCAGTCCTGTTGCTGCAGGAAGCAGTAAGAAAGCCAGGGCAAAGGAGCCCAACGAGGAAAACAAGCAGACCCCCAAAAAGAAGGAAGAAAACTGGGTAACAGTAACTAAAAAGCGCGCTCGGAAAAAATCACGGTCAAGTTCTACTAAACCCGACAAATTGGATAAACCTCGAGTAGGACGTACTAAACCAGATGCGCTGGTAATTAAGCCTGCAGAAGGTCACACCTATTCGGACGTTTTGAAGAGCTTACGCAGCAAGATAACGACCGAAGACTCTGACAGGATAAAAGCTGTTCGGAGAACGCTGACTGGTGCCATACTCTTGGAGTTCAGCAGAGGAGAAAAAGTCAAACCGGACTTTGTTCAACAACTGAGATGTACAGTACAGGAAACAGCCTCGGTCGCGGAATTGAAGCAGAAGGCTACAATCGAGATACGTGACCTGGATTCCTTCACAGTCAGAGAGGAAGTAGAAATGGCAATTCGGAAGCTGATTGCAGACCCCAACGAGCAATTACAAACGAGAATCACTGCTCCAAATGTGCGGGAGCAAGTCCGAGCTTTCGTCACGCTATCGGCTGAAAGTGCGGCGAGACTCATTAAGATCGGACATGTCAAAGTCGGATGGATCCGAGCAAAGATGCGAGTTTGTGAGGATATAAGAAGGTGTTATCGATGCCTCGAAACAGGTCACTCTCAGGCGAACTGCTCTGGCCCTGACAGAAGGCACAGGTGCATTAGATGCGGGGAGACAGGACACAAAATGAAAGAATGCAGATCGGCCTCAAAGTGCGCCCTTTGTACGGATGCTAGACGAGACCGAACCGATCACTTACCAGGATCGCGGAAATGCCAGCAGACCAGACGATCATGAGATTGCTACAAGACAACATGCATAGAAGTCGGACAGCGGATGCTTTACTCGGGCAGATGGCTGTCGAAAAGGGAATAGATGCAGTCATCATAAGCGAGCAATATAGTCGGATCGCAAGAGGTTCCTGGTTCGAAGACGACACAGGCACGGCCGCACTTTGGATACCTGGCAGCGGTAGGTTTGCAGTTACGGAACACGGATCCGGCTCTGGATATACATATTTTCGAACCGGACTCCTGACTATAATGAGCTGCTACCTCACCCCTAGCGATGATATAGAGCAATTTAGAACGAAGCTCAGCTTTATTGAGGACAGAGTACTCGCAATTGGCGGACCGTTTATAGTGGCCGGGGATTTCAACGCCAAGGCTATTGAATGGGGTGATCGAACAACGAACACTCGAGGAAGGTGCATTCTGGATATGGCGGCAAGGTTGGGCCTTATAGTGATGAATACTGGCAGCACTCCGACCTTTAGACGGCCGGGATGCGAATATACCACGCCAGATATCACTTTGGCAACTGAAAATCTCGCAAGGAGAATAGCGGAATGGAGAGTTCTTGAGGACTATAACGGAAGTGACCACCACTACATTAGCTTCCGAATCGCTGATGGAGTGGCCCCTACTCCGACAGCCTGGATCAAGGGAACGCGAAAATGGAACGTCGCGAATCTTGATAGCGCAGCTTTCTTTGAGAGATTCGATGAGAACTCACTCACTCGAACCAGTAGCGATGCTAACAATCTGGCTGACGAAACTATGCATCACATAATTCGTAGTTGCAACGCTTCGATGTCTCGCGTATCGCAACATCCCAGAAGGCGATCTGTATATTGGTGGACTCCGGAAATCGCTGAACTCAGACGAACCTGTCTCCAGCGTAGGAGAAGATACACTAGGGCTAGAAGATACGGTAATGCAGTGCATGAGGCTGAGGATTTTAAACGGGCCCGAAGGGCACTGAAACAGGCAATCATAGCCGCCAAAAAGGCGAAATGGGAAGAGCTTCGTAATGAATTAAACACGAACCCCTGGGGACTCGGTTATAAAATTGTGACCAGGAAGTTGGGCGCTAACTCCGCCGTGCCACTTCTAGACGGCGAAGCTATCGGCAATGTAGTGAGGACCTTGTTCCCCGTGCACCCACCATTGCGTGAGGAACGCGAACATACGGCCAGTTACACGTCAATACCCTTCACAGAGGAAGAACTAAGAACAGCAGCAAAAAGTCTCAAGGGAAACAAGGCTCCCGGACCAGACGGAGTACCAGCCGAAGTACTCAAATTGATTGCTGAAAACCGACCAAATGCACTTCTGGAAGTGTACAATGCCTGTATTTCCCAAGGTGTCTTCCCTAACCAGTGGAAGATACAGAAATTAACGCTGATTAGCAAAGGAAAAGGAGACCCGACGCATCCATCATCATACCGTCCTCTTTGTATGTTGGATAGTGCCGGTAAACTATTTGAGAAACTGATCCAACGCAGACTGGCGGCGGCGATTGACGCAGCTGGTGGACTATCGGAGAGACAGTATGGTTTCCGGCCAGGTAGGTCTACGCTTGGGGCCATAGCGGACGTAGTGGAATGCGTTGAACGGACTAGACTTAGACGTTACTACCCGAAGCGCATTGTTGTTCTAGCCACGCTCGATGTGCGTAATGCTTTTAACAGTCTACGTTGGGAAGATATCATTAGAGCACTACGGGAAAGATTTCGAATTCCTATGTACCTTCTGAGAATAATACGCAGCTATTTGAAGGATCGCAGGCTTCTCTATGACACACCCGATGGCCAAAGAACCGTAGAAATCACGTCTGGTGCAGCTCAGGGGTCTATTCTTGGACCTGACCTTTGGAACCTGAGCTATGACGATATCTTGGGTATAGAAATGCCAGAAGACACATACCTCGTGGGATACGCGGACGACATAGTGTCGGTCATCTCAGCTCGCGATATGGAGGATGCCAGGAGAAAACTAAATCAAGTCGTGATAAGGACGCGGATATGGCTCGAGGACCACGGTCTAGAGCTCGCGGGAAACAAGACCGAAGTCATACTGATGACATTGGCTCACATTCCACTCGAGATAAGTATGCAGATAGGTGATGTGTCCCTGACAACGAAAAAAGCGGTGACATATTTGGGTCTCAGACTCGACTCTAGACTTAATTACTGGGCCCAAATACAGCATGTGGCTACCAAGGCAGCAAAACTAACAGGCATGTTGAGCAGACTGATGGCAAATATCGGCGGACCAACGCAGCCGAAAAGGAAATTGATTATGGCGACGACAAACTCGATACTACTCTATGGCAGCGAGATATGGGGAGATGCGCTGGAGTTTAAATCTAAGCGGAAAGTAGTAGCAGCGGTGCAACGAACAGCGGCACTAAGAGTTGCATCGGCTTATCGCACGGTCTCAGGCGCTGCAGTCCTCGTTATCACCGGTGAGATACCTATCGACTTGCTGGCATTCGAGCGAAGACGATTATGGAAAGCGAAGAGGGAAAACCATGCCATTAGTGCGACAGATGTCAGGTCGCAAACAATACGACGATGGCAAAGCAGATGGTGCGACGAAAGAAGTGGAAGATGGACGGCTAGACTTATTCCATCTATAGAAGCGTGGATACAAAGGAATTTTGGGGAAACTAACTACTTCCTGACACAGTTTCTTTCGGGCCACGGTTATTTCCGGCAATATCTACACCGCATGGGCAAGGTGATTGACCCTGGCTGCATTTACTGCGAGGAAATAAATGACGACGCTAAACATACTTTCTTCCATTGCTACAAGTGGCAAGACGAGAAGAATATGCTGATGGTGCAGATTGGTGAATTCACACCCGAAAACATTGTGGATGCAATGCTCGAGAGCGAGGTGAAATGGAACGCTGTGAGGAAATACGTTGAGCGTATACTCCGCAGAAAGAAGATCGACCTTGACATAGCGCGACGAAATGATACACGAGAAGACGAGCCAATAGCTTGATGCTGGCTTCAAATATGGCGTACCCAGACGTGGGAGAGTAGATAACGGTCCTTTACGGGACGTCGTTCTGGGCCCTTCCCGAAGTAATGCAGATAGCCGCCCCGGGAAGGGAGTATCCCCAGAAGAGGAGGAGGGATTGTTTTAGTGGAAGCACCACTCGACGCAGATGACGACGGTCACTGTAAGTGCGAAAGCATTTTGAACCCTACCTCACACGCCAAAAAAAAAAAAAAAAAAAAAAAAATAGTATAAATATTCAAAATCTTCAAGGAAATAATGTTAAATTCAATAATGATAATTTATAGGTTAATCTCTAGGTTAAGTCTTAATCTAATATTAGTCTTAATAATTTTCTGTGATATTACAATTTTTTTCCATTTTTAGGTAGTAATTTAAATACAAGTACATATTTCAATGGGATATAAATATAGAAAAAGGATTTTATGTTGCCATAATCAAAATTGAGAGATTTCTCTTTTAAACATTTTTCATTATAAAATTCATTATTTATATATATCAAATTATTACATTTAATATTTCTTTTCAATTTTAGGTTAATTCAAAAATAATTATGATGTTTTCAGCAATCGTGGATTACCGATATATAAATACATATTTTCATTATTTAATTCACTTTTTACTAATTTATTCACTTTTATAAATTCTTATCCAAAAATAAGCAAAACTTAGGATAATTTATTAATAATAATTTTCAATAAGTACGTAAAAAAAATTCATTAAATAAAATTTAATATCTACATATAAAATTCAGCCAAGTTGCCGTGGAGTAACACTTTGAAACATCGGGATATTTCTGGGTAAAATGATGCACATGATCTACATTAAGATTCGGTTACAGATGATTTCAAGTAAAGATGACTTCAGGCTCTTCTGATCTAATACCAAACTTGTAGAGGTTAGGATTTTGAATTCACAATTTTATGACCGCCAATAAAAATTTTTGTCCATATTCATTCTGAATATAATAGGAGACATCTTTCTATTTTCAGGTTATATTTTTTTTTATATTTTATTCTGTTTTATCTTTACTTAACGCACAAAAACCTCACTTGCAACAAACACTTATTAGTACAGAACAAAAACTTTACTTCAGTCACATTTTAATAAAATTTATTATTAATCCCGAGGTGAACACTTTGAAGATCAAAAGCAAAAAAAGAGCTGATCGATGTGAACACTTTGAATGTTCAAAGGCAAAAGAGAGCGATTAAGATCGCGTGATCACCCACGCTAAGTCGTTTCTAGATCATTCTATCATATTAATAGGAATAAAACCGCTTGTTCACAAATAGCTGTAAATATTAAAGTTTGAAGCTTCCAATTTCGAAATTCCAATATATGAAAAAAATACGACCTTGTGAAGTTTCAACGATTTGCACTATGGCAACCCCAATCCTATTTTCTGTTTTTCTCATATGGTTCTTTTTCTAAATGATATTTAGTACATTATAAAGTAAGTGTGGTGAGTATCATAATATTTAGATACTTAACCCATTATGAACCAACAAAAACAAAATCAAAGTAAGCAATTATGTCACTGCTTTGCGATTTGAATGTATATTTATGAAAAATGAAAAAAAAATTTGTGAATCAAAACGACCATTACAAACAGCAAAGGCAAACAGCACAGTCAAAAAACAAAAATAAACTCATTAGCTGTAGTGGTACAGTGAAATGTTTTCTACTAACGCAGTGAAGCACAGTTGTTAATTTCAAAACGATCACTATTGCTTACAGGGTTTCTTGTGGTAACCACTATTGCTTTTGCTGTACTTATTTGCTGCGCTGTTTTACTTTGTAAAGAACTGCTTAAAGGTTTTATATGATAAAAATGTGGGTGTATTTGTGAGAAGCATGTGTATAACCCAGAGGAAAATTGTTAGTAATTATTGTTTCAAGCAGTGTTCGAACAAATATTGTTTACAAAATATTGTGCTTTTTGATCCCATTTATTACTCTTCGGAATAATTGAAATATTTCACTTAAAAATTCAAAGAAAAATCTGTGAATTTTACCCATTGCAAAGGATGGCAATATTTCACTAGGCAGAAAATATCATTATGGAAACCACAAGAGCTGAAACGCTGTAAGCAATAGTGATCGTTTTGAAATTAACAACTGTGCTTCTCTGCGTTAGTAGAAAACATTTCACTGTACCACTACAGCTAATGAGTTTATTTTTGTTTTTTGACTGTGCTGTTTGCTTTTGCTTTGGGTACAATTGCTGAAAAACTGTAAGCACAGCAGAAATTTAGATGCTTTTGCTAATTTCAAGCAAGCAATACCAAACCCTGTTTTGAAACTCAGATGTCATTAAGGACGATATAAGAGAAGTCAGTAATCCTCTTTCAACTGAAGATGTTACGATTTGTCTGAACAACGTTAGTGATTTTTTCTTGCCCAAAAATCTTTTTTCACATGAACTCGATAGTATAGAAAAATACACTATCGAACAATTTTGCAAACCACAAGTTCAAGCTGTAATAACTGATTTTTTAAGCCTATTTAGATATAGCAGAAAACTACAAAAATATACCTATATACATATGTACGTATGTATGATGTATATGTGATATGAAAATTGATCTCAGTTTGTAATGAAATCATTTTTTTGTTAATTCAGTGTCTGTTTTTTACTCAATGTACAAATATTGTACGATGTTCGACATCATAAACATATTTTATTCTATACATAGTACATATGTGTAAGTATGTACAAATTTTTTTGAATAAACTCTTCGTTTTTATTTTTTAATACAAAATGCATTTAAGTTATTTTGTATTCATACATTGTATAATAATTTGAACTTATATATTTGCGTTAGAGATTCTGCTTTATTGAGCCCATTGTTCATTTAAACGGGGTTCTTTTAATTGCGCCAATAAATCAATTAGTCGAGTATCGAAACTACTGTATTTGTACTTTTACATAACATAACTATTTTATTCAAAATAGCGAGATATACAGACAATTTAAGTGGAAAAGAAAACGTCTGCAACGACTGCACCAATTGGCTTTCCTACACTTCAGCCGGTAACCCAATACTAGAGGAAGCCATTGGGGATACAAAAATTTTAAACAGGAAATTCGAAATGGAAGATGTTTCATTACCACGCATTTTCTGTCAAAAATAGTGTAATGTATTCATGTATGTATGTATTCATCCATATGTAGAATTAAAAATAAATGGAAACATAGTTTAGAGTAGTATTACAAATAAGGGTCTGCACAAATGTATTTGACTTCAAAAAGTACATAAGATCTAGCATACACGCACACTTATCCGAAGAAGAAAAGTACTCTTTTTTGAGAACAACAAAATTATCGAATAACTTCTTGTTGTTATTTGACTGCGTTCGCTTCATACAAATCCATGTTCAACTTTCTTTCTCATTCGAAAATACCGGCGCAAAACATGTCGAGTACAATGAGTACCACCAAACTTCACGTAGTACTACAAATACCAATGAGTACTGCAAATACCACACACAAGTTTAGTAAAGAAAAAATTTTTACGTTTTAGTAATTTTAAGTGATTTTTTTGTTAATTTAATTGTTTTTAGTTCATTGAAAATAAAGACTTTTTTAATTAAAAAAGGAAAAAAAAATATATTTTCCAAAAAATTTCACTATTTTTGATTTCTATTTTTTTTTTATTTCAATGATTAATAAATAAATGTCTAACAAGTCGTTTATAAGTTTGTTCATACATCAAATCATTTATATGTAAAAAAAACATCAGTTATGTGGTGTTTTATTCTGCGAGTATATGAAGTACCACATGAAGTGAACATAATTTTACGAGTACTTGTATTTGCGGATATATTTTTCAATGAGTACTCTTTTTACGGAACATAAGCAGCTGCGGATAAATTCTTAAGGTCTGGTTACTCATCCGTATGAAATGTAAAATCGTAACGTACGTAGCCTTAAAAACGTTTGTGTAGTTATAGAAACGTTCAAAACGGGACATATGTCAACGAAAAATGTAAATAAAAACGAAAGAAAACAAGAGCAACACATAAACGAACACAACACAATGCAAAGAAATTGGTATACAGACTCATCATCAGTGTTGTCGTTTTTTGTTCAATGTGTAGATTTTTCCGGATTTGGTTATTATTTTTCTTTTAAAAATAGCTTTTGTTTTGTTTGTTAAAATTAATTAATTAGTAAGATTATAATTTTATTTTGTTATTTTTTGTTTCTTTTTTCTCAATTATTATTTAAGTTCGAAAAAAAATAAAATAAAAAACTGCGAATTTAATTTTTTCTTATTTGGTGATTATTTCGCAAATGTTGATTACAATATTTTTTTTTTCGTGGCAACACTGCTCATCCTCTCTCATGTTCAAATGTCACGTAAAAACGTGGGAGAATTCTGTTTTAAACAGATCGTTCCGTTTTGCTAACGTGAGAGAACGTTTCGGTAATCGTTGACATTGTTCTCCATATGCTAAAAAGAGAACGTTTTCTACGGTACGTTACGTTACGGTTGAGTAACTACTACCAGTGTTGCCAATTTAGCGCCTTTCGCGCTATAGTTAGCGCGTTTCAACCACCAAAAAGTAGCATTTTTTCTCTTTAGCGCTTTTCTATTTAAATTTTTTTGTTTCACATTGAGTGAATATAGTTATTTGGGATATAATTTTGGAAAGGCTTGTGGTGATAATATTAAAGGTTGTGAACAAGAATTAATAGAGAAAAATGTAGTCAAATTTACTAAAGCTTTAGTGCATGAAATAAGATCAAGATTACCAAATAATATTACAATAAAAATATATCATTATTTAGTGTCGAAAATATTTTGTAAATAAGACAAAAGATATCATTGAATTTTTGGAAGTAGACGGTAATGACCAAATGGCAAATTGTCTTAATGATTTAAAATTATGTCAGTGAAAAAATATTGGTAATACAGAGCAGTTTTGGATTTAGGTGCACAGTTTTAAAAATTCACTAGATGAAAATCCGTTTACCAAATTGTCAACACTTAAAATTAATTTATTAAGTTTTCCTTTTTCGAACGCGGAAGTAGAAAGATCTTTTAGCATTATGAATTACTTTAAAGCTAACATGAGAAATAGAATGCCACTCAATACAATAAACTCATTAATTCATATAAAATCTGGCCGTAAACTGGAAAACTCATGCAGTGAAAATTATGTTATTCCAGATTAGGTTTGTTCAAAAATTAATCACAATTGCACCTATGAGAGTTTTAAATATTATATAAAAGCTGCTTTATGGTCAGAAGATTCTACAAATCAAAGCATGATATTTTTCGAAGATGAGCCTTTTTAGTATTTTTTGAAGTTTATGTTTTTTTGTTTAAAATTTATAATATATATTTATTTTAAGTAAAATATTTGAAAACTATAATTATTTGAATTATTTTAGTTAAATATAATTAATTATTTTAATTAAATATAAAACTTATAAGTGCTGAAAAATGAGCTCTTATTATAAATGTACAAGTGAAAGTACCTATTTTCTTTATATTATATAAAAATGAAAAAATTTTTAAGTCGTTGTTTTGTTGCAAATTTTTTTTTAACAAATATTTAAAATTATATAAAAAATCTTTTAAAAATTGAGATACACACATGTATGTATCTGTATACATAATAAACATAATTTTTTAACAATTTCATTAGATTTTTATATTTCTTTTACTATTTAACGCTTTTTTACAGCGCGTTTTGATTATAGTTAGTTACTAAAATTATTACTTAGCGCTTTTTAGCGCTATTTGAGTAGTATGACTGCGCGTTTTGACCATAAAAAATTGGCAACACTGACTACTACTTTACTCGTATTTGTTTTGCACACATTCTCTTCTCTTCACTGCGATGTTAGAGAGAGAGTAAATGCTCTATTTATCCGACAGCGAGTTGCACATATGAAGAGAAAAAGTTATTCGTTGCAGACCTTTAATTACAAAGTGACTTCAAAAAATAAAACCGTAATATGCAGAGAATGCAATTTCAAGTGACTTGTGTTGATTAATATTGGTCATTAACAATGCATTAAAAATGAATTTGATTTTACTATTGATATTATTGTGGGTTACTAAAATATTAACAAATAATAGATTAGGGGAAATGAAAATCAGTAAACATAGAATAAGAATATTATATAAGCCGCAGATTTTTGAAATAAAATCAGAACCAATTCAGACTTCAAACTGTTTTTATTCTCAACAACTTTGGCAATTGACATTGCATTAATATAAAGCCTTCTACAATTCTGATGCTTTTCAAATAATCTAGAATTCTATCGGTTCTTATAATAAAAACTACACCTACACGAACAAAATAGGACATTTTCATTGCAACACTTAACATGACGTTTACACCAGGTGATGTATTAAATTCTATAGTTCTTGATGTTCTTACTTTAAGAAATTATCTTTTCAGGATAATGTGAATTCTATTCAGAAAGTTTTACTTTGGTATAGATTTACTCAAGTTTTTTATATTTCCCACAATTTAAATTCCAAATTAATACCTGTTTCAAACATACGATACTCTTTACAGTTATCGTAGAATTTATCTAAAAGAGGCTTGTGCATTTACGAATTTCCATAAAAAAAATTTCATAAAAATTCATGAAAGTTAAGGTTTTATTACAATATTTTTTATTCTGTAGCGCACATGAAGAGCTTTAGCATTTTGAGTTGTTCATGCATTCGATAGGGATTTAACTTTACGTGTTACAGAGTATGTGTTACCTTTATTCATCATAAACGCTTTTACCGCGTTCAATTCAGTTTCAGTTTGAATAACATTTTTCCTCTGCATATGACGTGCTGCCCATATTGCATTGAAAGGAAATATTCTATTAAAAAAGCAATTAAAATTTTTTAAATTCATATTGAAGATTGGAAAGAATTTTTTTGAACTCATGTTAAGCTTTTTTTTAATAGCTCTGTTGGGAAATCCGTAATTAATTAATATTTGGTAATGTATTGCATTTACATTTTATGTCTAATAATACTCTTAATGCACCACTTTATATTCAATGTTTTATTGTTTTGTATTTTACACATACATATGATTATAGTGTTTTCACACCAAAAGTTAAACCCTGATTTTAGCATTAAAACCATAATCAGCTGATTTTGCGTTCACACTGCAAATTTTCTTAAATCAGGTTTTAACTTTGATACATTCATGCCGGAACAGAAATGTTTTTGTTTAAGAAAAAACCAAAAATATGAAAAATTAAGAAATAATATTAATATTATTGTTAAAATATTGTTATTTATTATTGTTGTAGCATTAATTATTTGAAATTTTACATTTTTATACAACCGGCTTCTATATTTTTACATTTGTTTTGTTTTTATTTAATTTTATCAGCTGTTTTTACCATTTCAGAGCTGGTGGCTCTGATTTTGTACATAAAACAAGGTTGTATTTCATAAAATCAACTTAAAACCAATTCAAAAAAGGTTTTAAGTTGATTTTAACACAATAATTTTGTATGGTAAAAGCAGGTTTTATTAAAATGCTCTTATTATATGGTTTAACCAAATGCGCCAAGAAAATGCCATTATTTCCAGCCAAATGGTAATGAACAAAGCAAAGGAGTTTGCTGTAAAAATGAATTACGATTTTGAACCAAACAGCGGTTGGTTGTGGAGGTGGCTGAGAAGATGATGACATTGAAAATTGTTTGTACATATAAGTTTTTACTACATTTTATATGAATTATGTATTTATGTATATGTTTTTTTTTGTTTTGTTATGAAAATCGATTTTTTTTTTGTTTTATTGTTTTACATCTTCTGTAACATTAATTTTTACTTAATAAAAAGTTTTAGTTGAATTATAATTCTGGTTTTTTATTCAATTACTGCCTATCAATACGAAATGTATGGGTATTCGGATAATTACTCTTTAAAATGTATTTAAGCGTGTTCGTATAATTGCCTTCACCGGATAAATACCCAAAAAGATTTGGATTTATTAGTGAGATGTTTAATCGTGGAATACTGTATTAACAATTTCGTCCATATTTTTATTTTTCTATTTTCGGGTAACCGAAAGGCTCCTGTAAAACATTTTTTTTATTTTTATTTATTTGTTTACAAGAACTTACAAGAGCTTTAAGAATGTTATTCTTTAATAGCTCAGTAGGATATACACAAATTACATTAGTCATTAGTATTCCCTAAATTTATATTGTTTTATAAAGTATATAGCTAATAAACAAAAAGGCAATAATTATATTTCACACAAAATTTTAAATATTTGAGGACATATAGTCAAAAAGTGACTTCTTAAAACTGCTCTTTCTCGAGATGTTTTTAATAGACATTGGTAAGGAGTTCCACAAATTAATTGCGTTGACGAAAAACAATCTGCCAGTATTGACGTAAGTATGTCTAGGTGTAATTAGAGTTGTATATCTAGTGGATCTGCCAAATACAAGCTTCTCAAAGAGATAGGGTGGTTTCTTCCGATAAAGAAGATTATGTATAAATATAATATTTCGCATCTGAAGGTAGTCGATTAAGTCACAGCCCAAGATCATTTTCCTCCAGGACGATACACTGCTAAACCTAGTTAAATCATACACATACCGCGTAGCATTATTAAAAGATACTTGCAACTTATGTAGTGAAAGAGCAAAGAGAGTGAACATTAAACATATTTTGTCCAAAAAGCCTAGTTTCGGTCATTATCATATTGAAATATAATTTTAAAGAAAGTGTGCATAAGCAGACTCTACTTCAATATGTCGATTATATTTAAAAGTAAACAGCAGAGAGGAATACACACACCAGTATAAAATTTTTGATTTAAAAATCGATAGTACTTTCGTTAATTGCCAAAAATGGTATACAATACGATAACCGGCCGCAAATGAAGCTTTTAATTTTTTTGTAAATTATTTTATTATTATTTTTTTACCCCATTTTTATTTTGGGTCGACAGTATCGGGCATGTTGTTGCTATTTTTTCTTTTTTGTGTTGATTTTGGTTTATTTTCAATCTGCACTGATTGACAAGCGGATAAGCCACTATGTCCAACATACGAACATCCTTTTCCACACTATTTTATAGGTGACGCAGCCTTCCATTTAAGAAGGAATTTAATGCGCCCTTCCCCAGGATCAAACTTGGATACAGGAAAAACAATTTAAAATTACAGACTCTCGCGCTCGTAGAGTAATAGAAAATTGTTTTGGTATTTTATGCGCCCGATGGCGAGTACTGTTAACAACTATAGAAATGTCGCCGGACAATGTGGACAGTATTGCTTTACATAACTGTTCTGCATGTTCTGCTTTACATAACTTTATTATGTTAAATGATCATAAAAGATGGTATTGTCCAGCATGTTACGTGGACCGTGAATTAGAAAACGGCACTTTGCACGAAAGAGACTGGAGAAGACAGCTCCGAAATAATGGTGAGAAACCTATGTATGTGTTAGTTTACAACCCACATTCGCAGATTCACTCAAACAACAATGTACTTCAGAAATAATTTGGCGGAATACTTTTCAACTGAAGGTGCAATTCCATTTCAGTATCAAAGGATTTAGATACTTCCAGACATTTTTTCCCAAATATACACAAAATTTAACAAATTTTTAGTATTGCTATTCTATATTTAAGTTAAATAATTAAACCACCATATATGAAATAAAAACGCAAAAAAATAAAATTTTAATAATTTATTGAATTAAAAAAAAAAAAAATAAAACAAACTATAAACTTCAAAAAAAGGTAACAAAATTTAATATAAATAATAAAATCTTCTTCATTTTATATATAAAAATGAATGTGTGTTTGTTTGTTTGAATTCTATAGACGGCTAAACGGATGAACCGATTTTCTTGAAATTTTCACAGTATCTTCCTGTATGTCTGGAATGAGTTACATATATATATATATATATATATATTATATATATATATATAAATAAAAAAGTATGAGTGTTATTGTCTAAAAAAATATTTCATGTACGGCACCCGTCAGCTCTATGTAATATTTTATACACGACAGTAATTGAAATTCGTCTATATATTTATATAAAAATGAATGTGTGTTTATTTGTTTGTGGGTTTGTTTGTATGCAGTCTATAGACGGCTAGACCGATTTTCTTGAAATTTTAACATTACCTTCCTGTATGTCTCGAAGGAACTATAGGCTACTTTTTATTTTAAAGTTTCATGTAGGCGAGGTGCCACGCCCACATACCCAATAAGTATTTAATGTCGCATATCTCATAAACTACAACAGCTAAAGTCCTCAAATTTTGTATGGACGACTTTGACATCTATATAAACAAAATGGGTGACTTCCTGTAATGGGCGTGTCACCTCCTATAAAAATATTAAATTAATATATATAGGAAAAGATAATATTAATGAACAGACGGGTTATAGGGTAGGGTTAGTATAAGGGTAAGAGGGGGTAGGGTGTATAAATGCACAAACCTTTTCTATATTAATTGTATATATAGAGGATGAGTGTTTGGTAATGCTTTATGTATATAAGTATATATTTAAACGTTATAAAACGTACATTTGTTTGTATTTTGTAACATTAATTATTTTTGTTTACAATGTTTTATTTTGTTCCAGTTCACAATCTTTGAGTTTATTAAAGTTCACAATTTTTATAATTTATCAAATATATGTATAATATAAATGTATTTACTGTTCACTTTATTCTTCGCACACGCGTGTAACTAATTGGGTATTTGTTGTATGTTGTTCGGTGATCGATAGTCAACTGTTCTATGTAGATCTAAACAATCCTTTTGAAGGCGTTGAAGAATGTGTGTATGTTGAAGTGTGTTGTGAATGTTGATGTGTGTTGGTGATATTATTGTCATTCGTTAAAGATGTTTGTGTCATATTGGAAGTCAGGGTTGGGGTTATTTAATTTGTTCACTCGTGTGGACATCCTCCCGGGCCGGCAACCTGTTAATAAAAACAAATTGTTTTTAATGGTTCAAAGGATGGGTAAGGGTATTAATTTTTTCACTCGGGGTTTTAGGGTTTTTTCATGGGTACAAACTTTCAATTCCGACCTGGAGATCTACCATAACTTCTTGTCCGGTGGAATCTGTAATGCATCTTTGGGTGATTAATAATTGCGGGTGTTCTGTGTAAGAATCTGGGTGTGTAGGGAGTGTTCGGGTGAGTAGTGGGTGATTAATAAGGGTGTAAGGGTGAATAAATTTGATCTTTTCAGACTATAATATTCGCCATTGAAAAATTGTGTCTGACAAAGTATCACTAGTCTATCACGGGTAGTTTTGATCCCATGCGCATCAAGGTTAGTACTCGGGTGGGTTAATAATCTATTGAGTCTTTCGTCAATAGATTGTGGGTTTTTTCGATCCAGAACTATGCTGTCATTTCGAAATTTATTTCTTTGAGTAAATGATACGTGGTCACAAAATCGATAGACAAACAACAATATTCTAAAAGCTTTGGACCATTCAGAAAATCTTTCTGAAATGTCCTGGGTAGGGTGGGTGAAGTTCATAGATGGTTTAGGTTTACAGTTTCAGCTTGAGTTTCGGAGGGTAGATGTGTTGTTGGCCATTTTGTCGGTATTTCCTTCAACCAGGTTGGTTCATTCCAGAACTCGTCATCCTTCAGTTCGTCAGCATTGCAACCATGGCTGACAACATAGGCTGGGTTGTCATAAGACGCCACGTGTCTCCAGTTCTTGGTTCCCACCGCATCGGCTATTGCAGACACTCGGTTTGCCACAAAGGTGTTCCAGGTAGTGGGGGGTTTGTTGAACCATGCCAAAACTATCCAAGATTCCGTCCAAAAATGCTTCGGGTATTGGGTTAATATTCGCTGGGTAATTAAATTGTGTGTAATTTTTGCCAACAACACTGCACCACAAAGTTTTAATTTCGGCAACGAAATGACTTTGATGGGTGCAACTCTCGTCTCAGCGAAGAGTAGGGTTACGGATATGGGTCCGTTTATGGGTATAACTCGTGCGTATATACACACGAGTATACCTTTTCAGAAGCATCTAAAAAGTCATGAAACTCAATTCGTGCTGAAGGCGAAAAATGTATCCATCTAAGAACCCGAATATTGTCTTTATCATAAAACCTTTAATAAGGGTGAGTGGGTTAACCAATGCCCGAAATGGGTGGGTGATCAATTTCGGGTGGATACTGTCAGTGGGTTTGGGTAAGTAGTTAGTTAAGTAACGAGGTTTAGTATTCTGGGTGAGTAATGGGTTATGAGCAAGGGTGAAACATATAACATTATCGGAAGGAGTTTAATCAATGTGTGGGTAGGACTACGACCTTGGTTATGGGTCGAGTCAATGTTCCGGTTGATGTCTGTAATTCGACTATTCTGGGCAGTCCATCGGAACCTGGGTGAGTTTTGGTTACTCGTCCGAGTAACCCTTCATCTGAGCGTAGGTTGTCCTGTTTAATGACGACAATGTCATTGACTTCCACAGGACGCTTAGAGTTTCTCCATTTATAACGCTTATGGAGCTCTTTAAAATATTCATCCTTCCGTCTCTTGCAACACCGATGGTGTTAAATTTTCAACCTTTGCCATCGGTTCGCTAGGGTAATATCCTCGTTACTAAAATAGGGTTCAGCGGGTTTATCAAGCTTGACAGAACTGTAGTAAGAGGCGATTCTTCGGGTAGGGTGAGAATCTTGTACTGGTCCGGTTAAAATCCAACCAAACTCAGTTTCTTGAGCTATTAATGTGCCAAGAATATCTTTCTTAACACCTGCTCTAAGAATTTGTGGGTAAAAATCGCTACCAATTATAATGTCAACTGGGCGGCTTTCATAAAATTTAGGATCCGCCAATGGGATCCCATCCAACTTTTTTATGAAGGTAGGGTTTAAGTTTTGGGTGGGTAAATTGCGGGTGAGGGTTTTGACAACAATTGCCTGAATATTCAGTGAGAATTCTTTATTAGTGTTAGAACCAAGATGTATATCACACATCTTGTTCGAACGTGCTGAAACAACCTCATTTAAACCTGAGATTTCAGCAACTATGGGTAGGGTGGCTATGTGTAATTTGCGCCTTAGCTTATCAGAAATAAATGAAAAATCTGATGCTGGGTCAATAAGCGCTCTAGCAGGGAATTCTTCACCGTGTATTTTAATATTCAAGGCAGCTGTACCTAATAGTTTAGCTCTGTCATCTAATTGGGTCTTGCTTGATTGGGTTTGGGTAGAGAAAGACTGTATTGCATGTGACGTAGAGGGTTTATCGTCAATTTGTGGGTTAGTGTTTGGGGTGGGTTTGTGTAATAGGGTGTTATGTCTGCCGCCACAGTATCTGCACGTAAATGTACTGCGACACTCTGATACCATATGGCTAATGGCCAGACAATTGTAACATATAGAACTCTTTCTTACAAATTCAATTTTTCATTTAATCCCAGGGAAGTAAATGATGAGCATTCCCTCAAAGTGTGGTTATTTTTGCAAAGTTTGCATACTGAACCATCGAGTTTCTCTTGGGTTTTTGGGTAATTATGGGTATTTGGGTGGATTTGGGTTGAATTTGAGGGTTTGGTCTGGAATTGAATTCTGTTTAAAGATCGGGTATCCTTCATATTGTTCTGTGTCATATTGTGGAACGTTTTCACCCTTCTGTTAAATTGATTTTTGATGTCCTGGAGGTATTTCGGTTTTGGGTGGGTGTTTGGGTTAGGGTTAGGGTTACTTTCGGGAACATCATTGATAGATATGAGTTCTTGAATGTATTTGTTAAAAATACATCCACATCTGTCCAGGAAGGCATCTCAGCACAATCTTTTAGGGGTTTTTCAAATTCCCTTCGGGTTTCTTTGGGTAATTTTGTCAAGCAGAGATATACAATGATAGGATCCCAATTGTCCGTATCTATCTCCAATGTATTTAAATTTGCAATACAGTAATTAATCTTTCTCTGAAGTTTTCTTATTGAAACACTACACATAGTGTTTACCGCTGGTAAATTTAGAAGGGTTTTTATCTGAGCATTAATTTGCATCCTTCTATTTTCATATTGATTTACCAGTTGGGTCCAAGCAATAAGAAAACCTTCGTTAGTTAAGGGTGCGTTGTCGACTATTTCTTTAGCTTCGCCGCTAGTCTTATTCTTGAGGTAGAAAAGTTTTTCTACCCCACTTAGGCGGGTATTGTTGCCATAAATAGCCTTGAATAGGTCTCTGAACGAGGCCCAAGACTTGAAATCCCCACTAAATGTTTGCATATCGCAAGGGGGTACGTTAAATCCAACTGAGTGGGTGGGTTGTGTGGGTTGTGAGGGTTCGGGTGGGGTGGGGTTTGAATTCTTGGGTTGGGTTAACTCTTCTATGGAAATCATATATGACCTATAGAATTGTTTGGCAGATCTCACATTCCTGGAGAGGCCATTAAAATTAATTGAATTGGATATTTCAGGGTCATTGAGTTGTGGCGACTCTCGGATCCGTTTGAACTTCTCGTCAATATTCAACCACAACTCTTCCAATTCACGCTTCATGAACCTCAATGCGGGTAGTGATTGAGAGTTCTCTGGGCTATCCTTATAGTCCTCTTCAAAAGCACTCAAGTCCTGTTGGATATAACGTGTAATATCGGCGGCTAAAGTTTTTAAGTCCGACATATTCAATTTAAAATTAAGCACACAGAGGATTTGAAAAAATTCAATAAATTTCGATATTAAGTCGACTTATCGCGGGTAAATTTGGTTTAAAAATATTTATTTCAGATTTGAAATAAATCTAATCAGCAGACAAAATTGCCTATTGGGTATTCTTTGGGTTTTTGTGACACTACACAAAGAGAACGGTAGTATTTGTCACTTACAATGTTTTGAAAATATTATCGAAGGAAAAGGGTATTTATTGGGTGGGTGTGTTTATTCGATAATATTTCTTATTGCGAGTTTTACAAATTAAAAAAATTCGCGATAAAATTTTACGTAAATTTTATAAAAAATGTAAATTGAAAATATTCAACTTACCTTGTCTGCGGGTGGGGTACAAACCAATTTACTTTTTCAATTCCTCTTTGTGTAATGTTTGTTGTGTTGTGTTTATGTTCAATGTTAATAAGGGTTATTTGTTAGTAGTTACTGATATTTGTAATTGTTTCTTATTTATTGTTAGTGAACAGTAATGAAATGTATTTGTTTGTGCACTTGATATTTTTAAATTTTTGGATTTTTGTCACTATGTATTTTGTTGCTATTTTTTGCGAACTGTGTTGAACTTTTTATTTTTGTGTTCTTCGATTTTGATTTTGGTTATGTATTATTTTGAAAATGTTTAATTTTTGTCTCTTTATGTAATAGGTATTTTGTTTCTATTTTTTGTGAACTTTTATGTTTCCTTTTGGTTTTAAATTTGTTTTGAACTTTGTTTTTACTGTTTTATGTGATTTGACTTTGTTTTTGTACTTTTAATATGTGTGATAATTTTAAATATGTGATGTTTTATTTTTGATATTGCAATGTTCTTATTTTTTTTTTTTTTTTTTTATTGTTTTATATGTTAAATGTAATGTTTTTGTAAATTCACTTTTTATTTAGGGTAATTTCTTATAATTATTGTTTGTGTTAATTGTTAATTTGTGTTCTTTGATTTATATATTTAGGTATTTTGTTGACTATCGACTACTGTATTTTTGTTTGTAGGATAGTTTGTTATGTTTTTTTTTTTTGATTAGGGTTATTTATGTTTTACAATGTTTTTGTTAGTGTTTGTGTTTATTTTATTTTGTTTATTTAAACACTTTTATATCACTTTTGCACTGATTGTTTAATGCACTGAACTTTTGTTGTAATTGTTTTAGAAATTTAAAATTTAGGGTTTTAACACTTTGAGTGCCAAGCTGTTTTGACGAAACCCTCCCAAGGAGGCCAAACATTTTTTTTTTTGTTAATTGAGTGTATTAGTGATAAAAACCGATTTCTGAGAAATCACTAGTCCATTCTGCCCCTTGCTTTTTATTTTATATAGGCTTTTTTGTGTCGTACGTTTCTGTACGACGTGGCACTGCACGACGGGTATGCATTTGTAAAGGTCGCTGTCGTACAAAAACGTACGACGCTTTTGCTTGTATTTTATTGATAATTTTTTTATATTTTAGTTTTGTTTAGTTTCTTTTGTAGTTTGCAATCATTTCTCATTTGTAGAATATGTAAATACCTAAAATGTCGAAACGAAAGTTAAGCGAAAAGGAAATATTGGAATTGACGGAGAGTGATGAAGATTTTTCAAATGATGTTGATTTTGATTGGATACCGGAGGTTTCTGGATTTGACATACAGCTATGGACATTAAATTAGCACAAAACTTCGTCATAAAAATAATCATATTTTTTATAGTATTTTAGGTCTACTCATAAAAAAATGTAAACATAGGAACTTAAAATACATATTCTTCTTTAAAAAGAATCAAAAATTTTGCCGATATTCCTAGTCGTCTGCTCATTAAGACCTGCAACATATCAAACGCCAGATTTTAGCTGGACAGTAAAATAGCACAAATTAAAATTTCTGGAATAAAAATGAGGTGCTTTAATAAATATAGTAAAAATATTAATGTTTCCAGCTTACTTGATTAATATTTAGTAGAGTAGCCCCTATTTTCAATCGCCGCGTGGCATCTACGGGACAATGTTCTTCGGGAAAGTTCTTTGGGAATCGAGTACCAAGCGTTCCGTATTCCAATGCTCAAATCGTCCAAATTTTTGTACTTTTGTTAAGCAATTGTACATTTCACATCGTTCTAGGGGGTTTTCAATCGAGTTTAAGTCAAAACTTTGCGATGGCCAGTCTAAAACGGGAATGCGCTCTTCATAAAATCAATCCTTTGCCTGCTTAGATGTGTGTTTGGGGCCACTATCTTGCATAAATATGAATAAAACTGGCATGTATTTAAAAGCTCGTGGTTCCATTTTGTTCTTTATATTGTCCAAATACTGATAACAGTCCATTTTTTCATTAATTTTTACAATGGGACTTACACCGTGCCTTGAAAACGCTCCCCGCACCATTGTGTTTCCTCGAACATCCGTTATGGTCCTTTGAGCATAGCGTGGATTGAATGTCTGACATTTTGGCCAATGAACAACCACTCTACCATCCGGTCCCATAAGATTTACCTTTGTTTCATCACTCCAAACTATTTTTTTCCAGAATGGGAGGGCTTTAGCATTGTGGGTGTGAGCAAACGTTAAACGCTTGAGTATATTTTTCTTTTGGTAGAAGTGGCTTCTTTCGGCAAGAGCGTCCAAAGAGCTTTTTGTGATTAAGACGTCTTTATAGGAGCCTGTCCGATAAATTTAATCTGAATTTGGAGTTAATTTCGTTCAAAATATCGCGTGATGACATGAAAAGCTCCTTCTTTGACTTCCGGACAATAGCACGGTCAACGATTTCGGTTTGTTTTCTTGACACGTGGCCTTCAATTTTTGTTTTCTGCGACATTATTCTGTTTGGTTTAAAGGAAATGATGACGTTATAAATCATTTTTCGATAGCAATTCGAAATTTCTGCAATTTCAGCCAGCTTCTTCAGATCATGCCACAAGTTAACGATAATGCGCTTCTCCTCTGGTGAGTAATCTTTTCCACGTGGCATTTTTTTCAAAAATTACTTTAAATGCCACAAAATTGAAAGAAAATGCCGTAAAAATAAAAATACTCGAACAAAACTTGTACCCAAAACACTTTTAGGCACGTTGTGCTAATTTACTGTCCAGCTCGAATTTAGGTACCGATACAAATTAGCAGTCAAAACAAAAAATATATACGATAATGGTAATATTTTTTGGTTAACAACAGCTAGATGTCATCGTGCAACATTGCAGACCAAAACAATTGGCCTAATTACGATACAAATGAGAAAAAAATCACAATCAAAGTATATATGGATTTTGTGCTAATTTAATGTCCATGGCTGTAGATCCAGTGGAAATCGATGACATGGTATCAATACGGAAGACGAAGCTGAAGAAGATAGTTCAACAGCAGACGCGGAAATGTTGAAACACATTTCACATATTTTTCGCTTCATAAAACCTCAAAAAATTATATTAGACCCATGAATGCTTTTGCAAAAATGTTCAGTAAAGGATTCTTTATTTAAAAATCACAATAACTTTCACTCTGTGCCGTATATCAATGAACTACAGGCTCTAAGTAAAAACAATCTCTGTCGTACGGAAACGTACGACGTGGCACTCAATGTGTTAAGGGGTTATATTGTACAGGGTGGGGTAGAAATGTACAAATAGGGGGTGGTTTTTATGTGGACTGTATCTGTGTTACTGCTTCTTTTCCTCGAAGGACCATGAACAGACGGGTTATAGGGTAGGGTTAGTATAAGGGTAAGAGGGGGTAGGGTGTATAAATGCACAAACTTTTTCTATATTAATTGTATATATAAAGGATGAGTGTTTGGTAATGCTTTATGTATATAAGTATATATTTAAACGTTATAAAACGTACATTTGTTTGTATTTTGTAACATTAATTATTTTTGTTTACAATGTTTTATTTTGTTCCAGTTCACAATCTTTGAGTTTATTAAAGTTCACAATTTTTATAATTTATCAAATATATGTATAATATAAATGTATTTACTGTTCACTTTATTCTTCGCACACGCGTGTAACTAATTGGGTATTTGTTGTATGTTGTTCGGTGATCGATAGTCAACTGTTCTATGTAGATCTAAACAATCCTTTTGAAGGCGTTGAAGAATGTGTGTATGTTGAAGTGTGTTGTGAATGTTGATGTGTGTTGGTGATATTATTGTCATTCGTTAAAGATGTTTGTGTCATATTGGAAGTCAGGGTTGGGGTTATTTAATTTGTTCACTCGTGTGAACAGTTAGAGTCCTAAAATTTTGTCGAATCAACTTTAGTATCAATATGAATATTTTCGACAAAAATGACCTGATTGGAAAAGGGGGCGTGGTACTTCCCATATGAATTAACTTTAAAACTTCTTATATCTGGGAAATCATTATAGATAAAATCATCAAATTGTATACGGGCAACACTGAAGTCCATATGAATAATTTGTGAAAAAATTGCCGGAGAAGCAATTAGAGCGAGACCCACCCATATAGTAAATACTAGAATAAGAAATAATTATTATAAAACGTAAATATCATTAACAAAATAAGTATTTTAAAATCCAGACTTCATTTTATTGTATTACGTTGAGGTTATTGAAATAATAAAAATATACATAAGAAAAAATGTATATCAATATATTTTGAATATTTATATTTCATATCGATGGGAGTAGAGAAGCACACAGGGTTTTAGCTAGTTTAATATAAATTTCCTTAGAACTAGAAAACAGTAATAATACTACATTTAAACAATATAAAATTAAATACAACATGCAAAGATATAACTTAAATATTAAAACAAATCTATTACAATATACATCTTTGCTGATGAAAATAAAATCATGCATATAATGGAAATACGTACACTAAGGTTCACGTTTCACGTTGGATTGCCCTAGTCTGTTTTTCCGGATCCATGCTTGCAATTGTCGCCACCACCATCCTCCCGAACGCGTATAAGGGATTTTTTCCTCCTCTTCCATCTTTGCCTTTCTGGCGTCGCAAAGCGACTTAAACACTGACAGAGCCTCAGTCAAACCTTCATCTTATGCCTTGCGTTTACGTTTTGGAGGAGGTTCAGCCCTTACATCCGCTGAATTAGGGAGGGCGTCTAGGCTTGGGGATGATGATGGCGATGGTAGAGACGAAAGATCAATACTGAAGTCTTCTGAAAGACTTGAAGAACATCGTGTTCTATATATATCTTATATATAAAAATGAATGTGTGTTTGATTGTATGTTTGTATGTTTGAAGTTTATAGACGCTTAAACGGCTGAACCGATTTTCTTGAAATTTTCACAGTATCTTCCTGTATGTCTGGAAGGAGTTATAGGCTACTTTTTATGTTGATATTCCAAATGAGCGAGGGGCCATGCCCACGTATGCTACATACTACATACTTAATATTTAATTGCATTTGAAATATATTACTCATACGCATAGTAGTTACCCCTACAAGTATGCTATCTGTGATTCTTGATGTATAAAACCAAAGAAAATAAAGTGTAAAGAACGACGCGGGGGGAAAGATAGAAGGGAAAGAAAAAAATTTTGTAACAAACATTTGTGAAAAAATTCACCAAATAAGAAAAAATATAACCAAAATTAAATTCGTAGACTTTTGTTTTATTTATTTTTTTTTTCAAGTTTAAATTATAATTAATAAAAAAAGAAACAAAAAGTAGCTTTTCTTATAAGAAAGAAAAATAACCAAAACCAAAAAAATCTACACATCTACACATTGATCAAAAAAATAACCAATTTTGGTTAGAAATAACCAAAAAAAAGGCAACACTGTTCTCAAATCACTTATTCTCAGACGTCGGCACAAAGAGAACATGAGAAAAATTATGAGAGGCATATTGTTAGTAATATTTTCAAGTCTACTTATTAACCCAATAATATGTACATAGATGTGAGCGAAAAGTATAGAACAATTGTACTGCGTTAAAAACCTAAAAACACCGTATTTAACTTGGCAAGTATTCTTCCAAAAATCTAAATCATTTCTCATTGATATTAGTGAATCATACTGTAATATTTCTTTGGGTGTAAAATTGAAGTCTGAAAAAAGCGACATGAACATTCTGCTTTAGAAGCTGACAAGCAATTGAATGCATTTTTACGATCACATGATGAGAGCAACACATTGTTACGCTCTTTGTTTGTGTTTATTTTCCTTCCGTCTTCCGCCCCCCTCATCAAGAAATGCTTTTTTAAAAAGATTTTGGTGAGAGCGGGTCGTAATGCCACAACCCGCCATAAGAAATTTTACTGCTTTATAATTCGTATTCTTTATATCCATATTCTTTGATATCACTCATACGTCACATATGTAGTTTTTTTAATGAATTTTACATCTATATAAACAAAAATGAATGTGTGTTTATTTGTTTGTGGGTTTGTTTGTTTGAAGTCTATAGACGGCTAAACGGCTGGACCGATTATCTTGAAATTTTGACAGTACCTTCCTGTATATCTGGAAGGAACTACTTTTTCAAGAAGCAGTGGTGCCACGCCAACATATCCAATAAGTATTTAATGTCGCATATTTCATAAACTGCAATAGCTAGAGACCTCAAATTTTGCATGGACGACTTTGACGTATATATAAACAAAATGGGCGGATTGGATATAGTGGGCGTGTCACCTCCAATATAAAAAATATTAAATTATTATATCTAAGAAAATATAACAGTTAGAGTCCTAAAATTTTGTCGAATCCACTTTAGTATCAATATGAATATTTTAGGCAAAAATGGGCTGACTAGGAAAAGTGGGCGTGGTACTTCCCATATGAATTAAATGTAAAACCTCTTATATCTCGGAAATCACCTATATATATAAAAATGAATGTGTGTTTGTTTGTATGTTTGTATGTTTGAAGTGTATAGACGATTAAACGGCTGAACCGATTTTCTTGAAATTTTCACAGTATCTTCCTGTATGTCTGGAAGGAGTTATAGGCTACTTTTTATGTTGATATTCCAAATGAACGAGGTGCCATGCCCACGTATACTACATACTCAATATTTAATTGCATTTGAAATATATTACTCATACGCATAGTTACCCCTACAAGTATGCTATCTGTGATTCTTGATGTATAAAACCAAAGAAAATAAAGTATAAAGAATGTGCATTTTGGCATATTTTGGAATATTATTCAAAAATATTTCACGACGCCGGGGGAAAGATAGAAGGGAAAGAAAAGAAATTTTGTAACCAACATTTGTGAAAAAAATCACCAAATAAGAAAAAATATAACCAAAATTAAATTCGTACACTTTTGTTTTATTTATTTTTTTTCAAGTTTAAATTATAATTAATAAAAAAGGAAACAAAAAATAGCTTTTTTTTATAAGAAAAAAAAAAAAAAATAACCAAAACCAAAAAAAAAACTACACATTGATCAAAAAATAACCAATTTTGGTTAGAAATAGCCAAAAAAAGGCAACACTGTTCTCAAATCACTTATTCTCAGACGTCGGCACAAAGAGAACATGAGAAAAATTATGAGAGGCATATTAACACAGAGGAAAATTGTTAGTAATATTTTCAAGTCTACTTATTAACCCAATTATATGTATATGTGAGCGAAAAGTATAGAAAAATTGTACTGCGCTAAAAACCTAAAAACACCGTATTTGACTTGGCTAGTATTCTTCTAAAAATCGAAATCATTTCTCATTGATATTAGTCAATCATACTGAGATATTCCTTTGGGCGTAAAATTGAAGTCTGAAAAAAGCGACATGAACATTCTCCTTTAGAAGCTGACAAGCAACTGAATGCATTTTTACGCTATCATGATGTGAGCAACACATTGTTACGCTCTTTGTTTGTGTTTATTTTCCTTCTGTCTTCCGCCCCCCTCATCCAGAAATGATTTTTTAAAAAGATTTCGGTGAGAGCGGGTCGTAATGCTACAACCAGCTATGAGAAAGAGTCCTAAAATTTTGTCGAATCCACTTTAGTATCAATATGAATATTTTAGACAAAAATGGGCTGACTACTACCCACATGAATTAAATTTAAAACTTCTTATATCTCGGAAATCACCTATATATATAAAAATTAATGTGCGTTTGTTTGTATGTTTGCAGTTTATAGACGACTAAACGGCTGAACCGATTTTCCTAAAATTTTCACAGTATCTTCCGGAAGGAGTTATAGGCTACTTTTTATGTTGATATTTCAAAGGAGTGAGGTGCCACTCCCACATATACTACATTACCTACTATTGTAAGATAATAACAAAATGTATATATTGGAAAAACTATATCAGCAAGATACCTCAAATTTTGTACAAGTAACTACAGTTTTAATATAAATATTTTGGACAAAAATGGGCAAACTAGCAATATTGGTGTGGCACCTCCCATATAAAGTAAATACTAAAATCTGTTTATCTGAAAAACTGTAACAGCTAGAGTCCCCAATTTTTGTGCGAGTAACTTTAGTTTAAATATAAATATTCTGGACAAAAAAAGGGAGTTCAGCAAAAGCGGTCGTGGCACCTCCCATATGAATAAAAATAACAGTTGACTGCTCAAATTTAGTACGAATATCTAAAGGTTCAATATCAATATTTTTGTTAAAAATGGGCGATCAAGCATTAGGGGCGTGGCGAACTCTATATGAACTAATTATTAAAATCTGTATATCTAGAAAACTATAAAAGCTAGAGTCTCCAATTTTGTATTCCAGCTATAGGAAGGTGGTGCCTCTCTGATTAGTGAGTGTGGAAATTATTATATCTTGAAATATGCAATAGTAAGGTATATGAGCCTTAAATGATTGAGTTTGAAATTTTCAACTCATGTACATAGTAAGTAGTAAAATGCATACTATTTACATATTGATCTCATATACATACACATATACATATGTAATAGTTATATTATTGTTTACTTCTAAAAATGGGTAACTAATAAAAATATTTTTTAATTGTCGCATATCTTGAAAAATAGATCAGGTAAGTTTCATAATCAGCATTTATTGGGCGATGAATGGGCATGTAACAATAGGGAGTAATATTTTCATTCATTACTTTTAATTACCTAAGTAATAAAATGTAAACTGTCAATATTGTTCCCAAATAAAATAAGTAGTTGCAAAACTCATCAAAAAAATTACCTGTGACTGACGCAAACACAATTATTTGTTAAATTTTAATAACCTTAATTTCTTTTTCAAAAGGTTCATGACCTGAACCGATTTTTTACCTATTCATATTAGGTAAAATATAAAGGAATACATATGTATAACACGCATTCGGTTTTGGAATTCAGTTGAATCTTTGATTTTAATCAAGTTAAACGTTATTTGAGTGACATTTATTTTGCAACAATTTATAAAAATGCCCCCAATAAAAGCATCCCTTTCCAGAAGCACTAAAAATGCATTGCGTTTGCGATCCCAGAGAGCAAATGAAAGTTCGGAAGAGCGTGAAAGTCGCCTCAGAAATGAAAAGAGTTTCAACCTTTAGAACCGGAACGCCATCACAACGCGAAGAACGCCTTGAAGGCCTACGACAACGTGCCACACCATCAAGAGCTACTGAAACACCTTCAGAAAGCCAAGAGTGCCTTAAAAGTCAGCGAAATCTTACCTCTTTAGCACGAGCTTCTGAAACGCCGTCAGAACGCGAAAGATGTCTTGAAGGTCTTCGACAACATGCCACTACCGCATGAGCTACCGAGACATCGTTCGAACTTGAAGGTCGGATACAAAGCCAACGAAATCGTACCGAAACATCACGAGACACAGAAACGCCTTCAGAACGTGAAGGACGTCTTGAAGGTCTTCGACAACATGCGACAACCGCACGAGCTACCGAGACACCTTTGGAACATGAAGGTCGGCTACAAAGCCAGCAAAATCGTACCAGAGCATCACGAGCTAATGAAAAAGAAGTACAACATGAATCACGAGTAGAAAGTCACAGGATTCGAACATCAACAAGAAGACCAGCAGCAAGTATAGAGCAATATGATTTGCGTCGAGAACAAAATCGTAAACGAATGGTGGTGAATCGACGAGTTTGCCAATATTGCAATGCACTCATGTACAAAAATGAAACACCTTTGGCGACATGTTCACACTCTAAAGTTAACTACTAATATGCGTGTTCAGTTGGAACGTGATGCTTCAGCTTCAACTTTTTCCAAAAAATTGCTTGATTTAGGTAACGGAAGAATTGCAATGGATCCTATAACAAAGTATACAAAATTTCCTTCAGACTTTTGCAGAATGACGCAATCCAAAGAAGAATTTATAAATTGTATATTTCCCAATATCGTGCAAAATTTAAAAATATGCAATGGTTATATGAACGTGCGTTACTGGCATCCAAAAATATTGACGTTAATTCCATCAACAGCAATATTCTCAACAAGATCGATGGGAATCTAAGAACTTATAAAAGAACGGTGTTCACATTATTTTACTTAGAAATCTTGACCCTCCACGACTTTGTAATGGCACTCAACTAACAATAAAAAGTGATGAACGACCATTATAACTGGAAAGTTTAAGGAAACTGATGTATTGCCGCCACGTCGTATGACCACATCGGAGATGCCATTCGATTTCAAGCGCCTTCAATTTCCTATTCGCCTAGCATTTGCAATGACAATTAATAAAGCTCAAGGTCAGTCCTTGCAAGTTTGTGGACTTAATCTAAAAAATCCATGTTTCTCACATGGACAGCTTTACGTCGCATGTTCGCGAGTAGGAAAACCCGCAGAGGGGAAAACAAAAAATATTGTGTATCCCAAGGCATTGAAATAAGAATTATTTATTTAAGAAAAAAAGTACATATTAAATTTTAGCAAGTAAGAAATAAATAGCTCATTAATGTATTATTTTAGAATTTAAATGAAATATATTGTCATCAAATGAAATTAGAATAAACCTTTAAGAAAAATTGCATAGTTTAATTACTAAATAAAAAATTTTTTAATTATTATGTACATATTTAATTTCGATGGGGGTAGCGAAGCACACCGGGTATTAGCTAGTAAAATTAATAAATTCTAAATAATTTAAACTAATAAAATATAATTTCAAACTTATACTTACGTTAGCGGGATGACAAATATGTCGATGAACTCCATATATTTCATCAGAGGCCACTGCGGCCTTACGGCTGACGCACTACCGGAAGGAGCATTTCCGCTGCGCTTTTCTCGTACATAGGGGTCGCGCAGGCAAGTCTACCTCTTTACGACTACTTCCTCTAGAACATATTTAAAATTAATTAGGGTTCCAAAAATATGTTGCAATTATAACAAAACTTACCTGGAACTTCCATTTCAGCCGCTATTTCCCGCCAAGCACTCTTCTTCTTCTCGCCCAACTTGTATGACAAACAAAACTTATTATAAAGGCATTCATTTCCCTGGACGAGAAGAATAAGCGCATCCACTTAAATAAAATTGTTTATTAATATACTTTAATTTATTTAATTTTTTACTTAGGAACTTTCTTTTGATCCGGAAAAACAAAACACGAAAAAAAACACGATCACAATACAATGCAAATGAAGTGTTTACATACAATTGTAAACGGCAATCCGAATTCAGCTGTTCAGAACAGTGATGAGTGTTGTTAAGATAAAGCAAAACTCAAAAAGTACGAATTGGGTACTATTAATTGGAAGAAGTTATATTTTATCTTAAAATTTTATGTTATTATAAGTATTTATTCATGTAATATTATTTATATTTTTGGTTCAATCTGAGTTAATATTCATTGAATTTAGATATAAGTACAGTCGAATTTTGTTCTATTCAAAGTGATTTTTTGTTTTCCTTTATTAAATTTCAAAACAATACCTCTAGCTAGAAAAGTAATAATAAAAAATACTCTTATAATTCTTTAAGGACATTGGAATCATAAGAATATGTATTTAAAGATTTATGTATAAATAGGAAAGTACTAAAAAAGTCATTTGCGTTACATTACCACACAAAATACATATTAATTATTTATTTTGTTTCAAAGTTCTTATACACATTACAATCATAATAATAATTATTATTATATATCTTTATAAGTAATTAATTATAATTAAAGAAAAATCATTTTTTATGTAAAAACTTAAAAGATTAATATATACGATTAATATACAGTGTGTGACATAAATGTGTAAATGAATTTTTAAATAGCCATATTTTTAATTTTTGGCTTAACTGTTATGCATATGGTAACTTTTGTTTACTCAATGTAAAGATCAACTCTTGTGAAATATGGCAATACCAAAAATCGTCATGTGGAGTAACGGTACTTTGATACTACGAGATCAAAAAGTTAAAAACTGATTTACACTATTCTGACTCCCTGGAAAAAGTTTAAAAAATAACACGTTTTTAATATTTGAAAAATATTAATTTAAACAATTTCGTTGGTGAAAGTATGTTAATGTGTTTTAAGTCTTAAATAAGATCATATTTTTAATCATAAACCTAATTTATTATTTCACAAGGATTTTTTAATCATGAAGAAGATTAGCAACGAAGTCGAAAAATGTGTCATAGATGAGCTAAAAAATGGTCTCTCCTACAGAAAAATTTCTCAAAAATTTAATATTTCATTTAAAACTGTAGGAAATATAGCAAAAAGGAGCGGTTTGACTTTCCCAGCACCACGTTTGGGACGCAATTCAATCCTTGCGCTAAGGGATAGACGCACGGTACAACGTTTAGTTGCATCAGGAGAAGCTAATGGTCCTCGTGAAGTGCAGCAAAAGTTGTCTTCATGCTACCAAATTGAAATATCTAAGAGAACAGCTCTTAGAGAAATAAATAAATGTGGTTTTCATGCAAGAAAAAGGGTGAAAAAACCACGTTTAACCGAAAGACACAAATCACTTAGGTTAGCATTTGCAAAAAAATATCAAAACTGGACTATGACTAATCTTTTTGGTCCCGATGGGCCTAAATATGTTTATAGGAAATCAAATGCACCTTTGACGACCCGCGATGTTATACCAACTATGAAATTTGGTGGTGGAAAATTGCTTTTTTGGGGATGTTTTTGTGTGCAAGGAGTAGGAAAACTTCATAAAATAGTTGGAAATATGAATGCCGAAATGTATATCGACATTATAAAGCCATCGTATATGGATAGTCTAACTGCTTGGGGTCGAAATGTTGAAAACTGTGTCATGCAACAAGATAACGACCCTAAGCACAAGGCTAAAAAAACCCTTGAGTTTTTCGAAACTGCCAAAATGTCTTTATTGGACTGGCCTCCACAGTCACCGGATTTAAACCCGATTGAAAATTTATGGGGAATACTTAAACGTCGGGTTTATAATTACCAGCACAGCTTTAAAAATACAACCGAGCTCTGGCAGCGCTGTCATGACATTTGGTCATCGATAACGCAAGAAGAATGTCGAAAACTGGTAGAGAGTATGTCTTTCAGAATTCAGGCAGTTATAGATTCCAAAGGAGGATATACGAAGTACTAAAATTGTGATTTTAATAACTCGCGACAAAAGTGTGTAAATGAATTAAAATTACTTTTTTTTTATATTTCTGCAGAATAAATTAGTATACGTTTTATTTGGTTAGTTTAAAAAAATCGTAAATAAATATTGGTTTCAAAACCACAAAACTTTTGTTAATATCCTTTGTAAATAAAATATTTTGTCACAAAGTGTAAATATCAGGACATCATTTACACATTTGAGTCACACACTGTACATACATATATAAAGGTACCAAAAAGGAGAACTCATGCTACTTCGTCACTCAAAACTCATACATATTATTTATTTATTTTGGTAAAATTCACCCCTATCATGAATAACATGGGAAATTTCTTTTCCCATTAAATTTTCATTCCCCTCGAAGGGAAAATTGCTATTGTGAATCTCCCATGAAATTGTATATCCCTTTTTTAAACCGCTGTTCAAATTGAAGTAAGCTGCCAGTTTACAGTGAGTGCTAGTCGGAAAAAAAGACTGCAAATATTTATTAAAAGTTAAAAAAAAAATATTTTTAGAATTGGAGCATTAGTTATCCTTCAAGAAGAAGAATCAAGAAAAAATCGTATTGCTCGTAAACATTTGAGAGATGGATCAAATCCCTTAGAGTTACCGGAAATCTTGTAAGTTACATGATCACATTGAAATAACTTTGGTATTAGATTTATTCAACATTACAGGGTAAATAAGTCTGCGTTTATACACATTTTAGAAGTGCTTGAAAAGGCCTTGCCTTCTATAAAAAAATCATTTGGTATACCGCCAATACTTAAGCTATGTGCCTGCTTGCGGTTCTTCGCAGAAGGCGGTTATCAAAAAGGAGTAGCTAGGGATTACGAAGTTGGCATGGCACAGTCAACGTTCTGCATAGTACTATCACAAGTATTAGACGCTTTAGAGCAACATCTTTGTAGAAAATGGATAACTTATCCCACGGAAGAAGAGAGCAGAGTAATAACCCAGGAGTTCTATCATAAATTTGGATTGCCTGGTGTGGTGGGTTGTATTGATGGAACACACATCAATATTGTGGCTCCAAAAGAAAATAAACACTTATACTATAACCGGAAAGGCAATTATAGTTTAAATGCCACACTCGTAAGTTTTTTTTTTATTAAAATTATTTTTGCATATAGTAATTAATATAATTGTTTTAATTTTAATTGTTTTAAATTTAATTTTTTATGTGATAGCAGAATGAAAATAAGATTTGTTGATGCGACACACCCAGGAGCCTGCCACGATTCATTCGTGTGGAACACAAGTCCTTACCAAGATGTGATGAAACAAAATTTTACACAAAGAGGTGTCCGAGTGTGGCTATTAGGTGAGTTACCAAAAGCACATGAATTTACTTATCAATATATACATTTTAGGAGACGGTGGAAATCCCTTACAGCCTTGGTTGTTAACACCATACAGAAATGCCGTACCTGGTTCCGTCGAACAAAAATTTAATGATATCCATTCGAAATGCAGGAATATAATAGAAAGAACCAATGGTGTTTTAAAAGCCAGATGGCGATGCCTGCCTGGTGCCAGAGAGCTGCATTACGAGCCAAAGAAAGCGGCTAAAGTTGTTAATGTTTGTGCAGCGTTGCACAATATTTGTATAGCATATAAATGCCAAATTGAAAGAACAGCAATGCAAGACATGGAAGAAAATGTTACCGCTCAAGATACAAATCCAGTTGAAAACGACCAGTATTTGGCTACTGCTCAAAGAATCAGAAATAATATAGCAAACTCTTTATAAAAAATATGTTTGTAAAAAATATATAGACATTTCCGGTTGCCATCTGGCAATGCATCCAAAGTTCAGTTGCCATCCATCCAATTAGTTATATGTATGTATACAATAAAAACTAACATTTCTTTTAAAACTCATAAAAATTCATTTATTTTATTTTTTTTACTTTTTTAGAAATGTAAATTACATGCTATATTAACATTAAATAATAATATATTCACAGATTAATTCAGGTAGCAATATGTAAAAAAAATCTTATATATATTCACAGATCAGTTCTCTAAATCTGAAAAAAAAATTATAAAATTATAAATAAACAAAATCTATTGGCTTAGTTATTACCTTCCATTATATGGAGTTCCATTTTCTCTATTTCTATTAATCGTCTACTTTTTTCTATCTTTCAACTTCTTTGCATTTTGCTGTTCCATGATTTTCAATTTTTTTGCTTTGAGATCATTACTCTTTTCTAACGCACGATACATTCTTTTTAAAGCATTCTCTACTACAGTACAACAATGTAAAACTATTATTAATTCTTTCATTATATTTTTGTTCTATAAATTGAATGAATGCAGCCTTTTACATCTCTCTTTTTTATTTGTCTATTCTTTTCGTTTTGCTTCTTAATATTATGAACATACATATGTATATGCATACTTACATACATATTGATACATTTGTAACGGGGTTGAATTTAATAATTGTTCTTTTGCATTGTAAGTTAGTAGCTGCTGAATATTCAAGGAATAAAGTCGCAAACGCAAAATTCTTAACAAGTGTTTCATTATATTAATTATCTAAACAAACAATATTTATTGCAACATTTTAATTTGGCGACCGTGACAGGACACTGCATATCAATAAAATAGTGTTCTAAAAAATTCGCAATAAAAAGAAAACTGTAAATTAAATTAAATTTTTTTTGAAATCGAAAGTCACACACGAGAAAGTTAAAAACTTTAATCATCAGTATCATCATTATCGTCTTCGCTTGCAAACACCTCTATCGTTTTTTCTTCTTCGTTACACACATCATCATCATTATCATCACTTAAGCCTAACAGACAACACAATCGTCATTATTAAAAATTTTATCGTCATCACATAGTATTTCAGTAGTACAGTCATCACATAACCAGCATTATTAATTTATCATCATTATCTTCAAAATTTCTTCAACTGAATTGCTAGCCACTGAACACTGCCGTTGTTCATCAACATCGACGTCGCGCAAGGTCAACAACGCATACACACATATTCATACATATAGTTGGTTTGTTAACAAATAAGCCAGTGTTGAACAGTTTGGTCATCAGTTGGTACTTTTTTTTAAACTTGTACCTTCATTTATATTTTGAATTACAATACTAATTTTAAACCTTTTTAGTTTGAAATAAGTACCGATAAAGGGGAAACTGATAATCTTGCCTCATTAAAGGTGCAAAGATCAACAATGAAGCGTAATATTACACAAATGAAAGCAAAAGTGGACAAGGATGGTGCTTCATCTGACTACACGATACTGGAATGCCGTTTGCAGATTTTGGAGTCTTACTTCAAGCAAACAAGCTATATTCAATCTCAAATTGAGAAACTAGATCCTGCTGATATTCATCGATCGGATCTAGAAGAGATTTTCATCTCAGCTAAAGCAGCGTTGATCACCCTTATGAACAAGAAGCGAAGTAATAACGATGTTGAACAAAGTTTTTAAACGCAACAAGTGCTCCGTTTTCGCATCAGAATCATTTGCCCAAACTCAAACTTCCTAAATTTGACGGAAAGTATTCCGAGTTTTCCCGATTTATCAGTTCGTTTAACACTTTAGTCAACGAAGATGCTAGCATTCCTACTATTGATAAATTTAATTATTTATTAGATTGCTTATCGGGTCAAGCGTTGGCAGTTGTCGAGCCGTTCCAGGTAGTTGATTCAAACTACAAGTTGGCTTTGAACCGTTTGAAGGAAAGATATGACAACAAACCATTAATTTTCATCGATCTCATCAATTCTTTGTTTTCTATCGCTCCTATCTCCGAACCTAATGCCACATCATTGAGATCAATTATTGATAACGTTGCTAGTCTTCGAAGTTCTCTTCTTTCATTGGGAAAAGAGCTTGACGTGATGAACGCAATGATAATTCACGTCGTTCTTTTCAAAATAGATGCTGAATCTAAAAAGGTTTACGATGAGAAACAAGAATTTAAATCTTTGCCTTCCTGGGACGATTGTTATACAATTCTCAATCGCCGTTGCCAATTCCTTGAAAGTCGGACTACGGAAATCGATTCGTTTCAACAGCGCCATCAAAAATCTAAACCTATTACTAGACGTCCTAGTTCATCGTTAGTAATTTCATCGACCCCTTGTGAATATTGCAAAAATAACCAACATTCTATTGGATCTTGCCCAACTTACTTAGCGTTGCCTGTAGTTCGTCGTTTTGACTTTATTAAATTAAAATTTTCGATGCCGTATTTGTCGTATTTCACATCACACGACATTACTCAACCCCAGCTCATCACAGGCAACTGATTCTCATACTTCGTTAATCCACCATAGTTCATCATTACCTCAATCACAATCTCATCGTTCATCGCAAAATCAGCATACATCATCAAATATTTCGCGACAATCTCACATCCCATCAACTCAACAATTTTCGTCATCGTTTCAACGTATTGCACCACAACAACAATTGTCGTCAAACCCATCGACTAGTTCTGCTGGAATTCATTTAACTACACACTCATCGTTCCTTACTCGTAGCAGTCAGGTTAATCTTTTACCTACAGCAGTTGTGTTTATTAAATATTTCTATGGTAATTATTAACCTATTCGTGCTTTATTGGACTCCTGTTCGGAACTTAATTTGATAACTCAAGATGCTGTAAGTCGCCTTCGATTAAAACAAACACGATCTCAACAAGAAATCACTGCTGTGGAAAATATTCGTTCTCAATTTTGTTGTTTCTGCCACCATAAAGTCTCGCTTAACCGATTTCGAATGGACTTCTAATTTTTTCGTAACCAAATCTATTTCATCGCTACAGCCAGCAGAACGCATCAATACTGCCGATTGGAACGTTCCAGATGACCTTGAAATGGCAGATCCACAGTTTCACAAACCTCAGCGAATTGATCTTTTGATAAGCGCTGAAATTTTCTTCGATCTCTTATTAACTGGTAAATTCTCTCTCGGAAACAATCGCCCTTGCATTATAAATACATCGCTGGGTTGGATAGTAGGCGGTAAGGTGAACAATCAACAACAACATCGTTCTTTGAAGTGCAATTTAATTACGAAAACTCAAGACATAGATACTCTGTTGAGGGCGTTTTGGGAAATCGAGGAATTTGCAAAGCCTAAGTCGTCCAGAACCAAAGAAGAAGAACTTTGTGAGCAGCATTTTATTAAAAACACCATTTTTACTTCAGCTGGTAAAGTTCAGGTACGTTTGCCTTTCAAATCTAATATTCATCAACTTGGTAGTTCATTTGATACTGCTCGTCGACGTTTTCTATTTCTTGAAAAGCGACTTTTAAAAGATGACACATTAAGAAAAATGTATATTGAATTTATCGACGAATATATTAACCTTGGTCACATGTCACCTGTTTCCTTTGATAAACTCAACTCTTCGCACTATATAATCCCACACCATTGTGTTCTTCGCCCTCAAAGTTCATCGACAAAACTCAGAGTTGTCTTTGATGCGTCCTGCCGTACATCTTCTAACATTTCTCTCAACGAAACATTAATGGTTGGCCCTACTATACAACAGGATTTAATCACAACAATCTTTGCATTTCGACTAAACAAATTTGCTTTACCGGCAGACATCTGCAAAATGTATCGTCAATTTTTGGTAGACGAAAATGATCGAAAGTACCAGCTCATTTTATGGAGAAGTAACGTAAATGATCCCTTAATATTATACCAGCTGAACACGGTAACTTATGGCACTTCTGCAGCACCGTTTCTAGCTATAAGGAGTTTATTTTTTATTGCTGATTTCTATAAGACTACCTTTCCAATTGGCTCTGAAGTTCTCAGACAAGATCTCTACGTTGATGATCTTCTTACGGGGGCAGATGATATTGTCGAACTCTCTAAGAAAACATCTGAAATAATACGCATTTTAGAAAAAGCTGGCATTCAGTTGAGTAAGTGGAATTCAAATTGTCCCCACTTAACGCCATCTGCTAGTGAAATTCCTTTAAAAACAGCTGACGACAATATTGCCAAAACATTAGGAATGTCCTGGAGGCCAAAGGAAGATGTTTTCTGTTTTCGTTTCAGTCTACCAATAGTTGAAGTTCCCACAAAACTTTCCGTTTTATCGACTGTTGCAAAAGTCTATGATGTTCTCGGTTTGTTAAATCCAATAGTAATAACTTGTAAAATTTTAATTCAAGAAATGTTTTTTTTTTTTTTTTTTTTTTTTTTTTTTTTTTTTTTTTTTTTTTTTTTTTAAGTTACATTTATTTAAATTACAATCTATCCTAGGACAATAAGCAATTTTGAAGAAGTATTTAAGATGACTGTTACCGCCACTGTCTCCCAAGTATTTGCCGATTTATCGATTTATCGGTAACTTTGAGATGTCATACCTAAATGTCAAAAAATCATGACAAGAAACCATTTCCTTTTTCTTTTCTTTCCACAATTTTCTAGAAACTAACACGAATTTGTGCAGATAAAATCTAACCTAATTAAATTAAAATAAAGTAAATTTAAATCTTTTAAATATTCTCGTGCTTAGCTTTCACACCAAAAAAGTATGTAACTCTATAATTAATAAAATATTGTAATTTACTTTAAATAATCTGTACACTTTAGGAATTTTAACAAGCAAATAAATTGAATTAATATAAAAGAATTTGAGTTTTATTTGCTGTTCATAATCTGGTGGAAGCTTTGCACTCGGGCGAATTCCGGCAACAAATTTAAAATTCTTTTTTGTGGCAAGCTTCAAGTTCCCGCATCACGTACATAGTGTCCAACATAACCTCAAAGCAGTGTGAAGTTAACCAACCACGGTCCAAATACACCCAAAGAAAAACCACGTCCAACTGGCAGAAACTGTAAGTCCCAAAATATGGAAAACTTTTCTTTACAGGGTCAACCACCACAACAAAACCAACTTCCGTCCAACACCAACTTACCACCTGCACAAAACTGTCCGGTTTGTAATGAGCCACCCACAAGGCAATGTATACTGTGTCATAAATGCCAAAAAAGTCATCACCTTAATTGTGTCAACAAAAACAGTAATGAAGAAACTTTTACATGCGCTAATTGTGCCAATAGAGCTCATGTTTCAGGCTCACCAAAGTCTACACGAAGTCACCGTAGCAAAGCCTCCAGCACTTCAAAAAGTTCAACCATCCGAAGGAAGAATCTAGAACTTCAGCGTCTTGAAGAAGAAAGGCAGCTCGCTAAAGAGAGAGACACTGAATTCTTAAAACAAAAATATCAATTGTTGCAACAGGAAGAAGAGGAACTTGATGATCGTAGCTCCGTAGATATCAATTCCGTACATGAATGGCTTAACAATCAACCCAACCTTCCAAACTTTTCTAAGGCAATACAAACTAGTGTACCACCGCTTAACGTTAATGTACAAAATTGTACTAACGAAAATAATAATGTAACTTCTGCAATCCCAATGTCAAGCCAAGGTCAAGTAGCAACACAATCTTCTCAAAATAATATGCCAATAAAAACCGCAAGTACAAACTTTCAAAATAAAGTACCACATTCTTATTTAAATTCAACCTCAAATAATAATACAACCACATTTATTAATAAAGCAGAAATTGCAACAACACAAACAACAACAGCTGTACCATCCAACAACATTTCTTTAGGAGCACCTGCTAATTACACTTTTCGTCCATCGTTTTCATCTATTCCTCACAATACCGTTACCCCCAACCTCACCCATCAGCAAATAACATCGAGACAAACTGTTCCAAAAGATCTACCCTATTTTACTGGCAATCCAGAAGAGTGGCCTCTTTTCAGCTCCACATTCGATTGGTCTACGGAAGTATGTGGTCTAACAGATGCCGAGAACTTGATTCGTCTACAAAAAGCTCTGCGAGGAGATGCTTTGAAGTCTGTACAACACATTTTAATCCACCCGTCCTGTGTACCGGCCGCAATTTCAACCCTTAAATTATTGTATGGACAACCAGAAAAGATCCTCCATTCATTGAAACAAAAAATACGATCATTACCAACAGTTAATGTTAACAAGCTGGAAACAATTACCTCATTTGCCGTACAGGTTAAAGGTCTCCAGGCCACAATAGAGGCTTGTGGTCTCCTCGATGAGCTCAATAATCCGTCATTGTTACAAGAATTAATTTCCAAATTGCCGTCATATTTTCAGATTAATTGGGGAACACACAAAATGAATTTATCAAAACAAAATAAGCACGTTAACTTGGCAGAATTTTCGGCATGGATTTTTGATATTGGTGTTTCTGCTAGCTGCGTTAACATTGACAGCAGTTCTAGCTCTGCCGCAGAGACTCTCTCACGTAACAGGCAGAAAAATGTTTATATACATACTCACACTGAACAGAGTAGAAAATGTATCGTGTGCAGTGGTGACTGCAACAATGTTGCTAGCTGTGAAAAATTTAAGAAGAAGGATAGAACAAATAAATGGAATATAGTGAGAGAATTCAATCTCTGTAAACAATGTTTACGTAAACATTTTGGCAAATGCAATAGCAACAATGTTTGTGGTGTTGATAATTGCCAATTTAAACATCATTATCTTTTGCATAAAAAATTAGAACATGTAGATAAAAGGGAAAAGTCAAATGCTGCTGAATCAAATAAAAACAAAGTTTCAAAGCAAAACAATGAAACACAGAGTTGTAACACGCACAGTGCCTCGGGGTGTAACAATTTATTTAAAATTATTCCAGTAACAATTTATGGCAATGAAAATAAATTTATAGATACATTTGCGTTTATTGACGACGGTTCGTCAACTAGTCTGATAGATGAGCAGATCATTAACGACTTAAATCTATCCGGCCCCTCAGAACCTTTATGCCTAAAATGGACAGGGAATGTCGAACGAAATGAGAATAACTCTCGTCGACTTTGTATAAATGTGGCTGGTCCTAATAAAAAAGTTCATACAGTAGATGTTCGAACAGTAAAACATCTTTCATTACCAAAACAAACTGTTGATATTAAAAAACTTGTAGAAGATTTTCCTTATTTAGCAGGATTACCTTTGAAAGGTTATATTAATGCCACTCCGCGACTACTAATTGGCTTAAATAACTCCAGTCTTTGTGTTTACAATAATATTAAAGAAGGTAATCTTAGTGAACCTGTAGCAATCCGCACCCGTCTTGGCTGGTTGATATACGGTGCAATGAGAAATAAGTTTATAGAACACCATCATTGCCATGTAGACGAATGCAGTAATAAAATACTATCCGATTTAATGAAAAAATTTTACACATTGGAAACTGCCTGTACAGATAATGCTACAGCCATGATGAGTAAAGACGATGAAAAGGCCATGTCTATTCTAAAAAAGTATACCAGGCAACGATCGGATGGACATTACGAGACTGCACTGCTGTGGCGAAATGAAAATGTTTTAATGCCAAACAGTTACGAAATGGCACTAAAGAGGTACAAGTGTTTGGACAGAAAGTTGAAAAGCGATAATAATTTGAACGAAATTTTTAACAAAACCATTTGTGAGTATAATTCAAAAGGATATACAGTGGTGGACATTAGGTTAGCACATTAGCTATATACACATTTCCGCCACCGTGCTTTACTGTTTTCGATGTGTATTTCGGGTTGTGCTGCGTGTTTGGAGGACGCCATA
The DNA here is from genome assembly GCA_930367235.1 of Sarcophaga rosellei. NCBI lineage: Eukaryota > Metazoa > Arthropoda > Insecta > Diptera > Sarcophagidae > Sarcophaga > Sarcophaga rosellei. The sequence continues at coordinate 49,904,202 of OV884019.1, read as the reverse complement.
CACAACGTTTTCCGTCAGATCCGAAACGACAGAACTTTGTTTCGTCACTCCAGAGAACATTTCTCCAAAAATTTATTTGCTTCTCTAAATGCTCACGGGTAAATGAAATTCGAAGCTTCAAATTTTTCTTTGATACAAGTGGCTTATGTTGTACAATGTAGCCACGCAAATTTCTCTCATTTAATCTTCTTCTAATTGCTCGTGAGGAGATGCTGATTCCAAATTTTGATGAAAACTCTCTATTAATTTCATTGGAAGTTACAAATGGGTCCACAACAGCTGCTCTATAAATGAAGGAATCTTGTCTACGGGTGGTTTTTCTTGGTCTTGGGGTTTGTGTGACATTTTTGTTCGTCCCATAGGTTTGAATGTGTCTTAATCCATTGTACACCATCTTTCTGGAGCAGTTTAATATGGATGCGATCTCACCAACAGTGTTTCCTTTCGAGCTCATTCGCTGAATTATATGGCGCTGCGCTTCTGTACACCATTCACTTTTAGCCATTTCTAATTATTAATTTGCATTTTTATTTAAATTTTTTAAATAAAGCATTTATAAAACTTACCAATTAGAGATTTTAAGCACAAAAATAATAAAATAAATATTTGTGTATCAGAATTTCTGAAATGTGCTAAATTAGTGTCCAGTTCAAATTACTTATTATTTGCAAATTATGCAAAATAAAATAAGAATAGCAAAAGAGAAACAAGCAAAAAATAACGGTACATAATGATTACACCATATACAACATTTATAGGTAAATACTTAATTTAATTTTCATAACTAGCAGAAATATACGCTTTTGAATTCAACGCATATGAAGTGTGCTAACCTAATGTCCACCACTGTATAACCAAGATCGTAAAAGACTGTAAAACGTCAACCAAAGAAGAAAAGGTTTGGTATCTGCCAATATTCCCCGTTTTCAATAAAAACAAGCCTGGGAAAACCAGAATAGTATGGGACGCAGCTGCAAAGGCATACGGTCTATAGTTAAATGATATGCTGATGAAAGGTCCAGACATGCTGTGCTCGCTTCCTTCAATACTCATTCGTTTTCGTGAAAAGACTATAGCCATTTGTGGTGATATAGAACAAATGTTTCACCAGGTGTTCATAAGAGAGGAGGATCGTAATGCCCAGCGGTTTCTATGGCGTGGTGAGAGCGATCAACCAGACGTTTATGTTATGAACGTGATGATTTTCGGAGCATCCTGCTCACCATGCATCTCGCAGTACGTAAAAAATACTAATGCCGAAAAATTTATTGATAAATATCCGATTGCTGCAGCCGCTATAAAAAATAATCATTATGTGGACGACTATTTGGATTCAGTTGACACAGTAGACGAGGCGATTAAATTAGCTCAAGAAGTTAAATACATTCACGGAAATGCTGGTTTCAATATAAGAAACTGGATTTGTAATAATAAAGATGTTTTGGCTGCTATAACTGATAGCGATGTTCAACAACATAAGAGTCTTAATCTCGGAAGTGGAACAGAAGTAGAGAAGGTGCTTGGTGTTTTCTGGAAACCGTCAGACGACACCTTTACGTTTAAAGTTTCTGCAAATATTGCCAACAATATACTAACAGAAAACAAAATTCCGTCGAAACGTGAACTCCTAAGATTTTTGATGCCAATATATGACCCTTTGGGTCTTATTGGTCACTATTTAATGTACCTGAAAATAATACTTCAGGATGTGTGGAGGAGTGGCGTAACATGGGATGAAAAAATTCAGTCGCATCACATGGCTAAGTGGGCTAAATGGCTATCATTCTTTCCAGAAATTGAAAACATTTCAATACCACGATGTTATCTTCAAACTTTTAGTAATTATCACGAAATTGACGTGCAGTTGCATACATTTGCCGACGCCAGTGAAAATGGCTATGCAACAGTTTCTTATTTTAGGATTTCGAATGGTAGTGATGTTGTTGTGTCTCTGGTTGGATCGAAAACGAGAGTTGCCCCACTAAGAGTAGCCTCTATTCCCCGTTTGGAACTAATGGCTGCTTTAATTGCATCACGTTTTGCTAATAGTATTATAAGAAGTACAACTATAAAAATCAGCCAAATGGTGTTCTGGTCTGATTCTAAAACTGTCATTAGTTGGCTTAAGTCAGATCAAAAAAGGTACCATCAATTCGTAGCGTTTCGCGTAAGTGAAATTCTCGACACTACTGACATAGATGGGTGGCGATGGATTTCCGGTAAATTAAATGTGACAGACGAAGCAACAAAGTGGTCCAAAGCTGGACCAGATTTGTCAAATCACAGTCGATGGCAAAATGGTCCAAGTTTTTTGAAACAGCATCCAAGTTTGTGGCCGGTAGATAATGACATAGGCGCTAACGTTGATTGTGAACTCAAACAACATGTACTTCATATAATAGAGGTTAACCATTTGGTCCAAATTGAGCGTTTTTCTCAGTGGCGTAGAGCAATTAGGTCGGTTGCCTATGTCATACATTACATAAATAAACTAAAAAATAGTACAACTTTGAACAATATATCCCAAGACGAACTGAAAAAGGCGGAAATCGTTCTTCTTAAGCAAGCTCAAATGGACAAATATTTAGAAGAAATAACAAAGCTCAAATGTGATGGCAAAATTGGCAAGAGTAGTTCTCTTCATAAACGTTCTCCTTTCTTAGATAGCGATGGTGTTTTACGTATTAACGGCCGAATAGATTATGCTGATGTTCCATATGAACTTAAACACCCAGCTATTATGCCGAAACAATGTTACACCACTGAGCTAATAATACTACACTTTCATGCAAAATACCATCACGGAAATCACGAAACTGCAATAAACGAAATTCGACAAAAATATTATGTGCCTCGCCTAAGAACAACTTTTAAAAAGGTTTTACGAAAGTGTCAAATGTGCAAAGTGAGTAAAGCAGAACCAACATATCCGCAAATGGCAAGACTTCCTAGGGCTAGGCTATCAGCACATGTTGCACCTTTTACATTTACTGGACTTGATTTTTTTGGCCCAATTTTGGTTACCGTCAATAGACACAAGGAGAAACGATACGGAGCACTGTTCACCTGTCTAACTATTCGGGCCGTTCACATTGAGATAGTACATTCCTTAACCACCAATTCATGTATTTTGGCCATCCGGAATTTTATGGCCAGACGTGGTACGCCAAGAGAATTTTTCAGCGATAACGGTACCAACTTTGTTGGAGCAGAAAGGGAGTTACGCGATGCTATAAAAGAGGTTGATTGTAATGAGTTTGTACACAATTTCACAACAGCTACTACTAAATGGAATTTCAATCCGCCCGCTGCCCCACATATGGGCGGAGCGTGGGAACGTATGGTACGTTCTATTAAAACTGTTCTTTATAAAATAATGCCATCAAGATCCGTCAATGATGAGACAATCCGCAGTATGATGGCTGAAGTCGAAAATATTGTAAACTCACGCCCGCTTACTTATGTGCCAATAGACAACGAAAATCAGGAGGCGTTAACCCCTAACCATTTACTGTTAGGAAGTTCAAATGGCATCAAACCATTAGCTGAGTATGACGATTCCAGCATGGTGGTCAAGAATAGCTGGTTGCAATCGCAGATGTATGCGCAAAATTTTTGGAAAAGATGGCTGACAGAGTATTTACCATCGCTTACATGCAGGACCAAATGGTTCGAAAAGTCGAAGCCGATAAGTGTTGGTGATTTGGTGATTGTGGTTGACCCTTTAAGTCCCCGTAATGTATGGCCTAGGGGCAAAATATTGGAGACCAAAGTTGCCAAAGATGGACAAGTGCGCAGCGCAAAAGTTATGACGGCTTGTGGTGTATTGGAGAGGCCGGTGACTAAGTTAGCTGTACTCGACGTGGCTCAAGATAAGGAGTAGGTCATCGAATGCTATTCTCGCCATACTGTGGGGGGGTGTTACCGCCACTGTCTCCCAAGTATTTGCCGATTTATCGGTTACTTTGAGATGTCATACCTAAATGTCAAAAAATCATGACAAGAAACCATTTCCTTTTTCTTTTCTTTCCACAATTTTCTAGAAACTAACACGAATTTGTGCAGATAAAATCTAACCTAATTAAATTAAAATAAAGTAAATTTAAATCTTTTAAATATTCTCGTGCTTAGCTTTCACACCAAAAAAGTATGTAACTCTATAATTAATAAAATATTGTAATTTACTTTAAATAATCTGTACACTTTAGGAATTTTAACAAGCAAATAAATTGAATTAATATAAAAGAATTTGAGTTTTATTTGCTGTTCATAATCTGGTGGAAGCTTTGCACTCGGGCGAATTCCGGCAACAATGACGTTAATAGATGTACTCTAAAAAGTACAAATATAAGTTCAGAAATATCTTTTGTTTCACAATAGATAACTAATAATATAATAACATATATACAAATAACTTAATATCAGATTTATAATATTACAATTTTTTTTTTTATGAACAAATTTACATTAATATTTAACATTAATTGAAATATTTTTAAGTAATATTTTGAAAATATTATTATAATATTAGCATAGTAATACGGAAGGAAATACATATGTATACACAAATACTCGTATTTAATACACAGAAAACTATAAAGTAAAGTACGAATTACATAAAATACAACTATAAATTATTCAAATTTTAGTCGTTATCTTCGAAATGGGAGGTCTAAGACGTGGTATCTTTTAAGTCTTTTCGTTTCGTTCGAGTCGTCTAATAAACAAATAGCTAACGTATTGACATGGGTGTTCAGTCTAGATAAATATCTGTCACTGAATGTTCTTATAACCTCTTTAATTGTGGGCATTTGAAGGTCATTATGTATGGCTTCGTTAGTTATGTACCATGGTGCCTGAGTAATTAGTCTGAGGGGTTTTGACTGGTATCTTTGAAGTATTTCGAGGTTGGAGTTACTCGCAGTTCCCCAAAGTTCAATTCCGTATGTCCAGACAGGTTTTAGAATAGCTTTATACAATTTAAGTTTGTTTTCAATGCTCAGTTTTGAATTACCACCTAGTAACCAGTATAGGGTTCTGTTTTTGATGTTTAACTGCTCTCTTTTAGATTTTATGTGTTGTTTCCAAGTTAGTCGACGATCTAAATACATACCAAGATACTTAATACAGTCTTTGTTAGGGATTGGGGTGTTATCCGACGTCAATATTGGGCAGTCTCCTTTTCTTAAGGTAAATAGAACATGGGCTGATTTGTCTGCGTTAACCGCAATTTTCCATTTTTTTGACCATGTATTTATAATATCTAGTTGATTTTGAACTAGATTTGCAGCTATAATTGGAGATTCGTTTGATACCAGAATTGCAGTGTCATCAGCATACGTTGACACCTGTATTTCATCTAGTATTGGCATGTCAGCTGTATATATAGAAAAGAGAATGGGACTTAGCACACTACCTTGTGGAACTCCCGCTCTGATATCCATAATGTTTGACTTTTCGTCACAAATTTTTACATAGAATGTTCGATTTTGTAGGTATGATTTGATGATATGGTAAAAGCTAGCTGGAAGGAGAGTTTTTATTTTATACAATAAACCATTATGCCAGACTCTGTCAAATGCTTTTTCTATATCTAGAAAAACTGCTGTACAGTATTTTTTCTCTTCAAAACATGTTCTAATTGCATTTACCACGCGATGAATTTGTTCTATTGTTCCATGCTTTTTCCTGAAACCGAATTGGTAGTCGGGTACGATTTTTAAGCTTTCTAAAATTGGTGATAAACGTTTTAAAAATACTTTTTCAAATATTTTAGAAAAAATGCTAAGCAAGCTAATTGGTCTGTATGATGAGATTTCATTTTCAGGCTTATTGGGTTTTCTAATCATTATAATCTCAGCACATTTCCACTGTGATGGGAAGTAATTTATTCTTAATATGGTATTAAAAATATTGGCAAGATGAACTATTGCTTTTTTTGTGAGATTATTAATACCTTCGTATCTATGTTATCATAACCAGGAGATTTCCTAACATTTAACTTATTTATTTCATCCTTTATTTCTGAGGTGGAAATCGGCTTGACAGGTAAACTCATTTGACATGCAACTTCGAGAAATTGTAACACATCCTCATCTTGTTGAACATTTTCGTGCGATATATTAAATACATTGTAGAGATGATTTGCAAAAGCATCAGTCTGATCTACACCATGTACCATTTTGATCTTTGAACGGCGGATTTCTTTTTGTTGGACGTTTTAGGCATTTTGTGGCTCTCCACAGTTTGTGATCATTGTCATTATTGGTATTAATAGAATCGAAAAATTCACTTATTGAGACATTTTTAAGTTCTCTTAAGTGTAGTTTTAGTGATTTAGTTGCTTGGTTAAGTAAACGTTTGTCATTCGGATTCCTTGTTCTTTGCCAGTTTTGCCTTAATCGTCTCGCGAGTTTCAAAAGATATATTATAATTGTTTGTATTACTTACATTATTTTCTCTCGTTGACCTAGAAGCGGCATCATGTATTAGGTTTGTAAATTTTTCGACAGTATTATCTAACTCAGAACCGTTTGAGATAGTGGTGTTAAGGTTAATGTTAGCATCTAACCAATATGAAAAAGATTCCATATCAGTATTGTTTGTGATTAATTTTCCAAACTTAGGTAATTTTTTAATGGAAGTATTGTATGACATTATTATTGGTGAGTGGTCAGAACTTAATTCATAGTTATCCTTAATATCAAACATACTACTTGGTATTCCAGAGTAAATGAAAAAATCTAAAAGGTCAGGTATTTTTCTAGGGTCAGTAGGCCAATACGTTGGAGTTCCTGTGGACAACGTAGAGAGATTATTCTTCACTAAGCACTTATATAGTTCTCTTCCTTTCGGGTTAATTAGGCGTGATCCCCACCAAGGGTGTTTTGCATTATAGGCGCCACCGGCTATGAACCGCGGACCAAGTTTATTGAAGAAATTTTCAAAATCCAAGCATTTTAAGTTGTGGCGGGGAGGAAAATAAACTGCACAAATTGAGACCAATGAATTGTTACTTATTATTTTAATAAAGGTAGCTTGTAAATATTCGGTGGATATGTGTTCCTCCGTTTGGTATTTAATATTTGATTTTATTAGTATAGCTGAACCTCCGTGGGCTCTATCGTTGGGATGGTTAGCAGTTATTAAATCAAAATTTTTTATTTTAAGAAATGACTTTTTTGTAAAGTGTGTTTCAGAGATTAGTAGAATATCTATAAAGTTAGTTTTCAAAAATGTTTCTACCTCCAGAATGTGATTTAGCAGACCGTTAGCGTTCCATGTTGCAATTCTAAAATCTATTGGCATAGTTTACCACATATTAATGACATCATATTTAGTAAAGTGTTTATCATCTCCATTTGTTTTGTAAGGAGGGTTTCAATTTTTTCCAAAAGAGAATTTTCGCTGGTATTGTTAGATAAGTTGTTGCCTCTTACTGCATCAGAATAAGAAATATTATGTGTCATTGGTGGGCTTACATTATTTACAAATTCTATATTTTGAGAATTTGGTACTGGTTTTCCATGGTGGTAATTAGCTATTTTGTTTTGCATTTTTCTTTTTAATTCTTGATGGACAATGCATCCTCTATAACTAGCTGGGTGAGATTCCTGGCAGTTGGCACACTTGGGAGGTGAATCTTTATTTTTTGTACACTCAGCAGTGATGTGGCTTGCTCCGCATTTGACGCATTTGTAGGGTTTGTGGCAGTAGGATTTGGTGTGGCCGTACTGTTGGCAGCGATGACATTGCGGAATATTTTTGACCTTGCGTGGCGGTTCTATATTAACAATCGCATTGTTTATGTGTGTTATATTATAAATTTCTTTATTGTTGTCTCTAGGTTCAAGATCAACAAAGAACATTGAGAGTGGTTTTTTGGTTAGGTTACTCGTAATGTTAGAAATATTACGTACTTTATGATCATGTTTTTCAATAAAAGTCTTAATGTCGTCAGTATTAGTTGAGTAATGTAAATTTTTAATAACTACTCTGTAAGCCCTATCTTGTTTGATCTGAAAAGTGTGAAAGCTAATATTCTTAATCTTAAGATACGAAACAAGAGTCCTATAAGAGGTAATAGTTTTAACCATAACTCTGATTTGACTGTCACCAAGAGCCTTGTAGGTGTATTGAGTGGATGGTATAACAGTTGAAAAGGTTCGATTCATGTCTTTAACATTGGTAACGTTTGGAATGTATAAGGGGGGAGGTCTAGGTTCAGTAGAGCTTTCTCCTTTGTTATATATAGCATTTTCATCATCTAGCTCTGCAAATCTGTTGGTTGAACAACTTGGTGTTTCGATTGTTGTTGCTTGGCGTTTATTTTTAAAAGTTCCTGGTGAGTTTCTTTGGCGACGTTTGTTGGAATTATTGATCGTCTGCCAATCACATTCACTGTCTTCATTATCATCTTCAATGTTTGATGTACTAGCAGTATTCATGCTAGCTGCCTGTTTTTTGTTTATTGTTTGCTTCAAAATATCAAAACAATGTTTGGAATTTATTTTTACGGTTTTTTTTTTTTTTTTTTGTTTTTGGGTATTGTTTATTTGCTTGTTTTTTTTTATTTTTATTCCTTTTCTCCTTTTCTTTCTTTTTTTTTTTTAAATGATCTTGCATATGTAATGTAATTGTTTTTGTTTAATGCAATTGCATTTAGCAATGCACTTAGGCAAGTGATTTTGTTTTTTTTTTTTATTATATGACCTATACTGATTTAATTGTTGTTTTTAATAATGCACAGTTTGGTTTGAAAATTCCGTCAACATAAAGATAGCACGTCTTATCGCTTTCGCTCTTTAATAACGACTGAATTCAAGAAATGTGGAAACAACATTTGGATTGGGATGCGCCATTAGGTAAGCGTTTGGAAAGTCGTTGGCGACAAATTGAACACAGTTTTTCATTTATTAATCAAATTGAGGTCCCAAGATTTGTTGGAGCTACACCAACGACAATATTTACTGTCCACGGATTTGCTGACGCTTCCCAATTGGCATACGGCTGTTGTTTTTACTTTTCAGTGGCTCAAAACAATGAATATAAATCAACTTTGCTCATTGCAAAGTCAAAGGTAGCTCCAGTTGTTCAACAATCTTTACCTCGTTTAGAGCTCTGTGCTGCCCTACTGCTCAGTCAAACTTGGAAAAAAATCCAACACAAATTTCATCGTTACACTTATCGCATCTACTTTTGGTCTGATTCTAAAATCGTTTTGAATTGGCTAAGCAATCACTCATCGTCGTATGTTTGTTTCGTCGCAAATAGAGTTTCAGAAATTCAAAATCTCACTCACAACATCCCTTGTTGTGCCTTCTAAAAAAAATCCTGCGGATGTTGTTTCTCGAGGTTGCCTAGCACAGGAACTAAGCTCAACGATTTGGTTCAGTGGCCCAAAATTAATTTCACAAAATGAGAACATGTGGCCTAAAGGTGACAATGAAATAGTCAATTTACCTCAAACTGAAATGAGAAAATCTGTTTTTAGTACGACTACTGCTAGCGAAACTATTATTCACAAATTAATCTATCGTCAATCTTCGTCTTCTTCATATCGTCGCATATATTCATCGCTTTTTGAACAAATCAAATCGTAATCCTATTGTATCATCGGAAGAACTACAATCTTCGTTTTGGAGAATTGTGTATGACATTCAACAAACTGAATTCAAACACGAAATCGATCTGATCAACAGGAAAAAGGTCTTAAAGACAAGTCTTCAAAAATTATCACCATTCCTCGATAAGGTACAATGCTGCAATTCAACATTAATCATTGTCAGAGTTGGCGGTCGGCTAGCAAATTCAGATTTACCATACAACACAAAATTTCCAGCACTCTTATCAAATCATCGTTTCATTCAACTTTTCGTCCAACAACTTCATCGCAAAAATTTCCATGCTGGTCCAAAAGCACTCATCGGCATTCTTCGCCAACAAGTTTGGGCAATCAACGCTAGAGACATCGTACGAAAAGTGGTGCGGAACTGCACCCACTGCTTCAAATATAAACCCAGACTTTTACAACAAATAATGGGCGATCTTCCCGCAGATAGATTGAAAGTTCAACGTCCATTTTTTCATCACTGGTGTAGACTTTTGTGGTCCATTTTACACTACTTATCGCATTAGAGGAAAACCTCCTTATAAAACTTATGTGGCTATATTCGTTTGCTTTTCATCTAAAGCCGTTCATATTGAACTCGTGTCGGATTTGTCTACTAGCAATTTTCTTCTTTGTCTCAAGAGATTTGTCGGTCGTCGTGGCATACCTAAAAAACTCTATTGTGACAATGCGACAAACTTCGTCGGTGCTAACTCGAAGCTTAAGGAGTTTGGACAACGTTTTTTCGATGACGCCAACATAAAAAATATGATGCAGTATAGTGCTGTAACAGGCTTCACATTCTCTTTTATTCCTCCTCCCTCTCCCCATTTTGGTGGCCTTTGGGAGGCGGCCGTAAAGTCAACAAAAACTCTTTTAATAAAAAACATATCGAAGGCTGGTGTTACGTACGAAGAACTTCAAACAGTACTTATTGAAGTCGAAGCTATCTTAAATTCTCGACCATTAGCACCTCGCTCTGATGACCCAAACGACGGCGAAGCTTTGACGCCAGGGCATTTACTAATTGGGTCCTCTCTACTGGCATTACCAGAGGAAAATATAGACAACTACAAAAAGGTCAATTACCTAAAACGCTGGCAATTAGTTACGTTTCTTAAGCAACAGTTTTGGCGATTATGGGTTCGAGACTATGTTTTAAATTTGCAACAAAAGGCTAAATGGTTTAAATCCTCAACAAACATCCATGAAGGTGCATTAGTCATCGTATACGAAGACAACATCCCACCACAGCAATGGGTTCTCGCTCGGATTGTTAACGTCATTCCCGGTCGTGATGGCAAAGTTAGAGTGGTTGATTTGAAAACACCAAAGGGAACTTTTCGAAGATCTATTCATAAAATTGCACCTCTACCTATCAATGAAGTTAATTGAAAGTCCCTTTCAATGGGGGCAGGATGTTGGGTCAGAACAGTGTCAACAATGTAAAACTATTATTAATTCTTTCATTATATTTTTGTTCTATAAATTGAATGAATGCAGCCTTTTACAACTCTCTTTTTTATTTGTCCATTCTTTTCGTTTTGCTTCTTAATATTATGAACATACATATGTATATGCATACTTACATACATATTGATACATTTGTAACGGGATTGCATTTTTGTATATTGGTTGAATTTAATAATTGTTCTTTTGCATTGTAAGTTAGTAGCTGTTGAATATTCAAGGAATAAAGTCGCAAACGCAAAATTCTTAACAAGTGTTTCATTATATTAATTATCTAAACAAACAATATTTATTGCAACAACTACTTTGTTGTGCTCTTTAATAGAATCACCAATTTCATTTATCTTACAGCATATGTTTTCTTGCACTTTGATTTCTTTATCAATTAAGCCTGCCGTGGTTAATTTTTCTTGTTGCTCTGTTCTTCTTCGTTTTAAGTGGTGTACATCTTTTTCACCAAATTTATTGTCGCTAATTGGGTCCTGCGTTGGCGATGTTACCTGTGTGGAACAGCAAGGTTCTTCAGAGTATTTTTAAGTGATGTTGGTGACACATTTTCTTTTTCATTGCCATAAAAGCTCTCTGGCAAACCAAACGTCCGAGTGCTTTCAAGTCCCTCTATCGATTCTCTCATACCAACTAGCTCATATATCAACTGTTCATTTGCTGAAAGGCGTTTGGACTGATTTGGTCCTCCTCCCGTCTCTCTTTGGTGTTTTAAATTTGTGGCAGCTTTTGATCGCACATATCTCTTCTGGTCTATCCAAACCTATTGTGTAAATTATGGGTTAAACAAATTATACCAATATACAAAATACTTTATTACTTTCTTCCACTCCGAGACATGTTTAATTGGAGGTCCAGCACTATTCAGCTCTTCAGAAAGTGAATTCCAAAATTCTGCCAACACGTCCCTAGGGATTTTTGAAAAACCACAGGCTATAGCCTTGCTAGTTTGCATTTTGTTAAGCAAAATTTCATTTTGAACTTTGTTAACACTTCTACTCCTAAAATAATTGAATATAAATTTAAATATTTTTATTTCAATAATTTAATACTTACATGATAAATGCAGATCCCTAGCAAAAACGATGTGAACAACTCAGAGGGTAAAATGAGAATATTACGAGGGGAAAAAATATTTACAATCAGGGAAATTTTTTTTTAAGGATATCATTCCCCTTTGAATTATCATCAAAAGGTAAACTAATAAGTGGGAAAAGTAGTTTATGATCGCAATTTTGGGAAATGGGAAAACATTTCAAGGGAAAAATTATTCATGATAGGGGTGATTGTTTTGTGAGCACAGTAGAAACACAACAATAAGTATTTATTTCTTTATTTTATTTAATTTCTAATTTCAAAATAATTTTTTTTATTATTATTCTTTTAATCAAAAATTAAAAATTTCATTATATGTATACATGTAATAATTTAAAAGTTTTATATACATAAATAAACATGAAGGTAGCAATGAGGGCATTATGTGTCAGTCATGTTCAACTTTCACGTAAAAACGTGAGAGTATTCTGTTTTATACAGATCGTTCCGTTTTGATAACGAGAGAGAAAATTCGCTACGGTACGTTACGGTTGGGTAACTCGCACTTAATTCAGTCCGTTTCTTTAGGACAAATTAAACTCAATAAAAGTCAGTCGTTGCTATTCTAAACTGAAACTTTCTGGGAGTTTTTCTCTTTTCCCAACTAACCTATTCTAAAAAAATTCTTCCTGGGAGATTTTACTTTCCTCCTATTCTAAACAAACTTCGAAACTGGGAAACTCTTCCCGGGGAAGAAAGTAGCTATTACGAATATCATAAAAAGAGGGAAAATGATAACAAATTTTGGGAATAATTCCGTCAAAAATTTGATAAATATCTCAATTTATTCATATTTTTAGGTCAAAAACAACAAATAAGAAACAGATAGAGAGCCTTATAGATGCAATGCAGTCCCACCCAGATGTTGGCGGATGGTTTAAAGGAAGCAAAGATGGCTTAAATGCAATATGGCGCAATTTAGAGGCGGAATTAAACGCTGCTGGGGCACCACTTAAAAGTATCGCCGAATGGAAAAAGGTATGAATTATTAAGTGGCAATAAATTTTCTTTTCAGAGCAACAAATGATAAATTTATTTTTCAGGTTTGGTGCGACCAAAAGAAGTATGTACGCCATAAAGCGGCACAAAATTTAATATTTTCTAGGGCAACTGGTGGAGGCCCAAATATGGAGCAGGGTTTTTCTGCAAATGAGGAAGTTATTTACAACCTGATTTGTATAAAAGACTCTGTGGAGGGCGTTTCTAAAAAATTCAGGTTAGGCGCATCTGGTGTAGAAAAAACGCTAGAAATATTGTTGGATTCCACACCCGATGATGAGCCTAAAAGCAGTGGTGTTGATAATGAAGAAACGCCCCAAAAGCCACCTGCGAAAAAGTTTAAGCTGGACTCCAGAGAGGATGCTAGCGAAGTTTTGGCATTGTTACCGAGTGACACAGAAACACCGCCAAAAGCACCGGTAAATAAATTTAAGCAAAAGCCGAAACAAACGTCTACTACCGACATTCTCAAAGAGAAGATTGTTATTCAAAAAGAAATGCTGGAGGTGATGAAGGAGCAGCTTCAGAGCACCAAAAAAATATATCGCTCTATTGATCACCTTCATGATTTAAAGAAGGCAGAGCTGGAAGAAATCAAACGGCACAACTTGGTGATGGTACAATTGAGACAGAGAAATCGAGGACAAAATTGAAAAAACCGTCGTCTTTTGGAGCTACAAGAGCTTAAGCACTGAAGGCAATTATATGCCATCAAGTACCTGTTATTTTTTTAAGACATGAATTCATTTTAATTTTTTACTTATTTAGCTTTAAGTTTTTTTTTTTATAAAATGTGATGACCAATGAATAAAATGTGATGTTTATTTTTTTAATTAACAATATTAAAAAAAGCGTTTAATTATTGTTATATTTTGAAATTTAAAAGAAAACTGAGATCAATTTAAAGCAAATAAAATTCACAGATTGTTTCCTATATTATTTCTAATATTTTGGGCAACGACCAAATACTGGGGAGAGGCTAAGGATATCACATCATCGTCTTGAACGCTGAGAGTTTCTACATTTTCTTCATCGTTAACTTCCATATTGCATTTGAAATAAATGCAAACGTTATGCAACGCACAGCATATGTTTATTATTTTAGCCGGCTTTTTTGGAGCATAGTATAATTCTCTGCATCGCCATCTGTTTTTCAGGACACCATTTGTACGCTCAATAACGTTAAGACACTTGGAATGAATTTCGTTGAATTTTATTTCAATAGACCCATATTGCGGACATCTGTGAGGGGTTATAAGCCATGGTTCTAATGAATAACCTGCGTCTCCTAGTAAAAAAATATAAATCTATTAATATTTCAATATTGTTTTGTTAATATTTAAAACCTTACCAAGGGGCCAATAATTGCTACCGTTTCGGAGGTATTCTTGCTCAAGATGATCTCTGAACTCACTGGTGTTCCAAATAAAAGAGTCGTGACACGCTCCAGGATGAGAGGCATCTACGTACTGAATCCTTAGCTCATGGTCACAGATCTGTAATTTTTTATTGTTTTAAAATTTGGGTTGAAATATTTTTGACAAAATTGATTTACCAGTATTACATTCAAGCTGTAGTGCCCCTTCCTGTTATAGTATAGGTGCTTATTACTAGACGGACATGAGTTCCGTTAACGCATCTTATAACGCTTGGAATACCATGCTTTCTATAAAAATTTAACGCAATTTTACGCTTTTCATCCTCTGTTTTGCAAAAAGTTATCCATCTTTGACATAGATGCTCCTCAAATATATTTATAACTTCTGCCAAAATTTTACTGAAGGTCCTTTGTGCCACAGACACATCAGAGTCCTTCCCCACACCCGTTTGGTACCCACCTTCGGCCATGAAGCGAAGCGTTGCACTTAAGTTTACGAGTGGGGAAACTGCAAGTGACTGTCTCTTTAGTGGAATAAAGGCTGGTTTATTTACCCTGTAATATTTTTCAAGTCTAAAACACATTTTTTTATTCAATTATAGTACTTTTTAAGGAATCTACTTACAAAGTTTGCGGTAGCTCAAGTGGGTTAGTGGCATCACGTAATATTTTTCTTGCTAACCTCTGTTCATTCTTGTCCAGTACTTCACTTTCATCGTTTTCTTCTTCAACTAACATTATACATGCCGCACTAAACATTATTTTTTTTTCTCTAACCTCTTTTTTCACTCCAAAAATTTTTACTTTTAAAATTTATAAAATTAAATTGGTAAATTTGCAAAATTTTTTTGTAAACATTAGATAAAAGAAGAAAAACAGCTGAATTCGAATTCTCTCTCGCTTCCCAGACTGTTCAGAATTGGAGGATTTTATTTTTGGGAAAAACTTATTCTCTGGGAATTCATTTCCCTGGGAGTTTTAAGAATTGGGCTGAGTGTGTTTCAACATCGAAAAGCCTGGGTTTGAGCCCCAGGCCAGACATCAAAACGAAATATGAAAAAAAAAATATTTCTTCGGCCACTACCTCTCTGCAGATTTCTGTCAAAATGTCTGAGAGTAAATAAATTTGCCATTAAAAAGTTTCTCAAAATCTGTCGTTCGGAGCCGACGTTACTGTAGGTCCCGCCACTCAAGTATAAAATTCAACATCATTTTAATAAACTATGTATTACATTTCCATATAGTAAGTTCTCTATACCACCAGTACATCGAGTGACTCACAAATTTCCCAATTTGGAGCAGACACACCGTCATTTCACTCGAGAGGAATTTGGCATTTTTGGAAACATCAAAAATCAAGATGGAACTGAACTCTTTACTTGAAAATCCTCGAGAGGCCAGCCGAAACAACACATATCCAATCAATACCATCTGCTATATTTGACATAAAAAATGTTTCGTTTATTTTTATATAGCCACTAACAACCACATTTTTATTGAAAAGCATACACACTAAACTCTGAATCACAAATTAAATAATCTAAGTATTAAAAACCCTAAAATGTCAAATTTAAATACCTACCTTATCCATTTCGTAGTTTCAAAAGTATGGGACTGGAATTCGACATCTGTAAACTAAGTGGTGAAACCAATTTTTTTCTTTTCAGTTGAAAGTCTGACATTGACGAAAATGGATCGTTTAACTGTCACACAACGCATAAAAATTATCACAACCTACTACAAAAATGGTGATTCGGCCACAGCCACGTATCGTGCGTTAAGAGGAGATTACGGTTTACATAATCGTCCAACTACGCAAGCAAAATTGTGAAGAAATTTGAAGAGACTGGAGTGGTTACAAATATTGAAAGGCCTGTGCATCATCGTTTCGCTCGTTCCGCTGAAAATATCGGTATTGTATGTGAAAGTGTTGCCGAAGACTCGAATGTGTCGATTCCTCGTCGTTCTTAGGACTGTCTTACGGCATATTTTGCATTTAGATCTACACCCAGGGGTGTTATATTTGACGATTTTACGTCATTTTGACGATTTTTATTGTCAATTTACTAATATGACGATTGACGTTTTTTTTCTATAGAATTTCTAACATTTTGACGATTTTTTGGCATCACTTACATTTTCTATAAAACCACTTTGTAGAATTATGTTATCAAATTAAGAAAAGGTTTTATTTTCAAAATACTATAATAAATAATTTAAGTTTAATTGCACCTAATGAAATTTTAAATAAAAATACTTCTATATTGCCTTTGTTGAAAAGTTTTCCTAAATTAGTTACTAAAGATATCAGGTAATAGAAAATGAAATAAAAGAATTACATACATACATAATTGGCCATTACAACCCTTCAGTCAGGATTACGGCCTAGCTTCTCACACCACTCATGTTGTGTGCCTTAATTTTATACTTGAGAGGCGGGACCTACTGTTTAACGTCGACTCTGAACGACAGATTTTTGAGAAACTTTTTCATGGCAGGTTTATTTACTCTCAGAGTTTTTTTTGTCAGAAATCTGCTGAGAGAAAGACGCAGAAGAAATATTTTTTTTCACATTTCGTTTTGATGTCTCGCCTGGGGCTCGAACCCGGGCTTTACTTCTAATAAGCTACCGACTAGCCTACGGCGACTTCTAAATAAAAGAATTAAGATTGATAAGTTTAGGTGAACATTTACTTGATTTCAAACATTTATAGAAAAATATTAAATCACATAATTTATCAAATTTTCCAAACTTATGTGATTTTGTTAATAACTTATGACTTTACCAAATTCATCAGCTAACGTTGAACGTATATTTAGTACAATTAATATAAACAAAACAAAAATAAGGAATTCTTTGGATTCAAAAACCATTGAAGGAGTTTTATTTTCAAACGATCATTTAAAAAATAATTCTAATTGTTTTAAATTTAATATTACTGAAAGTTTGATAAGTAAACTTTGTTCACATAATTTGTACGAACTTTAATTAATAAAATTATGTAAATTATAAGTCTGTTCATTTACACACAATGTTTTTAATATTTCTTACTAGTTTTTTAAGTTTTCTGTCTAGTAAGATTTTCAAAAGAAAATATTTTATATACTTTTTTTTTATTGACTTCTTTGTTTTTTTACTTTATTGTTTTATTAAAGACTGATGAATTAATTGTTCCTTTATGTTAAATATTGTTTTTATAAATTAAAAATAGAATTACACTTATAGAAAAATATATTATTCATGTTTTAAATTATGACGATTTTTTGACGATTTTTCTTAATTTTTGTGACGATTTTTTCTTTTAATTTTGACGATTTTTTACAAAAAAAACCTAACAGCCCTGTCTACACCTACATCCATATAAAGTCCAGCTCACGCAACAACTGAAGGCAGCTGACCATTCACAACGTCGTAGATACGTGGAATGGGTGCTTGAACAACAGGCGGTGGACGGCAATTTTTCGAACAAAATTTTCTTCAGCGATGAAGCACATTTCACACTCGGTGGGTGTGTTAATAAACAAAATTGTCGTATTTGGGGTTCTGAGAATCCTCAAGTTATTGAAGAGAGGCCATTTCATCCAGAAAAAGTCACTGTTTTGTGCGCTCTTTGGTCCGAAGGTGTGATTGGACCTTACTTCTTCGAAAACGACGATGGAACGACTGTCACAGTCAATTCGGAGCGTTATGGTCATATGATAACCGACTTTTTTTTTGCCTGGGCGGGTTTTTATATTGGCGAGAGTTAATAAAAAAATGTAATTTTTGTCTAAAACTATCAATAAATAATAAAAACAACTAATAACAATAACCTTTTTAACATTTCCTTTCAAGAAATTAAAAAATATTGGCATCTTTAAGCAAGAAACATTTTTTATGAACAGTACGTCTTATTTTGATCTTGTAATATTTAGCTTCTTAATTACCTCTTGCACAAGAAACTATATTCATTATGACCGAAAATCACCCACATTACGATTAATATTTAAATATTTAAGAATCTTTAAACTTTTCATTGAAGAAATTAAAAAATATCCCAAATTTTCAATATTTTAACACAAAATAAATGTTTATTTACATTTAGTTTTTCTACTTTAACCTCCAGTTTTCACTCTGTATATCTATTGCTTTTAACACATTTGTTTCGCAATACATTTTAATATTTTGTTTCTCCCTCTAATTGGCAGGTTAAGTCACCCATTTTACACTACATTGGACATTTTGTACTAGCCATTTAAGAACATTGATCACCCCAAGTGAAGGTTTTGTGTACTGATCAGAAATCAGCAATGATTCGTTTTTTCGCTACTCATGAAATTTTGAGTCAGCAGTATTGATATTCAACTACTGAGTACAACGTTGACATAAAACTTATAACATTGGAAATATGTTTGATTTATACGCCTACTCCTTCAGATTTATAAATTTAGAAAAATGCTTATAATAATCATAAATGATTTGAGTGATTCGAATCATTCACCAAAATTTACAGTCTTAGCTGTTGTTGCATTTACGATAAAAGAAAAAGACAAAGACAGCAAACAAAGCAAACACACAACCTTTTATTGAGTATTACAGTGTTCGTACGCGAATTATTCTTATTTTGTGATTCTTGTAAATGTTGAGTAAATGAGAGTCGAAATCAACAACATCATGCGTATTGTTAAGTATGAGTAAGATGAATACTTCAAACTTTGAATATGAGTAGTATGGGTATGATATTAAAATAAGTATGAATGTGTATAAGTATCAGAAATTATGAGTATGATTCAAATCTACTCATCTTTTGGAATATTCATTGGTGATCTCTAGTACTGACCACCGAAATCGTGCGATTTATCACTGTTAGACTTTTTCTTATGTCGCAGGTGTTCAACTGGGATAAATTTGTCTAACAATGATGACGCAAAGCAAAGACGAAAAACTTCCTTAAACAATCGATAAAGTATATAAAAAAATGGTATATTCTAAAATTTATATTTGTGTGTATGTATATCCACATGAAAATCTGTCTGTACGTGATGAGATAATATTATATTGACTAACTGCGTGTGCATGCGTGTATTATTGTTTGTTCGTAAATAAATAAATAACAACTTATTTAACCACATACTTAATATGATAATATTCAATCATAAAACGTGATATTCTACATTTTAATATTAAAATGCTTGTTTCAAAAATCAAACTCAAAAGAAATGCATCACGTAATGGAATAAGTTTATAAAAAACATATTTAAACTGACAATTGTTATGATCAATATGAATATAATTAATTGCATTTAATTCAATCATGTGTTAATATGTAAACATGAAAATAAAATTTCATTGTTTAAATAAATTGTGTTTTAAATTGTAATTTTTAAGTTATTATTGCACAGTTTTTGCAGTGTAGGCAAAAATAAAATTGTAAGTTTAATATTTTCAATTTGGAGCCAGTCTATTGAAAAATTATAGCGGAAGTAATAATTGAAATTTTTACAGCAGAATGATAAAATTAAAAAAAGAAAAACTTTGCTTCTACGACTTGAACAAATCTTATTGCTTTTGGATTGAATTAATATACATAAAAACTCCTCTATTAATGTCTTCATATATTCCTTTTTTCTGCCAAAGTAGTTTATTTCTGGAAACATTCTGCCCTAATGATATTCATTCTTTAAATTTTTTTATATGTATTTAAGACATAAGAAAGCTGTCATCAAATGCTCTAAAAAATAAACACTGCAATTAGGACGCAGCTAGCATTTGGAAAATTGTTTTAAAAAATCACCTTGCTGAGTCTTTTTAGAGTACTTGTGGTGATCAAAAACTTATTAGTCAGTTACACGATTAAAAAAGGACTCAAAAATGATTCGCGCCAATGAGTAAAATGAGTTCACTTTAAAATATGTACAATAAAAAAATTGTATACATACATAATTGGCCATTACAACAGTCAGGATTACGGCCTAGCTTCTCATAAATTGTATAGCAATCGGAAATTAATCATCCAGACGTTTAAAATGTGACTATTATTTTCGTTATTTATTATTATATTCTACTTATACTGAAGATTGAAAAACGCTTAATCAAAAAAAGATCATGCAGGTGTTTGAAAAGTGATTGCAATTACGTATTTTATATTTTGAACAGATAGATGATTAAACACTCCCTTTTTTACACCCTCTCTGTATAAATTTTCTCTTATGTAAAAGATGGCTATGAAATAAAATAGAAAATTTTTCGGTTTTTTGTAAAAAAAATTTTTTAAAAGTATTTAATCACCTATTAAAGTATTAAAGGTAAAAAAAAATAAATAAAATAGAATAGAATGATATTGTTAATAAATTTAAATAAAAAAGGCAATGTCGGCTAAAGAAACAAAAAGATTGGTAAAAAATACAAATAAAAAGATTAGCAAGAAAAGAGGCTGAAAATTTAATTTCGGCCAAAAAACGCAAGTGTGATAAAATTGCAGCGAATCATATTGACGAAAACATTCGAGAACATGAAGATTTAAATCAATGTTCAAATGTAAACAGTGTTGATAGTGACAGTTTTTATAATTCAAGTGATGAAGGTGATCAAAATGAATTTAATTTGTGTGAAGGACTAGCTAAGTGGCAATTCAATTTCAAGTAAGCTTTGTTGCAATTAATGCACTATTATTATTGTTGCTTAAATGCAATATAAAAGTTCCAAAAAACGCTAGGACACTTTACTTCAATTATTGGGAGAAAGGTTGGTGAAGGAACATATATCTGTTACGGTCTAAACAACGGATTAACCGATTTTTTGTTAAGAAACGAGAGGACATTTTTGGATATTGTTTGTGATTGACGGCCTGCCGCTATTTAAAAGCAGCTCTAAACAAGTTTAGCCGATTTGTGTTTGAAGGAATTTCAAACCACAATAGCGCAAATGATTTTTTAAAATAGAACTTAATGCTCTAATGCAAGAAGGGTTGGTTTTTGCTGATAAGTTTTTTAATATTAAAGTGCATTGTTTTGTTTTAGGAACTAAAGGGGCCCATACACTACACAAGTTTGCTGGCACAATCAAGTGATTGTGCAAGCCGATTGAACGTATATGGGCTTGTGGTGCGATTGTACAAGCTGATTGTGCGATATCAAAATGAATTTGATATTTTTTTGTTTGTGCAAGCAAGCTTGTGTAGTGTATTGTCAAAAAAAAACTTTTTACAATATAATTTTTCAAATTGTAAATATTGTGCCAAAAATAATTATTGCGTGGTAATGAATCTGAAAGATAAAAAATTTTGGGAAGAATTTCTCGAATTGTACGAATCAACGCCATGTCTATGAAAAAAAAAGTTCTGATTATTGCAATCGTGAATTAAAAAGCAAGTGCTATAGTATAATGGTGGATAAACTAAAAGAAATTGACCCTGACGCTAATAGCGAAAAAGTTGTCAAAAAAAAAAAAAAATATTTTTCGAACCAATTATAAACGCCATTTAAAAAATTAAATAAAGTGAAAAATCTGATGCAGGCGTCGAGGATTTATTTGAATCCTCGTTGTGGTATTTTGATCAACTGAAATTTTTAGAAGACCAGGAGTGTTCAAGAGAATGTATAAGTATGATGGACCCTGAAAATATTAATGTAAGTATTAACTATATTTCATTAAATAATTCTGCAATTTAATAGGTATTTTTTTTTTAATAATTAGATGAAATCTGATGATGCGAGTCAAGCGCAGAAGATAATTTATTAATATTAGCATGCGAAAAATTGAACAAAAGCGACAATGCAACATCGGTGTTGGCCAAAGGATGGGTCACACAATATGATGAATCATCAAAACAACAAAAAGTTTGTGCAGGAACTATATTTGCTGATGTCCTTTATCATGGTTGTATGGATAAACTAACTGAGAAAACAATTGAAGATATACATAAGATATTAAAAGGAGTATCGTCTCAGATAAATACTCCCCTTTTATGGCGAACGTCAACTCAATATTTTGACACATATTCTGAATCTCGTTCTTCATCAAATCATTTTGAACGACAGTTATTTTCGCCTGAGCAATCACAAACTTTTTTTAGACCAATTGCTCATAATAATCGTCCAGTTATAACAAGTAATCAAATAGTATCAACACCAGAAACAGTACAATCATAGCATTCTACAATTGCACAATTCATTACAAATTTTGTTGATGAATAGTGAGAACCTGAATAATTTTTTATTATAGATTTGTGATCTCAGTACCAATGTAAATTGTATTTGTTGTAAAATAAACATATTCAATTAATAATTCGGACTTTGTTTAAATTTACAACACCCACTAATTTTGGGCCAAACTTTCTATTCGACTGTATAGTTATTTATCAGAGTACTGAATAAATTTTAAGGAACTAAAGTAACCAAATATTTTTATTAATCAAATGTAAATCGAATTTATAATGAAACTATTAAACAAAGAATACTCCATTAAATTTTTAAGTTTTTGTAAGTTATTTTGCCATGGTACGGTTCCTACCGTGTTGAAATATTCACAAAGTTTTTCTCCAACATCTTTTGCATCATTTCTAGCATTTCTTATTGTAGTCGAAGCCAATTTGTCCAAAATTCCATCGTCAGTATTTAATAAAGTAGGATCCATTTTATCTGCCATTATAGTTATGGGAAATGGCTGTAAGGCACTTTAAGTCCTCATAACTATTTTCGCTAGCTAAAAACCTCAAAGTAACAGCTAAACGTTGATGTGGTGAAATTGGGTCTCTTCTTAGTGTTTTTTGTTTGCTATAATTGACGATATTTTGCTTAACAATTCATAGAAACAATCTTTATCCATTCTTAAAAAACTACAAAGATCATCTTCAGCGCTGGTTTCCAATTCTTTAAGGAGTTTAACATCACCTAAATTTTCCTTATCTTTTAGCCATTATTTTATCCAAATACGCTTTTTTCTTCCATTATGTTTTTGTTTCTTTTTAATAATAGCAATAATTATTGCGGCACAAACTGACTTATTCATAACTAGTTTCGGAAATTTTTTGGAACTAAATGAATATTGTACAATCATGCTTGTGTAATATATGTAGGAGCTTCATGGCACAATCAAATGATTGCGGCAGCATGCTGGTGTAGTGTATGGGCCCCTTAAGGGGCATAGTGGATACTATTCCTGTACTCGTTGTACACAGAAAGGATCGTTAAGCATCGTCTTATTTTTCCGGCCGAAAGCGAGTGTACGATAAGAACCAACGACATTTCAGAAATCGTTTTCAACCCCAACATCATTTGAAGCAGTTAACTTCATCATTAGAAGAACTAAATATAGGGATTGTTGCACAGTGATCTCTAGATTACATGCACGCTGTATGTTTAGGCGTAATGAGAACGTTATTAAATGCCTGGGTAAAGAAAAAAGGCGAAGGTCATTCTTTAGTGTCATGGAAATGTGAAACAATTTCAAAAGAGCTGTGTTTTAATTCAAATAATATAGCGAAGGAGTTTCAAAGAAAGCCACGCGGCCTAAAAGATCTTAAAAGATGGAAGGCTACAGAGCTAAGATAATTCCTGATTTACACAGGTCCTTCTATATTAAAAATATTTTATTTTACAGAATTTTACAACAACTTCTTAAAATTATCCTTGGCTTTAAGAATTTTATTAGATTTAAATGACTGCATGAAAAACAAGATCTGAAAAGCTATTAAAATCATTGTACGAATCCAGCTTTTTAACGTAAAATTTGCACGCATTGTTACATATTCATGAAGATACAAAACTTTATGGGAATTTAGACGACATAAGCGCTTTCAAGTTTGAGAATTATTTGCAAAAAATAAAACTCAAAATAAGAAACTTGCAAAACGTTGCAGATCAAATTTACAAAAGGCAGGTAGAAAGCAGCAACCATTTTTTAAGAAATACAAAAACGGCAAAATTTTAAACGTTATTGTGAACGGACTTTTTTTCCCTACGATAACCTGACAACTTTTGCCTAATTCAGGTTAAAATTGAAAAAATCAATGAAGAGCAAAATGTTTTATGTTTTGTTGGCAAAGATGTAAGTAATCTGACGTCCCTTTTTTTGCATCCAATAAATTCAAACAATTTCAATATATATTGGTCGGCTGGCAATGTCTTTGATAAAACAACTAAATTTACAATTAACAATATTAATAAAAAAATTAATTCTTCAGACAACAGCTACTGTTTCACACCAATAATAAGCAATGTCGACAAATAATTTCCTGGAGTCAGAAGAATTTCAATGCGCATCAAACAATATTACAAAATGTAAGTAAAACATTGATCAATATTAGTTTTGGTCTTTACTCAGAAGATGTTATTTACAGTGCAAAATGTGTACGTCCCCCAATCGGAAAGCGTTGTAAATTTAATTATGGATTTGCGTAATGAACTAGTTTCATTAAAAAATGAAGTCAATGATTTAAAAAAAAAAAGTAAATGAGATGAAGGAAGGCAATAACAGTAATTTTTTAAAAATTACAGAAGAAATTGTTGCAGTAAAACTGGAAGCTCGAGTGCACCATGGCGAAAGCTTAATAATAGACAAATTCAATGCCACACAAAAACTTCCGTTTAATAATATTAACGGCTTAAATAACTTTGATTCCTCTGTACAGGAGAATGAGAAAAAATTCAAACAATTTATGAGTATATACATTTTCAAAACAAAGTAACAAACAAGCTAATTACTAACTAATTTACTAA
Organism: Sarcophaga rosellei; assembly: GCA_930367235.1. Classification (NCBI taxonomy): domain Eukaryota; kingdom Metazoa; phylum Arthropoda; class Insecta; order Diptera; family Sarcophagidae; genus Sarcophaga; species Sarcophaga rosellei. Next base: position 49,878,946 of record OV884019.1, on the reverse strand, counting down.
CTAACTTACTAACTAATTAAATAACTAACTAACTATCTTATTAACTAAAGAATTATTTGCAAAAGAATTTATTGCAAAAACCGGCGGCGAGGGATCGTCACAATTTCTTAGAGGTGCTGTTTGAAAGTTTATTCCGATGAATTAGCCTTCAGCTGGAAGGGGACCAGCTATTAGCCTAGAGCCGAAAAGTGTTTTTTACTTCACAAAAAGAAAACGTAAAGATTAGAGTTCGTTTTTAATTCGAAGCCTTATTATTAACGAATTTGCGCTTATTAAATAATGAAACTGCAATTATTATTAATGAATTTAGTTTTTTGTATTAGAAACTAAAAAGTACAAATGAATTGTTTCTTTTTTTTAGAAGTTTATAAAACACTTTTTATAGATCTCATTGAACTTCTTTTATCTATTTTTAACGAAAAAAAAATTTTAAATAAACTTTGATGTCTGATGTACATACATCACGAATATAAACTTAATCTTAATAAACTTAAAGAGGAGCTGTTAGCGAAAAAAGTAAAAATCAAGATGCAAATGTTAAAAATAGAGCATCCGTTAATTGATTTAGATTCACTGTAGCGAGTCATACGTTGCTATTCTAAATTGAAACTTTCTGGGAGATTTCACTTTCCTCCTATCCTAAACAAACTTCGAAACTGGGAAACTCTTCCCGGGGAAAAAAGTAGCTATTACGAATGTCATAAAAAGAGGGAAAATGATGACAAATTTTGGGAATAATTCCGTCAAAAATTTGAAGAGGATTGCGCCAAAAAATTTAAGTAATTTAAGTTTTTCATTAAAAATTTGATAAATATCTCAATTTATCCATATTTTTAGGTCAAAAACAACAAATAAGAAACAGATAGAGATCCACCCAGATGTTGCCCGAGGATGGTTTAAAGGAAGCAAAGATGACTTAAATGCAATATGGCGCAATTTAGAGGCGGAATTAAACGCAGCTGGGGGACCACTTAAAAGTATCGCCGAATGGAAAAAGGTATGAATTATTAAGTGGCAATAAATTTTCCTTTCAGAGCAACAAATGATAAATTTATTTTTCAGGTTTGGTGCGACCAAAAGAAGTATGAACGCCATAAGGCGGCACAAAACTTTAAATTTTCTCGGGCAACTGGTGGAGGCCCAAATATTGAGCAGGGTTTTTCCGCAAATGAGGAAATTATTTACAACCTGATTTGTATGAAAGACTCTGTGGAGGGCGTTTCTAAAAAATTCGGGTTAGGCGCATCTGGTGTAGAAAGAACGCTAGAAATATTGTTGGATTCCACACCCGATGGTGAGCCTAAAAGCAGTGGTGTTGATAATGAAGAAACGCCCCAAAAACCACCTGCGAAAAAGTTGAAGCTGCACTCCAGAGAGGGTCCTAGCGAAGTTTTGGCATTGTTACCGAGTGACACAAAAACACCGGTAAATAAATTTAAGCAAAAGCCAAAACAAACGTTCACTACCGACATTCTCAAAGAGGAGATTGGTATTCAAAAAGAAATGCTGGAGGTGATGAAGGATCAGCTTCAGAGCACCAAAAAAATATATCGCTCTATTGATCACCTTTATAATTTAAAGAAGGCAGAGCTGGAAGAGATCAAACGGCACAACTTGGTGATGGAGCAATTAAGACTGAGAGAAATCGAGGACAAAATTGAAAAAAACCGTCGTCTTTTGGAGCGACAAGAGCTTAAGCACTGTTATTTTTTTCTTTTTTTAATTTAAAAAATGCATATAAGATTTATGAATTCATTTTAATTTTTTATTTATTTAGCTTTAAGTTTTTTTTTATAAAATGTGATGAACAATGAATAAAATGTGATGTTTATTTGTTTAATAAATCGTTGTATTATTTTTATATTTTGAAATTTAAAAGAAAACTAAGCTCAAGTTAAAGCAAATAAAATTCACAGATTGTTTCCTATATTATTTCTAATATTTTGGGCAACGACCAAATACTGGGGAGAGGCTAAGGTCTACATTTTCTTCATCGTTAACTTCCATATTGCATTTGAAATAAATGCAAACGTTATGCAACGCACAGCATACGTTTGTTATTTTAGCCGCCTTTCTTGGAGCATAGTATAATTCTCTAGCTCCAAGAATGCATCGCCATCTGTTTTTCAGGACACCATTTGTACGCTCAATAACGTTACGACACTTGGAATGAATTTCGTTGAATTTTATTTCAACAGACCCATATTGCGGACATCTGTGAGGGGTTATAAGCGATGGTTCTAATGAATAACCTGCGTCCAGCACTTCACTTTCATCGTTTTCTTCTTCAGCTAACATTATACACGCCGCACTAAACATTATTTTTTTTCTCTAAGCTCTTTTTTCACTCCAAAAATTTTTACTTTTAAAATTTATAAAATTAAATTGGTAAATTTGCAAAATTTTTTGTAAACATTAGATAAAAGGAGTTAAATAGCTGACTTCGAATGTTTCGAATTCTCTCTCCCTTTCCAGACTGTTCAGAATTGGAGGATTTTATTTTTGGGAAAAACTTCTCTGAGAATTCATTTCCCTGGGAGTTTTAAAGATTGGGTTGATAATCTTGGCTTCAAACAGTTGAAGTATAAGCAAACTAAACTGGATTTGTTTTATTTTTTATATCAAATATTAGAATTAATATATGTACAATGTACATTGTATATGAACAAAAACAAAACATAAATAAATTATTAAAAAATGCATTTGTTTTTATTGAAACGATATTTCCTGAAGACTAAAAAGAGGAAAGTATGTTATTGCGAATAATACGTGCTATACTAGCGTTATCTGATTCACTAATTTCATCTTCACCCTCCTCTTGAGAAATTTCCGGTTCGGATTCACGCATTTCGAAATCCTCCACCCAGTAGTGTATACAAATGTTATGGAGGGCACAAGCAACATTTATAATTTGGGGGCCTTCTGTGGGCAGTAATGCAATTCTCTAGCACCCAACAAACATCAAAGTCTATTCTTCAAAACGCCAATCGTCCTTTCCACAATGTTTCTCGTCTTCGAGTGTCGTATATTGAAGTTACTTTCCCGGCTTCCTTCATTTGCAGATCGAAATGGAGTCATTAGCCAGGGTTCCAGGGGGTATCCTGCATTACCTGTTAAAAACAGCAATATTACTTATAATTCATACACAGTGTTACGTGAATAAATACCTAACAGCCATATCTTTTTTCTCCGTCCAGATATTTTCTTTCCAATTGAGACCTTACTTTGCTTAAATTCTATATATGGGCATCATGGTTGCATCCGGGGTATCTTGCGTCAATGCATCTTATTCGCATTTTCTTATCACATACCTAAACAATAAATCCAATTTACGAGCTCTTTACAAATTAAAAAGAAGTACTCACCACCATGGCATTAATGCTAAAAAATCCTTTCCTGTTGTACTAAAGGAACTCTTCTTGTGATGGTTTTATAATTTTTATATGTGTACCATCAACACACATAGTGACCCCTGGCAGGCTAGCCTTAACACAAAAATTTAGTTTTGCTTGCATCTTTCCCTCCTCAGTCTGGTCAAATTCTATCCATTGCGAGCACAGCTTTGCCTGCATTATATCAAGGAAAAACGACAATGACTTTGACACTGTGGACTGAGCCATCCCAACGTTGTAACCAGCACCCACTCCGTGTTGGCAGCTTCCTTCAGCAAAAAATCTCAAAGCAGCTACAACTCGGTTTAGCGGTGATAAAGATGCTAACGTAGTTGACTGCATTTCTGCAGCAAAAGTGTCTAACACATATTTAAACGCGTCTTTATTGAGGCGAAAGTTTTTTTGAAATCTGTAAAACCAAAGTAATTATTTCATATGGCAAGAAATGTTCAAAGACATTTAATCGATAACGCTTAAATGTTTTCGGAGTTGTAAATGTTCACTGCTTAAAATAGTGCGATGAACGATTGATTTACTTGCATTAACTCCTGCTAAATGTTTAATTTTAGAGGTAGAATGGGCTGAATTTGAGGCAATTCGAAGAATTTTTCGCTTGGCCTGTGGTGTTAGAGCTGTGTAAGTACCTCCTTTGTAATTTTTATTATATGTTTCACCATGTCTTATGTAATTCATTATCACATTATGACTTCGTCTGATTTTTCTACCGATTGCGCTATAAAAATAATTTTCAGTATGGAAAACATCAATTTTTACCATTTCCGACGAATTTAAAGAACTTCTTCTTCCCATATTGTCCTGTGGTGTTAGAGCTGTGTAAGTACCTCCTTTGTAATTTTTATTACATGTTTCACCATGACTTATGTAATTCATTACCACATCATGACTTCGTCTGATTTTTCTACCGATTTCGCTATAAAAATAATTTTCAGTATGGAAAACATCAATTTTTACCATTTCCGACGAATTTAAAGAACTTTTTCTTCCCATATTGATTTAGCAAACTGCAGTCACAAACTGTAATTTTATTTGGTTTTTATAAAGCTTTATTACAACCACCTTCTGATTTAAGTTAAAAATGCACGCGGTTCTATTCTGTTGAAAAATAACTGAAAAATTTTATACTTGACTACAAAGAAAGTTGAAAAATACCGTTATAATCCATTTTTATACCATTTTTTGTGTTTTAATTATCGTTTACAGTATCAACCATTTTTCGGCAAAACTAAATTTTTGTATTCTATCTGTTTTTGAAATTTATACAGTTTTTTACTTTAAAATGTGTTGGTTCTATCCTGATGAACCGCAGTGTATGTATATAACACAATTTATCAGTCATCTCGAATGGATTACAATTGTCTCTCAACATCCGCTTTTCAATTCTTAACTCTACATTCTGCATAAATGGACGTCTCCACTATCACTTTCTGTATTACTATCAAAATATGTTTCTATTGATGGGAACATTGTATTTTTCATTCATATTTTATTATATTTCATCCATGGAATAATAAAAATTTGTTTTGGTAAACAAACAGAAAAAATGTAATTTGTGTTATGAAAACATCATATAAGTCTTTGTTAATATTTTATTAAGGCTGTTCGGTCCTAATAGGATTAATTATATTGCATTGGCCTTGCAATGTCAATATTCTTAATCTAGTTCATTCAACCCCAACGGTTGTCTTGTATATATGTAACCCAAACGGTTGTGCTGAATGGAAAGTAGCAGTAATCATGTATTAGATATAAGTTAGTCTTAAGAAAACTGAAGTAACAAAAATAAATTGAATTCTAAGTAATAAAACATAATTCAACCAGTGCGGTTCGTGTAATTTCTTCATTTCGATCTGAATTCTTTTTCGGTTTAAAATATTTCATTTGTTATAGTTTTCACTAATTCCCGTACATATTTAAGTCATAAATTAATTAACTTAAAATAATATAAATTCTAGAAAAAATTAGAATTTTACATTTTGGCGCCCGAGCAGGGACTGTGAAAATTAGTGCAGTGAAATATAACGTGATAAATTGTTTCAAGTTAAACAAATAAATATAACTTGATAAATTATTTCAAGTTAAACAAATAAATATATATTATAAACATATCAAATTATAATATTATAAATTAATTCCCGTAACCAAATAAATACATACAATTTACATACATATGTACATACATAAGTACATACATAAGTACAGAAAAGGTTACTTACAAGTGTTGAAAAAAAAAATAAAAATACAAAATTGGTGTGCTAAAAACTAATTAATTACAAAAAAAAAAGTTGAAAGTGCAAAAATACATAATTTATTAAATAAAAAGAAAATTGCTACTTAAAAAACATAAAACACATCAAAACAAAGAAATACACATATTAAAATAAAGTGAACAGAAATAAAGAATAAAGAAAAATATACCAACAAAAAGACCACAGTGTAACAACAGTACAGAATCAAATTTTTGAGGAAGCCATCACCAACCCACATACCATCAGAAGATTTATTCAAATGACCCGTCGTTCCAGGTGTATCTTGTGTAGAGCTGAAAGGAATCAGGGGAGTAGTTCCGACTCTCAGGAGGTAAGAAGTGTAAAATATATTTGTGTTGTTACCTTAAGCTTGTAATCTGATCAGGTTTAAGAGGTTTTCGAAATTTATCGAAAACTGTTTGTTGTTAAGCACAAAAATATATTGCACATTTCATACTTATGATATTTACATTACTTTTATATTGCATGAAAATATTAAGATCCGCCCTTGAAATATTGATGAGTCGTATGTGTTGTTGGTATCATTGGAAACAACAACAAGGAACGTATATTGTTCGCGAATTTTATATACATGTCATTATTATATATTATTATTGCTATATATTTATTATCCACACTTTTTTCCGCCGGTATTTAGATTTAAAAATTATTTATATTTTTAAAAATAAAAATTGAAACACGAAAATATTCGCGAGTTTATTTGGAATTTGTTAATTTTAGTCAAATTGTTTCTTGTTCTTTACTTTCTTGTGTCCTGTTTATTCGCTGAATATAGAGTACATATGATCGGTGTTCCATTCCGTCGTTCCTTTACCACTTACAGTCTTTAAATTGAACAGCTGTTTACAGTGTTCACACTTGTTACGAAATTTAATTTCAGACAACAATTCGATACAAAATCAATTTAGCGTTCACACTACCTTCGAATTTCAAATAATTCGTAATTGTTTTTTGAATAACACAGTGTGCTTGTATCGAGGTGAATTGTTGTTTTACAATAACAAATATGTTTGGTCTAAATCCATATTAAATATTTTTAATGTAAAATATCTGTTTTTTTATTCTATAAATTTTAAGTATTTCACCAAAACTAGAGTTAATACTAATATATAATGAAATATATTAAATAATACCTAATTTCAAAAATAATTAGGGTTTGTAAAATATATAGTATATATATATTCTTTAACTGAAAGAATTGAAGTTAAATTTACAAAATAAACGCTTGATGTTTCGCTCAGTGTATTCCGTTATTTTGCTATAATAGATTATGTTAGATTACAGAATTTATTGTAAGAGCATAGATCTCAACTTGTTTAAGTGAGCAAATGTAAGAACTAATCTTGTCTTAATAAAACCATTAACCTATGCAGTCGCATCAGCGTATATAGCGCGTGACTTTGTTTTATTTTTTTTGCGAATTGGTTAAGACTTGTTAATCAACATTTTTGGCGCCCGAGCAGGGACCGCTTAACAAAGATTAAACAGATTGCTGAGACAAAGTTAAAAGTATATTGAAATTTGCACTGTATGAAAGGTTGATTGTCATCGTTGTTGAAGTCGCAGACCAGCATTGTTGGGTTATCGCTACTACTCGAGGGGCTGTCCTTTTGGAGGTTTCGTCAAGGGATTTCTCATCTTATTGAAAATAAGTAAAAGAGGGACAGACATCAAGGTACTGTACACACATTCATACTGAAAGCTCAGTCGATAACATAAATTTTTAACTGCACATTTGCCAGTTCTGTATAACATCAAAATTAAAACGAAATAAGAAAAGAAAAGCAATAGCTTCCAATAAACGCCAAGTCGACTGCACTCGCAATTTAACATACAAACAAACATATAATTTATATATACATACATATAATAATTCTTCATACCTATATAATTGCTTTCATAAAAATAAAAAAAAACTGCTAAGTACACGAAATTCTAAAAATTTAAAAAGTGAAATACATAAGAGAGAACCGCTATTTCGTTATTGTTGTTGTTGTTGCTACTGAAAAAGGCTTTGTTGTTGGTTGTTGTAATCGCCTACTCTTTGTGCTGCTATCAATTTGCTATGTTGAGAAACATTATTGTGGATAAACATATGTATCTTTAACTTTGTTGATTAAAACATTCATACATACGACCAAACATTTTTGTTCGAACTTGTCGTTGCCTAGGATATACATGGTCGTACGTGAATGTTGACCGTCAAACAAATCAGGTCAAACATTTTATAGAATTATATTACATAAAACCAACGTAGACTGTTGTAGATAGTAATAATTTCTATATACAAAGTTTAAAATGCCAGGTGGTTCTGAATCAACCGAAACTTCTGGTTCAGATAATGTAGCCATATTGCGCCAGCAAAGAAGTGTCGCGAAGGGCAATATTACTCGTATCAAAAATAGTATAGGCGGTGCTGAACGATCGGCTGTTGAGCTAGAATGTAGGCTCGATATTTTAAATTCTTATATCAAGCAAATCATGACTTATCAAACCGAAATAGAAAAACTATGTCCACAAGACGACCGTCGTCCTGAAATAGAAGAGCTCTGCATCAGTGCTAAATCAAAAATAATGTCGTTACTTGGTCCTCATGTAAATAGAGACAACTCAATTCACGATAATACGTTTTCAATACGCTCATTAAATCGTTTACCAAAATTGAAATTGCCAACATTCGATGGTAAATATGCAGAATACAAAAATTTTATTACCTCCTTCAACAATTTAGTTCATGATGACGTAACACTAACTCGTATAGAAAAATTTAATCACTTACTCTCTTGCCTTTCTGGAGATGCTCTGCGTACTGTAAAGGCATTTCAAGTCACCGAAGAAAACTATCCAAAAGCATTGCAAAGGTTAGAAGAGCGATATGACAAAAAATGCTTAATTTTCTTTGATAGTATTGAACAAATTTTTGATATTCAAAAAATAAACAAACCTAATGCCGCGTTGCTTCGTAACGCAGTAGATACTGTCTCTGCAGTTTACGATTCATTGCTGTCAATTGGCAATGAAAAAGACATAACAAATGCTTTATTGATTCACATCGTGCTTTCGAAAGTTGATTCGGCTACTAAGGCTAAATGGAACGACCAGCTTGATTATACAACATTGCCTACATGGGACTCTTGCGCGAAGGTTTTAATAAGACGATGTCAAACGTTAGAAGTAAGTGAAGATAATGCAAGTAAAAACGATGGTAATTCTTTAAATAGCAAAACAAGCTGGAATAATAAAAGAGCAATGCATAAGACGTCGCATGCCTGCTCACAAGAAACCAATACATCGAAATGCATTCACTCTCTTGCAACCGACCATCACATTTATAATTGTAAAACATTCGGGTCACTTGATGTCACTCAAAGATTTAATTTTGCAAAATCAAATGCACTTTGTTTAAATTGTTTAAAAAAAGGTCATTCAGTTGCACATTGCAACAGCTCTCGTTGTCGTATCTGTAAAGGTGCACATCATACGTTATTACACAGACAACAAAACCAGACAGTAAATACGTCTATTGAATCGCCATCAACGTCAAAAAATGCTGTTTTAAATACCTCATCATCCACGGTAACTAACTCTGAAAATAATGTAGTTTTGCTTGCTACTGCTGTAGTCCAACTACGAGATAAATTTGGAAATTTACAAAATGCTCGCGCAATGCTAGACTCAGGCTCCCAAATAAATATTATAACAGATGAATTCGCTAATAGATTAAAAATTAAACTCTGTTCTGCAGCTGTTCACATTACTGGAATTGGTGAAATAAGTGCTGACATAAACCAACAAATTTCTACTGTCGTCAAGTCAAGAATTAATAATCATGAGTTCGTTGCTGATTTTCATATCATGAAATCTATTTCAACTTTTCAACCAAATGTCGACATAGCTACGCAAAATTGGAAGGTACCAAGCAATATCGTTCTCGCCGATCCACAGTTTCATAAGCGACAAAAAGTTGATATTTTACTACGTGCAGATGTGTTTTTCGATCTCTTTTGCGTTGGCCAAATTAAAATAGGTAAATCTATGCCTTTGTTGCAAAAAACTCTCCTTGGTTGGGTAGTCTCCGGCCGATTTATTCCATCAATTCAAAACAGGCAAAAAACTTGTCATTTAATTTAAGAAGAAGATGTATTGCACAGTATTGATTGTAATTTGAAAAAATTTTGGCAAGTTGATGATTTACCAAATAACAAACATGAATTTTCAAAAGAACATCAAGCCTGTGAAAATCATTTTAAAGAAAATGTTAAATTGTTACCAGAAGGTCGTTTTCAAGTACGGTTGCCTTTTAAAACCGATCCTTCTCAGCTAGGCACCTCGTTTGATGTCGCAAAACGTCGTTTTTTATCTCTTGAGAAAAAGCTGTCAAAACATGCGGAAATACAGCAAATGTATACAGAATTCATGAAAGAGTATTTGCATTTAAAACACATGACACCCGTTGATAATAAAGCCTTGCTTAACTCACATTATGTTATTCCACGCCAAGTTGTTTTAAGACCTGATAGCGTGACTACAAAGCTAAGAGTTGTTTTCGACGCATCTGCGAAAACTTCGTCTCAATTGTCGCTGAATGATACATTATTAGTTGGGCCTACCATTCAACCAGATTTGTACACAACTCTGCTAAAATTTCGTTTAAAAAAGTATGCTATTACAGCGGACATCACTAAAATATACCGCCAGGTTTTAATTGAGGAACAGGATAGAAATTATCAGCTTATTTTATGGAGGGAAAACACAAATTTACCTATACAAATATTTCAATTAAATACTGTTACCTGTACTGTGATGTTCCATACCAGCACCATTTTTGGCAATAAGATGCTTACATGAACTTGTAGAAAAATATAAGAAAACATATCCTGAGGGCTCAAGAGTCATTAAACAAGAATTTTATGTCGACGATTTATTGTCAGGTGCTGAAGATTTAGAGCAATTAGAAATAATTCGTAATGAGACAACACACATTTTAAATTCCGCTGGCTTTAAACTAGCAAAATGGTTTTCGAATCACAAATTTTATAGTGAAAATGCGTCAAATGAAAAATGTTTGAATTTTAACCTTGATGAAACTACAAAAGCTTTAGGTCTTAAATGGTTTCCAGATAATGATATATTAAAGTTTCAATTGCCTAAAGAATTTGTAAATCTCAAATCAACAAAACGAAACATCTTATCGACAACTGCACGCTTATTTGATCCGCTGGGACTTGTGTGTCCAATAGTCACTAAACTTAAAATATTACTTCAGGAATTATGGATTAAAAAGTTAGATTGGGATGAGTCTATACCCCAAAATTTAGATACACAGTGGAATTGTTTCAGAGCAGATCTCGAAAAAGTTTCAACCATTTCTATTCCTCGTTATGTTCATACATCAAACAAGAGTAAAATAGCAATTCACGGGTTTTCAGACGCCTCTATTCGTGCATATGGTTGTTGCGTTTATGTCGTTGCTGTTAATAATAAAAAAATAGTTTCGCGTTTACTAACTGCCAAATCTAAGGTTGCACCTACAAAGACACTAACACTACCGCGGCTCGAATTGTGCGCTGCCCATCTGTTGGCAAAATTATGGAGTCAAATCGAAGTACTTTTGTTACCTTACATATCTGAAATTATATTTTGGACTGACTCAGAGATTGTTTTACATTGGCTAAAAATGCATGGATCTTCTCTTAATATTTTCGTTGGTAATCGTGTGTCACAAATACAAGAGTGGAGTGGTAAAGCAGAATGGCGTCACGTTCCAACAAAGCTGAACCCTGCAGATCTTGTATCTAGAGGTTGTACCATTGCTGAATTACTATTGTCCTTTTGGTTTGAAGGTCCACGCTTTATACAGCAGCCAAGAGAAAATTGGCCAACAAATCCACATTTTCAAACAAGTTCTGCAACGGTTTTGCCAGAACTCAAATTATCAAAAGTTGTTTGCACCGTTTCACAATCGTCAAATCACTGCATTCTTGAATTAATAAATCGGTGTTCATCGTATTTAAAAATATTAAGAACCATTGCTTATGTGTATAGGTTCAGCACGCCTTACAACAACAACAAATCGAAATATTTAACAACAGCAGAATTAGAATGGTCGTTTCTCAAAATTATTGCCACAATACAAGAACATGAATTTGTAGCTGAAATCAAACTTATAAGAAATTCAGAATTGTTGAGCTCAAAATATCAGAAGTTAACACCATTTATTCAAGACTTTGTACAGAATGATCGGAAAATAAGTTTATTGCGAGTTGGCGATATGCAGATATGCAATATGATGCGGTTTCCTTTGTTGTTGCCAACGAATACAAGATTTGCATATCTTTACATAAAACATTTACATTTATCGAATTATCATTGTGGTGCAAAAATTCTAATTGGCTTGCTAAGACAACGAATATGGATCATTAACGCTCGCAACTTGGCAAGAAAAGTTGTGCGAAGCTGCACGCATTGCTTTAAATATAAACCCAAACTAGCAATGCAGATAATGGGTAATTTGCCTGCCGATCGGTTAAAAACTATGCGTCCCTTTTTTATAACTGGTGTAGATTTTTACGGTCCCGTCTACACTACATTACGCATACGTGGCAAACCACCATACAAAACATACATAGCGGTGTTTGTGTGCTTTTCGTCGAAAGCAGTTCATACACCCAAAAAAATTTATAGGTAAATTTAACCAATTTTGTTGGTTAAAATTGCACCAACCAACAAAAATAGTAAAAATAACCAATATGAAATTGTTAAAATATTATTTACAAAAAACTTGGTTAGAGTACAATTTTTGTGGTTAGGCTACAAATTATATTGTACAAAATACCACGGATTATAGTATTTTTAAAGAAAGAATTGTAAAATAACTTTTTAGTGGTAAAATTACCCTTAAATTTGTATAGTAACAATTTTTTTATAATAATACAATTTTAATGGTAAAATTATAGTAAAACTGTAACCATACTATTTTTACAGTAAAAGTACAATATTTTTGTAAATTTACTAAAATATAGTTTTTATACTACCTTTTGTGTTTACAGTAAAACAATAATTTTTATTTACTTAGTAATTTTTTTTTATTGATTTATATGTATGTATGTATATTAAATATATTACATTTTATTATCTTTTAATTCAACAAAAGAGATAAGTTTAACTTAATTCTAGATAAGAAAATTAATAAATACTACTTTTATTTTAATAATACTTAGGTCGAATATATTTGTTTCCATTGGAAGAGTAACTTAAATGTAGTGGCGATTTAAAAAAATCAGCCGGTTTTAATATATATATATTTTCTACATCTAAAACAGAAAAAGATTGGTAGTGCTGCAGATAGGAACTAGTTTTATGTTTAAGACAAACGAAGTCTACCTCAATGTCACTAGTAACTAAAATATCTTTTATTTCATATAAAATCATTTCCTTGGAAAATAAGAAATAGCCGACTTTGTACATAGTTTCAGTTTCACCACATTGGAATACATTTTTTCTGTCGTTTAAAAGTTCAATAGATATAATTTTTTCTGTTTCTATAAAATGTAATAAAATTTGGGAAAGGTCATATTCGCACACTCCTTCAAATAAACCGTAAACATTGAAAATAATGGCAACAGTGTACGCAAAGGAAAGTACTTGTAGGCGTGAAATTATGTAAATATTTAAAATGTACAGCAAGGGAGTCTATAGTATTAAAAACTTTTTCGCATTTGAAACAGGAAATCATTTTGTAAAAAAAGATAATAAATAATTAATTCAGATCGTTGATTAAACATAAAATATTTAGAGATATTTGGTCTTCCTCTAGTTTAATACAATAGAAGTATCTTTGTATAAAAGCCCAAACTTCAGTACAATCGCGGGGATGCTTTAAATTAAGAACTTGAAAAGTCTTGAAACATGTATCCAAACTAGTTACAAATGAAGGTAGTTTATATTTAATTTCATCGTAATATACGTAAAAAGTTGATTCGCTTATGTTTAATCCAACTGCTATTATCAGTGGCTGTAAAGTCTCACCTCGTTTAAATAATGACGTTTTAAGTTGTTCCAAGCGATTTTGCACATCATTAACTGTAACGGCATGTAGTAAGAAAGAACTTTGTGAGTCTTTGATTGTTGATCTATATATAACATTGGACAATTTTCTTTTTATACTTGGACGTAGAATAACATGAAGTAAAAGAAATATTAACGGTTCTAATCCTTTGAAATAAATAAAACAAAAAATAAATATGTAAATAAAATTAAAAAAATAATAAAAATTAAATAAGCCTACCTTTAATATAGAAAAAATAAAAAATTGTTGTGTATCCTTCACAAGTTCTTTATTGCATAATCAAAATAAATTATTGTATTTTAAATACATAAAGCAAAGGTAAACTGACTTACAATTTCTTAATTTTAATAGGTATAATTGTAACAGGTACATACACTACAGAAATAAAATGATGAAACTCACGCTTTAAGAGTTTCCATCGTTCCTTTAATTAATACAATATTCACGGATTTACAAGAGCAAAGGTTATAATCTGTACATCGCAATCTTCCCATAAGTTTGTGATAGACAAAAACAATATAAAATCCGTTATTTCAAGTATTTAACAATTTTATTTGTTAGTTTAACCAATATAATAGTTAATAGTAATAGTTATATGTTAACCATGAGTATTGGTTAAAATTTAACAATTAAAATAGTTAAAATAAAATAACAATTTATAATAACAGTTCTTTGACTAATTTAATAGTTATTTTAACCAACAAAATCAGTTTAAAATACAACAATAACTTACATGAGGGTCCTGTAACAATTTTGTCTTGGGTTATTTTAACCACCAAAATTTGTTAAATTGCAACAACAATTTACATTTGCAGTTATGTTACAATTGACAGTTGGTTATTTTTACCAATCAAAATTGTTTGCTTATAAAAATTCCAACAACAATTTACATTAGTAGTTCAGTTACTATTAAAACTTGGTTATTTTAACCAATAAAAATTTTTAGCCATAAAAATTGCAACAACAATTTGCATTAACAGTAAATTAACAACTGAAATTGGTTAAATTAACCAACAATATTTTTTTGAGTGTATAGAAGCAGTTTCAGACTTATCATCTAATGCATTTCTTTCTTGTTTTAAAAGGTTTATTGTATTGCGACAATGCAACTAATTTTGTGGGAGCTAACTCTGAACTACAAGAACTGAAACGACAATTTTTCGATGAATATAATCAAACAGAGCTGCTTAATTTCGTTGCTGAACGTGGTACTGAATTTGTGTTTATTCCCCCTCGCGCTCCACATTTTGGTGGCCTCTGGGAGGCCGCAGTTAAATCCTTAAAAAATTTAATGTTACGAACTGTCGCTAATGCAAATCTAACCTTTGAAGAGCTATCAACTGTGCTTGTTGAGATAGAGGCCATATTAAATTCTCGACCGATCGCGCCATTATCCGAGGATCCCAATGACGGAGAGGCACTTACACCGGCTCATCTACTTATTGGGTCAGCACTCAAAACCATCCCTGAAAAAATTGCAAAAAGCCCTGTTGTAAATTATTTGAAAAGATATCAGTTGATTTCCCACTTAAAGGCACAATTCTGGCGAATGTTCCAGCGCGATTATATACTTGGACAGCAGCAAAAGGTCAAATGGTCTACACCTCAACTCAATATCCAAGTTGGCGATTTAGTATTGGTACACGAGGATAACCTTCCTCCTCAAAAATGGATGCTGGGTCGTATAAAAAACGTTATTACTGGTGCCGATGGACATGTAAGAGTGGCTGACGTGCAGACTAAATCGGGTTTTTTCAGGCGAGCAATTCATAAGTTAGTATTGATACCAAAAGAAAATTGAAGCCTAAGTTAGGCATTCAACGCGGCCAGGATGTTTGGTCTAAATCCATATTAAATATTTTTATTATAAAAAATCTATTTTTTTTTTATTCTATAAATTTTAAGTATTTCACCAAAACTATAGTTAATACTAATATATATAATGAAATATATTAAATAATACCTAATTTCAAAATAATTAGGGTTTGTAAAATATACAGTACATATATTCTTTAACTGAAATAATTGAAGTTAAATTTACAAAATAAACGCTAGATGTTTCGCTCAGTGTATTCCGTTATTTTGCTATAATAGATTATGTTAAATTACAGAATTTATTGTAAGAGCATAGATCTCAACTTGTTTAAGTGAGCAAATGTAAAAAATAATTTTGTCTTAATAAAACCATCAACCTATGCAGTCGCATCAGCGTATATAGCGCGTGACTTTGTTTATTTTTTTGCGAATTGGTTAAGAATTGTTAATCAACATTATAATTAATAATATAAAATCTATTTACCTCAAAAACTTTTAGATTTTTATAAAACAATTTAGTTACACTTGCTTGTTAACAAATAAAATCTAAATTTCTTTAAGCTGGTGTTTGCCAGAAAATCAATATTTTTTCGTAAAAAATTGCAGCTTTTTTTCGTTTTGTATAAATTTAATTCACTACATATGATAAATTTCAAAGGCAAGTAAATGGAGGGAATTCCCGCAATTCAACTTAATATGTTAA
Source organism: Sarcophaga rosellei (assembly GCA_930367235.1). Classification (NCBI taxonomy): domain Eukaryota; kingdom Metazoa; phylum Arthropoda; class Insecta; order Diptera; family Sarcophagidae; genus Sarcophaga; species Sarcophaga rosellei. Next base: position 49,862,680 of record OV884019.1, on the reverse strand, counting down.
CTTTTAAAGAAACTAACAGTTGCACAAAAAGGTATATTTTGTATGTCATTACTTCTAAAACGATGCCAGATCATTAAAAAAATAAGTTTTTTTTTTCAAAAAGTGCTAAAATCTAAACTAAAAAGGGCCATACCATTTTAAAAAAAAGAGCTAAATAGAAAAAATCGCGCAGACTGCATTCAAAAGGAGCCAAAAATAGCGTAAAAAGTGCTAAGTTGGCATCGCTGATGACAGGTTTATTTACTCTCAGAGTTTTTGCCAGAAATCTGCTGTGAGGAAGTCGCCGAAGAAATATTTTTTTTGTTTGTTTCATATTTCATTTTGCTGTCTGGCCTGGGGCTCGAACCCGGGCTTTACGTCTAATAAGCGAACACACTACCTACTAGACTACGCCGACTAAAATCTTAACAGTTGATCGAATTCTAACCGTTGATTCAATTTCGTACAAAACCAGGGAATAGAGACTAAAGGCCTAGTCACATAGAATCCATCGTACATTAGACTTGAAAATTCCGAGTCACCGACATAGATATTAGGTACTACACGGAAATTGCGGTATTGATTAAAGTTTATTGGTCTACCAAATATTTCAGCATTTTATGAAATGCAACCCGAGATTACGGAATACGATTATAAGCGTCTACATCCGTTGCTCTGTTTGCGATTATTATACTTCGCATGTAGTAAATTGATATTAGTATTCTATTTTGTTCTTGAAGAAAGTTGTAGAATAATTTCATTTGATTGTTCCAGCCTTCGTTTTATTTGTATTAATATGGAGACCGTGTTTCACTTTTCACAATAGACAATTTATCTAGATTTTGTTACACTTTAGTTGTTCAGTGAAATCTCCCATATGCGGACAGCAAGCGCCAAACTATTTTTATTCTTTAAAAATGTTGGGTGGTGACCCTAAAAAACATTTCCTAATAATGCATGTAAATGAATTATTGTACATAATTGTACAAGTATTAGTGTAAGATAGCCATTTTGTAAAGAGTTGAGTTCTGAAGTTTATGAAGTTAATAAAGAAGATTGAAGTAAATAAAAACAAGTTTTTTTATTAATGATCACAATACTGGCGACGAGGATTCCGAAAAAATATATGATAATAATAAAAAAAAAAACGTAAATTATCTATATTTAATTTGTTTGTAATAAAAAAAAATTACAAAAAAAATGGAAGCAGCCATAACTTCACTCCTTCAACAACTAAAAGACCAACAGCACCAAGATCATTTGGTTATGCAGGAGTTAATGAAAAAACTCACTCCAAATAAAGGGGAAACAAACGTGAAAAGTGATAGTGTAGAATGCCTGATTGAAACACTTGCATCAAACATTACGGAGGTCCATCATGATGAACATAACCTCACTTTCAACATGTGGTACGCAAGGTATGTAGATTTGTTTAGCATAGGTGCTGCCAAATTAGACGACTCAGCTAAAGTTCGTTTATTGCTAAGAAAACTTAGTCTAATGGTGCACAGCGAATATGTTAATTTCATTTTGCCAAAACACGGTCGTGATTTTAAATTTCAAGAGACTGGAAAAATTCACCACTTTATTTGGTCTCCAAACTTCCCAGTTTAATGTTCGTTATAATTGTTTGCAAATAACAAAAGATCCAGCTTCTGATTTTATAAAATATGCCGGTATGGTAAACAGGCAATGTGAATTGTTCAGGTTGAACGATCTGACTTTAGGTCAGTTCAAATGTTTAATATTTGTAATGGGATTGAAATCGACTACAGAATATCACATTCGTACTAAATTGCTAAACAAATTAGAGAGTGAAAGTGATAAAATACTTTACTTTCTACAGAGTGTTAACGTATGGTCAATCTTAAAGAGTACACATTCCTTATAGAAAATCAAAAATCTGAAGCAGTAGTAAAGCAAATTTACACAAATAAAAAGCCAAAATCCACACCGAAATACCCATGTTGGTTTTGAGGAGGAATGCATTTTGCAAATGAATGCTTATATAAAATGCACAAATGTGAACAATGTAAAGTAGTAGGCCACAAGGAAGGCTACTGTAACGTTTTTAAAAATAATAAAAAGAAACCAAAACAAAAAATGTTCAACAAAAAAACAAAGTGGCAATTTTGAAACAAAAACGATATCAGTTGTAAACAGAATCGATTTAGAAAGAAAATACATTTCTGTCGAAATTAATAACACCATGGTTAAACTGCGATTAGACACCGCTTCTGATATATCTATTATATCACAAAGCACTTTTAAAAAGTTGTACGTAAATAATGCTACAGAAGTAACAAACACTGCAAAAAGCGCAACAGGCAAATTACCACTTTCTTCTCAATTCGTATGTAACGTGAAATTTCGTCACAGACTTGCTATGGTAACTTGCTACGTAACACCAATAGAAGATTTAAAGAAGATTTGATTGGATGGATGCTTTGAAGTTGTACGATTTTACAATCAACAATCTATGCAATGCCGTTAAAGCTAAAACAAGGGAAAGTGGTTGTAATATTAATGATAAAATTGCATTAAATAGTTCTTTTTCAGAAGTTTTCGATAGAAAATTTGGGTTATGCACGAAAACTAAGGCTCATTTGACTATTAAGGCAAATCAAGAACCAGTTTTTCGTCCGAAACGCCCCGTAGCCTATAGTAAAAGAATGACCTTTTTTAATATTTTTATTCAATGTTGTTACTTCAACAACTTCTTTATTAATTAATCGATTTTTTAAAAACAAGAGCTTATTTATACATACTTAACGGGATTATTTAAACTTGACAAAAATCATGAGATTTAACGGGATTAACAATAAGAAGAATATTTGATAATTTATAAGTAAAGAGTAAAAAGAGATAATTAGTAATTAGGAAAATAGTTGATAATATTAAAAGTAAAGAATATTACATAATAAATGATATATAAGGAAATATTTGATAAAATGGAATTTAAAGTAGAAATGATGAATAAGAATAAAGTAAGTTACAATTAAAATAGTATTATAATGTTAGAGTGGCGTACATATGTATGTTTATTCATAACTCCCCCACCCTTCGACAATACATTACTCCTGAAATGTATTATGTATATGCACATATTTCAAAAATATAATAGTTTTCTTTGGAAAATTAATTATTTTTACATCTATTTATATAACATAAATTTTACAAAAATATATATTCCTTAAAGCTATTTTTTTTTAATATTTCTTTTTTATTCATTTTTGTATTACAATATTGTTTTAATATATAGTGGTATAATATATTTTTTATCATTGATTACATAAATTTTTATATAAGCATATATTTTTTTTTGTGTAACAAGTTTTATTAGAGCTACAATGAACAATGGAAATATTTTAGGAATCTTATTTTTTTTTTCTTATATAATTTCTACCGGTTACTTTTCTTTCAAATTTTTCATCTGGTATTTGATTTTGATATTTAAAATTTCTTTTTATAATCTGTCGATCACGTTTACAATCTTTTTCGTCCAAAAAATGTGTATCTTTCTTTTCTTTTACTTGTTTTATGATATATTTTGGTTTTTGCTTTAAATTATTAAATCCTAAATTTTTAACAAATTCTCGTTCTCCAAATTCATGACAATCCTGGCCATCTTCATTAGCCTTCTCAATTCTTTTTAGTTTTTTTGCATGAACACTATCATGTAAATTTTTCCAAATTGATGAGTCAATTTTGTTATGCAATAGATCAATAGGTTTAACCCCAATTGTGCTATGAATTGAATCATTATAAATTTCTACTGATTTATATACCAAAGACCTATCGTCGAGATCCTGATCTTTCTGTTGCAATTTAAACAACCTAATATGTTCATTAAGTGTAAGATGGAATCGTTCAATGTCTGAATTTCCTGTGTGTGTATTTGGAGACGTAAAGTGATAGTTTATATTCTCCGACCTCAAGAAATCTCTTATAAGAGCAGTATTGAATTCATTATCTGCTATAATTTTTACCGGTTTACCTAAAATTGCAAATCTTTCTCTAATTTTTTCAACAATACTTACTGAATTTTTATCAGTCAAATAATGTATGGATACATGTTTTGTCAGTTTATCAATACATGATAAAAATGTCGTATTCTTATTCAAAAACCATATATCCATATATACTATTTCATTTGATTTTAAGGGTGTTTCAGTCACACAAAACTTGTTTTGAATAGGTAATCTATCAAATTTGCACATATTACACACGACACAATTATTAATAAATTTGTGTATTTCCTTTTTCAAATTCGGGTAGTATATTATTTTTCTCAATTCTACATATATTTCCTCAATACCTCTGTGATTCTTATCATTATGAAATTTTTCCAGAATATTCAATAGTTTTTCTTTCTCTAAAACATCTTTTATAAAATTAGTGCACTTAACAAACTTCATTCCTGGTACATTAGAAAAAAAATGGATTAATGTTTGTTGTAAATTTTTATATATTTCTAAATTACTACAAAAAATTCCTACAGTACCCTTTATTGGTAATATTTTTTTCAAAAATTCCAATAACTTTTCCTCAAAATAATATTTTAATGTTATATTGTGTCTTATATTCTTAAATACGTTTTCCTTTTCATATCTGAAACTATTTCCCAACATAATTATAATTTGATTCTTATATATATTTATAGGTGACTCCGAAATGAAAATATGGTCATTTAAATTATCTTGTCCACTATGAATTGTTGCTAAATCTGAGCTAGGATTTTGCTCCTCCTGTAAAACGTTCACTTCTAGACGACTAAGATAATCTGCTACTACATTAGTTTTGCCCTTAATATATTCTATGTCAAAGTCGTATTCACTCAGTTGAATCTTCCACCTCTGTAATTTTATATTGGGCTCTTTTAATGAATTTAGCCATGTTAGGGGACGATGATCCGTTTGAATTTTAAACTTTCTGCCAAACAAATATGGCCTAAAATATTTAACTGCCCAAACAATTGCTAAGAGCTCCTTTTCAATGGCACTATAATTAAGTTCGTGCTTGTTTAATGTCCTTGACGCATAAGAAACTGGATGTCCATTTTGGGAAAGCACTGCTCCTAATGCTGCATTACTAGCATCGGTTGTTAAAACGAATAATTTGTCAAATTTGGGATATGTCAAAACAAGATTTGTACATAAAATTGTCTTTAATTTATTAAAGCAATCAATGTAATTCTGGTCATTAGCATCAATTATTGAACCTTTTTTCAAGTTTGAAATAATAGGGAGAGCTATTCGGCTATAATCTTTTATAAATTTCCTGTAGAAACCAGTTAAGCCTAAAAATGATCTAGTTTCTTTGATTGTTTTTGGAATTGGAATTTTTTGAATAATTTTGATTTTATCCGGATTTGGCCTTATACCATCCGGAGTAATAATATGTCCTAAATATTCAGATTCACGTTTGAAAAAATTACACTTATCTACCTGTACTTTGAGATTATACTCTGACAGTCTTTGAAAAATTTTCTTCAAGGAAACTATATGTTCCTGAAGTGATGTAGAAAACACCAAAATGTCATCTAAGTAAACAACACAAATGTTGTTTATAAAATCATGTAGCACCTCATTTATCATCCTTTGAAAAGATGCAGGCGCATTTTTTAAACCAAAGGGCATACGCGTAAACTCATAATGTCCTGTTGGCGTGGAGAATGCTGTTTTATGCCTGTCCTCGGGTGAAATTGGGATTTGATGGAACCCCTTTGCCAAATCGAGTGTACTAAAATATTGAGAACTTCCTAGTTTTGTGAATAGATCGTCCATATTAGGAATAGGAAATTTATCCTCAATAGTCACTCCATTTAATTTCCTATAATCTATCACGACTCTCCATTTTTGTTCGCCAGAATTATCCAATTTTTTTGGAACCATCCAAATGGGAGCATTATATGGACTACAAGACTTAGTTATTATTCCTGACTTTAACATCTCACTAACTTGTTTCTCAACTTCAGAGCTGTGAACCTGTGGAAAACGATATGTTCTACTGTACACGGGAATATCATTAATCGTAGGTATCATATGCTTGTATTTACCAACAGATGATAAATTCTCACCCTCTATATAAAAAACTGTTTTGAATTCTTTGATTAGCTTTGTCAACTCTAATAATTCCTCGTCATTCAAATTTTCTGTTTTTAATTTATTATTCAGATAACTAATTCTCGGTTCATTGAAGTTTATATCTATGATTATGTTTTGAAAGTACGAAATATCCTTCTCATTGTACGGTTCCGAACATTTTTCAAATATTATTGGAATTTTTGCATTATTGGTTATTAACATATTTTCATTCAAATCAATTTTGGCACCTAATGGTTTCAAAACATTGCAGCCTATAATTCCATCAAATTCATTAAATATTTCAGTCTCTAGCAGTTCAAGTTTGGAATTAGGTAAATTAAATTCTTTAAAGAAAGGAATAGTAATTTTGGTTGTTGTTACTGTTTTCGAACAAATAGTATTTAAAGTAATAGGATATTCTAACTCTGACTGAAAAGAAGAATGAAATAAACCTTTCCTAACAAGTGTAGTACCAGAACCTGTGTCTATCAAAAATTTTATTGGAATAGATTTAGTTTTCAACACTATACAGGGTAAATTTCTCCGGCCCGTAGCTGAAAATTTGACACTTCAACACAATCTACGTCCATAGGAACTTCGTTTCTACTACTTTTTGTCTGTCTGCTACCATATCCATTTATATTTCGATTTACATTAATTCTATTACCACCATTATTATAATTACCTCTAAAATTTCTACTATTCTCATAGCTTTCATTTCTAAAATTCCCACTATTTGTATTAGAAAAATTTCTGCTTCGATAAAAATTTCGATTTACAAAATTTGGATTTTCAAAATTATTATTATTGTCACCTCGGTTTTGTAAATTACTATGAATATTTCTTGAATTTGTTTGAGGATTAAATGAATTTGGATATTGAGAAAAATGTTTCCCTGGATTACCACTGAAATTATTAATATTATTCATATTAGAAAAAGAAGATTGTAAAAACTGTGAACTTTGAGATTTATTCATATAAAAATATTCTGTTTCAATTAAAATTTCTTTTGCATTTAGCAAAGAAGATGGATTTCTGGATTTCAATATAAGTTTCGGTTCATTAGGCAATTTGCTAATAAATATTTTTAAAACCATTTTTTCATTATTTGCACAACTATACCATCGTTCATTTTCTCTATCAACACTTGTTTTTAGATTTAATTTAGTTTTCAATGATTCTATATAATCATAAAATTGATTAATAGAGGTTCTAATTTGAGAAGTTTTTATTTTATTAATAATATTTTCTATGCTATCAGAAATATTAAAATTAATTGCTAGTATTACCTTAACTTCTTCCCAATTTGTTGGATTGTTGTTGTTAATCAGCGACACATTAGCCTCATCCACGATTTTATTACGTATTCTTAAATCGAATAGTTATTTAAATGTTGAATCAACATGTTGCGGAATTGCTTTAACATTTTTGATAAACATCTGCAATTCCTCTGGTTTCCCCCCAAACTTAGGGACATCAGCTAGTAGCTGGAAGGGAATCATTGTTGCCATAGACATCTTCCTTTAATTCTTCCCTCTATCTCCACAAGCCCCTTGCTGATCCTCTGGCAAAACCGGTTTATGATGTTGTTGCTGATTTTAATATTTGTAGTAGTTGTTGATCTATTATTATTATTTGATTTTTATTGTTGTAATTTGTGTATTTGTGTTTTTGTTTTATTTTTGTGCGTTACAATGCATTTACATTAAGTTCGTAATGAAGTTGTTGTTATATTTTTTTTTTTTAGTTTATAATTTTGTTATTCATTGATCTTTCAAGGTCAGTTCTTATTGATTGATATTTTCAAGGTCACTTTTTATTGATTGACATCTTCAAGGTCAGTTCTTTTAGAAATTCTTTTTTTTTATAGTTAATGATAATTATTTATGAAAACGATTATGATAATTATCATTTATGTATATTCTATATATTTATTATAAGACATATAATTTAGAATAGACATGTATTTATGTATATCTTTATTTGAAACATATTTTCATACTATGTATTAAATTACTGTGTTGTTTTTATGATGATAATTTGTTTATTGTATTAATTATCACTTATTCAATCAATAAATTTTTAATCAATTTTATATTGAACTATTTTTGTTGTATGAATTTTTACAAAGTTTATTTTATTTAAGTTATATTGTTTAACTATATTTTATCACACTTTTTATTGGGGAAAAAAATATCCATATTGTGATTCTGTATACATAAATATTTCTTGATTTTCTTATATTTTTACACAACCTTTTCACTTTTTAATTTTATTAGAAACAAGTTTTGTTTAATAATTATTCTGTTTGATTTTCACTTCACTTTGATTTTTACTTGACTTTAATTTGCACTTCACTTTGATTTTGAATAAATTTAACAATTTTAAATGTAGTTCGTAAGCCCGACTGCGCCAGTAAAAGAATGACCTTTTTTAATATTTTTATTCAATGTTGTTACTTCAACAACTTCTTTATTAATTAATCGATTTTTTAAAAACAAGAGCTTATTTATACATACTTAACGGGATTATTTAAACTTGACAAAAATCATGAGATTTAACGGGATTAACAATAAGAAGAATATTTGATAATTTATAAGTAAAGAGTAAAAAGAGATAATTAGTAATTAGGAAAATAGTTGATAATATTAAAAGTAAAGAATATTACATAATAAATGATATATAAGGAAATATTTGATAAAATGGAATTTAAAGTAGAAATGATGAATAAGAATAAAGTAAGTTACAATTAAAATAGTATTATAATGTTAGAGTGGCGTACATATGTATGTTTATACATAACTCTATGCGGTACAACATTTGGTAGAAGAATAACTTCAAAGGTCACAAAATACTGGTGTGATTTCAGAATAAATTATTCTGAGTGGTCAGCGCCTGTAGTTGCTTTGAAACAAAGTATAACAAGTAGTGCAACCTTTGACAGTTGAAAAACGTTCATAACATATAAACGCAGGACGGCTTAGAGGGAGAAAAAAAATCTTACAATGTATTGCAAAGCAAATGTGTTAGAAGCAACAGATATACAGAGTGAAAACTGGCGGATAAAGCAGAAAAATTAAATGTAAACAAACATTTATTTTGTGTTAAAAAAGGGAAAATTTGGAATATTTTTTAATTTCTTCAATGAAAATTTTAAAGATTCTTAAATATTTAAATATTAATCGAAATGTGGTTGATTTTCGGTCACAATGAATATAGTTTCATGTGCAAAAGGTTATTAACAAGCTAAATATTGCAAGATCAAAATAAGACGTACTGCTCATAAAAAAGTTTTCTTGTTGAAAGTTGCCAATATTTTTTAATTTCTTGAGAGAAAAAGTTAAAAATTATTAATGTTATTAGTTGTTTCTATTATATATTAATAGTTTTAGACAAAAATAAAATGTTTTATTAACCCTCGCCAATATAAAAAACCCACCCCGAAAACTAAAACATAAACAAAACAAAGTTTCAATCAGAGAGAGACAGAAATACTTTTTGGTAATATTTGCTGTCTCTTTCACGACTGGTCTATGAACTGTCAAACCGATGCGTTACTGGTTAGCTGTGCTTTGAAAAAAGCTAACGGTTCCATCAGAATATGTGTTGATTTTTCTACAAGGTTAACAACGCCTTAGAGCCTCATCAATACCCCCTTCCTTTACCAGAAGATATTTTTTCAAAGTTAGCAAATAATAATTATCTCAGCCACATTGATTTTGCCTGAAATCCTGGCCAAAATTAATAGAAGTGTTTTATGAGTTAATGGCTGGAATTTTTTTGGTAGTGTTAGTGATAATTAGGCCCAAGGATGAACCCAACTGATTTTGTTTCAAATCGGTCCGTGATTTTGCCTAGCCGCCAAGCAACTTCCCCTCGAAATTGCACTTATTTACACATAATTATGGTAATTATGCAACAATCATGATAAAATTTAGCATGGGTCAGTTTGGCGTACTAAGAAATCATAGTGTAAAGTTTAGTGAAAATCGGACCACATCTGACCCTAGTCGCCATATAAAGTCCCCTTTAGAAATTCACGTTTGCGCTTATAAATGGCTTAAAAACATCGGTATCGTGATGATGACGTTCGATACGAACGTGTATTTTGTAAATCTAAATCATATTACCAAATTTTGTTATGGTCGGTCCATAATTGCCCCTAGGTCCAAAATAAGGCCCCTTAAGCAAATATGTTTAGCAATTATAATTGGCTTAAACATTTTATTACCTCGATGAAATTCGACATGAACATGTCTAATACGAATGTGAGTCATTTTACCTGATTTTATTATGATCGGATCATAAGTGCTCCTAGGTACCACATACGGTCCATTAAGAAAATCAAACGTACATCTCATATTGTTATAATAGTCGATATATGTAGTTAAGTTTTTAAAGTTCTATAATAATTTATATTTATTTATAATATTTATTTTACATTATTTAATTCTTAACTTAAAAATACTTTCAAAGTGAAACTTAATCAATCGTTAAAATCATTATCATTTTCATCATCAATGTCAGGAAGGAGTAATTTAATAGTATCTGATGAAAATGCTTTTCTATTCCTTCGCGATTTTTGTGTACTGCAGCTTATAAAAGGGTCACTGCTTAAAAGTAACCTATTCAGGACATCTCGATTGGTATCGCTTCAACTGAATTTCCTCGCATAATTCGTACGATATAATCTGAAGTGCTTATTTCTGGCCTCGGAAGCCTCTTCTGACAATTGGCAAAATTGCTTGATTTATTACCGTACCGCCATGAATAAGAATTTTGTGCATCTTTGGACTCATGGGGTGCCAACTATAGAGTTGTACATACATTTTGGCAGTTTTAGGATGAAAATAGAGATTTCATAGAGAGTAGAATAGAGATTGCTACTTTCAGTTTTAAAAATCTTGTGTGTTTCGTTTTTTGGTCGAAAAAGGGTAATTTTTTTAAATTTTTCAAAAAAAGTAAAATTTTCGAAAAATCGCCAAAAATAATTGCGCAAATTTGCGGAAACTTTTTTCCTTGTTCCTGAGTGTAGAGAGTTCATATTTTCTTGTGGTACACTCCCCGAAATATTTATAAGACCAAACGTATTTCTCGAAAATCTTAAAATCTTTTAGACCAATTCGTACCATTTTTGGGTTAAATATAACTAACTATAATATAAATCTTTTTATGTAAAAAAAATATTTTTTTCTTTGTTTAATAAAAGGATAGCACAAAATGAATTTCATTTTCAAACGAAAAAATTATAAGACCAAAATTAAATAATATTCACCTAAAGCTAAAATAACAATGATATAAAACAACTACTGAGTAATTTTTGTATTTATTAGTAATTAGTGTGTGCACCGTGATTAATAACGACTTCCTGAAGTCGACGGGGCATAGAATTTATTAAATTTTCAATGCAATTGTGACCAATCCTACTCCATTCTCTTATGATGGCACTTTTTGAGCATTTGCATCCTTATACTGAGTGTTATTATTGAAAACTTGGTCCGATAGTATTGCCCATAAATTTCTTATCGGATTTAGATCTGGACTACATGCCGGCCAATTCAAAACTGGTATGTTTCTGGAGGACAGAAATGATTTTGTTGCTTTTGATTTATGGATTGCGGCGTTATCCTGCTGAAATATCCAATTGTTGCCTAACGAATCATCCCCAAAATTAATTAAAACGTCATCTAATAATTCAATATACTTCTCGCTATTCATTTTAGTTGATATAAAACATTTGTTTTATATCCTATTTAGGAGTCCTTTCCGTAGTCGAAATCCCAGCCCAAACCATTACGGTGCCTCCACCGAAATTTCGCGACATTCGTTGAAGTTTTTCAACGTTATCAGTTATTTTTCCTGATGAAAAAAAGTTGATTTAGATGGTCCAGATGGTTTCCAAAAATATTGAATGGATTCACGTAAAAAAAAATCAACGAATGTCGCGAAATTTCGGTGGAGGCACCGTAACGGTTTGGGCTGGGATTTCGACTACGGAAAGGACTCCTATTTGTTTTATATCAACTAAAATGAATAGCGAGAAGTATATTGAATTATTAGATGACGTTTTAATTAATGTTGGGGATGATTCGTTAGGCAATAATTGGATATTTCAGCAGGATAACGCCGCAATCCATAAAAAAAACCAACAAAATCATTTCTGTCCTCCAGAAACATACCAGTTTTGAATTGGCCGGCATGTAGTCCAGATCTAAATCCGATAAGAAATTTATGGGCAATACTATCGGACCAAGTTTTCAATAATAACACTCAGTATAAGGATGTAAATGCTCAAAAAGTGCCATCATAAGAGAATGGAGTAGGATTGGTCACAATTGCATTGAAAATTTAATAAATTCTATGCCCCGTCGACTTCAGGAAGTCGTTATTAATCACGGTGCACACACTAATTACTAATAAATACAAAAATTACTCAGTAGTTGTTTTTTATCATTGTTATTTTAGCTTTAGGTGAATTTTATTTAATTTTGGTCTTATAATTTTTTCCTTTGAAAATGAAATTCATTTTGTGCTATCCTTTTATTAAACAAAGAAAAAAATATTTTTTTTAAATAAAAAGATTTATATTATAGTTAGTTATATTTAACCCAAAAATGGTACGAATTGGTCTAAAAGATTTTAAGTTTTTCGAGAAATACGTTTGGTCTTATAAATATTTCGGGGAGTGTATATAACATTAAACTACTAAAAACTACTTTCACCTTTAAAATCCTTATCTTTTTTTTGGGGAGGGTAAAAAAAATGTGAAATTTTTATTATTTTTAAGTTTTGAACGAATAATATTAACATTAACATATGAGATATATATATGTATAAAAAAAAACTGAAAGTAGCAGTTGCTCATACCTTTGAAATAAAAAAAAAATCAATATGAAACCTCTATTCCTTTATAGCCGCAAAAAATATCATATAAACCTATTCAAATTTCAAAAAAACACTAAAAACGCATTTAATTTTCGTCACTTTCCTGACTTCGACATCGTCTCAAATCTACAAATCTCAACTCAAAATCATAAAAATTCACTATATAATGCAGAATTTTGTTGTCTATCGAACTGCATACTCAGTGTCTTAAATTTCTTTAAATTAATTTTTGCCTTTTTGGCCAGCTTTTCAGGGTAAATGCCACTTAGTGCGACACCAAAAAATGAACAAAACAGACAGGCAACCAGAGAGGGACAGAATTACTTTTTAGTAATATTTGCTGTTCCTGTCACATTACATGGGCAATTGTCAAATCCCGTGTTACCTCTGGTTACCCTGTGGTGGAGAGCATTCAAAATATCAGAAGTATAAGTCAGGCTGCATTTCACCATGCTTGGGTTATGTTAGTTTCGAACATCGTTGAAGTTTATGAATTATTCGGTTGTCGGTGTCATATCCCATATTCTCGATGGCCAGTTTACAGCAAATCCACTAGAGATTACCCTCCAGCAACGTTCACGTAGCGCCGTCCCGTTGAAACCACATGTCGTTGGTGTCCGGATCATCCAATCCTGTCAAATGTAATGATGATGAAATAAAGTAATCAGTAAAACTCAATAGCTTTCTTCAGAAAGTGTCTATCAAGTAACATTTAATTATTTATTATTATTCTAATTGCCTATTTGACCCAAGATTCCAGGTTTTTAGTATACTATAATTATGCATATACTTTATACCCGTTGATTATGTTCTAACTTTCCATTGTTACAGCAATAAATTAAATACTTTTCAATTTGTCCACAATAAAGAAAACGATTTTGTATTAATTTTTTAACAAGACATTAAATTAAATATTGAATTAAAACCAGAATTTTCCCTGAAAACCCTCTTTGCCATAAAATTTTATTTTTAAATTTTTTTTTCTTTTTGCACGCGCATTTAATTTGACAGCTATAATGTAATCTGTATTCTTAATTTCTTTCTTTTATTGTCAATAAAAAACTGTTCTTATGAATTTATTAAAGCTTTTTTCTGCTTCCACGAATTAAAAACAAATAAAATTTTTTAGTACTTAATGCTATGTTCGCACGAGCCTTCGAATTACTTCGCTCTCTGTTTGAATTACTTATTTGAATTATCATGTTCACACGGTAGTTTTGTAATTCTTTTTTACAGTTCTTCTTCTTTTTATTACTAAATTATTATTAATATTTTTCATACAGCTTCTTCAAAAGCTGCAAATACTTTTTAAAAGGTTTTCTACACACATAGTGGCTTCCTCCGCTAATTTCGCGAATAACTTTCTTATAAATAATACTTTTTTAAAATATTATTTTTGGATTCCATTACTGTTTATTGTTTACAATATTTTTTGTTTATATTTTTTGTGCTTTGACAGCTGGTGATGGCAAAAATGCGATAAAATTTAGAGATTACATTGATTTTTAAGTAATCCACAGGGTAATAGAAATTGGATTACACACAATTTGGGTAATTCGCTCACAAAATTTTGTATGGCGAATGACGTAATTTAGCACATAATTGGGTGCTGAATGGCGAATGAGAGAGCTAATTACGAAAAATTGCTGCCGTGCGAACATGGCATAAGAGATCTTAAAAAGTAATCAAATTAAGGTTCATTTAGAAAAGTGATGAAGGGATTATAGACAAAAGTAAAACACACAAGTACGTTGAAGTAAAGAGTAAGTTACGCAGGCCGACAAATTTAAAATTTAAACCTAAATATAGTCTACCGAAGGTTATCTTCTGCTGCATCCGAACCCGACAATAATTTTATTGAGATGCCCGTTATTTTATGGGAAAATATAATAATCATCAGAATTTTCGGCAAATATTGTGATAAAGTTACTCTGGTGGAAGCGGAGCCAACAAGAAGCTTGAAATTATAAGATAATGCTCGCCAAAACATAATGATTTTTACATAAAAATTTTGCTTGGATATTGCCAATAATAACTGTATAACAACATTAAATTACGCTTTTTCGTCGGAATAAATAAGTTTTTCCATATAATGGTCGATGGATAAATCCAAGACGTCTTACACTGTTTATCTTAGTTGATCGTGGCATAAAGAAACATCAGTTTCCTTACTTTATATCTAAATATGATAAACTACCCTTAGTAGCGTCCTGTCGAATTCACTGTATTTGTCGATTTCATCTTCTGTAATACCCTTTCGTTGGGGTATAAATTCAATAGTGTGGTAAACGTATTACGCTTTATTGTAGTTTTTGTAAACGAAGAAAAAACCAAAACAAAACCTCAAAATAGAAAGTTTTTCTTCAGTTACCCAAACAGGAAATTGATTTTTCATGGACAGACTGTGAAACGTTACGCACGTACCTGATAGCTATCTACATCGTGAGATGTAGGAGGAGATCTTGTTCCGCGCGTCCAATTTTGTACAACAAAAATACAAAAAAATATTATACTTAAATAATAAATGAATGTGTATTAAAAAAATAATAATAATGGTTTTTAACTTACAGTAGGGTCTCGATTCCATCGATGCGGAAGGCCTTCAGCTTCATTTGATGGAGTCATTTTACAAGAAATGTGGGCAAACATGTTTTAATAATTAAGTACATATTTGGGTAGTATATAAATAATTCATTTTTATAAGAAATAAATAGTTAGATTAGGAATAGGTTATACATATAAAAAAAAAATAGTACTAAATACAGTATTTTTGACTTACCTGCACAACTAACTTTTTCTTGAATTTTTGTGCAGATAAGCCAAAAATGCAGCTAAATTAAATGTTTTTACCTGCCTAATTGAGCAGGTATGGAATAATTATAGATTACTCTCTCAAAGCCCAGCACCGGACAACAATGCCTAAAGACTGTCAGCAAACTAAACAGCTGAGATTCAATGATAACAATTTACTACCAGATCTAGCGATTTTTTCAACGATAAAATTAATTGAGAATTTCGTTTTTTAAATAAAATCTTTTATAAGAATTACTTTTTTGTTGGACGCAGCTAACTTTAATTTTTGCTATGAAAAAAGTTTTATAGTATAGTATAGTATAAATAGTGCGCTTAAAAAAGAATTTTGTATAGAATTTGGAGAAATAAAGACACGAAACAAAATTTTTATGCAGGTAAAGGCAATACGCACGTAAATAAAAGGCAGCTAAATCAAAACTACTGTATACAATTTTGGCATGGTAGATGTAATTATAGTTTAAATGTATTTTCTATATAAGGCAAGTGCATGTTAGGTTAGGTTAGAGGACTGTGACAAGTACAGTACCCGGAGGTCGAATTGGCCCACTGTACAACAAGTGCATGTTATTAGAATGATAGATTATTTAATAGAACATACATATGTATGTATGTATACATAGATGAATTAATTGTATTTAAAATTTAATCATTAGAGTTTTAAAAGTTAGAATATTTCATTTTTTTGATTTAGAATTTAGTGAACAATATTAATAATTTTATTGTAAAAGTATGGTTATTTTTAGATTTTTATATAGTTTTTAGTAAAAAGAAACATTTTGTATGTTAAAAGTTCTAGATTGTTAATGATTGGGGATATTCCATTAAATATACGTCGTTTCGGCTGGCGTTTCAAAGATTCGCTAGTACTCTGTTCAATTCGATCTTGATCTTGTTTCCAAATATTTTTAGTCGAAGAATTTTTCCAAAAATTCCAAATTTCCCTCGAGTGCATTGACGCTGTGTCTGCTCCAAATTGGTGATTCACTCGATGTACTGGTGGCATAACTGCCAGATAAATGAGGCACTAAATCGTCAAATATTGGAGAAAATCTCGTCAGAACCCTCAAAGACGTTTATTGAAATCGTTAAAAAATCTTTAGAAAAAAAAAAATAAATAAATTTAAAATTTTTGAAAACCAAAATTATTTCTATTGTAGTAAAACATATAAAGTCAATGCATGTATATATCTGAGTTCAAAAATAAAACATAAAAAAATTTTTAGAAATTAAAGGCTAGCGTTACTCATTTTCATTTATTATTTTTTTTTCCTAAAAACGAGAAATTTTATATAATTTTCAGGAAAAAATTTATAAGGTTTAAACAATCTATCCCCGTTTTATTTATTAACACATAAACAATATTATATTAAGGGGTCAGAAGCTCTTCACATTCTGAGAATGAAAATTCAGTGTAATGTTGGCTGGAGACGACAAATTTGTCTGCTTTGTCAGTTCCTTCTTAAGATCTTATCATCTGATCTTACTACTTACACCATTTATAACCGACCGAGGATGGAATACAACTCTCATGTATGGGTCGGTGCCTCAACGTCCATTTTGAGATTTCTCGACCGTGTACAGGAGAGGCCGTAGTAGTTCGTTAATGACGGTAGTGTGTCCAACTCCATTGAATTATTGGAGCATCGTTGCAATGTTGTTTGTGTTTCACTGTACTATTGCTTCTACAAAAGGATTTTGCTCGAATGAAATAAGGGGACTTCATATATTCACCCCTATCGTGAATATTATGGGAATAAGTTATTTGGGAGTAAACTTTTTTTCCCATCCCAAAAAATCGGTATTGCGAATATATTGGGAGTAAAAGTTTTTATTGTGAATTAGTTATAAATGCTCTATAAACAAAAAATGTTTATTGTGAATTGTCTCTCAACAATTTTTCAAAGAAAAATACAAATCTTAAAAAATAAATAGTGTATATCTTCGTTTTTTGGTGCTGGAAGAGGAGAAACAATCCATGGAAATATCTATATAAAATCTACATATTTTTTAATACATCTAATACAAATATAGTTTAGGAGACGGCGGATATGCCACTGAGCCATGGATGCAGAAGCAAAATTTTATGAAGTGCATTCTCGAGCGTGTAATATTGTGGAAAGGACCAACGGAGTTCTTAAAAACAGATGGCCTTGTTTGCTTGGAGCACGAGAGTTACACTACTCCCCAAAGAAAAGTGCTCAAATTGTTAATATTATAAGTGCGGCTCACTACTTGTAGACAGTTTTATATGAAACGCATGAGCAGGAAAATGTTGACGAAGTTATTCAAGGAACACGTCTGAATGCAGCTGAACGCATTTGTACTAGTTCACTTTGATAGTTTAAAATAAAATGGTTATTTCATCATTTTTGTATTCACTTTCGTAAATAAAAATTGTATACATATGTACATACATAAATAAAAAACAATATAAAACCAGTCTTCTCTGGAATACTTAAATCTAAAAAACAGTCTTCTCCGTAAATATCACACTCCAACCTTTACTAGTATGTATTACATTTGCGTTCCTTAAATAAAACAATGTACTAAGTTTTAAAAAATCAACACTAAAACAATTTATAACTTACATGTTCCCTTCTTGTTCCCATTGGTAAGTGTTGCGAATTAATTATACAAAATAATTCCTGGGAATAAACATTGGCGATACAATATTTTTTGTGTTTGTGAATTCACTCCCAAAAAATTTTTTTGGGAATGATTCACAATAGGAAATGACGAAATTTGGGAATTTTTTTATGGGAATAGTTATTTGCGATAGGGGTGATTACTACTTAACGCTCATCACGCCAGCACATCCGTATGTGGTCGATTGGCCGGTGGATCCCACACTGCATTACAGAAAAAATACGTTTTGTAGTCGGACTATTCGTATGTGGAACTCAATTCCTGCAGAGGTCTTTCCTGTTACTTTTGGTATAAAAATATACAAGCCATAAACACTGGTCTCTCCTTCCTTATTCCCATAACATATTTTCATAGTTCCAAACACAATGGCATTCCTCCCCTGAGTGTTGGTCGTACGAAAAGAAAAAGGCGCTTGCCTTTGTTTTTCTGATGGTAATATTAGAAGCTATACGCGAATTTTTAAAATTGTCCGCAACGACAAGTGATAAATTATTCTCAACTACGAGGTTATTTATGAGTTGTAATTTTTTGGCTTTTAAGGGATTAAAAAAAGAATAAAATACAGAAAAATCATCACAGGTATTCGAAAGTAACTTAAAAATATAACACTTGTAACACTCCTTGTTATTACTAACATAAATTTCCAATAGTAACAATTGCAAAGTAAATACAAAGCTTAAAGTGCCTTTTATAGCCCATTTACACTACAGCGAAATCTAGTAGATTAGATTTCAAATCTTGCTCGAAATCTAGATCGTTTACACTGGATTTATTTGACAGTAGCAAGATTTCATTTTAAAAACAAAAACAGCTGACTGAAATTTAAAAGAAAATAATAAAGGGTCCGCCAAATAACTTTTTTTTTTTGAAAATGCTTTAAAAAAACTACTGAAACTCCAATTTTTTTGAACAAAAATTCGTTCAACATAGCCCGATAAAGATCGCCATTGACTGTAACGGCCAATGGCCCAATTATACCTCTGGACCAAAATCCGAACCAAACAGTTACTCGTTTTGGGTGCGTCGGCTTTTCAATATATGCGTGCGGGTTAGAAAATGTATTTTTAAATTGAAATGTAATTTTTTCCCTGTGTAGCGTTGTATTTTTAAGTACTATTTGGCAAAACACATAGTTGCATTTCTATTTTTACTAGATTTTAAGTAGATTTTGCCGAAATCTACTAAATAAGTAGATTTTGTTTTGTTTGGGAAATCTAGTTAAAATCAACTAGATTTGGCTCGAAATCTCATAAGTACTAGATTTCGCTGCAGTCTAAATGGGGTATTAAAGTACTAAAGTAAAGAATATGATGTAAATTTTTGATTTTTAAAAATCGTCATAATAAGGGCATAAATCTTCAAATCTGGCAGCTATGTCTTGTGGTATATAAAATTAACTATAGGAAAAGTGCAATATTTTATTAATATGATGTTGAAAAAACACTACCTCTAAATGAATTTACCTTTTCCCACAGTAACAGACTCAATTAAACTGATTCACTAAGATGATTTATATTTCTTTAGCAAATAATTGTTATTTTGTATACATCTAAAACTTTTTTCCGCTTAATAAATTAATAATTTTTTTTTTGTAATAAAAACGACTTTCTTCACTATAGAGTCCTAACCCTGACCCTGTCTGGTGAATTTTGCACCCACTTACTCGCTGCCAAAGTAGAAGTTGTGCCTGTACAAGTGTAAACATTAAAAATGGTACTTTCACTTCGTAAGAAGCTGAATCCTACCAGATTGCAAACCTTTGTGGGACAGATTCGGCTATCGTTCTGTCCTGGTTTAAAAACCCCCGTGCCATTGGGCAACTTTTGCGACAAATCGAGTATCGTTTATCGTGGACCAGGTAGGCACTGACATTTGGAATCACGTGGATTGTTGTCGTAGATTTTGTTGTCATTCCTCATGGCAATTTACCCCCTAACAATCGGAAATCTTGTCGAATTCAATGGATTTATTTCGTCTCTGATTCGAAATGGCGTTTTAATACGGCCAATTGTGAAGCTCGTGTATCTTTCTAATCTTGAGCAGTATTAATTCGTTCTTTCGTTTTCTGTTGTGTGTTCGTCGTTTTCATTTACAGATCAGCTAATACCCCGTGGGCTGTCTGTCGAAAGCCCTACTAACGACAACATCTATATGATTATTGTTGATCCCAGCCCAAGAAGAAGAGCACAACCCACAACCAGGCTCTCATGTTCTGTACCAGCTAAAACTATATTTATTTTATTATATCAGAATTATTTTACTTTTATGTGCAAATAATATTGTAATATAAACCTATATATATACTCTGAAATGTTAATTTTGATCTCTGGCCAGGTGACTTCTCGGTCCTCTTGTTGCAAGGGGGGCGGGATGTTCACGCTGGCCACCCTACTTTTTGGCTTAGTTATAAGTCTTGTAAAGAAATTGTAAAAACGAGTATTTGAAACTGGCCACGAATTTAAGACATTTCAGAATTTTCTGATTTTTAAGCGATTTTTTTGTGTTTTTTGAAGCTAAACGGTGAGTAAAGAATGTTTTTATTATTTTATGTTGAAATACATCGACATATTTAATTAGAAATGGCCAGAGGTACTTGGAGTTCCGATGCCGAGCGAAAACTGCTCCAACAA
Organism: Sarcophaga rosellei; assembly: GCA_930367235.1. NCBI lineage: Eukaryota > Metazoa > Arthropoda > Insecta > Diptera > Sarcophagidae > Sarcophaga > Sarcophaga rosellei. Next base: position 49,841,640 of record OV884019.1, on the reverse strand, counting down.
CTAAAATCTTCTGGAAAAACAGCAATAGAGATATCTATATTGCTTAAATATTCTAGATGCAAGGTCTACAACGCGATGGAACACATCAAGCAGCATGGTACCACCAAAAATATCAAACAGCAACCTAGAGCCCGAAAAAATACACCCAGGGAGGACATTTTAATTTATAGTGTAGCTGCTAGTAATCCTTTCACGAGCTCAACTAAAATAAAAAATAACATTGCATCGGATTTTCGCATTAATATTTCGTCTAGGACAATAAGAAGACGATTAAATGAAAAATAACTTGCGTGGGTGTATTGCACAACGTAAACCACTTGTGTCAAAAAAAAATATCAAAGCCCGACTAGGGTTTTCGAGAGAACATCTCAAGAAACTCATGATATTTTGGAAAAATATTCTTTGGAGCGACGAGTCGAAGTTTTGCCGCTTCAGCTCTGATGGAAAGCGGTACGTATGGCGCCCTCCAAACCTGGAGCATCATCCAAAGTACACCCTAAAAACGGTCAGACATGGTGGTGGAAATGTGATGGTGTGGGCAGCATATTCCTGGCATGGTGTAGGTCCCATTTACAAGATAGATTCTAAAATGGACCAGCATGTTTACAAAAATATTATAACAGACACAATGATACCATTCGCTGAAGACAACATGCCTCTAATATAGAAATTTATGCATGATAATGACCCTAAGCACACTTCACGTCTAGTGAAGAGTTGTTTAGAGGAAAAGGATATTGCTGTTCTTAAGTGGCCAGCTCAATCCTCGGACCTCAATCCAATTGAGAACTTGTGGAATGATGTTGAGAAACATGTACGAACAGTTAAACCAAGAAATTCCAGCGATTTGTGGAAAGAAATCCAAAAGGCTTGGTATGCGATTCCAAAGCAACGTTGGATTTCCCACTAAATATTAGAATTTTTTTTATTAAGCTGAGCTTAATTTAGAGAATAGTGTTATATTATGCCTATGTCTTAAATGCATGACCAGGATAAAACTTGTGTTTATGCATATAATATGTAAATAAAAATTTTTAACCGAATATAGGTAAGAAAATATTATTAATTTTTCTTCATAACATTACAAAAGTCTTAAAAAAATATCATGGAACCATAATTTTTTCGATAAAATGTAAAAATTATCACAAATAAGGCAGTCATATGTCGTGTCTTAAATTCGTGGCCACCACTGTATATAGATTTACCCCTTCAAGATGTTGTAAGTTTTACAGATCAGTTAAAAAGTCTGTAACCTCCGATCAAACTTCGGTTGCGTCTTAAATGAATAACGTGTCGTTAATTTTTCTATATAATCTATCCCGTGATTCATGTTCTCTTTAACTGTATAATACTAGATTTTCTTCGTTATATGGAGAGTATATGTGTGTCCTCTCTTTTAAAAGTAAAAAGAAGAGGGAGCAAACAAAAATAGAATAGAAAAAAATAAATAACAAATTAGATACTTTAAAAAAATGCAGTTGCAAGACTTTGAAACAGTACGTATAAGGGAATGAGTGCCAACTACCATTAATGAAGCTTTTATCACTAATTATAATACTAACTCAGGTTAAAAACTGAGTCAATATTAAAATGATGCATTACAATAGTTATTGGCAAGTTTTAGTTAATTTCCTTCTTTCAAAACCCAATATTAATTCAGCAATTTTTGTATTGCAACATCCCTTTCACTTTAAGTTGTCGTTTAATCGCTTTTCTCAGACCACATTCCAACAGTTCACTTTAAGTTTTCATTAATTGGCAAATATTTTTATATAAAATTTTTAATTTAAACGAAGAAGTTGTTTTACTTATTTGAATTTCGAATTCGAATTGATGAACTTTTCAACTACTGTGGTGAAACGAATGATTTCCTTAAAAAAACGTAAAGCGCTTACAAATCAATGAATTTTAATATTAAAATTCCAAAAGTCAAATAACCCGAGTAAGTACATACTCTAAGTTGCATATTTAGTGGAACGAAATTCCTGAACACCACAAACTTATTAATTACTTAAACAAATTTGATCTGATATTCAAAATTCAAAGTTTTCTGGAAAGCAGTGAAAAGGAATAAATAGAAAAAAAGAAAAACAAACATACAGTGGGAAGCAAAACTGTCCAGATGTTTTGCATTAAGAAAGTAAGGTAATGAAAGTAATACAAATATAGGTGTATTATCAAATATATGTATTTTTTTTTTTTCATTTTATTGGACATTATTCTAAATTACAAAGAACAACAACTATAAATTTCTTCAAAAAAAATGCAAAAAACAAAAAATTCACCATTTGGACACTTTTGCACTGTTTATGGTGTTTGTTGAAAATCGTTAATCGCTGCCAATTTAACATTTCGTCCAAAGGCCTTTGTTTTAAATTACGCTTTCAATACGGTTTGGCATACTCTCCACCAACTTTTGGATGGTATCACGGTCAAGAGCTCGCCATTCATGTTGTATTCTCCCCCAAAGCTCGTCAAAATTTTTAGGTGGATTTTCATATGCTATCAGCTTTCTTTTAACAACAGCATATACATTTTCTACAGGATTCAGGTCTGAGCTTTGTGTAGGCCAGTCCATCGTCCCAAAAGTTTGGTTGTTTAGCCAGCTTTTAACTATTATGGCAGTGTGCTTCAGATCCCCGTCTTGCCGGAAAACAACTTCGTCGGCTTGATACGCACTCTCGTCAACAAAATGCGGTAAATTCGTGTGTAAGATATTCAAATAATCCTCCTTCTTCATTATACCATGGATTCTCACCAAAGGTCCAACGTTCCACCAAGTAAAACATCCCCACACAATAATACTGCCGCCACCATGTTTCATCGTTTCTTTCACATGGTGTTTTTCGATGCGCTCATGAGGCCTATGCCAAAAAATTAGACTGGTATCGATTGACTTTCATTTCATCACTCCAAATAACCTGTTTCCAATCATCTACTGTCCACTTTTTGTGGGTTTTACAAAAATTAAGGCGCCTTTTCACATTTCTATCGGAAAGTGCTGGCGTTTTCTTTTTCACACTAGCTCCTAACCCAATTCTATTTAATGCGCTTCTGACCGTCCAGGAACTGACATCCTTACCAATACTTTCTACAACATTTTTAGGTGTTTGGTGGCCTTATGAAAGCAGTCTCATGGTGATCCCGGGATCCGAAGCACACTGCCAAAATAGTTAAAAACTGGCTACAAAACCAAACTTTTGGGACGATGGACTGGCCTACAAAAAGCCCAGACCTGAATCCTATAGAAAATTTATATGCTGTTGTAAAAAGAAAGCTGATAGCATATGAAAATCCACCTAAAAATTTTGACGAGCTTTGGGGGAGAATACAACATGAATGGCGAGCTCTTGACCGTGATACCATCCAAAAATTGGTGGAGAGTATGCAAACCGTATTGAAAGCGTAATTTAAAACAAAGGCCTTTGGACGAAATATTAAATTGGCAGCGATTAATGATTTTCAACAAACACCACAAACAGTGCAAAAGTGTCCAAATGGCGAATTTTTTGTTTTTTGCATTTTTTTTTTGAAGAAATTTATATAAGTTTTTGTTCTTTATAATTTAGAATAATGCCCAATAAAATGAAAAAAAAATACATATATTTGATAATACACCTATATTTGTATTACTTTCATTACCTTACTTTCTTAATGCAAAACATCTGGACAGTTTTGCTTCCCACTGTACATATATTATGAATTTTGATATTTCGCGAACAAATATGTTATGAGCTAATCCTTTTTACGTTTCTACGAGTTTGACCAGTCTTAATTAAATTTTTTTATTAAAATGTATAGAATAAGTGCTAATATTCTTAAAGTGCATACTCTTGAAGAGATTAACACTTTGTTTGATAAAATCGGACTAAAATTGCCATAGTTACGGGGCGTTTGAGCGACTAGCTTAAGTCTACTAATATATATCCTAAGCGTTTTCCATGACTTCCATTGGAATTGATGCCCTCTCTTGATGGAATTCTTCTCATTACCTAATTTACCAAGGTTAAAAGACTGTAGATAAGGAAATTTAATAATTTTTTTCCTAAATATTTAACAAATTTTAAAGAATCAAAATAAACCAAAAAAATATATTTTCAATGCAATCAAAGCCAAAAAACAATACTTTATACGCCTTTATTTTAAATTTTTAAATTCTATTATTCATTTTACAATATTATTTGAAATTCGTGCGTTTTTATCTGCCATTTATAACACAAAGAATGTCATTTACAAGTCAAGGCATCAAACGCTATGTTATTAGACAATTTTATACTTTTCATTGACAATCAACGGATGCCAAATCAATAAAAAAAAATGTATAATGCTCATGGAAAGCGTGGGCAATTTTTTATGGCACAACGTCTTGCCACATCATAAATAAGAGCTTGTAAAGCAAGTATATTTTTACTACATCGTATATCAATAAGTATATAAGTTCACCATAAAAGTATTACGATAATAAAGTGTCAAAAAGAATATTTTGTTGCGAGAAATAAGAGTTTTCATTGTTATAAACTTTATATTTAATAAATTATTGATACCAATAGGATTTGGAAAATAGCTATAAAATTTACATTATTTTAGAAATATTTTACAAAGGGCTTATGTTTTATTGAAAAATGTTTTCGTCGATAAGAAAAATTGGAGTTCTAAAGCTTAGAACACTTAAATGATTAATTCAGCGTAAAATTTTATTTTGTATCTGCGAAATACGATATCAGAAATCAACAAAACATAACGTGTATTTAAATGAAATCTTTTAATGTGTACAATTGTATCATCCGAAAGGCGCAACACTATGTTTTCGTATATTGTTAGGACGATTAAATTACTCTTAAATACGCGTCATCACCTGTCCCTTTACCGTTATCACGTGTTCAGCATTGATTTACAACTTAAAAATTAATTAATGATGAATTTAATTAATAAAATTATCTCATTGAATTTGATTTCTCAATTGAAAAGATGAGTTTGAGTCTGGTAGAAACCTGGGGCACATTGCTATATATGTATACATAGTCTGGTTTTCTAACAGAGACTTTCAGAGGTAATTGCTATCCTGTTGGTTGAAGCTACATCTGTCAAATTAGTTGTCATTTTGATAGTCTGTTTTCCCAAATCACGATGGAAGGGCGAATAATAAAATTGTTTTATCAAAATGGGAAGGAGGTTCCAGCAACGTAATGACCGTTTGCTTCGAATAATCATCATCAGCGATAAGGCCTGTTTCTAGATCAATAGTATTTGAATTAACAAAATTGTCGCAAGGCATCCAATGCATCCCAAAAAAGTCATAACTTGGTGCGAAATAGCGAAATATTACAAAAAAAAATATTTCTTCGGCGACTTCCTCTCAGCAGATTTCTGGCAAAAACTCTGAGAGTAAATAAACTTGCCATGAAAAAGTTTCTCAAAAATCTGTCGTTCGGAGTCGACGTTGAACTGTAGGTCCCGCCACTCAAGTATAAAATTAAGGCACACAACATGAGTGGTGTGAGAAGCTAGGCCGTAATCCTGACTGAAGGGTTGTAATAGCCAATTATGTATGTATGTAGTGGTCTAGTTGACATTTCGAGTTTTCTGTTTTTTAATATTTCCGGCAACAGGGTTGTATCTTCTTTTTTCTTTGGACTTTGGTTGAGGACGGTCAGCGCGAATGGTAACTTAGAATTAAATTATAAAATACAATTACCTGGTGAGATTTTTTGTTTTAATCGAACTATTAACGTCGGCAATTGAACCAAACAAGTGACTGTATCATCAATTAATATCAAAAAAGGTAAACGGCTAGTAGTGATTAAAATTCAAATTAAATCAACGTGTGGTTTCTACTGTAGTAAAAAAAATAGCCAATCATGTAAAATTTAAATTTCCACATTAAAATAACAACAAATAAAATTTGATTTAATCATTCTAATCATATTGAAAATTGCAACAACTGTACTAAAAACAACAAGAACCCATATGTTAAAATAATTGAACACAATATGGCTGCTTTCCTAAACGTCTGAATGCAAAGTCAAAGTTGTGTTAAAATCAAGCAGTATTACTTTGCAACAATGTAAAGCAAATTTCATTGTCATATTAAACTTTGCAACACTATTGACGTCACAGAATACACACCCTGTGATTGACGTTTAGGAACATATGTTTGCTTTGCCTTATTATAAAGAATTTGTGAAAATAAACAATTACAGCAAATAAAATTTAAAGTTTTTTAGTATGTAAGTATATAAAATTGTAAAACAATTCGTCCCTAAAAATAGCAACAAACGTATCAAACACAGCAACAACTAATGCGTAAAAATTATTTTCCAGAGCCACGTCAACCGTATTGGCCATAGCACCAATCCTTTTTTTCCTTTATTATTTAAATTACAGACACTAAAATATGGAATATACAGTATATAAAATACAATCTCTCTTTCAGTATTACAAATAAAAAAATATTATTTATACAGGGTTAATTTTAAGCAAAAAAAAATTGTACAGAACAAAACAGTTAAATGAATGATTTTAATCCGGAAACGGCAAAGCATTTCCTTGAACAGCGCTAAAATTTATTGAAGCCCAAAAGGTAGATTTTTACAACAAATAAAGTTGTCTCTGATGGCACCATCATCTTCTTAGATTTTAGTATGAAGGAAGGTATTTCCATTTAGACGAATTAGACTCAATGAACAGCTGTGACATTGAATACACGGTTATACATTGTACGGTGTACCTAAATTGCACCCTACACTAGGTACTGAAGAACATTATTAACGTCACCAATTGCTTGTGCTCACAGTCCTTTAAGTTTTAACATTACCCTCTGTAACAATCGCAAAAGAGCTGTAAAAAGAAAAGAATTTGTAGTGTAGTATTATTAATAACAAATAGTATTAAAAACTATAATACAATGGTAACACTTTACCATGAAGTAAAACGCAATGTATGTATATAAGATATATATAATTTATATTCAATTGTAATTTAGATTTTCTAGAGATAAAGAACGGAATACATTACAAATTGGCGGCGAGAAAAAAATTAAATTTTTTTTAAGTCATTTTACGCATAAGTGAAAAAATTTTTTTTCAGGCAATCAATTGTTTTACAATTAATAATTTTTTTTTTTAAATGCCGACTTATATTACAACAGAAGCTCCAAAGTCATCGATTACGTTGCTTCAAACATCCAACGTTCCAGAATTTTCTCCGGACAATGAAGCTTTTTCCATTTGGAAGGAAAAGTTGGATATTCACTTCTGTGAAATTAATTGCACAGAAGAGAATCAAAAGAAGGCAGCTTTATTGAAGTCGATTGGTGCTGCTCCATATAGTGTTTTATACAGTTTGTGCAGTCCAGACTCACCAATTTCAAAAAATTACGATGATCTCTGCAAAATTCTAAGTTCTCATTACACACCGCCAACAATCATCTTTAGAGAGAGAACAAATTTTTTTTCTTCTTTTAAAAATGAAAACGAAAGCGTAGCTGAATGGTTTGCCAGGGTCAAAAGTCTAGCTTTAAATTGTAAGTTTGGTAACAATTTGGAAGCGTTTGTGTTAAATCAATTTATCATTTATTTGCCAAGCAAAATTTTTGAAAGGCTATGTGAGGAAGATGAGACGCTTAAGGTTGCTGAAGCGCTAAAAAAAAGCTATGATTATGGAAACAAAAATGATGTCAAATTTCGCGAAAGAAGAAATGGTTAATCTTGTCATGAAGTCAAGCACGAAGCCAAAAGGTAAGATAAAAGGCAATCAATCTTTCAATTCAAAAGCCAGCAGCGGCGTTGGAGGTGATGGACTTGGAGTAGGTAACAGCAGTGGGCGCAGGTGGAAGTAAACAAAAACATAAAAAAGTACGCTCACACTGCGGTTGGCACAACCATGAGTCTAGATTTTGTAAATACAAAAACAGTAAGTAAACCATGTATCAGATTCTAATTCAAAACAAAATAATATAAATAAAGGTTTATTTGGTTTATCTATTTATAATGGCTTCAGAATCTACTAGGGGCATCTACTATTTGGAGGTTGTGTTTGACGGCATTCCGATGAAAATTGATTGTGATACCGGTGCCCCTTGCACGGTAATTCCACTTTCATTGTATGAAAGAAGTCTTGGTGGTAAAATATCAAAGTTAAGATCGTGTCAAATTCCTTATGTTGATTATAGCGGTAAAAGAATTTCTCTTTTGGGTGAGTACGATGCTTTAATATCGTATCGAGGTACCGAACACAAGATAGTTGTAGTAGTTACTAATACAAAAACCCCTCCATTACTCGGACGTTCTTTTCTAAGAAAATTTAAATTTGACTTAATTCAAATAAATTCAGTATCGATTCAAAAAGATTTTTCTTCAATCATAAACCAATTAAAAAGTGAGTTTTCAGAAGTATTTCAAGAAAGATGAGGAGAATTTAAAGGCAGCAAAATATCCTTGAAACTAATTGAAGGTTCAAAGCCTATATTTTTCAAACCTAGACCGCTACCTTTTGCTTGGAAAAGTAAAATTGAAGGTCATCTTCAAAAATTAATTCAAGATGGAGTTCTCGAGCAGGTAGATAATTCAGAATGGGCTACACCTTTAGTTCCAGTTTTAAAACCTAACGGTGGTTTGAGAATCTGTGATGATTACAAGGTTACACTAAACAAATGTTTAGAAAACTTTATTCATCCTCTGCCTAGGATTGATGAAATTTTTGCTTCATTGGAAGGAGGAAAACTATTTACTAAACTTGACCTTTCCAATGCTTATAATCAGTTAGTATTAGATGATGAATCACAATTATTGTGTACTTGGAGTACTCATATAGGATTGTTAAAAGTCAAAAGGCTTCCTTTTGGAATTAAAACCGCAGCAGCTAGTTTTCAGAGGGTTATGGAAAATTTACTACCAGGTATACAGAATGTTGTAGTCTATCAAGACGATATAACTATTACTGGAAAGAACAATTTTCTGCATATAGAAACTCTTAAATTAGTATTAAAGAAACTTCATTTAGCTGGACTTAAATTAAACGTAAACAAATGCGAATTTTTTAAACCTAAAATATGTTTTCTTGGTTTTCCATCGACGAACACGGCTTAAGTAAGTCTGACGAACAAATTTCAACTGTTTCGTCGGCACCTTCACCAAAAGATATCTTTGAACTTAAAGCTTTTATTGGAATAGCGAATTATTATTCGAAGTTTATTTGCAACTTTAACCCAAATTTACCTATAATTCTAACTACCGATGCTAGCATTAATGCAGTGGCTGGTGTTTTGTGTCACAGAGTTCAAGGAAACTTAAAGCCAATTGCTTTTGTTTCAAGCGCTTTATGAAAAAGCGAAACAAATTACAGTACTTTAGAAAAAGAAGCTCTAGTGTTAATATTTAGCGTAACTAAATTAAAGCAATACCTCTTAGGTAATCGATTTATTCTGCGTACGGATCACAGACCGTTATTGGGCATCTTTGGTGAACATAAGAGCTTACCAATTATGGCTTCAGCTCGTATTCAAAGAATGTCATTAATTTTATCAGGCTTCAATTATTCCATTGAATACATTAAAGGCTGATGGACTCTCCAGAATGCTACAATTTTTGTCGGCTGAAGATAATATTGAAAGCAATTATATTAATTTAATAGAATCGGATAGTGCTTCCAGTTTTATCAAAATTAAGTGCAGCAATTCAAAATGGCATGTTCATTTGTTAAAAGGAAATGAATACATTCCTTTTCGCAACAAAGCATATGAGCTCTGAGTTGAATATTACTGTAGCCTTTGGGGGTACATATCAGTTATCTCAAAGAAGTTACAAGATTTTGTTCTCAAGGAACTTCATGCATCACACTTGGGAATTGTGAAGACAAAGATGTTAGCTCGTTCCTACGTTTGGTGGCCAAACATTGACCACGAAATAGAAAATATAATATCAGATTGCTTCCCTTGCCAGGAATTGCAACAAAGTCCTGAGAAATCAAATTTAATATCATGGAATCCTACAAATTCAGTATGGAATCGTATTCATATAGACTTTGCCGGTCCCATTGAAAACTTTTATTTTTGGTAGTGATAGACTATTACTCTAAATGGGTTGAAGTTTTCAAAACAAAAGAAACAACTTCATCTTTCACTATCACAAAATTAAGGGAACTATTTTGTAGGTATGGGCTGGTTGAAAGCAGAAAGTAAAATTAGCAGCTTTGCTACGGGTGAAAATTAACTATTTATTTAACAAAGAACTTAAGTTGCTTTTGCTGAGATTGCTGCATAATGTTAAAATTATACATACACTAGCAACCATAAATCTAAATGCTTTGTTACAAGTTGGGATGGCAGTAGGACACTCCGAAATAAGAGAAAGGCACTTGTAGAAGTTTGTAGGTTTATTATCTTCTTCTAGAGGATATAATTCATAAATTGATTTTTTTAAAGCACCGCAACAGCACTTTTTGGGAATCTGACGTGCCAACGATGGACAACAACAGATTTAAGGAAAGTTTTCGGCTCAACAGGATTGCTTTTCAAAAAATATGTGAAAAAATACAAAATATGGAAAGGTTGGACACCAATATGAGACCTTGTATTCCACTCGATAAGAGAGTGGCAATAGCATTGTTTGCATTGGGATCGTCTGCGGAATATAGGACTATTGGTAATTTGTTCGGTGTGGGACGCAGTACCGTTGGTGAAATAGTTATAGATTTTTGTGACGCAATATGTAATAATCTAGTTCACTGCATTACTTCGTACCCTCCAAGTCCCCAAGAAATTAAGCGCATTGTTGAAGGTTTCGAACACCTTGGGTTTCCGCAATGCTTTGGAGCTATAGATGGATGTCATATAGAAATGCAGCCAAAAAAAGAGGATGCAGTAGACTACCATAATTATAAAGGCTGGTATTCAGTGGTTCTATTGGCAAGTTGTGATCACAGGTAAATTTTGTTTAAAGGTTACTGAAAACTGTCACCTTTTTGGTGTTATTTTTTCGCAGATCAAAATTTACATATATAAACATTTAATCAAGTGGGAAAAACAAGGACTCATGCATTTTTGAAAATAGTTCGTTAAGAAGATTTCACGAAAGTAATTGGCCACATTAATGTACCTTTGTTGCTTATTGGTGACTCTGCTTTTCGCTTAAGTCGGTATATGATGAAGCCATTCCCATATTCCATAAATCAGCCAGATGTTGAAAAAACCTTCAACTACCGGCTGTCCAGATGTCGTCGTAATCGAAAATGCATTTGGCCAACTTAAAGCTAGATTTCGAAGAATCGGCAGGGGCTTACAAGTAGCACCCAAAAATGTAAACAAAATAATAAAAACATGCTGCATTTTGCATAATTTTTTGAAAATGATGAAATCCCTTCCGCATGGATAGAAAATGTTGCAGAAGACTTAACTGCACGAAGCCAACCCAACCACTCAACAAAAATGGGCGAAAATGACGTAACTGCATCGGTTATTAGGAATGCAATAGCTCAGAGTTTTAGTAAGTACAAACACTATACCACGGTTAAATACCCTACGCATAATTACCTTTTTCGTTTATTTACCTCGCACTGTGAATCCCCGTATATTTTTTATACACTTTGAAACAAAATCCCACGGTTTAATAACTTTCGCTTAAATACCCAATTCGGGTATTTACCTCAAAAAATGTTTCCCAACACTGGCATATTCGTTGATTTAACATCGTTTTTCTACCCAAAGTACCTTTTTTACAACTGTGCAAGAACTTCATTAAAGCACCTGTTAAATTGACACTTGTTCGATTAGTCTTCGAAAATAAGTGAAAATATAAATTTTGTGGTAAAATTATTCAAATTTAAATTATTGTTTTGTGAAATGCCTTTGTTTTATTGTTTTACTTCTTCTGTAACATTAATTTTTACTTAATAAAAAGTTTTAGTTGAATTATAATTCTGGTTTTTATTCAATTGCTGCCTATCGATACGAAATGTATGGGTATTCGGATAATTACTCTTTAAAATGTATTTAAGCGTGTTCGTATAATTGCCCCTGTGGGGTAAATAAACGTGGACGTTTAAATGCCTTCCCCGGATAAATACCCGAAAAGATTTGGATTTATTAGTGAGGTATTTAACCGTGGAATACTGTATATATAAAATAAGAAAATTTTTAAATTTTATTTATTAACCTTTAACTTATGACGTGAAATTGTTTAGCGTATATGAAGAGGTGGTGTAAATTATACACTAGGGTGGGTCGAAAAAAAAGTTGAGCCAGTCACCCCCTAGGATTAAAGGTATATTAATAACGTTCTCAAAAATATAAAAATTATTTTTTTGCCACGCCTAGAAATACCGCTCTTTTTGTTTTATATATACTACGTCGCCAGTTTAGGTCCGATCATAACATATCATATATCAGTGTTTGTGGCTTGACGGCAGCTACATTTCACTCTAAGACGATTTTTTAATTCGACATCATATTATATGCTCGACTTCTGGAATATCGGATCCTTCCCCAAAATTAGTAATTGTGGCGCTGCAGGCAAAAAGAGCATTTAATTATATAAAATATCCGCTTTTAAAATGCTCACTTTTATGCATTAACAGCTATTTTACAGATATTTTAAAATGTTCAAATATTCATTCACAATCTTGTATGAAAAAATGTATTAAAACGTGTCGAAAACATCATTGAATAAATTTCTAAAAAAAATATATGTATTTATTTTTCCGTTACAAAGCAAATTGGGTCTTCGGATTCTTAAGTCCCATTATCAAAAACAAGAAAGACCATTTTATTCAGTAGTAGTTGTTGATAAGTAAGAAAAATTGTATTAATAAATACTTAAAAATAATATAGTTATAAAGAAATTACAACTACATTTTTTTTGATTATTATATGAACTACATTTAAAGTAAGTAATTAAAAGAAAAGTAAACTTATCGTAATAAAAATTTATAATTTTATTAAAGTATTTAAACAAACTTAATCTATACGTTGTAGATTTTGACGAGATTCGAGCTGTTGGTATTGCTCACGACTTCTTCATTTTGCAAATATGTAGCCAACACGCCTATCATCTGTTACTTTACCAGCAGATTCACTTACCACTCGTACAAAACCTTCTGTATTTTGAGAGTGACATAGAAATTCTAAAAGTATAATTTTTATAGTTATCAATTACATATAATTTATAATAATTAAATAAATTTACCTGGTACTTCAATTATTTCCTATGTAGAATATTGGTATTGAACCAGTTGTTCATCTGTGTAGAAATAAAGAATCGGTGGCTCAGTAACCGCAATTTCTTCCCAGTTTATTATTTCAGTATATGTGGTACAATTGAAATTAATATTTCCTTTAGGGACGTGGAATTCTCTAATTTTTGCTGGTGAATCTCTCCTAGCATTTCAAATGTTTTCATAACCTTGATAACGAATATTTGAATCCGGGTCAGTTATCATTGCCAGTAAAATATTTTCGGGATGTTAATAATAACTGTTATGTTCAATTGTTGGACGAATTATCTTTTGAATATGGCCAGGCAATTCTCGGATTCAAGTTATGTATTGAAAAATGTGTCGACTTCCATGAATGGCTGTGGTTCGTTCTTAACCAGAAACCAGAATGCAGCGTATACTTTTACAACAAAGTTAACAAAATTTCGTAAGCTTTCTGGTGGGTTTTTTTTGACACATAAAGCCGAACTAATCTAGAAGCTGTAGTCAACCACCGTGCAGTACTTGCCGGAACACCATTATTCACTGCTAACACTATTCGATAAAGGTAGAGTTGGTCATCACGAATTTTCCAATCATCTATATTATCAGGCATAGTTCCCATCAGGATGGGTTGAAAATCATTATTATTTTTAAGTAGTTATTAATACAATTTTTCTTACTTATCAACAACTACTACTGAATAAAATGGCCTTTCTTGATTTTGATACATATATTTTTTTTAGAAATTTATTCAATGATGTTTTCGACACATTTTAATGCATTTTTTGTTTGTTTCGAGAAAGATTGTGAATGAATATTTGAACATTTTAAAATATCTGTAAAATAGCTGTTAATGCATAAAAGGGAGCATTTTAAAAGCGAATATTTTATATAATTAAATGCTCTTTATGCCTGCATCGCCACAATTACTAATTTTGGTGAAGGATCCGATATTCCAGAAGTCGAGCATAGAATATGATGTCGAATTAAAAAACGTCTTAGAGTGAAATGTAGCTGCCGTCAAGCCACAAACACTGATATATGATATGTTATGATCGGACCTAAAATGGCGACGTAGTATATAAAAAACAAAAAGGGCGGTATTTCTAGGCGTGTCAAAAAAATAATTTTTATACTTTTGGAAACGTTATTAATATACCTTTAATCCTAGTGGGTGACTGACTCAACTTTTTTTTTGTCCATAGAGAGCGACCCGCTCTATTATACACCCAAATTATTTTTCATATAATTTTTAATGTGTATATATTATAATAATGTTATACTTATATAATTCAAATTTGATTGCTTCTAAACCAATTATTAACAAAAACAAGGAAACAAACTCAAATTTATTTAAAAAATTGTACTTTTTTTCACAGGCCTCTTTAACACGAGCAAAAAAAAATAGATATATCATTTTCTTGTACATCAAGAAGATTAATGTTAAACAAAAGCAATCACCCCTATTCTGCGTTTCGATTCGAATCGAAATTTTCTCCGTCTGTCAATTTTGGTATTCTGCGTTTCGATTCCGCTCAGTTTCTTTCGATTGTATGTATTCTGCATTACGATCGGAGCTCCGTTTCTCTCAGTTGTTTTTTTGTTAACGGAGGTTTTTTCTACTTTTGTTTTTTTAAGTAAAAAAATGAAAAAATTTAAGTACAAAATTAAAAAATTCAGAAACGATTTAAATAAAAATTATTATTATAGTTTTTTTTGTTTTAAATTGTTATTTTTTGTACTGGAATTTAACCACAACACTTTTATTTTCTACTTTTCTTAGTTAATTTCAGCTTCACTAGATTATACACACTTATATATTTATGCAAAACTTATTTTTACTTTTTTATTTTATTTCAATATTTTTCTTTTATTAAATTTATAAACAATTTACTTTATTATACATAGAACTTGTTTTATTAAATTTGACATTTGTTTATGAAAATGATAACAGACTTCCTTATTCTGCTGTTTCATTTCCACATTCCACATTAATACAATTTATTTTGTAAACATTGTTGTCTTCTTCTTATTCTTTCGATTCCGTTTTTCTGCAGAATACCAATTTTCGATCGTAACGGAACTGAATGCGGAGACGTAATCGAAATGCAGAATAGGGGTGAATAACTGACATTTTTCAACAGCCTAAGTTATATAAATATTAAAATAAAAAGGAACATTTCAATATCTTATATATATAAAAAAATAACAATCAGTCTTTTGAGGTAAAATGATCAGGCTGGGGAAGAGAATCTGACCGTAATATTGCATGTGCCAATGTGCCATTTCCCACAATTTAATTGTACAATAATACAACAAAATGAAAAACTTTTCAGCAACTCAAAAACAAAGTGAAAAAAAATAATTATAAAAATACTTACGTCTACGGAGACGTGTAGTATATTTCTTTTTTATATGGGTTACTAACGTTAGATTAGACGTGGTAGTAAAATATTTTCTATTCAAAATTTCCACAACGTCGACGTGTAGTAAATTTTACACCCATACACAGAAATCTCCGAGATGCTGTAACAATCCAAAGTCAAAACTATACTATCAATAAAATCATAGGGTACTGGCAATATCAGCTTAAGAAAGTGCAACAAAGAGAAGTTATTAGAAAAATAAAAAAGATAGTGTAAAATTTACTACCACGTCATAAGTTAAAGGTTAAGGTTTTCATTACACTTATAAATTCCTTGCCAGTTTCATTTTGCTCCCGAATCGCACTGACGATTTCGTTCGCTAATGATTGGCTGTTTTCTACCACATGTTTTAGCATTACATTTTGCTCCTTAATAATTTTAACCACTTCGCCTAAATGGTTTCTCTTTTTTCCAGACGAAGCTGCGGCTGTTGAACTCATTACTGGAGATGACAATGGCAGTGGCTGTGTTTCCGGCGATGGCATTGGCTGTAACTCCACCAATGGTAATGTCTGTGACTCAAGTGATATGTATTAACGGCGGCGATTCCTTATTTACTTAATTAAAATAAAAAAAAGAGGTGAGATATCAAATATATTTTTTGGCGAAAAACAATGAAATAACTTACCTTTTCTGCCTTGAAATCCATTTTAATTTTCTTCTTCTTCAAAAATAACCATTCATACAGAATGACAATTTGACACATCTACATGGTTTTTTACTGTGTTGCTACACTGCTAAACCTAAATCCAGTTTAAATGCTCATCGATTTTGAGCATTTATATCAGACTTAATGCGGATAATTCTGAAGTTAATTCCAATTAAGAACGTTAATGCGCATTAACGCTGTCGTCTGTCTACGCTATTAGACATTATTTTGAACAGGTTTTTACTTGATTATCGCAATACTTGGAAGATTTTTAAAAACACGTTTAGGCAGATTAAAGCCACCTATAATAAGGCAAATTATTGTTGACGCTCAAAATAATAGCATAACAAATTACAAAGGTAAACCTGATGCCATGTTTTCAACAGGCCAAAATGTCATGATAAGAGATTATAAAAATCCTAACAAACCCAGCTGGACTCAAGCTACTATTAAAGATAAACTCGGTCCTCGATCATATTCTTGTACCATTGCTCATAATAACAGAGAAATTAAACGACATTCGGATCAAATTAGAAACAGAAATTTAAATCAAAATCATGAGATTGGAAGAAACGTTCAAGAGGAGGTGAACAGTCATGAAAATGGAAAATCCGTTCATGTTGAAAGTGCTTCTACAGCTCCAACTACAGATGAGCCTCCGAAAGCTGCACCTAGTAGAGTTTTGAGACCACGCAAAGAAGGTATTTGTTATAAAAATTAAACAAATAAAAGCTTAATAAATAAATAAATAAGTTAGCATAACGAAATTAAATTAAAATAAGAAGATTTAAAATTACATATACCTTGAATTATATAAAAACAAATTTAGTTTAATACTTATTACACATTTTTAAACGTACCTATGTACCTTTCCGACAAACATATTATAATAATTAATAACCTATAGTGTAATTGAATTATCATTTTAGTTATTGCCTATTTATAATATATCATATTTCTTTTAGGGGAGGATACATGTAGTGTAGTATTATTAATAACAAATAGTATTAAAAACTATAATACAATGGTAACACTTTACCATGGAACTCAATGTATGTATATAAGATATATATAATTTATATTCAATTGTAATTTAGATTTTCTAGAAATAAAGAACAGAATACATTACAGAAATAAATTAAACTTTCAATAATGGAGTTTCTAATAATAGAAAACAAAAATTATAGATTTCGTTTGTTCTTTATCTTTAATTTTAAATAAAACAAAGTGTGTAATATTATAGACATTTTTTATTCGATCTAAAAACTAATTCAAGGGATTATGTGTATAATACAACAGTCTTGGTGAAGCGCGTCCGCTTCTTATTTTCCATGATTCTGAAGTAGTTCTTTCGGGATGCATTGGTTTATGCACCCAGAAATGCTTGCATTATAGTTAATTTCTATGATTTTCATGAGCTTAACAAAGTTTTCGACAAAATCAAATGTTTCCACTATATCAACATTATCGCCCTAACGTAGAAAAACCACTACAAAATATAAAATTTTTAACCTGCAGACTTTCATTTTTAACTCGCACTAAAAATATATTTGAGTAAGTAATTACACCAATACCCCGATTTGCGTCGCTTCAGTTTGCGTCGCTGCGAAGTTGCGTCTTTTTTTAAGTTTCTGGAATTTCAATGTTGCGTCGTTTTTGTTTCAGTTTGCGTCGCATGGCTTCGAAGTTGCGTCGTAAATGCTTCGATTTGCGTCGTTGATATGAAAATGTTTTTACAAAGCTAAAGCAGAAAAAGGGGATTTCCCGTTTAGTAGAAAGCAAATTTGCAGCTGTGCGTTGTTTACATGTTAAGCGTAGTTATTAGTTTCGAATTATATGTCGTGGAGTAAGGTTCAGTCTGAAAGTTGAAATTGAAAATTCTGCTTCAGTTTGCGTCGCTTCGGTTTGCGTCTCATTTTTTCAGTCCCAATTAGCGACGCAAACCGGGGTATTGATGTACAAAATCGTGTATATCTAAAAGCAACAGTCTTCCTTATATAGAACTACAATATTAGGCAGAGTGCCGTATGAGTGATATTTAATATTACGTATGCCAAATTAAATAGTTTTTCGCGCATTATTAAAAATAAAGTTTATCTATATTATTGTATATCAACGAGTATTTTTAAAAAGATTTATCTTTTAGTTCCAGGAAAATATACGTTTCAAATGAAAATATATGAGCAAAATGAAATTTGAAATAATATTTCTTTCTGAACTCTGAAAATAAAAGAAAATATAATTAACATGAAAACCTTCTCCAAAAGTTTATCGTTCGGAGTTAACTTTAAACTGTTAGTATGAGAAGCTATGTTGTAATCCTGATGTTGTAGTGACCAATTGATTAATGAAACGTCGAAATTAAGGCTAAAAATGATCAAGCAGTTAAGGCTAAAAAATTCAAAGAAGACCAACTGATTTTACTGAACGGGCGATTACAAAAGAAACTATTATCGAATTACAGATTAATGGGGATAGATCCTACAAGGTGTGGTCTTTCGACTACAAGCTCATAACAACACTAGCTTCGAAATTAAATCACATACAGTGGGAATTGGGCAAATTATGGCAATAATGTTCGTCCCGAACAGCCTTAAGTAGACGGCAGTTTTACAAGAACAGTGACAGTCATTTGACTGTCACTACTGATGGAAATATCCATCATCGCGTAGAACAAAGTTTCTATCAGTTTCTTAAGGCAAATCGACAAAACTGGTGGAAACATTTGTGTACATGTGATTTTTCATATCACTTGCACTTATGAATTCTACTGACTTTAAAACATATATTTGAGCTGATCACTCTTTTGTTGTTTACCAATCAAGGATGATAGAAATGTAAATCAGGATTGATGGATATATCCATCACTGTTGATCAATCATACTTGATGTATATATCCGTCACTGTTGACTAGTCCTACTTGATGAATATATCCATCACTGTTGACTAGTCATACTTGATGAATATATCCGTCACTGTTGACTTGTCATACTCGATGAATATATCCGTCAAATCTGATCGGTATAACTTTTATAATAAAACTCGATTTTATATTATTTTTATTATAAAATGAGTTTTTAAATATTTTTTTTGTTTTAGTCTGTGGTGGCTCCTTTCTACCGCTTTTTAATACTTTTTTCAAAGTCTAAGGACCCTTGCAGATTGAAAACTTCTGAAATTTGTAGAACATACATATGTATATGTATATATTTATATAGTACAGATGCTGATACATAAATAATGCCTTTTTCATAATTTATATATAAAAGTATCGACATACCTCGTAGAACTTTTTGGAAAAGGGAAAGCTTAGCAAGCGCTTCTTTTCCCCACCTTCCTTCCCAATTGTACTTTTCCAGCAAGTCATCAGTTAACACTGCACGAATGACACTGCTGACATCCTCAGATGTGCCTTTTATTTTATGGAAATATGTAATCTGTAAAGAAATATGGTTATTAAATATTTTAAAAAAGAAATAATTTGACTTCTGCTCTATCTCTCCCACCGCTTCTATTGATTTCAGTGGAAGCATGCTGGCTACTTCGTCCAGATGCTTATCCTGCTTTTCACCAGTCATGCGACACACTGAATTTTCAACCTTTTTGATGGCTACCTTACATTCCATCAACACCTTGGACTGGGCCAAGGCTTCGGGCTTTGACAAAATCTGTTAAAATATTTATTCTTTAAATAGTAATAAAAGAAGACTAATAATACTTACGCTTGACTCTAGTTTCTCCAATTTATTGCCAATCTCTTGTTGGCTGCAGACTATCGAGGCTTGACCATTGCTCAGTATGCTCTGGTTTAGCATAATAGTTGTTTGCTTATACGAAATAAGAAAATAATATTAGATTTCGGAACATGCATATGTATATATAATAAGGAGAAATAATTCTTTATTTAAAATAAATCATAATATAAATCATAATTGCATACTTACAGTTTCTTCAATCTTCTCGAGGCGAGATGAAATATTTTTTAATATTTCCAAAATGTCTTAAATAAAAAAGAAATATTAATTTAATCCAATGATGATAAAAAAAATTAACTTACCACATACCTGTTGACGTTGATGGTAGGTTGTCAGTAGGATTTAGGGAATATGATGTCCTCGGTAGGATTGACTGGTTTGCTAAATAGTTAAATTTATTAAGATTTACATATGTAAATATTTGTATGTACATTGTTTTTTACTTACTAATCATTTCTTGGGTATATTCTTCCCCAAAACCCTCAAATATATTTTGGGAATCCATATAATTATAAAAAATGAGTACATTATTATTTATTTTAATTGAAGTTTTATTAAAATAATGCCAGTGAATATGTGCCGAAACAATAAGTGAGAAAATTCGTGAAAAAGGTGGTGAAGAAGGGGAATAAGAAGAAACTTACTATGGTAGGGTATGCAAAAATATTTAAAATCTATATCTTCCCTTTTAATTACAAAAGTTTCAGTACTTAAATTACTACCAACGACTATCCCTAGATCACTGAATGACTTAATGGTTCATCGAAATAGTTCTCAGTCTTTAGGAAAACTTTGGATACAAATTCGCCTACATTTACAACATTAACTACTTTAATTGGTCCTAATTCTTTGCTAAAACAAAAACTATCTTTCTCCTTCTTATGGTTAATATTAAAACTTCCTAATTTTGAAATCAAGTTCGAATCCGAATTAAGTCCCTGCATTTCTTCTAACCTAAGGAATATCTGCTGCAAAATTCTGTTTGGTTTCTTAACAAGACCTTTAATATACTGCATGTAATTTTCGAATTTGTATGCTGAAAAAGAATCTAAGGGTCCGAATTGTTTAACACAATCTGCTAAATGTAGTAAACCATGAATGTTGAAACTAAATAATTCATCACCATATAATCTACCGAAAAAATTTGCGAAATCTTCTAATACACTTTGGGAAATATCTTCCTCTCTAACATACAACATTTCACTAGACAGAAGCCTTATAGCACAATGTAATAATAGGAAATGATAATATTGATCACTACTAACACAATCTTTCAAAATATAAATACCTGTGTATAGTAAAAACTGCCTAAATTCAGTGGATTTCCAATTACTAATTTCATCTAAACTCCTAGGTGTACGGCAAAATTCTGATGGAACATACTGACCTATAAAACCAATCTTCTCATTCATACCTGTTGCATTCCTCTTATTGACTAAAAGCTTAAGTAATTTCTTCGTGACTCCTAAATCTACTAAATGCATACCGTCTAACGGAATAAATGCAATAAATCCTCCACAGCGGTCTGAGAAATTTTATTCCTAACGGCCCACGATTTAATCTCCTCACACTTGCCTTTAATATCTGAATTTCCCTGAAAATTAGAATTGTTCCCTATAATATCAGATGGCTCTGGCTCTGAATCTACGTTATCAATCTCTACAAATTCCTTCTCAGAATCTTCACTATCAATTTCTCCTACAAGAGCGGATAAACTACAACCTGGCTCAGAATCTACATTACCAATTTCTTCTAAAATTGCGGGTACACTATAACCTGGCTTAGAATCTAAACAACCTATTCCTACAAAATCGTCACAAACAATTCTTTCGCTAATTTTGTTCACTTGTTCAATTTTTATTTTTTCACTTTTCACTAAGTTATTTGCATTATTTTGAATAAAACTTTTATGTTTTTTACATTGGACTCAAATGTCCTTTTTTCAATGCTAAGGCGTTTTTGCAATTACCTTTTTTTCATAATTAAATTTGTTTAAAAAAATTTTTTCTTATCTTCATTTTTTTCTTAATTTTTTTAGGTTTTCTTGTTTTTAAGTTCTTTTAAGTCTATTGCTTGTTTTTTTATTATTTTCAATTTAATTTAAAATTTACTTTAATTTTTGTATAGTTTTAAAATTCTCACTGGCGTCTTTTCACTTTCGCAGAATAATTATTTGTAACGACAGAAAATACAACACTGTAACACAAACTACACAGTGACAGTCATTTTACCTGTCATATGTCGGTCATTTGTGATGGAAATAACCATTTTAATAAAATATTAATCAAAATGTAGTTGTTTCACTCTTGCATATGCACTCTTTAAGCAAGACATACACGATAAAACCGCTGATACAATGTGAGAAGGTTGTTTACGAAATTGCAATGTTTGTAGGGTTGTTGTGAGTTGGTTGTACGAAAGATCAAAAATTTTTGATATTTTTGCAAGTTGTTTAAATTGGTCGCAACATGAAAATGCATGTCGTACAACATTATTCTATTTTATTCTTCATTTTTGTTGTGACAGCAGGGAATGCAACATTGTGTTAACTTTTTTCTTGTCAAAATAAAAATTAAAAAAATCACGACCATAAAAATAAAAAAATGGAAGATTCAGCAGAAATGCGTAATTTTATTGAATTCTACAAATGCATGCCAGAATTATGGAATTGTAAAAATGAAAATTATAAAAACATTCGCAATAAAGGACTTGATGAACTAAAAAAGAAAATTGCAAATATGCGAACTTGCTATAGACGCGAATTAAACAAAGTAATTAATAGTCAAAAGTCTGGAGCGGGATCAGATGACATATATATATCAAATTTGTGGTACTGCGATTCCTTCGAGTTTTTGCGAGACTTGGAAATTCCATTGACTGGTCGATCGAGCTTAAGCTCACATGAAGATGAAAATGGTTTTACAAAAGTGGTAGGTAACAAAAGCCATACAAGCCAAGCAATATACATAATATAATATTTTTTATAATTATCCTATAGGAAAACAAAAAGGTATCCAATAAAACATCTATGGCCCACGCAAGAATTGATTTTCTGAAAAAAGCTATTGAACATTTAGAGTCATCCTCAAAAATTGAAAAAATCGAAGACGATGCTGCTGTTTACGTAAATGGGTGGGCCTGCATGTTTAGGCAAATGACTCAAAATCAACAATTATTTGCCAAACGAGCTATCGATGAAATTTTAATGTTAGGACGATTAAACAAATTAAATTTCGACACACTACAATGTAGTTCCAATCAATCAATTATCTTCCAGACAAGTAATCCAAGATCTAGTACTCCATATCCAACCTGTTCTGATGAATCTGTCCAATTTGTTCCGACGCCAATAATTTCAAGACGTAGACGAAATTATGTTAATTTTGCCTCGGGACAGAATAACCCAAATAGTTTTCACGCTTACACCAATTTTGAAGAATTGTTAAACGATTCCCAATATCAATAAATACCTACATTGTACAAAAATAATTTTAATGTTTAAGAAAATAATCATAAGAATGTGATTTTTCTATGTTGGACTTAAATTAATACTTGTTAGTATGTAGTATGCGAAAGCGAGAAGCCAAAATTCCAAAAACTATCCTTTTTTTTCGGATTGGAACACAATATATTCTCCAATTTTATTTACACCAATTGAAATTTCATAACCTTTAATCTTTTCAAATTTAATTTAAAATATTAAAAAGTGGCCGAATGCCCAAAAAAAATTCATTCTATTTACTCTAATTTTATTATAATCGATCGATATTATATCGATATTATTATAATCTATCTAGACCATTGAAACGAATGACTAAAAAACCATACAAACATATCTGACATACAAAAACAACATAAATCTTAATAAAACAAAGCTTAAAGATAAAATTATAACGCCATCTGTTGACAAATTGCGAACTACTCGATGCCAATCCTGTTTATGTCGCCAGAGGTGGGAATCATAGACCAACAGACATAAACAGTCTTCATATGAGCATCCTGTTGCCAAGAATCGTGGGGTTATTGCTAAACGATTGCTTGCAGGTATTCCCATTCTCATAATTGTGTCTTGTTCTTGTATGCACATCAAAACTTTTGACAAAAGATCATCAAACATTGTTTCTGCCATCCGCATATAATTTTTGTAATCCTTCGGCTCAGTTTCCTCTATAGCTTTCAAGAGTTTGTTGTTAGAATACATTTCTTTTTGAATTAACCACTCTTTAGACCACTTTCTCTTCTTCCTCGCCCTTTTTTCCAATTCTTCCTCTTCTTCTTCTTGCTCCAGGACGTCCTCGATTATAGCATACACAATAATATTCGACACCATCTTAACTCAATATTAATTTTTTCAAAATAAATTTGTAACAAAAAATTGTGACATTTGTGAGCGAAACATACAACTTGATTGTAAACAAAGTTGTAATAACGGTCGCATTGTGTATATCACGCATAAGTAACTTGCTGTTATTTCATTACAAAATAATTTAATTAATATCTTAAAATCAAACTAAAAAAAAAGGAAATTAATTCATTAATCATTTCATATTTTTCTTGGACTTTCGATTTAACTGTCAAGTGAAACGGAATAAAAAAAAATATATGAAAAATTTTCTTTATAAATTTTCAAAAATATTAAATTTTTTTAATTATTTCGTGGATAAAAAGCGAATCAAAGTTTTCTTAGTTGAGTGATTGAGTGCTGTCGTAGTATGCGTTAATATACTAATTAAACAAAGTAAAACAAAAATTTTTAAGTGAACAAAAACCTAAGAAATTTCTGCAAAATGATAACGGATGAATGTTCTGATACTGATGATGAAAACACTAAATGGCAAGTAATGTAGAAGTCACAAAAAACGACAAATCTCAAGCAAATCAATAAAAGAACAAAGCAGGATGATAATTTACCAACACATCCACTAACAAATATGCTTGCGATTGATGTTGCCAGTGATAAAGAAGATAAAGGTAAAGAAGGAACCCCAAAACCACCACCAATATTTATACTTTGTGTTAATAATATAACTAAAATGTTAACAAATTTAAGGAATATAGTTAAGAGTGATGAATATAGTTATAAATCTTTAAGAGATGGCCAGGTTAAATTAATTTTTAAAACTGTAGATTCATACAGAAAAATTTTAAAATATTTTGAAAATTTTTTGAAATTTGCTATCACACTTACCAACTAAAATGTGAACGTTCTTATAGGGTTGTGCTAAAGGTTTTACATTTTTCAATACCAGTTTCTGAAATAAAAGCTGAACTTTTGTCATTGGGACATCAAGTCAGAAACGTTATTAATGTAAGAAGCCAACTAACTAAACAAACTATTCCAATGTTTTTTGCTGATTTGGATCCAAGCGCAAGTAATAAAAAGGTGTACGAAAATCAGTACATTAATAATGCTGTTGTTACTATAGAGCCACAACGTAAAGCAAATAATATCGTCCAACGTCATAGGTGTCAACAATATGGCCACACAAAATCTTATTGTACGAAACCTTTTACCTGTGTGAAATGCGGTTTTGGACATCCAACGGCGGAATGCAAAAAAGTATCGAGGAACCTCCGCGGTGTGTAAATTGTCTTAATCATCACACTGCTAACTACAAGGGATGCCAAGTTTACCAAGCACTGCGAAGAAAAATACTGCCCGAAAACAGAAATCAAAAACAGCAGAACTTTAGAATGAATACTAAAGATTTCCCAAGGGATAATTCACAGACTTATACAAATCTTTTAGGTGATAACAATAATTTTGATAAGGTTCAATACTCCGAAGTGCTTAAACAAGATGATACTAACAATCGCATGAAGAACATAGAAAATATGTTTAGTCAACTAATAAATATGTTAACTCTGCTCATTAGTAAATTATACAATTACGATTTCGAATAGCTGTTAGGAATGCTATCAATGAAATTGAGATTTTTGTCAAGAATAATTATATTGACATATTTTTACTTTCTGATACACACTTAAATAATAGGTCACATTTTAAAATAAGGGGCTACGATTTAATTACAGCAAATCATCCTGATAATGGATGCCATGCAGGAGCAGCAATATTAATTAAATTGACCATTAAGTATGAAATTTCGGAACCATTTATTAAACCTTCTATTCAAGCCGCTGGTATTAGAGTAAAGTGTAACAACTCATTTTATAACTTTTATTCAATTTATACTCCACCAAGGCACACAATTAACTGTCAAGATTACGAAAATTTCTTTGATAAACTTGGCAACAGATTTTTAGTAGCTGGTGATTTTAATGCCAAACATCCATGGTGGGGGTCAAGAATTATTAATCCTAGAGGTAGACAATTGTATAACTGTATTCAAAAGAAAAGATTTTCAGTTTTATCAGGAGGTAGACCGACCTATTGGCCTACAGACCCAGCTAAAATAACCGTTCTATTAGATTTTGCTGTCTATTCTGGTTTTCCAAGAAATATGCTTGGTATTTTAAATAATGAAGATTTGTGCTCTGACCATACTGCACTAGTTATTAATTTTAGCCTTTTCATAGAGCTTATACCAAAGAAAATTAAATTAATTTCACCAAAAACTGATTTAAGGTCATTTAGTTAATGGATTGAAAGAAATATTGATTTAAATATTTGCCTTAAGAGTGGAGATGAATTAGATGATGCAGTTGAAAAATTCACCAACATTATTCATGAGGCTGCTTTTCTTTCAACTCCAACGACAGGACCAGCTAATGGCAGATCGATATATGTTTCTGCAGAAATAAGGCAACTAATAAACTATAAAAGGCGACTTCGAAAAAAATGCCGATAAAAGAAATTTAAACATTGCAACTAGCCTTTTAAAAAAGAAAATTGCAGAATACGAGAACAATGAAATCGGAGAATATCTTCAAAGTCTAGATGTAAATGCAACAAATAATGAGCATAATCTGTGGAAGCAACTAAATATATAAAAAGACTTCCGCGAAGAAATGTTCCTGTCAAGGATTTAAACGACGTATGGTGTAGAACCGATCAAGATAAAGCAAACGTTTTCGCTGGACATTTAGAGCAGACTTTTAAGCCTTTCCCATTCAATTCTTATGAAAACCACATTCTACGATTTCTAGACTGTGCGTGTCAAATGGATCTTCCAATTTCTCTTATTACACCAAGTAGTGAGGTACTTTCTGAAATTAACATGCTAAACAAATTAAAGTCTCCTGGATTTGATTAAATAGACGCATCGGTTGTGAAGTCATTATCAAAAAAAGCTATAGTGTTTTTAACTCTTATCTTTAACTCTGTATTATGATTACATCACTTTCCTACTCAATGGAAGTGTGCGGAAATTATAATGATTGCCAAACCAAACAAACCAGAGAACAGCATTGATTCATACAAGCCAATAAGTTTGTTAACAAATTTTATCCAAACTATTTGAAAAACTGTTTGCACGAAGACTACTTCCAATATTAGAAGCTAGAAATATAATCCCAGAACATCAGTTCGGTTTCGATATAGGCATGGAACGCCAGAGAAGTGCCACAGAATAGTTAATGTTATTTCTGATATCTTGGAGAAAAAGAAGGACTGTTCGGCTATATTTTTGGACATTCAACAAGCGTTTGATCGAGTCTGGCATTCTGGTTTGTTGTTTAAACTTAAAAGTTTGCTTCCGGCAATATTTTATCTCGTTCTTAATTCCTACTTGGAAAACCGTACATTTTATGTTAAAGTTAACAACGAGAGCTCTTCTTTACATGAAACACAGGCCGTTGTGCCGCAGGGAAGTGTCTTAGGACCAATTCTATACACTATTTTTACGTCAGACATGCCTCGCACAAATGGAGTAACAGTTGCTGCTTATGCAGATGACTCCGCATTTATTTCTTCAAATATCTCACCAATTGAAGCTTCAAACCTAATACTATATCAATTAAATGAGGTGCAAGTTTGGTTAATGACCTGGAATATTAAAGTAAATGAGCAAAAATCTACTCATGTAACGTTTACATTAAAGAAAGGCGATTGCCCAAATATTACCCTCAATGGGTCAATTATTCAAAAAAGTAATTCTGTGAATTATGTAGGAATATGCTTAGACAGAAGACTTACATGGAAAGATCATGTTAAAAAAAAAGAACACAAATTGATAATAAACTAAAGAAAATGTATTGACTTCTTGGTCGAAAATCTAAATTGAGTTTAGAAAATAAAATTCTTATTTGAAAAACTATTTTAAAATCTGTATGGACCTATGGAATCCAACTGTGGGGAACTACAAGCAATTCAAATGTTGAAATTATTCAAAGATTTCGATCTAAAACATTAAGAATGATGGCAAACGCACCATGGTTTGTTACTAATAACACCTTACATAATGATCTTAAAATCCCTTACGTATTAACGGAGATAAGAAAGTTCAGTAATCAATATTTACAAAGATTAAGTGACCATGTAAACCTTTTAGCAATTTCGTTGTTAAATGACAGTGATGAAGTATGTAGGTTGAAAAGATATCATGTTCTTGATTTACCTTTTAGAAACCAATGGAAGATGTATTAATGATAAAATATTGTTTTACTAACAAACTATTTTGATCTCAGTTTAGTTTTTATGATGTTGATCTTGATAAAGATCAATAATTTAAGTTAATTGTATTATATTTTTACCAAATTTGCTTAATATTGTAAAATAGATTGCAAATAAAGACTTAAAAAAAAACAAAAATATTTTTCCTTTCTTTAAAAGAAATCATTTTAACAAAGAAAAACAAATGACAAGTTTATTAATTTCAGAGATTGATATCAGTGTGTTACATTTAAAAATTGTTTAATTAATATAGTTAACGAACCGCAAATTAAATACAATAACATAATATTTGAAAACCATATAAAAAATATAATAATTTCTCTTAAATATGATGAAAATGATTAAGTACTACAATTTCTAGATTAAATTCATGCAATATTTGATTTCAAATGGCCTTTATTTAGTTACGTTTTACCTACCAATGATAAATAAAATATCTGAACAGTCATGTGATAGCTGAGTAAATCTTTTAATTTTTATGTTACAAACTTTTTTAAAGCAAACAATACGTGATTGTTTTACTTTACAAACTGTTATTATTTATGAAAACTGAAAATATATTGCAAATTATATTGTTTTTGTTTAGTTTACAATATCAAAAATTTTTGTTCCGAAACAAATTATTTTATATGTAGTTTGACGTTTCTCTTTTTGAGAGAGAGCGAAAGACAGTAAGCTTGATTCGGAACAATTTCAGCTGGAATTGGTTTAATTTTAAAGGCCTCATTAGTCTTTACTTTCCGTGGTTGTTCTGTTTAGTTCTGTTCCGTTCAGTTACGTTTGCCAGTTAGTTATTCTGTGACAATTTGTCAGCTGTTTACGGTTATCAAATAAAAAAAACTAATTAAAATAAAAATTGTTTAATATAAAAAATAAACGTTTGTAAAAAAATGAATAATAATTTAGTATTGTGCTGATGGGCGCATGTGATGCCAACTATACATTCACTGCAGCAAGTGTGGGAAGCTACGGTTGTGAGAGTGATGGAGGTATGTAATTAATTCGATACTAAGTATGTTTCAAAAATTTCAATTTTCTATTTAAAGGAATTTTTCGCTCATGTTCTTTCGGACAATCAATTATAAATAAAACTGTTCTTGTGCCACCAGACAAGCCATTATCACCTTCATCCTTTATACCATTTCCCAATTTTTTCGTTGGAGATGCAGCATTTCCCTTGAGGGCGACCATATCCAGGAACAAATCTTGATAGAGAAAAAACTATTTTTAACTACAGATTATCTCGAGCACGAAGAGTTATTGAGAACACCTTTGGAATTTTATCAGCTCGCTGGAGAATTCTGCTGACAACTGTAGAGTGCTCACCTAACAATTGTGAAGTTATTGTTTTAGCGTGCATTGCACTACATAATTATATAATGCTTAACGACCATAAGCGATGGTATTGTCCAGGCAACTATATAGATCGGGAGGGAAATGATGGCGTCATATATGAAGGTGATTGGCGCACAGAAATAAGAACAAATGGTGATAGACCGCTTAGATCAATGACAACCTCGTTTCGAAGATCGACCGAAAATGCTATGCACCTAAGGAATCGATTAGCAAACTACTTTTATAATGAAGGTGCAATTCCCCTTCAAAACAACATTTGACATTCAAGTTTAATTTCATATTCAAACAGAATACTAAATAATACCCAAGAAAAATAAAAAATTTTAAAATTATCTTAAAACTTTTGGTTTAAAGAACAGCAGAAAATTATTAATATGTATGAAATTACAAGGGATTTGAAATCACGTAATATTCAGAACACTCCTGTATGTTTGATAAAAAACATAAAAAAACTGTTTTTTAAAAAGGTTTATTTTGAATAAAAACAAAAGCAAATATGTAATTATTTAATTTTTTCATTAATTCATTTCTACATTTAAAATAAATAGATCATTTTAAGTAAAAAAATAGTTCATTTTCATTTTTTTTTTTTGTAAAAACAATTGCACATTTTATAATTCAAATTAAAAGGTTTATAAAAATGCCTACAGAGATCATTAAGGTTAATTGAAATGTTGAAAACATTTACTAAAAGAGATCAAAAACAAGTTTTTGCATTAAATAATGCTTAATAATAATTATAAAGAAAAATTGGTTTCATAAAAATAAAATATTTTACTTAGGTTCCAGTTTCAACTGTGTTAGTACATCTGTTATTTGTTTTATGGCTCTGGTTTGCTTGTTTTCGCGTAGCCAGTACCATTTTGCAAAATGCATAATTTGCATCGTTTTCATTTTGCTTTTGTTTGTCTTCTTTAGACTTGCAGAAGTTTTTGAAAATCTCCACTGCATCTGCAAACATTTGGTCGCTATCGTCAGACTGTTCAGTTCGTTTTCTCTTTTTTTTCTGTTGTGGTTGTTCGGGCGATGCTATTGGTGACACTAATAAGGGCTTTTGAGATTCTGCAATTGTAAATTGGGTGTCTGCAAGTTGCATTTCTGTAAATGAACTGGATGATGTCTGTAAATGTTCACTATACTCTAATGCAGAGTATTGAACACCTTCGTACTTTTTTGCTGATACTGGAGAAATTTCGTCAACAATATTTACTGTTGAACGCACCCTAAACAAATGTTATTTTAAATTAAATTTCAATTATAAATTATTATAATACTTACGGACGTGAAACCACATGAGGTGCCAAAAATTCCAGTTGCTGCATGAAGTGCCTCCGATGTTTAAAAGCAGCACCACTACCAGATGCAAGTCTTTCGCTTTTTTTTTTCTTTTGCATATCTGTCTCGCAATGCTGACCATCTTTTAGAACATTATTCTTCTATAATATTTTATTCAATTTTATTAATGCATATTTGTTATTTACATTTTTAAGTATTGTACTTACCCGGTATCCCCATTTCCTTCGAAATTTTCGACCAGACGGCCCGTTTTTTATCTGGTATTTTGTAGTCTTTGTTAAATTTGTTGTACAGCACATCATTGTTCTCCATCAATGTTATTAGTTTCTCATCATCCATTTTTGTTATTAAATTCTTTTTATAATTTATTTAATATTTGTTTCCAAATTTATGTTATAATTAATAAAATTTCCTATTTTATTCAATTTTTCTTCTAATTTTTCAAATATAACTGTCAGCTGTTTGCCGCTGTCACTTACAATTACTTAACAAATTTTATTTTTCACAGGTTCGTCCGAAACAGAACGGAACGAAACAAAAAACTAACTACTCATATATGTTTTCTATTAACGAAATAAAATCAGCTGTTTCGTAACGGAACAGAAAGTAAAGGCCGGTTCACCCACAATTTTCTGAAAAATTTTTGGTTCGCACAAAATTTTTTTATATGTAGTTTGACGTTTCTCTCAGCGAGCGAGAGAAATTATTTTGTGCGAACAACTCTCAGTGTGAAATAAATTAATTTTAAATTTGGTCCGAACCATTTTAGAAAAGGTTGCCACACCATATGAAATTTATACAAGAGACAATGTAAACAAAAAGCAAATAAGAAAAAAACATAAGAAAAAAGAAATATTTTCGGTAAAAATAAAAAAAAAATTGGAGTAAGAGTTAAAATTGAAAAATATTATATTAGGTAAGTTGTAATATAATTAAATATAATTAACTTTCTTAAGTTTATGCACATATGTATGTATTTAGTCATAATTCTACCTTAATTTTTGTCCGCAAGCAAAGTTGAACTGAGCTGCCACATCATATTATATGTACATTTGTATGTATGTATAATAAAATACTGAACGGTTGTTTAATATTGTTTGTTTATTTTTTTTTTTGTTTGATTATAAAAAACAAATAACTAATGAATATTATTCAAAAAAACTAAATAATTACAAACAATATTGAATATAAAATGGATTGAAATGATCATCTGTTACTGAGCTGCCTGAATGTAATACTAACACGCATCGTTTACAAAAATATTTCATATGGTAACCTTAAGTGCCCGAATGTTTTCATCGTCTACATGAAGTAAAGTATAAAAACAAAGATAAACAATATTTATTAGCATATACAAAATTTATTCACTCTTTCACAGATAATTCTAAAAAATGTTTAAATTCTTTCAATGGATGATTTTCATAACACTTTTGACAATTCAATGCGTTTGACCTTGACCCTGAATTTTCTTTCCAATTTGACTTCTTCATATCGAAAACAGTTTCCAACATCTCGATCCCCCTTTGAGAAAATTGCTCGTCTTTCCATGAGGGCATTTCCTTATGATTGTTGAGAGAGTTTTCCCAAGCTTTCAGTGTATTTTCCGGTGACAGGTTTTAAAAATGGCTATTTTTTCGTCTATTGTGGGTATAATTAATCGTATGGATCTTGATGATTCGTTCTGAGTAGTTTGTGTGTTTTTATCTATTGGTTGACTAAAATTCTTGGGGTCTCAAACCGACTCTGAAGCGCTTTCCCAGCTAACTCGAAATTTTATGCAAACAAATCGAATCTTTTTACGATTTGGTAGGCCTAACCCCTTTGTCATTGTTTCCCAAAACTAAAGATGTACAGGGGTGTCATAGAATCCAAGTCGGGTTTTCCTTTTGTCGTTTTTGAAAACCAATTTTGGATTCATTTGTTGTCACAAAACCTAGTCGGTTTTGTTATTTTCGAATTGAAATAAAACCGATGTTCGAAACAGCTGTTGTTTACATTTGTGTATTTATTTCCAATTTTTATAAATTTATTTTTTTTGTTTGACAAAATATACCTATATTTATTTAAAATGCGTATTTCACAAAAATAAATTTGTAAAATACAATTCCAAAATAGTGTGGACTACATGGTCATTACACTATGTGTTGAATCTAGATTTCATGTAAAACATTTGCAGATCGAAGAATATTTTTAATTTTCCTTGCTGAGTTTATGTTGCTGCATTTTAGGATTTCTTCTAGTGATTCATTTGTTGAGCTTGTCGGGCAATCTTTAAAGTTATGACTTATGGTTAGGTCTTCCTGGGCACATTTCACATTCCCTAGGTTGGGCTCTTCCATAGAGATGTTGTGTACTAAACCTTGTTGTTCCCACTCTTGTTCTGGCTACTATAATACAGTCTTTCCCAATTACAATTTTAGACAATGTGCTCAATGATATGGAGCAGTTCATTTGCCGTCAATGGGTGCAACTAGAAATGAATTCAAACGATAAGCAAAGAGCAAGGGCCTATTTCTTTAATAAATTTAAAATCTCTTCAATAATTGGTTACATAGACGGGACTCATATAAAGATAACAAGACATTCTGTGACACCTAAAACCGATACTTATTCAAGTTCGAAAACAAAACCGATAATCTTGGATTGTATGACGCCAAATTGATTTTTGTGTCGTTTTCAAATCCCATTCCGACATTATTGGATTCTATGACACCCCTGGTAAACATATCCCTAAATTCCGGCCATTTAGTATAACCACCTTCGAAAATTGGCATGTCACAAGGGGGTAACCTTTAACCGGACCTTGATTGCGGAACAACTGTTGCCTCTGTTGGATTCACTTTTCATGAGCCCCGCTTTCAGATTCTGATATATGTCTGTAGTGACACTCCATCCTTGAAGTTGTCACTAAGAAAGAAAAGAGGAAAGGTCAATCAATCAATCAATTTCAAATAAAAGAACCTTAGATCCTGGTGATTATAAAAATATTGTTCCAATCAAATATTGTTTTTTTTTTGGAAATTTTGATTTTTGTTCTTAAAAAAAAAAGCTCACACTTCTTCAGCAAATATTATAGTATTAATACAATGATTGTAAGTATATTTGGTCAATTCACACAAGCCCGTTGTATCATTGTATTGAGTGTATTGTTGGGAGAATATACAACAGTGTATGCTTGTTGTTGATAATTTTCATGTAAAAATCTGACACACTTATACGCAAATTTTTCATATGTTTTTAAAAGTTGTATTGGTTTCATGCTATCAAATTGTGCGAATGGAAAAAATGTGTACATGTTTTCATATGTTTTTAAAAAGTTGTGTTGGTTTTGTGGTTTCATATTAATTGAATGCCAAAAATTATTAAGAATAAGATGAAGACATTTTTAATACGAAATACACAATACATCATAGTTTTGAGCGTTCACAAACAACCAAGTGTATTCAATACAACATACACGATACAAAGTCGTGTGAATTGGCCAATTGTTTTTAGTTGAAATAAGTTTTCGGATTCCCAATTTTTGTTTTTTTTCAGATTTGCCACTACGGTATGAACATAGTTGCAGTGGATGTAAAACGACCAGGTTCAAGTCATGATTCATTTGTTTGGAATTTAAGCGCTCAGAAAGATTTTTATCGCTTAAGCTATGAAAATGGTGAACGTTGATCTTGGCTTCTAGCTAATTCCTGTTGTGCACTTGAACCATAAACCATGTTTTGACTCCCTATAGGACATACGTCATCTAGAAATATAATCGAGAAGACAATAGGAGTTCTGAAAAGCAGGTTCAGGTGTCTAACTCGAGCTTTATGGTACCAACCCTGCAAAGTCGTAAAAATAATACACGTTTGCTGTGCTCTCCACAATTTTTGTAAAATTGAGCAGAGTTCAGTGCCAAATTTTAATTCATCAGATCTTACAAATGCTGAAGGAAATGATGATGATGATGATGAATCAGAGATAGTATAGCCGAAAATCTTTAAACTACTAGTTCTAGTTTTCTATTGTATTTTAATTTATTCTATTATTATATACATATATGTAATAAATTTACATTGCAACTAAATTTAAAAAAAAAATATTTTAGTGATTTCATTTCAAATTTTATATACATACGTATGTATATTCAACTGTTCTTTTTGTATTTCTAGCAGGTTTTGTTTTAGAATGATTTTTTTCGTAGGCTTCAATTTCAATTTCTTTAGGATGTCTATCGTTTTCAATTCGTTGCTTAGTTAGTGCTTCCGCTTGTTCCTTTATGTGGTCAGACATTTTATCCAATGTTTTATAAATTTTACGGGTATTACCCTCCAGATTTTTTAATATTTCACAATTTTTTCCCACATTACACTCACTGTAAACTTATTAAAGTTTTTGATATTTCTGAGAAGATATTTGGTTCATTGGCTATAATCTTTTTAAATTTGTTTGTAAGTTCAGTTCTTCACTTTTTCTTGGCTGGCTTGTGCAAGGTCATTGCAATTCCTGGCTGTTCTGCTCTATGTCAGGTGTATCCAATAACTGATCGTCATTTTCTTTACAATTTTGCAACGATATCGTATATGTATTGCTGATTGTTCGGGGCTCCTCCAGTTGCACGATCCTTTTTTATTTATCGCCAATTTTTTAATTTGCGTTTTCTTATCACTCCATGCCTATAATTTTAATAAAATTAAAAGCTGTACTAAAAGGGTTGGTGAAAATTACCATTTTCCGAGCTTTTGTTTTTTAATTGGTAGGCGAATACTATTTAAATTATCTGTAAGGGTTTGCCAAAGATTATCGAATCCAGTTCGATTTCTTTTGGTAAGCACTCTAGCTAAATCTGGGTGATTTTTCATAAAATCTATAATCATCTCTTCTTGATTGAGATTTGAGTGTTTACCCCCTGTATATACAAATAGGTAAGTGAGTAAATATGTGTTAATATTAATTTTTACGAATTTTAATTAGATTTTGCACAAATTATTTTAATAAAATTTTTCACGAACTCAAAAAAGTTTTAAATCGTTCTTCCCCGCCTTGTCGATTTTAAAATGAAAAAAAATTTAAATTTCGTTTTCCATCACACCTTAATGTTGCCATATTTTTATAGAAAAGAATGGAAATGAAACTGTTTTCGATTTGAAATAAAAACGAAATAGAAAATAAATATACGCCTGTATCACAGCTTTTCACGTTTTTCAATCTATTTCAAATCGAAAACGATTTAATTTATTTTTCCACTTTTTTACAAAAACTTTATTTTAAGCGCCTCGGCCACTTTCAAATTTTGGTGATCAAATTTTGCATATGTGTTGGTAATATTTGTTTGACTCAGCACAGCAACACATCAAATTTCAGCCTTCAAATTTCATTTTAAAAATGTCGTGGAGAAGACAACATCACATGGTTTTCATCGGAAAAAATTATTTTATGGTTTTCTTTTTTTTTGCAAACATTTTTTTTAAGGTTTTCTGGAAGAACATATGGGCTTTTGGTTGGGAGATTGTTTTGTTTTTGTTTGTTTTTTTAGTTTTTTCTTTTAATATGACAAATGATTGTTTCATAGTCATTGCCCTGGCGCAGGCAATTAAAACAAAAAAAGGAAACTGCGAAGGGTCTTTGGATGAAAGAGTGGTTGAAGAAAAGGGATGCATTTACGCACCAAAATGTTCTCAATGAACTCAAATTGAGTCCTCCAAATGATTTTCAAAACTTTTTACGGATGGATGAAAGCACATATGAGGAACTTCCAAATTTGGTTGGCCCGAAAATTCAAAAACAAGATACTCAAATGTGCTACGCCATCTCTCCGAATCAACGTCTATCTATAACATTGCGTTTTCTTGCTACAGGCAATTTCTTTTCTGATTTAAAATTTGTCAGCGCTTTTTCGGAACGAGCAATTGGTCGCATTGTTACAGAAACTTATGGAAAAATAAACAAGATTTTAAAATATAATATAAAAGCAATTAAAATAAATTATTAATGGACTTAATTTTATAAATAAAATAATTTTTATTATTTTTTTACAAAACAAAGTTAGTAAAAATAAAGGAACGATCAGAACGAATCATAAATAAATACAAAAATACATATAAAAAAACAAAACATCCACTTCTTATTATTTTTATTATCATTTTCTGCTACACATTTTCGAAACATCCGCGAACCAAAAAGTGATGTTTCTCCTACGAAATCTGCAGAAAAATGAAATTTGAAGTAATTGCCCGCACACACATCAAATTTGCTTCCAATTTCTGCGGAGCAGGTAGCGAAAATCAAAAGTATTTTGATATTCTTCAAATTCTTCTCAGCCTGTACGTGTGAGGACAGTTTTCTGTACGTGTCAGTACAGTTTTACCAATACAATCACAAAAATGGCATATTGATCAATCTAGTTTGATCGTGGCTGTGCTGCTTAAAGAAAAAAGAATGTTGTGTTGTTGGAAATTCCAATTTCCAATACTTTATTCAATATTTTAGACATGAAGAATGGAAATCTAAAAACAAAATTCATATGTATATGCTCAGTAATAAGTAACGGTAACTTGCGTAAAATTGTTTTTAAAAAA
Organism: Sarcophaga rosellei; assembly: GCA_930367235.1. NCBI lineage: Eukaryota > Metazoa > Arthropoda > Insecta > Diptera > Sarcophagidae > Sarcophaga > Sarcophaga rosellei. Next base: position 49,803,838 of record OV884019.1, on the reverse strand, counting down.
TCTGTCCAAATTAACAGCAATACACTAACCAAAAAGTTAAACTATTTTTGATAATGGTTATTGGCAACCAATTTTTTTTTTCGATTGTTATAACTGCTATTCATAACCAAAAAAATATATTTCTCGTTTATTATGGTTGCGGCGACCAAAATAATATAAATCTCGTGGTAACGGTTAAAAATTCTCTAAAAAAATAAAGGGAAATTTTGCATAACCTTTTTTTCTAAATGAAAAAAATAACAATTATTTTTAGTCCCTGATATTAAGTGTTTCTCCAACTTGAGCTTCACCATATCTACTAGCGACGGTTCACGTAAGGACATTGCTAATCGCATTAAAAAGGCAAATCTGTCCTTGAGTTTATGAAAGCTATGGAACGCAGCACTTCTGCGCGTTTGTGATTCCTGAATGGTTTGCAATCTTGTACAATGACTTGGGAAGGATTGATGTCGAAGCCGACCTTTTGCAATATTGGGAGGAAAAAATATACGCTCCCGTTCATTAAGCAACTGGCAGATATTGTTCATGGCGTTCCAGCAACTCAAGTAAGCGTTGAGTGAGCCTTTTCTGCATTGAGACTGGTACTAAGTGATCTTAGATGTAACTTGTCTGACGATACGTTGCGATCTCTTATGTTCGTAAAACTGAACATGTAGAATTCTTTAAGTGGTTTTTATTTCAAATAAATATAATTTAAAAATTAGTTTAATTTATATATTTATTCATAACAAATAAACATTCCTTTCAAAACTGAAATTTGGTTTTCTTGGCAAAAATTCCTTCCCTTTTCACAATTAATTAGATTTTTTTGGTCATTTTAGATCATCTATAATCTTTAGATTAGATATATCATCTATAATCTTTAGATTTATCATCTAAAATGACCAAAAATATCTAATTAATTGTGATAATGGTTATTGGTAGCCAAAAAAATTTTTTGGTTGCTATAACGGTTATTCGTAACCAAAATAAAAATAAATCTCACTTAAATTGGTTACATTGACCAGAATTAAATACACCAATACCCCGATTTGCGTCGCTTCAGTTTGCGTCGCTTCGAAGTTGCGTCTTTTTTTAAGTTTCTGGAATTTCAATGTTGCGTCGTTTTTGTTTCAGTTTGCGTCGCATGGCTTCGAAGTTGCGTCGTAAATGCTTCGATTTGCGTCGTTGATATGAAAATGTTTTTACAAAGCTAAAGCAGAAAAAGGGGATTTCCAGTTTAGTAGAAAGCAAATTTGCAGGTGTGCGTTGTGTGCATGTTAAGCGTAGTTATTAGTTTCGAATTATATGTCGTGGAGTGAAGTTCAGTCTGAAAGTTGAAATTGAAAATTCTGCTTCAGTTTGCGTCGTTTCGGTTTGCGTCTCATTTTTTCAGTCCCAATTATCGACGCAAACCGGGGTATTGGTGTACTGAATAATAGTTAAATACAACCAATATTTTTATTTTTCAATTTTAACAGTTAAATCAGAGTTTTTCGCCATTTTTCTTATAACCGTTACGTCCCTGCTTAATATTATTGAGGGTAGTGTGTCCAGGTCAGACATCGAAACAAAATTTAAAAAAATATTTCTTCGGCCACTTCCTCTCTGCAGATTTCTGGCAAAAAAAAATTGCTATAAAAAGTTTCTCAAAAAACATACATAAGTACATAATTGGCCATTACAACCCTTGAGTCAGGATTACGGCCTAGCTTCTTACAGCACTCATGTTGTGTGCCTTAACTTTATACTTGAGTGGCGGGACCTACAGTTTAACGTCGAGTCTGAACGACAGATTTTTTTTTGTTTTGAGAAACTCTTTCATGGGAGGGGTATTTACTCTCAGAGTTTTGCCAGAAATCTGCTGAGAGCAAGTCGCCGAAGAAATACTTTTTTTCATATTTTGTTTTGATGGGAGGAATATAATTCTCAAAATTGAATGAAAATAAGTATATATTTTGACGCAAACATATTTGTTCAAAAATACACCCTGCAGGAAATCAAGCGTTAATTGTCTAAACGCTACTAGTACTAATACTACTTCAGCAGGCACTAGTGCAAACAGGGCAAAACTTTTTATGAAAAAGTACTAGTACTGGTGAGTACTAGTATTAGAAGTAGTTCGATTGAACCACTTGTAGATTGAGAAAAATTTCGAACAATTTTGTTTTAATAATATATATATATACAATTTTACCATTTAACTCAAGCGTTTTTTTAATGAAAAATTAAATGTTTTAATAAAAATACTAATTTTAATTTATATTTCTTTATAATAAAATGGGTTGCCATACCACGGATATATCCTATAGTTCGTACAAAAATATTTTCGTACAAATATATTTAAATATATAAAGTATCGAAAATAATTTATGGCAGTCCTGCATCAAAGAAACATTTTGTTATAATTTTTTGTGCGTGTTTGAGTAGACTTCGTTTTTTGTGTTTTCGTGTGTGAAAAAATAAAAGTTTAAAAAATTATTAAAACGTAATTTTAAAATGAATAGTTCCAAAAGATGTTTTAAAAGAAAAGTGAAAAAACAGATATTTAAATATAAACAAAGAATGTTCTAGAATGAAAAATATAAGGAAAAGTTCAAAGAGTGTGAAAATATTGAAAATAACATTAGGCCTCAAATGTGCTTGGAGGAAGAAGTCCCGCAAGAACATGAACTCCAAAGGACCCAAAAATGATTACAATGAGGCAAAAATTAAAAAAGTGGATAATTCAAACTAAAACTACTAGAAGTTGTGCGGAAGAATTGCTGGCAATTTTGTAAGAGGAAGGCATGGATGTTCCGCTATCTGTAGAAGGCCTTCTTCGAGCAAAAACTAAAATTGTTAATAGAAGTGTTCCACCAGGCAGTTTCCATTACTTGGGTATAGAAAATGAGCTTAAAAATGTGGAAGATATTTTACAGAACTATGCAACGGTGGAATTAGATGTAATCGTTGATGGTATTCCTCTATTCAAGAGTTCTAGAATGCAGCTCTGGCCTATTCTTATAAAAGTGGTAAACGTTAAAGAAAAAATAATGCCTATGCCTGTAGGTATTTTTGTTGGCCCAGGTAAACCACATTGCGTCGAGAACTTTTTTAAAAATTTTGTTGAGGAAGTTAATGTTTTAAATGGTAGCCTTAATATTTCGGGTAAGACTATTGTTCTACAATTTCGAAACTTGTGCTGTGATACACCAGCAAAGTCGTTTGTTTGTTGTGTGCCGGGGCATACCTCTGCACATGGGTGCACAAAATGCACACAGGTGGCCAAGAAGATCAATAACATTCTAACATACAGCACAGTTTGGCCGGCCTAGGGCTTATTAACTAATATTAGACTTAATTAACTAAATAAAATACGTAAGCTATTTTACTTAATTGTTAATAAATAGCTTTAAAACTTCAACGAAGTGTTTTTTATGTAACCACTGGACGCCGCTGATCTACCACAGCACCCAAGCGGAAATGTGTCGTTACACATTCATTGATTCAATTAAGGTACAAATGCACAAAAATGCAGCACTGATTATTTTCAAATGTTAAACGGCTTTTACACAACGCAAATCAGTAGCAACTAACTTGCACTGTGTAAAAGCTCTATTGGTCAAACTACCAAAATATACACACACACACACACAAAGTGTATATACACACACTGCAAAATGGCCTATGTGCCTTTTGGGAAATTTCTTTTATTCGCCCATTTTAAGTCTTAGTTGTGTTCCATCTCTATAGCAAAAATTTGTCCAACGTCTCCGCTGGTTCCAAAATTATTGCAAAAATATTTAAGTCGTTTTGTATGACTTTCATATAAAAATTATGTTGTTTTTTAGGTCTTCTGAAAAGTTGTTGAAAATTCCATAGGCCAATTTAAAGGCCAGACGACAATATGTATGCATGGATTTTTTAAATTAATTTTATTTAAATTGAATTGTCTTTTATGTATAATATAAGTACATATTCATTTTTTGTTTTGTTTGTATATATTTTTGGTAAAACATGTAATTAATTTAAAATTGTTTGATTATCGGGTTATATCATATCCTCAAGAATAAAGTTAGTATATGATAACAAAACCCGATAACCAATCAATGTAATACACTTTTATTTTGAATTGTTATTTATTTTTTAATGTTTTACAAATAAAAGCGATGATTTATTTTTTCCCCCAAAATATGATTTTTTTCCCTTAAAATGATTATTATTCACCAGAATCTTCTGGCAGCACTGCAATAGTTTCAAAATGTACTAGTTTGCTTCTAGAACGAATGGTACTAGTAATTTTCTAAACACACTCAATGTTAATTTGAGCATTAAGACGGTATAGGAAAGTTTACAGTTGGGAACTAGTACTGATGAATTTGTACTAGTAAGGTACTAATTCCATTTCCTGCAGGGACATGTTAAAATGTGCAACTGTAAAGTTGATTTATGAATATATTTTATTATATTAATAACTAAAACTCTAAATTTTCAAAAAACAATTATTTTTATTTTGTGTTGAAATTTCACAAGTTTTAATTTTTTATTACATGTGTGTGTGTTAAATAACATGTATTTTTAATGTATGTATATACACACATACATAATTGGCCATTACAACCCTTCAGTCAGGATTACGGCCTAGCTTCTCAACACCACTCATGTTGTGTGCGTTAATTTTATACATGAGTGGCGGGACCTGTAGTTTAAAGTCGATTCCGAACGACAGTTTTTTTGAGAAGCTTTTCATGGCAATTTTTACTCTCAGAGTTTTTGCCAGAAATCTGCTGAGAGGAAGTCGCCGAAGAAATATTTTCATATTTTCGTTTTGATGTCTGACCTGGGATTCGAACTCGGGCCTTTTCGTATATTAAGCCAACACACTACCTACTAGACCACGGCGACTTGTATGTATATGTATACGCTATATATTTCAACGGAAAATAAAAAACAATAGTTTTTTGAAAATTTGAAGTTTATGGATGTAAACTGTAAAAGACATCATTTAAAAACACAATAAAAGTTTTTTTTTATTTTTTCGATAGCTACGTTGAAACCATTTATCACTTCCAAAACATAAAACAAAAAATTTTGAATGTGAACAATAGAATGAATGCATATGTAGCTTAGAAATAGGTGGAATAGGTGGATCATAAAACATTTTATTGTGCTTTATTTAGTTATGTAACAAATATTTTTAAATAAAAAAATATTAAATAAAAAAATATATAATAAAAACAATACATATAAAGAAAAAAAAAATATATATATATACATATATGTATATGCATATATATACACTTAATTCTGTTTTTACACGGTAGATACGTTGCAGAAAAACAGTGTAAAAAAGACATGAAGTACATAGAAAAGAAGAGGATTGGTTCCATATCTTTCAACTTTTTAAAAAATAGTAAAAACAAAATAATTCGTAGAAAAACACAATTTTAGTTGCAAAAGAAATACCTTTCCTTTTCAGTTTAGGATTTGTAGAATTAGATATTTTTCTTAACACACTAAAACTCTTATTGATTTAAGCTTTTTTGTGTTGCTTAGTCAACTTGTATAAGAACACGTCCAGTTTTATCCAAATTAAACGAAAGACTAAAACATATACGTATATACATATGTACACACATATAAGTTAAAAGGAAAATTTCCTAGTTATTTTATAAACAACGGGTAGAAAAATCATTTCTGAAAGATTGCGGTTAATATATACATTTTTCTTTAAAATTTTAAATTTTCATAAACTTTTCTCAACCGTGCTATATCAAATATCACAGGGTTAAAGCGGAATCAATTTTTTATACCGTGTTATTACAACACCTATATAATATATATATATATACATATATAATATGTATGTATATGTATATATATATAACCAGGGATGTCACAGAATCCAATAATGTCGGAATTGGATTTGAAAACGCCACAAAAATCAATTTGGTGTTATACAATCCAAGATCATCGGTTTCGTTTTCGAACTTGAATAAGAGTCGGTTTTAGGTGTCACAGAATATCTTGTTATAGGTTTTGTTGTTGAAAATAAACCAAGCAGCTAACAGCTGCCAGTTTTCATTTGCGCTCTTGTGTTTTTTCCCTAAAAGTTGGATATTTTGTAAAAATGTGAGTAAATTTATGTTTATATTGTAAAACAAAAATTAATGCATTAGTATTTTTATTTACATATAGGGGAAGACACCAAAATAAAACCCAAAACTCCACAATTATGGAATTTATGGAAAAATATCGGGATCTTGCGAGGAACTTCACAAAACGGGATAAGCCAACCGTAGATTTCCTTTGGCAATAGTTAGGAGAAACACTAAATAGTGCAGGCCCACCACAAAAGGATGTCAATGGATAGAGAAAGGTAAATAAATTGTGTACCGCAAATAATATTGCAATGTGTTAAATTATAATGTTTTCTTTCTTATAGACATGGACTGAGTGGAAAAGAGACGTCAAAAGAAAACTAGCTCAAAACAAAACTGAGGCCAGGGGCAACGCATAGTAGAAGAAAAAAAGGTAGTTCCATTCTCTCTTTATTTTTTAAAATTCACTATCTGACATGCTTAAGGATTTTCGTTAAAATAATGCTACCATATTAATTTTAAATTTCCCACATTTTCTTTGAAGTCATATGAAAATAATAAGTTCCATTCAATTGAAAAATATTTTAAAAAAATTGTATATTGAAATATTTGTGTTTAAATTGGAATCAAAGGTAAGACTTGTGATACATCAATACTTACGAAGCTAATTTGAAAATATTATTTCAAGATTTAAAAAGCGTGAGTTGTATTTTCCCCCAATGCGAAAATACGAAATATTTTTGCAAAAATTCAAACATACGGTTTTTAAAGCAGTGGCTGGAAGTGTGTAAAATTTGTGAGTCTGATTTGCCAAAGGAGCCGATGGTGTGCTCGAAACATTTTATTGAAAGTGATATAACAGTTAAAACGAAACGCGTGAGATTGGATAGAGATGCTGTTCCAATTAATACAAGGTAACAAGTAGTGTTCAAAATGCGATTTAATACATAATAGAAGATAGTCATAATTATTAAGTAATTTTAGCCAGCTAAATGAATTTATTGGCAATGAACAATATGTTGAAGAGTACCTTGAAGAATATATTGAAGAATGTGATGATTTTTTGGAAGGGTGAGTAGACAATTGTGTAGTAGTTTTTAAATTTGATTTAGATCTATATATTTCGAAAAAGTTATCTCTTGAAATGCTAAATGTGAAAGGCGCAGGTATGTAGGTATACATTAGGAAGAGATCTTAAAATAATATTTTAAAATTTTATCTTATTCTGCAGCCAGACAAAAAGTAAAAACAGCCACAAAGTTGTTTTCACACACCACAGCAGCGGCTTTAAAAAGATGTGCTCAATTAGGTTTTTGACAAAAAGTTCATTGAATGTTCAGAACATTTTCAAATTGTGAATGACTGCTTTGACATATTTAACAGCAGAACGACCACTAAACAAAGCATATGGATTATTTCTTTCCCAACAAAATGATGTGTTAATAACAATGTCTGAAGTAGTGAAGAATTTATTTGCGCCCCGTAAAAGTGGAAATCTTCTTCTATTTTAAAGAGGCATTATACAAAATAATAATGGCCTTCCGCCTTTTCTAGATCATAAAAAAAAATACTATGGAATGAAATATGTGCTTACTGCCAAACTAAACCAAGATTGTGTGGAAAACTTTTTTAGTGGGATACGTGCAAAGGGAGGATTGCATGACCATCCACCGCCTTTAGAGTTTAAGTACCGTTTCCGATCATATCTTTTAGGTATATTCCAAAAAATTATATTTCTTAACAATTATTCATAAAATCAGGTCGCAATAAAAACATACTTTTTTCGGAAGAAAATGTTCAAAACTGCGAAGACAAAATCTTATATTTTCAAACAGTAGATCCTCACGTGAAGCTAAGTCAACAAATATTTAACCCAATAAATCTAATCCCAATAGGCGATGAAAAGCAAATAGAGGCAAATATCTATCTACTTTATATAAATCTAATTATTTTTTATATATTACAGAACACCAAGAAACAGAGCAGGTTTTGGATGATGTTAAATATTTAAATGATATTGAATTGGATGGGTTGGAAAATTTTGCGTGATATATAATTTTCAAAATGGGTCTTACAGAATTTGGCATCAAAACTACGACACAAAGGGTGAAAATTATATATATATAAATTTATTGTCCGAGGGACGTTTACATAAGCCTAATACCGTTTTTTTAAAACCTTTTTAACATTTAAACTCAATTTTTTTTAATTAATGGAAATTCTTTATGAAACAAATTGGGGTTATTTGATTTGTTTTTAAATCTCCCTTAAATCTCTTTACAGAAAGGGATCTTTAGGAGATGTAGATTATAATTACTCACGAGTAATTACAATCGTTGAGACGCGTATTATGGGATAAAAAAAAGGAGAAAGAAATAAAATTATTTCTATGTCTTGAGCGAACTGAGACTGAAATTTACCTTTTTTCCCAGTGATGAAGTGTACCCACTTGGGCCCCTTTTGTGTTCCAATTAGGAATTTAGTATATAGCCACTATTTTAGAACTTCAATAAGTCTTTTATTTTGTGTAGGTATAAATTTATGGTAAGTAGAATTTTATGAGATAGGATTCACTTTATGTTTAGTAATATATAGGTACAAATTTAAGGGTAAGTATAAATTTATAGTAATTAATTTTCCTTTTATTACAGGTAGGTATATTTTTAAGGGTAAGTATACATTTACAAACAATTCACTTTCTTTTCTTTTAATTATAGGTAAATATAACGTTAAGGGTAAGTATAAGTTTATAAATTAAGTCACTTTCTTTTTAATTTAAGTTTTAATTTTATTAAATTTTTAATTAATTTAAGAATCACTTGGGATAAATGTAAGTTATACTTTATGGCAATTTTTAAATGATCATTTGAATTTAATTTAAATATATTTTAATTTCACATGTATTTTATTATACATACATACATACATAATTGGCCATTACAACCCTTCAGTCAGGATTATAGACCTAGCTTCTCACACCACTCAAGTTGTGTGCGTTAATTTTATACATGAGTGGCGGGACCTACAGTTTAAAGTCGACTCCGAACGACAGATTTTTTTTTGAGAAGCTTTTCATGGCAATTTTTACTCTCAGAGTTTTTGCCAGAAATCTGCTGAGAGGTAGTCGCCGAAGAAATACTTTTTGTATTTTATTTTTGATGTCTGGCCTGGGATTCGAACTCGGGCCTTTCGTCTAATAAGCCAACACACTACCTACTAGACCACGGCGACTTCACTGTATTTTATTATATAAATATTAATTAATTTTTTTTACAATTTGAATTTTTTCCTTTTACTTTAATTCTTTTATTTTCGCACCTTATGAGCACTTTATGTTTTCTGATTCCTTCGAAAGCCAAAATTGAAGTGAAGTCTGTATAAAATTTTATATCAAACTAGACTTCTGCTATAGTGGCAACCCTGCACTTAATTACAACATTGTACATATCAGTTAACAACCCTGTACTTATTGTAGTCACTACTATTTTATACATCCATGTTTTACGATATAAGAATGTAAGTGGAATACGTATTGGAAAATAAATAAAAGAGAATTCTTTCTAATTGTAACAACGAAAGTGAAAAGACGTTTTTAATAAATATAAAAAGAAAGAATAATTACATGGCGACCGTGACAGGACTGAATTTTTTTGGTTTTTTTTTTTGTAAACGAAACGGGATTTTATGAACGGTTAACCAGTTATATAAAAAAAAAGTTTTTAACAAAAATAATAAGTGTTAATAAAGACGAAAATAATCTTAATACATAACAAAAAAAAATTATAAACTACTAAAAAATAACTATTTTGCTTAAGCTCTAAAAGAAAAATCATAAAAAAAATTTTTTTTGGTAAATACACAGACAAGAAAATCATATTTTTCGGCATCTAAATAACGGTGCATGTACATAAAGAAAAATAAAGGGAAAGAGTAACTAAAAAAAGAGGCAAAAGAAAAGCTAAACATCTTTAGGTAAGAAATAACATAAAAACTAATTTTTGATATAAATTTTGGAAAAAAAGAAAAAGAATGTAAAAATAACCTCAAAATAAGAAAAATAAAAAACAATGTGGAAATACTTTATAACTTCAAAAAAAAGAAAAAAAAAACAATAGAAAATACAAAAAATAAGAAATTAAAAAAAATCTGCCATATTAAAAACTATCATAACCTCCAAAAGAAAAAACTAGAAAAGACATTTATTTAATAAAATAACTTTAACTAACTATTCTAACCTAGAAAACAAAAAAAGACAGAAATATGTAGAAAAAAAAATCGTGTTTTATAAAACCGTTAGAATATAACCTCCAAAAGAAAAAACCAGAAAAGACAGAAATATGTAAAAAATCGTGTTTTATAAAACCGTTAGAATATAACCTCCAAAAGAAAAAACCAGAAAAGACAGAAATATGTAAAAAATCGTGTTCTATAAAAACCGTTAGAATATAACCTAAAAAAAAAAAACTGACAGAAAACATGTGAAAAATCGTGTAATATTAAAAACCGCTAGAATATAATAACCAAAAAAAGGGGAACGTGTTACATTAAAAACCGTTAGACTATATACTAAAATAAGTTATAACCTCAAAAGAAACAAATAGAAAAGAAAGAAATAAAAATTCATGAAAAACGTGTCATAAAAGAGAAAAAACATTTAAGCCGTTAGAGTGTATACAAAAACCGTTAGCATATACATGTTATGAAAAAAAAGTCGAGCAAGAATAAAAAATATGTAAACAACGAAAGCAGTTCGCCAACATTGGCATTATTTAAAAACAACAACAACATAATTTTTGTGCAGTGCAGATACAAAACTAAATAAATCTACATATGATATTAAAAGAACAAGGAAAAAATTAAAAAAAAAAAAAAACAACAAATGAATAATTAAAGAATATGAAAAATAAAATAAAAACTTTCCATACAAAGTAAAAATTTTTGAAAACAAAAACAAACAAAAAATATATAATTATAAAAAAAAAATTTTTTTTTGAACAGAATTGATTATTTATCTAATAAAATAACTTTACATGGTTATTACATAAAATAAACTTACATATATGAAATTTATAATTGGTGCAGTGTAGTACATAAAATTCAAAAAAAAAAGAAGAGGAAAAAATTCTTTTTTACAAACTGTACATTTTTCACATGAACTTCCAACATAAAGTAAAGATAAAAAAAAAAAAACAACAAAAAATACAGTAATGAAAAAACAACATAAGAAACAAACAATAAAAAAAAAATATTGCACAAAGAGAAACTGTGCTAATAATTCAAAAAAAGTACAACAATAAAATATATAAAACTTTTTTTTTAACAAAAAAAAAACATTCTAAAACAAAATAAAATGAAACAAACACACAAAGAAATGAAAAACCAACAAATAACAAATTGAACTAATGAAATTACTTGTGAACTTATAAAAATGCAAAACAAAATCAACTAAAATGAAATAAAAAGAAACAAAAATTAACTAAAATGAAATGAATATAAAAAGAAAGATTAACAAATGAAACAATTAAACAAAAAAAACATTTTTTTATACAAAAATAAAACGAATATAATCACATTTAACAACCCACAACAACAAAACCAACGCCACATGCATACAATAAACAACCATATTTTGGAAAAAAGGATAATAACGGAACCTTTCAACAACAACATGCGCCAGCGTCAGCGAAGCGGATAAGGTTTACGGTAGCAGAAATAAAATTGAATATAATGTAAAAAAAAAAAATTCATATGTATAAATAAATATATATATAAATATATATATGTAAGTAGCAATACATAGAAATAAGTAATAACATATAAATAATATATATATATATATATAAAAACTTAGTAATAAGAAATAATGTATAAAAATTATATAGAAATTAGTAGTAATATATAAGCAAGAATTCGTAGAAAATAATATTAGTTCATAATAATAAATAAGTAATAAGAATTAATAGAAATTATTCTTAATACAATAACTTTACATCACTGTTAATACTTAAATTTATACATATATATATATAATAAAAAAAAATTTTAGTAGTACTACATTTCATTTATTTCAATTATTTAATATTACATTTATATTATATATCTTTAAAATACAATAAATATTTTCTTTCCATTTCATTACTTTTAATTTTCAGCTATATTATAAAATATAATATACAAAATGTCGAGAGAAGAAAAAAAAATGAATAAAATCTGATAATATATTAAAAAAAAAAGGAAAATTTTTAATTAATAATTAAGTTAAAAAAAAAAAAAAGGCAACAACCACAACAACAAGAAAAAGCAAGCAATTCAGAAAACAAAATCAAAAAAAAAAAAAACTTTTCTTTCGGCTTTATGAACACTGTTTTTCTCCAAACTAAAGTCAATTAGCAAATGTCGAAATTTGATAACGAAGAATTCGTTAAATTACTTAATAATTTATTTAAAATAAAAAAAAAAGAGTTTTGCAAAACCGGCCAGTTTCCACTAATAAAGCTAAAGTTAACGAATATATAAATTTATTAATTGACAGTTATAATTCTATTCTAATATTTGTAAAAACAAATTCGGATAATTTGTCGAACAGTTCTAAACAACAGATTTTGTCCAGAGTTACACATTGTCGTGAAATTTTAGTAAAGTGCTTTGGTAAACTAAATTGTAGAGTAAAGGTTCCTCGGAACATAGAGTTGTTTGACCTCATAAATAAGGACGTTGTATCGGATAGCGAAAGTGATTCAGAGTACAGTGGATCAGGAAGTGAGTCAGTTATTGAAAGGAAAGTTGGTTCAGTCAATAAAGATAAAATGGCAACGGTAGAACAAAAGCGAACGTTCGTCAGCATGTGCTCGTCAATCCTTAGGGACAATTTTGACGGAAACCCACTGGTATTAGATTCCTTTTTGGACAAGATTAGTTTGATTGAGGACCTTACGGATGAAAATTTAGAGGCGACATTGATACGTTTTATAAAGTCAAAACTGGAAGGAAAGGCTAGGGAGGCATTGCCCGAGAATATTTCGACAGTAAGTGAGATTAAAACAGCTCTAAGGAGTAGGATTAAGTCAGACAATTCAAAGGTCGTTGCTGGTAAGATGGCAGCCTTGAGTGTTAAGAATAACAATTATACTGAATTTGCTAAACAAGCCGAAGAGCTTTCAGACGCATTTGAGCGCTCATTAGTAATTGAGGGAATAAGTAAAAATAAGGCACATGAAATGGCAGTAGAACAAACTGTTAGCATGTGTCGTTTGAATGCCAAATCTGACTTGGTCAAATCCATATTGGCTTCATCAGTTTTTTCAGATTCAAAGGATGTAGTAGCAAAGCTTGTTATCGAACAGGCAAATGAGAATAAAGAGCACCAAGTACTTTCTTTCCGAACCAATAATCGCAATTTCAGATATACTAATACAGATAATAATTTTTCTCAGTACCGGAGCAACCGGAATTATCGTGGTAATAATCGCGGAAATTTTCGTGGCAGAAATTTTTCTACAAATAGTAACAATAATCATAGAACTAACAATAGAAACTTTAATAACTCTCAGAATAATCGGTCGAATTCTTCTCGAAATTATGATAACAATAGGGTTTCGGTTAGGCCTTTAAACGCGGAGGCCCCTCAACAAACTCTATTGTTGGGGGAGGAAACGAACTAAACGAATCAACAATCTATAAATCCATTTACAGCTTAAATCCAAATTACTCCGATTTCATTAAGCTCAACTTATTTAATAACCATTCACCATACACGTTTCTTGTGGATTCACAAGCGGACATTTCACTGGTGAAAATTTCATGTTTGAATACCAATATTTTTTTAAATGAAAGCGAAATAATTACAATAACCGGAATAACAAAATCTCCTGTAAGAACATTAGGAACAATTCACACGGAGTTAAACATCTCAAATTTTTCAATTAACCAAAAATTTCACGTAGTCAGTGATGATTTCAACATCCCTTCAAATGGTATACTCGGCAAGGATTTCCTTAAAGACAACAGATGCAAGATCGATTATGATTCTATGACATTATCAGTTTCTTTTCAAAATACAAGATTTAGAATTCCAATATTACAGGGTACAAGTAGCTACTCTTGCATAATACCACCTCGTTGTGAAGTTTATAGAATTTTCAAGTTTAGGAATATAACAGAACCAATGTTTATCGACTCGCAGGAAGTTTCTGAGGGAGTATTTATTGGGAAAGGCATTATAGATTCAGAAAAATCTATTCTGCGGTTAGTCAATACTACTGACGAGATAAAACATATAAGAAATTATAACATCAAAGCGGAAAAGCTTCAAAACTTTTATATTTATTCAATTGATAGAACCGAAACGAATGCCGATCGTATTTCAAAGCTTAAAACAATTTTAGAACAACAGATTCCAGATGAGGTTAGGAATGATGTATTACCAATTTGTGAGAAATTCGCAGATATTTTTGCTTTAAAGGATGACAAAATGACATACGCGAACTTCTATGAACAAAAATTACGACTGACTGATTCTACACCTGTTTATATTAAAAATTACCGACTTGCGCACACACAAAAAGATGAGATAAACAGGCAAGTTAAGAACTTATTGGACAATGATCTAATAGAGCCTAGTACTTCTAATTACAACAGTCCATTGATTTTAGTACCAAAAAAAAGTTTGGATGGTAAAAAGTCATACAGAATGTGTGTCGACTATCGCGCACTAAATAAGAAATTAATAGCCGACAAATTTCCTTTGCCAAGAATTGATGACATTTTAGATAACCTTGGTCGCGCGAAATATTTTTCAGTTATAGATTTGTATTCGGGTTTTCATCAGATACCTCTGCATCCAGACTCTCGTGATATCACATCGTTCAGCACAGATATTGGATCATATCGCTGGAAAGTTTTACCTTTTGGCCTTAATATCGCCCCAAATTCTTTTTCGAGAATGATGTCAATTGCTTTTGCAGGACTTGCACCAAACAAAGCTTTTCTTTATATAGATGACATTATTATAATTGGGTGTAGCAAAAGACATCATATTCAGAATTTAGAAAACGTTTTCACAATTTTAAGAGATCACAATCTTAAGATAAATCCTTACAAATGCAAATTTTTTCGGTCCGAAGTAACATTTTTAGGACATAGATGCACTGCGAAAGGTATTTTACCAGATGATTCGAAAATCAATATCATAAAAACATACCCAGTTCCTACTGATAAAGATGCAGTACGGCGATTTGTGGCATTTGCCAATTATTACAGAAAATTCATTCCTAATTTTGCAATTTTAGCAGCACCATTGAACTCTATCACAAGAAAAAAGGAACAATTCAACTGGACTGAACATTGTCAGAATTCTTTTACCAAATTAAAAAGTGCTTTGTTATCCCCGAGAATCCTACAATACCCAGACTTTACAAAACCATTTATAATTACAGTAGACGCTTCCAAAACCGGCTGCGGAGCCATTTTAAGTCAAAATATTAATGGTAACGATTTACCAATATATTTTGCGTCAAAATCATTTAGCCCATCTGAACAGAAAAAACCCATTATAGAACTTGAACTCCTAGCAATACACTTTGCAATTATTCATTTTCGACCATATATCTATGGCACTTCTTTCATCGTTCGATCGGATCACCGACCGTTAGTCCACCTATTTAATATGAAAGACCCTTCGTCCAAGCTAACAAGGATCAGATTAGAACTCTCCGAATACGATTTCCATGTAGAATATATAAAAGGTAAAGAAAATGTAGGCGCGGATGCTTTGTCCAGAATCTCCATCAGCGAACTTAAGAACTTGAGTAATAATATATTTTCGATGACAACTCGAGCAATGTCAAAGAAAAAGAATAAGAACGAATTCGATAAGGAACAACAGGGTGTTTCCATTAATTTAAAAATTTACGATAAATTCTCACATAATTTCGATAAAAAGGTACCAAAGATCAAAACAGAATTATTTTATATTGAACGAAAACTATTAAAAATGCGCATAAATATATTTAAAAAATTTAAAAAATTGCTATATCTAGATTTTGAGATTGTTAACGAAACAATTTGTTTAGATGAGTTGCTTTCGAGGCTACAAAGAGAAGCCAACAGTCACAAAATTTTCATAGCTGAATGGTCCAAAAGTGATCCATTTTTCTCAGTATGTCCAATTCAGAAGCTAAAAGATGAAGGTATGAAGATTTTAAAAACTTTGGAAATTATCCTAACACAACCAGCGGAGATTATAACAGATGAAGGAGACAAAGTAAAATTGATGGAAATATATCATAACGATCCGATAACAGGAGGGCACTGTGGTCAAAAGAAGTTATATGCCAAAATTAGAACAAAATTTTATTGGAAAAGAATGACGAGGGATATTGCAAAATTTGTTAGGAATTGTAAGGAATGTATGTTGAATAAAGTCAGACCAGGAAATGTTGAAAAACTCATTTTAACTCCAACTCCAATTAAAGCGTTTGATGTAGTTGTGCTAGACACTATAGGTCCATTACCTCAGTCAAATTATGGTAATAAATATGCAATAACTTTGATATGTGATTTATCCAAATATTTAGTTACTATTCCGGTACCTGACAAATCAGCTCATACTGTTGCACGTGCGATATTTGAGAATTTTATATTAATTTATGGTAGAATGAAAACTATAAAATCAGATCAGGGAACTGAGTTCAAGAACGAACTATTTACTGAATTATGTAAATTACTTAAAATAAACTTAAATTTTTCAACAGCTTATCACCATCAAAGTGTAGGTACGGTTGAACGTAACCACCGCGTATTTAATGAATATATTCGAGCGTATATCAAGGAAAACATTACAGATTGGGACACTTACTTAAAATATTTCACTTTTTACCACAACACTACTCCAAACACTGCATTTGATAATCGGTTTACTCCTTTCGAGCTAGTATTTGGGAAAACAGCTACAATGCCGAATGACATAACAGAAAGCTTAGACCCACTTTATAATTTAGACAGTTACAGTAAAGAGGTGAAACATAGATTACAAAAAACTAACATTATTGCAAGACGTTTAATAGACAAACACAAAGCGAGGAACAAGTCACTCTATGATAAATTTGCAAAGCCATTAGAAGTTAAAGTTGCTGATAATGTTGTGCTAAAAAAAGAACCTTACGAAAAACATAAGAACATATATGACGGTCCTTATGTTGTCAAAAGCATAAATGGTGTTAATGTAACTATTTACAATAACGAAACGAAAAAGGAAAAAACAGTTCATAAAGACAAAATCAGAAAAGTTTGAAAATAAAACAATAAAAGCAGAAACAAATTAATAATCTAATATATTCTTGTTGCCGTTGTAAATTAATTTCTTTTTTCTTCTTTCTAGACTAAAACTAATTTTTTTTTAATAAAAAAGGGAGGTATACCTACCCCTCTCACATATTATTTATAAGAAATTTTTATAATTTGAAACTGAATTTTATATTAGTTATTTTTATTACTATTCTTATGTACTTGTATTTAAATTTAAATATTAAAATCAATGAATTGAAATATATATATATAAAAAAAAATTAGAAATAAAAAAGGGAGGTATAGTGGCAACCCTGCACTTAATTACAACATTGTACATATCAGTTAACAACCCTGTACTTATTGTAGTCACTACTATTTTATACATCCATGTTTTACGATATAAGAATGTAAGTGGAATACGTATTGGAAAATAAATAAAAGAGAATTCTTTCTAATTGTAACAACGAAAGTGAAAAGACGTTTTTAATAAATATAAAAAGAAAGAATAATTACACTGCTCTTCCTTCTTCTTCTTAGCGTAGATTGTATTAACGGCATATTTCCAGGTTATATATATAAAAAAATTAAGATGTTGTAGACATTTGTTCCTTATGATGTAATTCGGTTGTTTTCAAACTTAGTTTGAACACTTTAAATACTATCCCAAATTACATGTTAAACTTGTTGGACTTAACTAATATAAATTTAGATATAAAAATTGTTAAATGGTTTTATCTTGGACGACCATTTTTTCCGATGCGCTTTCTAAATCGTCATATAAAAGAAACTAAATATTTGTATACATACTAATAAAAAAATTATTATTTAATTAACCTTAAAAACTAGTCAACGTGTGTTTAATTATGGCCGGCAATTAGTTATTCAATCGACCACTTTTAGCACAACATAATACAGTAAATATCGTACTTAAATATACTAAATTATAAATGTGGCAACGCTACATATATAGTTTATGAGAAAATAAAACATCAAAAAACCTTATTTTATAAAAAAAAAAATTGATTGAAACTACCTCCTATATTTCTCATATCAAATCAGCTGATATTTATAAAAATATCACCTGACAGACACTGACGAGAATATTTAAAGAATTTGTAATATTTCTCAGTCTGTGGATCCCCCAGTCATTGAACTTGGCCTAAACGAAGATTTGTTTGATGAAAATGAAGAATCATCAAAGTCCTTAAAACGTACACTGTCTCCACTTCAGATAAGTAGACCAACAAAAAGGCGCAAAGCAGAAAATACTGGGGAGCTACTAAAAAGTTTTTAGAAGAAGATAGCAAAAGTTACTGTAATCTCGCAATATTCCTCCTTTCACCTTTTCTGAACACTCTTCCTCTAAGAACAAAAATGCGATAACAGCTGTACCCATTTTTTTTATTTATTTATTTAAACAGATTTAGTTTTTATTATTTTAATAAAAACAGCAATTTTTAATAAAAACATTTTATATTTTGTCAAAAAAATTTAATAAACAGTTTAAATTAATACACAAATGTAAACAACAGCTGTTTCGAACATCGGTTTTATTTCAATTTGAAAATAACAAAACCGATTTGGTTTTGTGACACTAAATGAATCCAATAATGGTTTTCCAAAACGACAAAAGGCAAAACCGACTTGGATTCTATGACACCCCTGAATATGTATGTATATGTAATATGTATATATATATACTAGCTGTACACTGCGCGCGCTGCTCATGGATTTTATGGATTTTGTCCGCTGTCCAGATGATTCAGACGAACGGGCCTGAGTAGTATGCATTCCATCAGTTTCTAATCTCACTTGTCGTTGTTCAAGTGATGCATGCGGGTCTCATCAGCTTGTACTCGAAGATTTTCCAGTCTCAATGCTTCTTGAGGTGTAGGTCGACCAATTGCTAGTCGCTTTGGAGGCGTGATTGCACGGGAACGACGTGAAAAATGCATTTAATCCAATTGAACTCAACAGCATTTTTAAAATTTTTCCAAAATTAAAATGTTTTAAACTTGTGATTGACATTTTGCGGGAATGAGTTATACTAAATGTTAGTAAAATCATAAATGATGAACCCTAAAATGTCTGGTATTTGTCCGATCACCACATGATCAAATGCATAGTTTACGATTCAATTCATTTTGAATAATCCTCAGTAGCGCTATCATCGGAAATTAATCGCACTAACTTAGAAACAAACTTAGTCGTCTTATGCGCAACAACTTTGCTAAAGTTCATATCATGATCAATTGCACAGTTTAAGGTTTAATTCATTTTGAGTAATTTTCAGTGGCGCCACCTGTCGGATATTGGTCATACCAACTTATAAACTTTCGTCGGCTCATGCACAACAACTTTGCTAAAGATCATAACATGACCATATGGACGGTAAAGGATTTAATTCATTTTTAGTAATTTTTGGATATTGGCCATACCAACTTAGAAACCTTCCCGGGCTCATAAGCAACAACTTTGCTGAACATCATAACATGATCAAATGCATAGTCTACGATTCTATTAATTACATACAAACAAACATTCATTTTTATATATATAGATGTGGGCGTGGCACCTCGCCAACTTGAAATTTTAAAATAAAAAGTAGCCTATAGTTCCTTCCAGACATACAGGAAGGTACTGTTAAAATTTCAAGAAAATCGTTCCAGGCGCTTACCCGTCTATAGACTTCAAACAAACCCACAAACAAATAAACACACATTCATTTTTATATATAAGAAGAAGATAATATCTAAAGGGTGATTTTTTAGCTATTATCTTTTTGTCAGCACTGGTTTAAACAGCTCACGCACTTTTCGTGTTGTATTTCACTGTCAAACATCTTCAGTTTGATCTATAATTTAACCATGAATCGTCTTACAAACGAACAACGCTTGCAAATCATTGAATTTTATTATCAAAATGCGTGCTCTGTTAAGAAAGTTCATCGCGCGCTTCTTCCATTTTATGGTCAGTTTAATCGACCCACTGAAGCGGCGATTCGGGATATGTAAATAAGCAGAATTGTCGATTTTGGAGTGAAGATCAGCCAGAAGCATTGCAAAAGCTACCAATGCATCCAGAAAAAGTCACAGTTTGGTGCGGTTTATGTGCTGGTGGCATCATTGGACCGTACTTCTTCAAAGATGCTGCGAATCGTAACGTAACTGTGA
This sequence comes from Sarcophaga rosellei, assembly GCA_930367235.1. Taxonomy (NCBI): domain Eukaryota; kingdom Metazoa; phylum Arthropoda; class Insecta; order Diptera; family Sarcophagidae; genus Sarcophaga; species Sarcophaga rosellei. The sequence goes on along the minus strand of OV884019.1, from coordinate 49,783,317 downwards.
ATGGTGAGCGCTACCGTGAGATGATATCCAACTTTTTTTGCCCAAAATGCAAGAGATTGACTTGCATGACATGTGGTTTCAACAAGACGGTGCCACATGCCACACAGCACGCGTAACAATGAACTTATTGAGAGGCGAGTTCGGTGAACATTTTATTTCACGTTCGGGACCGGTCAATTGGCCGCCTAGATCGTGTGATTTAACGCCTTTAGACTATTTTTTGTGGGGCTATGTTAAAGCTCATGTCTATACAGACAATCCCGCTTCAATTGACGCATTGGAAGACAACATTGAAGCATTTATTCGTGAGATACCGGCCGAAATGTTGGAAAGAGTATGCCAAAATTGGACTAAGCGGATGGATCATTGCATGATATATGTATATAATAAAAGCATACAAAATTTTATTAAGCTAATCAAGCGCTAGCAATTTAGAAACATACTTTTATTAAGTTTTATATGTATTTATATCGAATCAAATTCAAAAAGAAAATATTCAGAATCATAAAAGGAGCGATATTATACTCTATCTTTTAGAGTAATGCTCGGTATTATGTGCAAAAAAGCACTTTGAAACCATTTCTAATGTTACAACATGTTCAACTCCTCTTGAATATTGATAGAATATTCCTTAATTATGGTTATTGATATAATGTTTTATGCAGATTTTCTGTAGGAAAAAGGTCGGCGTTCTGTGCATTCCACTCAGTGACTAAACGTCTTGTTGCGCCAGCCAATTCTTTTCAAGCTGTGGCATATGCTTTGTGCGAATCCATGGATTTTGTGTAACAATTGCCACGAAAAGCAATACCTCACCATTATCAGGTTTATTTGTACCAGAATGACCTAGGCTGGCCTATATTTACATAACATACATACATAATTGGCCATTACAACCCTTCGTCAGGATTACGGCCTAGCTTCTCAACAGATTTCTGGCCTATATTTACGTTTCTAAATTGGATGATATGCGATATATAAATTAAAATCTGTGAAAAATATTATGTTTTAAATGTTATTGCACTGTGCAAATATATTTGTAACGTATTCAGATCTGTTGGTTGTATTCATATTTTGTTTGGACGTCGTTCCAGATAATCTTTAGAAGAAAATCTTCTCAACAATCAAAATTGAGATGTTATCATATTATTCAAGTATAGTGATGCAATGGTTTTCTAAAAAATTTGTGAAGAATGTAGAATTTAGTAGCACTTTAGTTCAAGATCCTAAAATAAACCAATTCAGGAAAATATTTTGAATTTATACTGGCATAATACGCTGTCTTCAAGTCCGCAAGTAAACTATTTCAAAAATTTATAACCAATTTTGTCGTTTGCAGGTCATATCATATCTATTCTTTCTTTCTTCTTCTTTCAAACAGCCCCATCAACCGAATCATTTATATATGGTATAAAATACTATAAGAACTTTGAGCCATTATAAAAGAACAGCTATAAATTCAGTTTAAATAAAAATAGGTTTTTGGAATTAGTATTACAATCAATTTAATTCCATCGAATTTTATACTAAATAGAGCAATCTCAACCCACAATTATTTTAATATTAAATATTGTAACTTTTTATAAGAACAAATTTTTTCTTTATATAATATTAAGATTTAAAATAAAATAATGGTATAATTCGCTTGTACGAATATAAAATAAATAAAAATTATTTTTATAAATTGTGCATAAAATATTAACCATATCTGTATGACGTACACAATTTAACTTAAAGTGTAATTAAACATCTTGTTTTATTCTAAACATTCTTTAAAATGTTATTTCTTTATTATTAAATAAATATGCCACATATTTAAAATTTCAATATTGCTATAGTTACAAAATTCATTTTGAATCATTTGCTCCAAATACCACTAACAAATACGTTTTCCGCACATTATTAAAAAATTTTAAGCAGCATTACATTTGCAGACAGCAACTTAAACGTATGTTTGTACAATAAATTAATAAAATTGTATACGTAACTATGTACATACATACATATCTATGTATGGTAGAATTTCATATGTGCATCATGCTCCATCTACTACAATATTTACTCCCTTGTTAGTTTTGTGAGTAGCAGTTACAAAATAGATACATACATACCAACATTTATCACTAACACTTCAACAGATATCAAGTACTTGTAGGATGGGCAGTAGAAAATAATGGCATAAATTATGCTTTTAACTTGTTCTATAATTTAAGTACATTAAATAAAATGAAAAATTATTAATTTTTATAAAACAATTAAAGCACAAAAAAAGTCAATAAAAGTTTTTCAATTAAATTAAAATTCAGTTGAGGAACATAATGAAAATTTGGATAAGTGGACTTTAAAGTGCTTGTAGTTTTTTATTAGGTTCTGTAACATCTACGCCCACGAAATAACATGAGCATTAGTTTCAATTCTTTTCAATTTAACTAATAAAATGCTCAGTTCTAAATTTCAATAATCTAGCACCAATCCTATTTTGTTCAAAATTGTACGAAATGTCTCATTGGATATTCTGCATAAGCGATATAAGTGCATAGTCATCTCACGTAGATAGGATGTGAACTGGCTACCGAGATGATGCGATTTGTACGAGTTAGACTTTTTCTTGTGATATTTTACTAAGTCACAGGTATATGTGAATGCATCCTCTAGGTCAACATAAACCAAAGCAAAATTTATTTGTCCGATTTATGCGCCAAAGCTTTACACATTTTGGATGCGCTCAACATTTTTGTGTTATATTTCAAACAAATAATAAAGAATTTTAAGGTAATCAAACAAACTTTGTTTAACTTAAATGTAAATATGTGAACCGTTTTCCATTATGGCATGCTTTAGTTGATACAATAATCTGGTAAATTAGACACTTTATTTCACAAATTGCGAACATTTTGGTTGAGAAAGAAAGATTAATTCACAGCATTATTTTATTAAATTTTGTATATTATTTATATGTTTTGAGACATTCCTTTTACTTACTAACTATTTAAAACTGTGTAGCGAAATTTGTCAAAATCAAATTAATAACACTTTCAGTACATATTATTATTTGCATTTGTACAACATATGGTTTTAATTTTTTTTTTCTTTTGAAATATCCTTTGTTTCTCAAAGATCGCACGACTTTTGTTTCTAATTGCGCCATACTATCAAAACTTGGGGATCGCCTCTCTAACTGAAAATAATACAGTTTTATTTTCACCTTGTTTTTCTAATTTTACAGTTCAGTTTCAATTCGTGTGTTATAAATGATATGAATTTTTTATTTTATTTTAATTGAATTTGTTTTTTTTTTTGTATAATTATATAATAAAATTATATATTATTTTTGTTTTTTAAATGTTTCCTTTGTTCAATTCTCTTCTTAAAAAGTAGTATGTATTTTCATAACCCTGAAACCTATCTTCGATCTTTACATGGATTGCTATAGAAAATCACAATTCACTTTGCATCGTTTCAAATTGCGTCGTGTTTTTTTGGAACGTAACCACGACGCAAAGTAAGATATAGGTGTATTGTGAATTAATTGTCATTAGGTACAAACATTTAAAATTACAAAATCAATTACTTATGTATACTACAGTGAGTACAAATAACAAAAATTACAGAAATATTTATTTTGAGTTGATCGTTATGTAAATGGTATGCAAAAGGAATAAAATTCTCGTATTTAAGAAAACGTTTTATTATAAATAAGAAAAAAATATCGATGTTTTATTTTCCATTCCATCACCTACTACACATTTTGTATTTTTTATTATTCTACCAGAATTTTATTATGATAATCGCTGAATAAAGTTCCTAATTCATGCATTATTTCGCAAAAAATAAATGTAGTGGCGGTAGGTCAATGAAAATTGGTACTTTAATTTGACAATATTTCGAAACTTTTTTCTTTCAATTTTAAAAGCTGGCAATAACACAAATATTTGTTTAAATGTTTTCTTTGACGCTCACTGTATATAGTACAGAATTTTTTTGACTACGTCAACTACATACATACATAATTGGCCATGACAACCCTTCGTCAGGATTACGGCCTAGCTTCTCAACACCACTCATGTTGTGTGCGTTAATTTTATACATGAGTGGCGGGACCTACAGTTTAAAGTCGACTCCGAACGACAGATTTTTTGAGAAGCTTTTCATGGCAGTTTTACTCTCAGAGTTTTTGCCAGAAATCTGCTGAGAGGAAGTCGCCGAGGAAATACTTTTTGTATTTTGTTTTTGATGTCTGGCCTGGGATTCAAACTCGGGCCTTTCGTCTAATAAGCCAACACACTACCTACTAGACCACGGCGACTACGTCAACTAAGTAGTTATAAAAGTTGTTATGCTAATAATATACGGATCAGATGACGCAGGCAAACGTTGCAAAACATCCGATTTTAAAGTTCTGTTAAATTTTCTGGGCAACATTAATCTATGCTTCCTGTAATCTTTATTGCGTACTTTTTTGCCTCCTCGGAGAGTATCCCAACAGGAAGTACTACTGCATCAATTATGTCCTTTTTATATCCCATACTATAATATGGACTGAAACACGCATAAAGTACCTGTTATGTTTTTTGCCGTCTGAATTATGTGCTTATATTCTAGTCTTAAAATTTCATTTCTTCTTCGATTGCAGACCACATCTTAAAAAGCATTTGTGTGCTTTCCATTTGAGAGTGAAATGAAGAAAAATTGGTTATACCAACTTAGAAACCTTCGTCGGCTCATGCGCAACAACTTTGCTAAAGATTAAATGCATAGTTTACGATTCCATAAAGTACATTCATTTGTATATATATAGATAATTTAAACTTGAAAAAAAATAAATAAAACAAAAGTCTACGAATTTAATTTTGGTTATATTTTTTCTTATTTGGTGAATTTTTTCACAAATGTTGGTTACAAAATTTTTTTCTTTCCCTTCTATCTTTCCCCCCGCGTCGTTCTTTACACTTTATTTTCTTTGGTTTTATACATCAAGAATCACAGATAGCATACTTGTAGGGGTAACTACTATGCGTATGAGTAATATATTTCAAATGCAATTAAATATTAAGTATGTAGTATGTAGCATACGTGGGCATGGCCCCTCGCTCATTTGGAATATCAACATAAAAAGTAGCCTATAACTCCTTCCAGACATACAGGAAGATACTGTGAAAATTTCAAGAAAATCGGTTCAGCCGTTTAATCGTCTATAAACTTCAAACATACAATCAAACACACATTCATTTTTATATATAAGATTCTACACATTTTTATAATTTATTTAAAGATTATTAATATACTGACACAACTTTTATAGCAGATCCGCTCTTATGCTTCCCAGTATCCCCCTGAAGCATGACGACCTTAGTGGTATCGCAAATCGGCCCGTATTTAAAAAAAATTGGTTTTTAAATTTTTTTTATAAAGAAAAAGAAACAAAAGAGCTATAATGGTACAAATTAACAACTTTATGTCATTATATGGATTCGCCTTTGCCATTTTTGGCGTACGGTGAATTTCATTTGACAACCTAGTTCCCCGAAAAAAAACAACAACAAATACATGTCGTTTTTTGTTAAAAACACTGCGAATTGAATAATTCAAGAAGTTATAATGAAGTATACTTCAAACAGTGATACTTCAATTATATTTAAGTTATGACGCAGGTAACATTTTATTTGCAATCCTTTTAACTTATAACCAAGTTTGTTTTAATTACAGGAAGGGAAAAACTGAAACTGGCGACCCAACTAAATAAATTAATACCACGGCTATGGTATCCGGATGTGTGGTGTTTTGTATGGATATATATGAGACCCCAAACACCTCGGACTTTTTCCAATTGGAAATTATTGGATTGACGTACTTAATTCTAATTTGAGTTCATATCCTGACAAAGCAAGTATTTTTTACATTATTTTCACATATAATATAATATATTTGTTTAAATGAGCCACACGAGATATCCCTTGGTAGGCAAGCAGACATTTTGTCTCAAATGACAAATACTATGTCTAAACCAATTTTGCCAGGAAAAACCAATACGAAGCATTTTCAAAAAGGTGTTGTTATGACAAACAATGCATTGATCACGCTTCATGAGTACGTCAAGAAGAACGAAATTAGGTTCGTTGTAACAAATAGGCTCAACCAAGATAGACTCAAACACATCTTTGTTTTTATCATCATTGATCATCCATTATTTAATGATCATCCATCACCAATTGAATTAAAATTTAGAATATGGAATTAAATTGAAAATGTTTTAGTATTTTTACATAACATAACTATTTAATTCAATATACAAACTATAAAAGAATCACAGACCAATCTTTCTGCTGCTTCCACAACTGCAGACGAGCTTTGACGTTCTTCTCAGAGAGCGCGGGTTTTTTCTGTTTAACTGCCGAAACTTGGCCGATTCTTCGCAATGCGCGTTTCACTCATACTCTTATTTATAGCGCTTGCTGCTGCTTTGGGAGTTCTGACTTCATTTTTTCGTAACAACCGCTCCATTACCCGTGCGTCACCATCACTTAGAGATCTGCAGTTTTGGAAGCCGCACAAAGATTGGTCTGTGGATGATTGGAAAAAAGTTATATGGTCGGACAAAACAAAAGTGGAGGTTGGAGGAGCAAAAATTTCAGACATTGAAATGGCCAGCACAAAGTCCGGACTTAAATCTGATCGAGAATTTGTGGACAATTGTAAAACGAAAATTGGCACAGTATGAAACCCCTCCAAATAACCTTAACGAATTGTGGCTAAGAATTGAGGCAGAGTGGCAAAGTATAAACAGCGAAACCACCAAAAAACTGGTAGAAAGCTTACCAAAACGCATTAAATCAGTAGTAAAGAGTAAAGGATTATGGACAAAATACTGAATTTTTCATTTGAAACGAGCAAAATTGGATAAATGCTACTAAATAATATTAAGCTGTTTTATATTGAAACGGAAATAATAATACTGAAAAGTTTTTGTTTTAATTAGAGGGTAGTCTAAATAAATGTTTAACATATAGATTGTTTTTTTTATTTTAATAAATGAAGTATAAATATAAAGTTTATATTTTTTTTAATATTATGTATGAATTTTTGCTCGTCAGTGTACGTGAACGGCCGGCTAATTCATCCAAATTAATACCTCCTTTATATTCTTTGATGCGCATTAGATCAGCTATATGACGGTCATTAATTTATTTCGTAGTTTACTTACAATTATTTTTAAATTAGAAAAAGCCACCTCGCAGTTATAAGTGGTGCCGAACATAGAATATAATTATAGTATCTCTTTTTTAAGGTTATAATATTTATTTTCATCTATAAGCTTCCAAAAATTTGTTCCAGTTTCCAATGGAATTTCTAAATCCGAACGCAATTTTTTAATCTCTTCTTGAATAACTATATCTTGCTCTTCTATTGAACAATTCAGAGGATTATTATGTAGTTCAATAATATTTTTAATCAATTTTAAATCCTGGAATCTATCCTTATAATTATCTCTTAAAGACTCAACTATTTCGGCATATTTTTTAATTTTATCAAAGTTATTAAAATTTAATTCGGCAAAAATTAACGAAGTGTTTTGAAGATTTACAATACTATTGTTTTTTAATTGGTGGATTAGCAAATCTAATTTTTGACAAAAATTGTTTAATATTGTGTTTATTTGAAAAATTTGTATAACTTTGCCTTAAAGGATTAAATTAAGATTATTTAACATTTCGGTTATATCGCATAAAAAAGCTAAGTCTAATTGGAATTCGTGGTCTTCTAGTGCAGAAATTAGCTCTTCCGAATCCTTATTCGGATATGTTTAAAAAAAAGTATTATTTCATTCTTTAAATTAAATAGCCTTTCTAAGCTTTTTCCTCTACTGAGCCAACGAACTTCCGTGTACAGCAGTAAGTCGCCATATTCGGAATTTAAATTTTCGAGAAAATCTTTAAATTTTCTGTGCGTAAGTGCGTTATGACCACCTCTTATTTTATTTATAATTTTTACAGCAATGTTCATTGTGCTATTCATTCCTATTTCTTTGGAGAAAAGAGCTTGTTGGTGAATTAAACAGTGAAATGCTGGACAATCAACTCTATTTTTGTTCAAAATTCCTAACAGAGCCTTATTTCTCCCTCTCATTACTTTTGCTCCATTTGAGCAAATTGAAGCTAATTTATTTTTGTCAACTATTGAAAAAACTTTCGAATCGATTGCGTCGAATAGAACTTGTCCGGCCACGTGTCCATGTAACGAAAATACTTCAAACATCTCTTCAAAACAGTTTAAATTTGCATCAACTGTTTTTATGCAAATAAGAAGTTGACAGATATTATTATGGTCAGTGCTTTCGTCCAACGAGATAGAAAAATATTTGAAATTAATTAATCTGTTTTTGGCTGCATTATATATATATTTACTAACTTCCTCCGTCCTACGTGTTATAGTGCAACGAGATAATGCAATGTTTTGACAGAGTTTTACAGCATTTTCATTTTTCGCCAAAACAACTCAATACGTCTGTCGTCAAATTCAAGAAAAAATTTCCGTCATCGAATGGACGGCCCTGCTTTGCTAAAGCCAAAGCAACTGTATATGATGCCTTTTTAAAAGGCAACGACAATTTCTCGTTATTACATGCTAAATTATTGTAATTTGGTACTTCCGTTTCATCAACCATGAATTTAAAAAAAAATTCTGCTTTTAATTGCAATAATTTCAAAGTCCTATCATTCCCTTTAATGGGTTCGAAAAATCCATGGCTAGCCTCGTAATGTCTTTTTATAAAAAATAAAGAATTACAACATAAAGTGCGATAACACACAATACATTGTGCATTACCATCCATATTCTCTATAAAAAAGAAATCATATTCCCAATTTTCATCAAATATTTTGCTGCGTGTATTTGAAAAAAACAAAAGATCATTCAAAAAAGTTGCGTTGAGAGATCTTGCTTCTTCAAGTGCTAAACGTCAACTGAATTGATTTTGTTCTCTGACATCAACACAAAACAACAAACACACGATCATTATAAAGCCGCCCGGACACGATCAAATAAAACCATCAACGTCTTATATGTGTGCGTGTTGTCGATATATATGTACGTATACGTTGTCGGCTTTGATTGATGAAAATCAAAAAATTTTGAGTTTTTCATTTGATGAATTTTTATTTGATCGTCTCCAATTCTGATTGACAAGCAATATCTCATTTGCTTCCATATCGTCGTGATGAACGCACCCGTATGCGGATAAACAAAGAAGTATTTTTTCTTATCGCGAATGTATATTTTAATTTTGTGTGTATATCCCCTGTCGGAAAAATAGTTAACTTTAAGCTAACTATATCGCAACTAGTACTGACTACCACTTGGATTACTTTTCAATGGCAGCAACTAACTATTTTAACATTGTGATATCCTAGGCAGTAGTCAGTTGTTCTCTGCATTACTTTTCAACTAACTACTTATAAGTTAGCTTTAAGTCGACTAGTTATAAGTTAGCTTTTAGTTGACTTTTTGTAGTTAGATTTTAATTGACTTTTTGTAGCTGTAATTTAACCTCTGTGTCTTTTATATTTAAGGAATGAAATACATAATTTGTTTTGTTTAAGTTTTTGAAAATAAATTTATTAAACTTCACTCAAATTATAAAATTCCTTCTTGGTATAAAATCTTTTCTGTCAAAACCTTTTGATCAGCCAAGGCCTTCACAAAGGTATAAACACATAGACGACAGACAACAGAAAGCTGCCAAGTATAGAATACACATGTTTATATGAAAACGATTATATTGAAGGCAGAACAGAAAAAGCCAAGACAACAACCTAAGCAGCTCCTGTCCAAATTAAAATATTTTCTATTTTTGTGAGCAGCTAAAAGCAAATTAGTGATGCCAATACAACATAGAATCATAATAAAAAACAGCTAAAAATACTTGTACTATTGAAGATAAAGAACAATTCAAAAATTAAGAAATCAAAAGCAATCAATGTATTCATAATATAGAATTATAGATTCAATTTTGTATCTGAATTCATTTGATAAATGTTTTTTGTGTGCGGTTTTTTATAAGTGAGTTTATTTTTGCGTACAAAAAAGCTGATAGTGACAACACTGAAAATATATTTAAATTCAAATTTGAAAATTATTGAAGTTTCTGCTCTGCTTTCAAAAAATTTAAGCAGTCGGCATATGGCAGAAAAAACAGGTATCAGAATTATCTGTCGAGCTGCCAAACTGTTGTCTGTCGTCTATGTGTTTATACCTTTATGATTTCATTTTGTTTTCTGTGGATATATAACGAACACAATTAACTATAAAGGTATGAAAAATACTTTTATTAACAATATACCTTGGAGATTTTGTAAGCTTTAATAACGCAATCAATTTGAATTTCAGTCAAAGTATAACAAGTAGTGAAAGCTTTGACAGTTGAAAAACGTTCATAACAAAAAAACACAGGACAGCTTAGAGGGAGAAAAAAATGCTACAATGTATTGCAAAGCAAATGTGTTAGAAGCAACAGATATACAGAGTGAAAACTGGCGGATAAAGTAGAAAAATTAAATGTAAACAAACATTTATTTTGTGTTAAAAAAGGGAAAATTTGGAATATTTTTTAATTTATTCAATGAAACTTTTAAAGATTCTTAAATATTTAAATATTAATCGAAATGTGGTTGATTTTCGGTCACAATGAATATAGTTTCATGTGCAAGAGGTTATTAACAAGCTAAATATTACAAGATCAAAATAAGCCGTACTGCTCATAAAAAAGTTTTCTTGTTGAAAGTTGCCAATTTCTTGAGAGGAAAAGTTAAAAATTATAATTGTTATTAGTTGTTTTTATTATTTATTAATAGTTTTAGACAAAAATTAATTTTTTTATTAACTCTCGCCAATATAAAAAACCCACCCCGAAAACTAAAAAAAACATAAATAAACAAAAAAAGAGTTGCAATCAGAGAGGGACAGAAATAATTTTTGGTAATATTTGCTGTCCCTTTCACGACTGACCTATGAGCTGTCAAATTCTGTTTCGTTACTTGTTATACTTTGATTTCAGTTTCATTTATGCCCGATACACCAGCAGATGGGTTTGTATTTTCCAACTGTGCTACATGACACGATAGTAGTTTGTTGAAAAATACATCACGTTCTTTTTAAAACAGCTTTCTCAACTGCCTTTTAGGTTAGGTTAGAGGACGTGTACTTGTCAACTGTGACAAGTACAGTACCCGAATTGACCCATTGTACAATGTCCTAGCTTCTCACACCACTCGTGTTGTGTGCGTTAATTTTATACACGAGTAGCGGGACCTACAGTTTAAAGTTGACTTCGAACGACAGATTTTTGAGAAGCTTTTCATGGGAATTTTTACTCTCAGAGTTTTTGCCAGAGATCTGCTGAGAGGAAGTCGCCGAAGAAATATTTTCGTTTTGATGTCTGACCTAGGATTTGAACTCGGGCCTTTCGTCTAATAAGCCAACAAATCTGCCTTTTAGTAACAAATATTTTTTTACGAAAAAATTATTATTATTAAATTAAAAAATTTCTAAATGTCAGAATATACACTTCAGTTAATGAAAACTCTGCATTGAGTAGTAGTTAGCTTAAAGTTAATAAATAAAAGCTAACTTAAAGTTGGTTACTTTTATATATTTTGTGTGTATAAATTTTGTGTGTATATATTTTATTATATTTTTAATAAGTTAAAGTTATTAAAACTAATAAGTTAAAGTTCTTGCCATCATGGAGAAGTGTAAAGGTATAAACACATAGACGACAGACAACAGTTCGACAGCTCGACAAAAAATTCTGATAACTGTTTCTTCTGTCATATGCCGACTGCTTAAATTTTTTGAAAGCAGAGCAGAAACTTCAATAAGGCTGACTTCCTAAACGTATATTAACAATGTTAAGTGCTGATACGCCCCTGCTTAACTTCAGTTATTTTAATTTTACTTATTTTACTTTAAATTGTTTTCGTACCTAATGTTCTTTATTTTTTGCTTAACAACTATAACAGTTTATATTTACATACAGGCATACATATACTTACGATCATTACAACATTGTTCTTACATGTAAATGTTCGAAGTTGGAGACTTATGTTCGAAGGTCTCTTTTTATTTAGTAAATAAGTATATATGCGTGTATGTATGTACATTTACATTAAATAAAATCAATATTTTTTGTAAGTTTGCTTTACATTTTGAAATATAAATATGTTTAGTCTTAGATCTGCATTTAAATAAAGAGGTTCCAATCGGGAACAAATATTAAAATCGTTTGCCTTTAAAATATCTTTTAGCTTGTAACAATATTACAGGCTCGAAACAAACAATGTATCAATACAGTATTTAAACCGAGTTGATACATTGTGTAGATACTTTTTTAATACGTTGCATATTAATACTTTGCAACACTGAAATCGTTTAGGAACATTTATGTGCATTGTATCATTCATAATAAAGCGAACAATGGAGGAAGAACATATTTTATTGTAAAATTTCTTAGATTTGTGCGAACAGGGAAACTTCAGCCTCAACATTGCTCTTCCGTGCTAGGCTCGTTGCTGTCCTCGGTCAGATCTGCAAACAATGTGTCTAAGCTCGAATCCAGATTGCATTCTGGTACAGATATATCACTCCGGCAACCATTCACTTCGTCTAGTCGGTCATAGAAGTCCCAGGCCGTTGCTGCTTCGCCCGACGTCTTGTTCCGTTTCTTAATGCGCTTATACGTCACAATGAAATTTAAACATTTTCTGTATATGTCGTCCCGTGAAAATGGGAACGTGTCATCTATGGACTTAATATTTTGCAATACACGTTCCCATAGCACAACGCGTTTCTTTGTTTTTCCACGAAAACTTGCATTAATAGATTTTTAAAATTATGCGTCCATTTTTTACTGTAATAAAAAGAAAAAAATAAAACTGAATAGAGAAATATAATAAATTATAATAAATAATGCCTACTTATCTCCCTGCGTCGCCATCGTATTTTGTCTTGCATTCGCTTTGCATCTACTTTTATTTGGATGCCTTTGTTGCTTTTCCTTGCGTATTAACTACAACAGTGTTGCAAAAGGGAACAAAATACATTGTCGAAATTTTCATGGTTGCGTTTACGAACACGCTGCAATGTATTACTACAAAGCAACATGCGATTAGGAAGTCAGCCTAATTTTCAATTTAAATATATTTTTCAGTGTTGTCACTATCAGCTTTCTTGTACGCAAAAATAAACTCACTTATGAAAAAACCGCACACACAAAACATTTATCAAATGAATGCAGATACAAATCTGATCTATAATTCTATTTTATTTATTATGAATACATGGATTGCTTTTTATTTCTTAATTTTAGAATTGTTCTTTCTCTTCAATAATATAAGTATTTTTAGCTGTTTTTTATTTTGATTTTATATTGTATTGGCATCACTAATTTGCTTTTAGCTGCTCACAAAAATAGAAAATAGTTTAATTTGGGCAGCAACTTCTTAGGTTGTTGTCCTGGCTTTTTCTGTTCTGCCTTCAATATAATCGTTTTCATATAAACATGTGTATTCTATACTTGGCAGCTTTCTGTTGTCTGTCGTCTATGTGTTTATACCTTAAAGACGAAAAAAAATTTGTATTCGAATTAATATCTAAATACCAATGTTTACCAGCGTTGTGGAACGTAAGACTGGAGGAATATAGCAATAGAGAAGAAAAAAGAAAACAGTATGAAAAAAAGTAAATGTTTTGCGCACAAATTTTCGGCGCGAAAAACAAAGATTGGCAGAATGTAATAGAATTGGAGCCGGTGTAGATGAAATGCAACAGCCAAATTTATTTTATTATAATGAAATGCAGTTCCTCAATGACATAGAAATGCCCTGCACCTCAAAAAGCACAATAGTAAGTATGATAAAAGTTATAAAAAAATTGAAAAAGGTTTTTAAAGTAATTTCAATTTCATTTATTTACATTTATATATGTATATTTCCATATGCAATTATTATTTTAAAAACTTTCCATGGCACTGAACCCTCATTTATAAAATAATCAGCGAAAGCGTCACGAACTTCTTTCGATTTATTTGAAGAGTTTCTTATTTTTGTATATTCTAATTCATTCACGTTGACGCTTTCTCGCCATGCTCCTTGAACTAAATCACCTGAACTGGTACATTCTTTGTCTATTAGATCTTCAAAGGTATATGACTGCTTCTTAAGTAGAAAATTATGCAGATAACAGCAAGTCAAAACAATAGTTTGAGCTTTTTCTGGTGCAAGTTCAATGGTTGTTTGTAGAACGCCAAATCTTGATGCCAAAATTCCGAAAACGTTTTCCACAATTGTCCGAGCTCTACTCAATCTGTAGTTAAAAATGCGTTCCTTATTTGTAAAATTGCTGCCAGAATATGGTTTTATTAAATTCTCTTGCATTTGGAAAGCATTATCCCCAACAAAAACGTATGGCAATTTCTTGTCGCTATTTGACAATAGAGTTGGTTGTGGAATAGGCAATAATTGATTATAAAGTGCCTTCCCAAAATCCGTATTTTTTAAAACACCACCATCAGAAATACCTCCGTTCGTGCCAACATCTGCAACTATGTATAAATTCATAATTTGCATTGACAGTTGCCATCAGCACAATGCTAAAAAGTTTTTGTAATGGAACCTCTTTCGGGTGGCTTTTTAATAGCAATATGTTTGCCGTCATTCGCTCCAATACAATTAGGAAAATTCCAACTTTCATAAAAACCTCTGGATATTTCTTTCCATTCAGACTCTTCTTCAGGCATCTGTAAGTAAAAAAATAATTGATTTATTTTCATTTCAGAATTTTCGCAAAAAGATTTGCGTGCAATGAAAAACCCAAATCTACCGCTATAAGCGATTCATGGGCTGTCAAATTAGACAGAATTAGCAATGACCAACGGCTGCTGTGCGAAAAATTTATTGAGGACATTTTATTTGAAGGACAGATGGGAACCCTGCAGCGAAACTCCATTAAAATAAATATTGACACACCTCTAATATTAAGTAGCAATAGTTCAACACCAGTAGATACTAATGTCAGCAACATTTCGTTCAATGACGATACCACGATAAATCTTGGGACAAACTATACAATACCAAACTAATATACCAGTAACTACTCCACATCAGGACATACCCATAGTCAGACCAAAGACTATAAATATATAAAGATGTTGCACTGCCATACATTGTACTGCCAGTGCCAAATTTGTCGATGGCAGTACGGCTACTGCCACTTTTTGTACTCAGAGAATTATTATACTCAGAGAACGTATTGTTCTCTTCTATAAGCAATTTATTCTCATATGCGTGTATACGTGTGTGTATATTCATTCCATTTCATAGCACAATTGTGCAGAGAGAACTCACACGCATTCTTGTGTTTTTTCATTTAGTTGTCGATCAGATTGCGACAAGAACACATGTGTGGCGGATGCTTAATCATTTGATTTCAGGATGACACTCAAAAAATATTTTATGTTAAAAATGGTCTATGTCATTAGCTTGGCGTATTTCATATTTTTTTATTTTGTCGAATAGTATAATTTTTTTTAAATGCTTAGAAATTCTCGATTTCTTCCTTTAATACAAAATGGGTTTTTATTCTTTTTATTTATCTAAAAAACATGACCTAATTTTTAAGCCAAAGATGGATAGCTTTATGTTCTTTCAATAAAAAATAATATGTAGTGGAAAATATAGAAAGAATGTACAGCTTTAAATCCCCAAAGACTGTGTTTTTAACTTGAGAAATATTCTTCAAAAAATCGATATCATTTCTCATTGTTATTAGTAAATTTCAATGAATATCAGTAAATCCTACCGAAATATTTTTTTGGGTGTATAATTCAAACATGAAAAAAAGCGACATAAACTTTTTTCGTTAGAAGCTGTCAAGCAATTGAATGCATTTTTACGCTCTTTTTAACGAACATTGTTGCTGTTCGTATCCTATGTGTGTAAAAAGCCGAAGATATTCTTCCCCTGAAAGGCATTGGTGCCGACGTCTGATGTATACATACATTGTCAAATAAAAAAACAAACTAAAAGAAGTCTTGTTTTTACAAAATGTATGTGCAAATAACCTGTGAAATAAATGTTACCGTTTGTTTTATTGTAGGGTAAGAATACGTGTTTTATTGTTGTAGAAATGAAACTATATCGATTCACACCGAAATAAAAAACCTTTATTATAAATTTTTAGAACTAAATATTTAGAGAGAAACAAAACTAGCAAATTATGAAAATAACCTTTTAATTATTACATTAAATATTAAACTTTAGTAGTAATTTTTAAGCATTAAAGCTCAACAGTTATTTTGACTGTTTAAACAGCAGGCACTTTAACTACTCTAACCCCCTGAAACGTGGCTTAAAGTTTAATAGTACAACTTGGCAAGTACTTCAAGAGCTGATTTCCTACATGAAACAGGTTGAATATGACGGTAATAAAATATTTTCAATCAACGGGCTAGTTCAAACAACGAGTGCTATTTTATCTTTGTCGGAAGAACTGTTTGAAGAAAATTTAAATTTGGTCTGCATTTTAACGAGCCATTTTTACCAAGATCCTATAGAAAACTTGTTTTCATATATACGTGCCAAAGGTGGACACTGCAAAAATCCATCGGTTCATGAATTTAATATTGCTGTAGCTAAGTTGTTATCTTTAAAAATGACTCAGTTTAGCACCTCATCTAATTGTGCACACGACGATGCAGTGTTTTTACCTATTGAATTGGAAACAATTTTAGAAGATACCGAAAGGACTGGAAATATATCAGAAAGTACCCATGCCTCTGAAATAGATGTCGCAGATATATACAATGAAAATAAAGAATATTTTAATGAAGACGCCGATTGTTTTACGTCCAACAATGTGCCAATAGAATTAACATGAAGTCGTTATTTTGTTGGTTACATAGCTCAACGAATATCTTGCGTTAAATGTCGTGTGGATATAATTAAACCAGCGCAAATTTTGTCATATCCTTCAGAAATGTTTGTACACGCAAAAAATTATACAAAAGCTTCCGACTTTGGAAGTTTGTGCGCTCCATCTGACTTATTTTTGGAAGTTTGTAAAATTCACATAAAAGTCTTCGAAAAAATATTTTTAAGAAATAAAGCTACTAAAAACATAAAAACATTTATTGTTGAGCAATGCGTAAGTTGCACCAAAAACACCATGTATTCCTTCTGGTTCGATGAGGATAACGAATGTTATAAACACAGAATGGAGATGCTTAATTTACTAGTTACTATTTTACTACGTAAGCATTCCACATGGGAAACATACAAATTTAAATTATCCAGTATGGAAAAAGTTAAAATTTTGAAACATTAAAATAATAAATAAATTTAAAAAATACTAAACAAAAAAGCATTCGTTAATTCCACACAAAAATAGAGACAGAAGTTCATAATTGAACTGTCTATAAAATTAAAATTATATACATACATAATTGAATAGTGTAAAGAATAACATTATAATTCGGTGCGAATCGATATAGTTTCATTTCTACAACAATAAAACACGTATTCTTACCCTACAATTACACAATCGGTAACATTTGCTTTTTCGCAGGATATTTGCACATAAATTGTATGGAAACAAAACTTCTTTTAGTTTTTAAAATTATTTAATCTGAATGTTTCTTCACGAAGAAAATAAAAACAAAAAAATATGTTTATGTGAATGTACCATATACATGTAGATGTTACTTTTTGCTCTCTTTTATTCTCTTTTGTTCTTTTTCTCTCAGTTAAAATGAGAGTAAGCACGAAGATTTAGCTTTCCCTGTTACCTACCCCCCTCATCATAAAGAAGCACAAAATTTTGTCAATTTTGAATACACTGCGTGCAACATCTTTATATATTTATAGTCTTTGGTCAGACATTGTATATTGAATATACAATGGCTGCTAATTCTCACATAACCAGTACCTATTCAGAAAATCATAACGACAGTCAGACATCCCAAAATTCCCAAATTTCGCGTTTTTTTCATCTTTTTCCGACTGAATTTTTGTTAGTTATTTTATTTTTTATTGAATTTTTTTTAGTTATTTTTTATTGAATTGCTGAATTAGTTAAATATGTTAAATATTTTTTAAGTCATTGAATTACTTATTTATTTAAAACAAATTTTTATAAATCTTGTAAATATGTTGAATATTTCTTAAGTTACTTTTTTAATGAATTATTATTTATTTATTTAAATAAAATTTTTTTATAAATCTTGTAAAGATGTTAAACATATTTTGAAGCTATTCTTTTAATGAATTATTTATTTATTCTAGTCTATTTAAATAAAAATCAATTCTGAAACATAAAATTTGTGTATATCTTTAGAACGGTAATATCAGGAGATTCTAAATTTGGTCCAAATAGTTTCATAGTCAGCACAAATCAAAATATACTTTAGAAAAACTTTATATGACAAAACAACGCTTGTCCGGGTCAGCTAGTTTATTTATTTAAGTACACTAAACTCGCCATAATGTGAACTTATAAAAAGTTACTTGATTAGCGAATAAAATAAGGCTGTTTAGGAATGTTGTATAATAATCACTCCTTTACCAAACCTGCTGCATGCTTTGCAGCATTTGTTTAGTATATACAGAAATAGTTGTTCACATTACCGCGAGTTTACAGTAACTCAAAGCACTTTTATTTTTTGGTTGAATATTTTTTTGTACAACTTCATTTACAACTACCTTAATATATTTTGAAAGACATATATTGATAGCCTCGCATGTTTCAATAACAATTAAACCAAGGGATCTTGGAGAAATTGCTGTTATAAATTTGAGGTCTTCATATTTATCCCCAGTCGCCAAATATCTTAATGTTGCCGACAAACGCATGCTGGGTGATATGGGTGCTCGCATCACCGTGTTTTGTTTTTCTATTAACGTCTGCACCATGTGTAGAAGTTCATCGAATGTCTGAGAGTCCATGCGTAAAAAATTTCCATAGTCGTCTTTGCATTTAAATTTTAATTCATTTAAAAGATTTTCATGTGAAAACTGTTTCCTTTTTTGTACCAACTTTTCATCCAAAGCCTTTTCTTTGTTTTTTTATTTTCCTTAAAAAAAATTGCACACGATGTTAAAAGCAACAAATCGTCATCCGATGAAGACATTTTACGAAACGATCACTACGAAATCAAAATGCAAATGACGATTGACGAATTTATTTGAACGTCGCTTGTTAAACTTCAATCACACTACACTCACACTTATGCATTATTTGATGAATTTATTTGTTGTGTCCGGGCGCCTTAACATAAGCAAAGGCTATATAAGCAAAATACAGTAAACAAATGTGTACCGTATATATATGTAAATACTCAAACTGCCATATCACCGGAATGCCTGCACCAATCTTCCTCGGGTTAACGGCCATCGATAGGCAGGGACAAATATATATAATATAAAAAATATATAATAATATAAAAATTAACAAAGTGTAGCAAAAAATTACAACCAAATTTAGTCTACTTTATTTGCCATTGGTTTCCACCAAAGCTTTCCTCTTCCTCTTAATTTTATTATTATATACATATATATCATTGTATTATAATAAATTATATAATAAAATAAATGTTTATCATTTTATTACATATTCTTATTCTCTTCTTCAAGATCTATAGCTCATTTAAATTTAATGTATAAAATGTCATTATTAATAAAACTATAGACATTTATATTTTAACTTAAGCCTTTGTAGTAATTAATAACTTTAGATAAAACCCTTAAACACAAAATTTCGACTTAAACTATTATTACTTAATGCCAGAGATATAATTGTTGTTGATAAGATTAAATTTAATTAGAATTAGCCATAGTATAAAAGAGTTAAGAAAGAACTCACCTATGTCAAATTCGAAAATCCATAAAAGCAAAACAAAAATTTAAAATTAAATTTCAAATTTTTGATAAGCTCCGTACAATGGAGAAATAAATATTTGGCCCATTTAATAAAAGTTGATACTTGTAGAATATATGATATAATTACAACGATATAGAACTGTTTGTGAGGGAAATCAGACATAAGAACCGGAGGCCAGTATTGTGTTTTGTTAGAAAACACAAGTTTTCCCTCACAAATAAAATAAACGCACTTTTAATATTAAAAATAAAAAAGATAAATTTAACAATTTACAACCGTTTGTGAGGGAAACCAGTCTTAAGAACCGGAGGCCTGTTTTGTGTTTTATAACAAAGGTTTCCCTCTCAAATAATAATAAACGCACCTTTAATGTAAATAATAATACAATACAAATAAACTTTCCCCAAACATAAGATATTTTAAATAATAATAATTTATAATATATAGCACTTACCTCGCAGCATTCTCCGGAAACCGATGTATGTTTGGGCCTGGTAGACAGCCCATGATGCATTTTCTGCTCCAATTAAAAATTTATTAAGTTTTTTAAGTTTGTAATATAAATATATGTGTTTATAAATACTCACATTTTTCCTATGTGATCTTGTTACAATGGTTGATATAGAACTGCCCGACACAAATTCTTCTTTGGTAACAATTGTACACAATTTTTATTAAAATAAAAATGTTTTATTTTTATTATTTCACTTATTTTATTATTGATCACTCTCTTATATTTAATGTTTTAAACTGTTCATAAAAAAGCTTACCTTGCAATTTAACCACCACCGACAACTTTGCCAATTGTATCACTTGTACGTTGCTCGGTGACTTGTACGTAAAAGGCACTTGTATTTCTTTTATTGGCGCCAAATAGTGTGGGCATATATTATTATTATATTATTCTTTCTTTAATTGCTTCAAAAGTTCTGAATCATTTTTTAAAAATTTTCACGTTTGTTTTTATTAATGCGCGCCAATAATAAAAACCCATCCCGAAAATTAAAAAAAAACAAAGAAACAAAACAGAGTTACAATCAGAGAGGGACAGAAATACTTTTCGGTAATATGTGCTGTTCCTTTCTCAATGCGAGGTTAACTGTCAAAATCGCGTTTCGCCTCTGTGTACCCTGTGATGCCGTCTTCTTTTGAAAACCGCTTTCGATCTGGCTAATAATAAAAATTCAAGCAGCACTTTGATCAAAAATAGTTTAAACAAAAGAAAGCGTCGTCGTAACATTCAAAACGAAAAATTCTTAAAATTATATTTTTGTAAAATTATCGCAAGCTTGCAGGACGATGTGTTGTATTCTCATTTTCGAATGAAGAAAAGTACATTTCAGGTATTTATTATTAAATGGTATAATTTTTGATAAAACTAATTAATATTTTAAATTTGAAGAAGTTGCAGGGTGCGATTAAACTCTGTGGCATTCACGTACAACTGAGCAATAATTGTTCTTTCAGAGATGTCAGCGATCGCTTTGGTGTGGCAATTGCTCTCGCTTATACGGTGTTTATAAAAATAATTAAAATGATTTGCCGCTTAATGGAAGACGTTAACAAATTTCAAAAAACTGCCGCTCAACAAATAAATGAGTAATTTCCATAGTCATATCCCGATTTCCCAACCAATAAAAGATGAAATCAGTTATCGCAACCGAAAGGGAACGTATTCAATCATTGCACAAGTAAATAATTTAAGTTTTTTAACATGGGAATATATATTAATTTGAAATAGTTTTATTTAGGCTATTGTAGATAGTCGTATGAGATTTATAGACGTATTTACAGGTTGCCCAGATGCATGCCATGACGAATCAGTTTGGGAAAGGAGCTCTATTAGGAAATCTATAATAAACCAGCATATAAATATTTATTCCAATTACCATTTGTTGGGGGATGGCGGCTGGAGACGTTGTTTATGGTGCCTTACCGTAATAACGGATTTTTAACTCCAATGCAATCAAAATTCAATACGATTCTGAGCTCAACTCGAGTTGTTGTGGAACAGGCATTTGGTATATTAAAGAAAAAGTTTAGAATACTAAGGTTGAATGTCCACACATGCCAAAATTGATAAGAATGGCATGCATGATTCTCCACAACATAATTATAGATAACTAGCTAATACCCGGTGTGCTTCGCTACCACCATCGGAATTAAATACACATCTCGTGATGCAACTGGATCGCCCACCATCAAAATTGTTACGCCATTTTTGGGGCATTGTATCGTCCTTGGTGTTGTCCAGCTGGAGTTCTATCAGCATGAATTGCGATTATGTGGTCATCAGAACTTAATCGTGAACTTAAAGATCCTTACCAATTCGATGATTTCATGAAACATCACTTGTAAATCGGCAACAATCCATTGTTTTGTGTCAGGGTTATAATGCTGGCGGTGGTGCACTTGGTCATTGTTATCCGCTTCTCCTATGAAATAAATTTGTAAGAACTTAGGATCTTCATTTGGAATTGGCAACAATGATCCCATTTTATGATAAATTTGACCTTGAAGACGAAACGTTGGCATAAAGTTGTCTCGAAATACTTTGGTATCACCAAAAGAGGTCATTTTGAAGCACGAATTATATTTCTTATATTTTTAAGAAAATGTTGTGAATCCACATTAGTTCCTAAATGAAAAAAATGTTTTTTATTAATATTTTGTTAAATTAAAAAAAGTATATATTTCGAAAAACTTACCTGAAATCAGCGATTGTAGTGGTTTTGGAGGTGGAAGTAAATCAGACGAAACGATTTTACCATTAGCGCAACACATGCCAGGTGTTTCATTTTTGTACCTGAGTGCATTGCAATATTGGCAAACTTCATTCATGTCACCAATTGCCACTAATTCATCTTCGGTATAATCTATATCAGATCTATAGTTAAATACAATACCTGAGTATCCATGAAAAACATTACGTCGGTTCACCACCATTCGATTACGATTTTGTTCTCGACGCAAATAATATTGCTCTATCCTCTCTGCTGCTCTTCTTGTTGATGTTCGAATCCGCTGACTTTCTACTCGTGATTCATGTTGGACTTCTGTTTCATTAGTTCGTGATGTTATGGTACGATTTCGCTGGCTTTGTAGTCGACCTTCATGTTCCAACGGTGTCTCGGTAGCTCGTGCGATTGTCGCATGTTGTCGAAGACCTTCAAGACGTCTTTCACGCTCTAAAGGCGTTTCTGTGCCTCGTGATGTTTCGGTACGATTTCGCTGGCTTTGTAGCCGACCTTCATGCTCCAACAGTGTCTCAGTAGCTCGTGCGGTTGTCGCATGTTGTAGAAGACCTTCAAGACGTCTTTCACGCTCTGAAGGCGTTTCTGTGGCTCGTGATATTTCGATACGATTTCGCTGGCTTTGTAGCCGACCTTCATGTTCCAACGGTGTCTCGTTACCTCGTGCGGTTGTCGCAAGTTGTCGAAGACCTTCAAGACGTCGTTCGTGTTCTGACAGCGTTTCAGAAGCTCGTGCTAAAGAGGTAAGATTTCGTTGACTTTCAAGGCGCTCTTGGTTTTCTGAAAGCGTTTCAGTAGCTCTTGCTGTTGTGGCGCGTTTTCGTAGGCCTTCAAGGCGTTCTTCAGGTTGTGATGGAGTTTCGGCGGCGCTAGAGGTTGAAGCTCGATTCCTTTCAGTCCTTAGGCGACTTTCACACTCTTCCGAACTTTCATTTGCTCTCTGGGATTGCAACTGCAATGCATTTTGAGTGCTTCTGGAAAGGGATGCTTTTATTGGGGGCATTTTTATAAGTTGTTGCAAAATAAATGTCACTCAACGTTTAACTCGTTTAGAATCAAAGATTCAACTGAATTCCAAAACCGAATGCGTGTTATATTTATTCCTTTATATTTTACCTAATATGAAATAGGTTCAGGTCAAAAAACTTTTTAAAAAAATTAAGGGTATTTAAATTTGACAAATAATTATGTTTGTGTCGGTCGCAGGTAATTTTTTTTGATGAGTTTTGCAACTTCTTATTTTATTTGGAAAAAATATTGAGAATTTACATTTTATTACTTAGGTAATCGAAAGTAATGAATGAAAATTTTACTGCCTATTGTTACATGCCCATTCATCACCCAATAAAATGCTGATTATTAAATTTACCTGATCTATTTTTCAAGATATGCAACAAATAAATTATATTTTTAGTAATTACCCATTGTTAGAAGTAAACAATAACATAACTATTACATATGTATATGTTTTTCAAATAAATATTTAAATAGTATGAATTTCAGTACTTACTATGTATATGAGTTGAAAATTTCAAACTCAACCATTTAAGGGTCATATGTTGGAGCAGCTCAAACATTCTAGAATTCAAATGTATGTTGATGATATTCAACTCTACATTGATAGCTCTATAGCTTCCATCAACACTGGAGTTAAAGATCTTAACACTGACCTTAATAATATTTCTCTTTGGGCGACTGCAAATGGTTTAAGGATTAACTCTAAAAAGTCAAAATGTATTGTAATTTGCAAAAAATCCGCAAAGATTGAATCTAGTAATGATGTTGCCTTTTTTGGTTATTTCTGAAAAAAAAAAAAAAAAAAAAGCCTACGAATTTAATTTTGGTTATATTTTTTCTTTTTTGGTGATTTTTTTCACAAACGTTGGTTAAAAAATTTTTTCCTTCCCTTCTATCTTTCCCTCGCGTCGTGAAATATTTTTGAAAAATATTCCAAAATATGCCAAAATGCACATTCTTTATACTTTATTTTCTTTGGTTTTATACATCAAGAATCATAGATACTTTAGGGGTAACTATGCGTATGAGTAATATATTTCAAATGCAATTAAATATTAAGTATGTAGTATACATGGGCATGGCTCATCGCTCATTTGGAATATCAACATAAAAAGTAGCCTATAACTCCTTCCAGACATATAGGAAGATACTGTGAAAATTTCAAGAAAATCGGTTCAGCCGTTTAATCGTCTATAAACTTCAAACATACAAACATACAAACAAACACACATTCATTTTTATATATAAGATGAAGGCAACACAGACGATGAAATAGAAGAAAACGAAAACAAAAATTCATTTTTTTAATTAAAAGGTAAAAAGTATTTCAATTTCAAATGAAAAATAAATATATATTAAGTTTTTTCCGGAATATGGTACGAATTTCCTTCATTTCGGCTAATTTTTCTTTCGCTATTGCTAGTTTTTCCGTCTCAAAGTCCAAAAAGTTTTTCATTTTTTTGGCATCTGCCCCCGATTCCTTGTCTATGAAGTCCATGTTATCGCACCGCTTCGTTGGGGTATCAGACGTCGATGGTCCATCACATACTAGAAGTCTTCCATTAACGTTTGAAGAGAACATTCGATCATATCACTTGGTAACAAAACTACTACGACTGCCGAAGACTTAATCCATCATTTCGAAAAATTCCCAATTAGTAGAGTCCTCGCCAGATTTTTGTTACGCTTTTTAATTCTTTTTTTTATTCCCATTATATTTACAGAACATCTTGTTTCATCCTTAGTAAATGGAAAAGTGCTATCAATTTCCTTAATATCCCGCCTTATTTGTTCCCAAATTGGGTTTCTTTTCTTTTTTTCGCTATGAAGTCTAGCTCATGCCTCAAACGCACTTCTATGAATAGCTTTTTTCTTTCATGATTCTATTCTTTTCACATTCCATAAATCACATTCGTACTTCTATAAAAAAAAATTTTAATAACCACAAAACAGCCATTTCTACCACAAAATTTTTGCCACCAATAAATGTTTATGTGTTGCGGCGAACAAGAATTTCAATGAGGTCGAACTCAAGGTATCCTTTGAGGATACATTTGGTCCTAGGGTAATAGCTCTGAAAGTTAATATGGACATCCCGATTGATGATTTTATGACGGATCTGTATTAGATGAACCTGACGGATCGCATATCGCACGAGACCTAAGAGGTTCAGTTTCCATGTGCGAGAGTACAATATTGTTGTTGGATGCTTTAGGTGATTCGCCACCGTGTTCGGGATTTTCGGTTCAAAGAGGTCGCCGTTGCGGGCAATCGGGCCATTTAGCATTGCGATGCACCAATGCGCTATATTGTCTGGACTAATGTCCGTAGAGTTATACATAGTACAGGTAGTGAACAACATACATTCAAGACTACGGATACTAGCACTCAAAGGGAATGGTTTGCTCCAGAGGAAATCAACTTCAAATTGAACCTTTAACGCATCTACTTGAGTTACAAATTTTTTAAACTGATTGTAGCAAAGCAGAAGACCTTTTTCTGTTACTAGTGCCGAAAGTTTTATTACATTATGGGCCATTATTACAACTTGCCTTTAACTAAAGGAAGGATTTTAACGGGCAGATAAATTGTTTTTCATTATTATGAGTACCCAATAAGATAGAAGTGATCGTTAAATTAATGGGAGGATCATCCTACCTTTAACATTTAAAGGTCACTTCATGTTTGAAGTTGCCATATTATATATTATTTTCATTATGGCAACTTCACATTTTAATATAATGAGCATATACAACAAAAAAACAAAGCCACTGCGTTAAAAAAAAACTTGTAAAATTGAGCAGTTTTATCGACATTGCTCCGGCACTTTTGAAAAATTTTATCTGTAAGTTGTAATAACGAAAATAAGTTAAAGGTAACTTTACAGTTCCCTTTAGCTAAAGGTACCTTTAACTAACCCCAACTTTAACGACAAGTTGTAATAATGGTCCTATGCATCTCAAGTATTGCGACAAAATCGATCGGTCCGATTAAGCTCTTGGATTCTACCTTCAAAAGATGAAATTCAGTATTTATTTGGTTTAATTACATATTTCGATGGGAATGTGGAAATTGCCCGAAATTAGCTTATATTGATGCTTTATTTGCAGCGAAATTTCCCAGAATGTAATGTCTTGAATTATATTCGAATTACTGCTAAGAATGGTTTATTTTACTAACAATAACATAATCATAAAATTTTAATAAATATTAGCGCAGTTCACAATCTTGGGCAAATGGTCTGGCATCATGGCATTTGCAAATGTTGAGTATTTCTTTTACAATACACTAACAAAATACACAGAAATACCCTTGCCATGGTTTGGCAAATATCCCACACTCAAACCCGTAGGGTGTTAGGGATGGGATGGGATGCATGCAAACAAGGTAAAGTTTCTGACTGTGGCCAACGTGGCGACCACCAGGACGATCATTGTCTTGCTGTATTCAAGTTGACACGCAGCCTCCTCGTGGCCCCTCCTGGATGACATTCTAGCACCCGCTAGATGTTAACTAATGCGTGCAGCGAAGTCCAATCCCCTGGACGTTAAATTTGGGTTGTGCGTAGGGCTTGGAACCCACCACGTAAAAACATTCTCCAATGAAAACCAAAACAATAGCCTCTATAAAGATCCCCTCAAAAGTTGACGACCACGGCAAACGTTTAAAGGACTATGATTTACGAATAGGCACATGGAACGTCCGAACCCTTTACAGGGCAGGCGCTTCCGCCCAGCTGGCGGATGCCCTCATGAAATGTAGGACGGACATCACTGCCATCCAGGAAATGCGATGGATAGGGCAAGGATGCAAACGGCTAGCATCTTGCGATGTGTATTACAGCTGCCAGGTTGATAAGCACGAATTCGGATGCGGATTTGTGGTTAATAAGAGACTTCGCCACCTTGTCTCTGGGTTCACACCTGTGAACGAAAGGATATCCACAATCCGCATCAAGGCAAAATTTTATAACATCAGCCTTATTTGTGCTCATGCCCCGACGGAAGAAAAGGACGATGTGTCGAAAGATGCCTTCTATGCTAAACTCGAGGACGTATACGATAAGTGCCCGGCCCATGACGCCAAAATCGTCCTCGGGGATTTTAATGCGAGGGTCGGGCGGGAAGGTATCTTTGGCCCCACTGTCGGACAGTTCAGCCTCCACGAGAACACTACCCCCAATGGTATGAGGCTGATCGATTTCGCCGCGGCACGTAACATGGTAGTATGTAGCACCAGGTTTCAACACCTCGATATCCACAAGGCCACTTGGATGTCCCCTGATCGATCTACGTCCAACCAAATCGATCATATTGTGATTGACGGAAGGCACGTATCCAGTGTACTAGATGTGCGTACGTTCAGAGGTCCTAACATCGACTCTGACCACTACCTTCTCGCAGCCAAGTTTCGATTGCGCATTAGCGCATCGAGGTCTGCGCGCTCTAGTACATTGCGAAAGCTGGACGTCAAGAAGCTGCGATCACAAAGGACAGCTGAGGCGTTCTCCGCTCAACTCTCCGATAAGCTCCGTCATTCCCTCTCTAATCTCAACGACATTGGAGGACTGTGGGCCAACATCTACCACTCCTTGCGCACTACTGCGGAAACAGTCCTTGGTTTCGAGCGCCCACCCCAACGAAATCAATGGTACGATGAGGAGTGTCGCGTGGCAGCTGCAGCGAAAAACGCCGCATACAGAAAAACTCTGCAGTCTGCCGCTACGCGAGCCATTGTCGAGGGCTATAGAGAGAGGAGAAGGGAAGAGAGACGCCTTTTCAGACGCAAGAAGAGGGAGCAGGAAAGGCGTGAGCGTGAGGAAATCGAGGTGTATAAAGGCAGGAATGACGCTCGAAAATTCTATCAAAAGGTTAAGCGTCTAACCGAGGGTTATAAGCCCGCAGCGTCTTCCTGCAAAGACGAAAACGGAAACTTGGTAACAGATCCGCAAGGGGTGCTGAGGTTATGGAGGAAGCACTTCTCTTCTCTGCTACAAGGCGATGACGACACCAATTCCGCCTTTAGAGATGATGTTCCGAACCCGATCGATGATGACGGCGTGGAGATTCCGCCGCCTAGCCATGAAGAGGTCAAAGACGCGATAATGCGTCTTAAAAACAATAAAGCGACGGGTCCTGATGGCCTCCCTGCTGAATTGTTTAAGACCGGGTGTAATGAGTTGGTAGGGCGCATGCACCAGCTTATTTACAAAATATGGCTAGAGGAAAGCATGCCCAACGATTGGAACCTCAGTGTCCTCTGTCCTGTCCTGAAAAAGGGAGACCCTACGATATGCGCCAACTACAGGGGTATAAGCCTTCTCCCTATCGCATATAAGGTTCTTACAGGCGTATTGTGTGAACGACTGAAGCCACTCGTCAAAACACTGATTGGACCTTATCAGTGCGGCTTCAGACCTGGCAAGTCCACCATCGACCAGATCTTCACACTACGCCAAATCCTGGAAAAGACCCATGAACAACAAGTCGACACACACCATCTTTTTGTCGACTATAAGACAGCCTTTGATAGCCCCATAAGGGATCGTGTTTTTGCCGCAATGTCTGAGCTCGGTATACCTGCGAAGCTGATAAGGCTATGCAGAATGACTTTGAGCAATTCCTGCAGCTCCGTCAAGGCAGGAATGGACCCCTCCGAACCTTTTGATACCGTGCGAGGTTTCAGACAAGGCGATCCCTTATCATGCGACCTCTTCAACTTCGTCATGGAGAGTGTTCTGCGAAAGGCGGGAGTGCATCGCAAGATGTTACTGCTGCCTTTAGTGCTATTGAACGGGAGTCTACCAAGATGGGTATGGCAGTAAATGAGGGCAAAACAAAGTATATGTTATCGACAAGTAGAGACGTGCGGCGTATTGATTCACAGATTACGGCCGATAACTATACTTTTGAAACAGTCAAGGAATTTATTTATCTTGGCTCTGCCGTTAACACCAAAAATGATGTCAGTCTGGAGATCAAGCGTAGGATCACTCTTGCCAACAGGTGCTACTATGGTCTCAATAGGCAATTGAGTAGCAGAGACCTCTCTCGAGCGACCAAACTAACACTCTACAAGACACTCATCCTACCCGTGCTTCTTTATGGCGCTGAGGCATGGACCCTATTAAGTACTGATGCAGCGGCCTTGAGAGTGTTCGAGAGAAAAGTCCTACGTAAGATCTTCGGTCCAGTGCGTGTTGGCGATGATTTCCGTATCCGATTCAACAGTGAGCTGTATGAGCTCCTCAACGACATTGACGTTGTACAGCGTATTAACATCCAGCGGCTGCGCTTG
This sequence comes from Sarcophaga rosellei, assembly GCA_930367235.1. Classification (NCBI taxonomy): domain Eukaryota; kingdom Metazoa; phylum Arthropoda; class Insecta; order Diptera; family Sarcophagidae; genus Sarcophaga; species Sarcophaga rosellei. The sequence goes on along the minus strand of OV884019.1, from coordinate 49,753,327 downwards.
CTCTGCCATGTCGTTCGAATGGATGAGGATGCTCCGGCGAGACGAGTATTTGATGCGGGTATCTGCGGAAGTCGGCGAAGAGGATGACCTTGTAGCCGTTGGAAGGACCAAATCGAGGAAGCCCTGTCATCGATTGGTGTGACCAACTGGCGTACTCGCGCAAGAAGCAGAGGCGCCTGGAAGGATGTGTTGCGGCAGGCCGAAATCCGTTAAACGGGTTGTTATGGCCAATTAAGTAAGTAAGTAAGCAAACCCGTAGTTTATATTTGCCATACTTGAGCAAATGAACAGCTGATCATAAAAATAAAAACATTGAAAATAAAGTCACAAAAAATGGAAACGTACAACGTAAAAAAACGAATTAAAAGAGAAGAGCCGATTAAAAAATGGACAGAGGACGAAATAAATAAAATTATAAATAAAATTATAAATACATATAAATAAATAAAATAATAAATTATATAATAGTCAGCTGTGTGTTGAGAAGTTTGCAATAAGTGTTGCAAAGATAAACAAAAAAACCGTTCACAATTAACGGCAAATATTTACAATGGTATAAATTTACCATCTAAATGCCCAAGATTGTGAACTGGGCCATTATGAAATCCTGAAAATATTTGCATTCATGCGTCCATAATACCGTTTTGTAGACGGTTTATCTTCAAGCAATATGTAAAACAAACATATGACATAAACAGGATTGTTAAAATAATGACGATTATTTAAATGATAATGATGGTCAACAGAGGGCGCTGTTGTATTAGAATAAGAGCTTTTGTATATAAGCTTTTCAATGTAATTTTAGGTCTTTAATGTTCATAATTTTTAATTTTTTTTATCGTTGTTGTAACATCCAGAAGGATGCAATTATTTTCCCCCTGAATTTAAATTTTGTTGGAATTGTGAAATTTAAAATTGTTATGAAGAAAAAAAATAAAAAAAATCCTAACTGAATTGAGGATAAAATACTTTTCTTGATGAAGAACTTAAATAAAGTAGTGAACATCAAAACAAATAAACAAAAAGGAAAGTGTTTGGTTTTTTTTGTGTGGTTATTTGTGCATAGGAAGTTCTCTAATTATTGGCTCCCTTTTTTATAGTGTCCCGAAATTGAAACCAATCATTAAGACGCTACCCCTTTGTTGTTTCGTGCTCTTCCCCCATACAGTCCACGGAGTTCAACATTTGGTCCAGACGAACCGGATTTGGAACCTTTTGATTGTTTTTATGCCACCAATTTAAACAAGGTAAAGTTGTTTTTGTTTTACTTTTTTCAATTTTTCTATTCGCTGGTGATTCATATACGTGTAAAGTTTTGTTGTCTAATCTAACAGAACTTTACTTGTATATAATATAAAAGTGTATTGTTTCACAAAGTATTAGTGTTATAACTTCCATAGCACAGACATACTTTGGGAATTTATCGAATATTAAAACCGAGCTGGTTTGGATTATAAGGAAATTAATTTTTTAATAAAAGGATCAAATTGGGGTGAGAATGAATAGTAGAAAATCGAGTTCAACAACCTGATTTGATTTTTGTCCAAACTTTTGTGATTATTGGTAATCGTGCGTTGGATAAATAGCAAAGCCTATTACCTCTTATGACGATCCTTTGAATCTATCTTTTGAGGAACAAAGCTACTCATAATTAGGTGCATTATTTTTTTTATTTGAAATAATAGTGGGGTAACGTTTTGTTTGTAGTTTAGTTTACCATTTAATATTAATTGGATTTTTTTGGTGCACAATAGATTTTAAATTAATTTTGTTTAGAGAGTTTGATAAATAAATATTGTTAAAATTTGTTATATTGGAATATTAATTGATCATCAGTGGAGATTTGTGGTTGCGATATAAAGTATTTATACTACAAGGGTGATCAGGTACATTCACTGAACAGTTGGTTGCTTATTGGATACATTTTGTTTTCGTGAGTTTAATTTTTGGATAAGCGAGTGATTTCGAAGCATTCATCGTTTGGAATTCCTACGGTTGGGATAATTTTTTGTACTGGAGAGGGTGAGTAGCATTACTGCCCAGGTGATCGCGTTTACAGTTTGTTTGTATTTCAAAATAGTTTGCTTCTGATATCCCTAGGGTAGTGAACAATTCCAGGCGCAATATATCATTTCGGTTATATTATCAATATTATTTGCTAATTTCGGTGCACATAGCGAAACAGAATTTCGGTAGTTCTGTAATCCCCTCTTAGTTTCTTGAAAAACATCAGCACGCGTTTTATTCGTTGATTAACTTGCATATTTGATCAATTTGGAATTTGAATTTAATATGCCTAAGTCAAGAAGATTAGTGACTTTTGAGACATTTGCCCAAATGTTTCTAGATTTCGAAGGGGAATTTAATGCGACTCAGGAAGGTAATACGGCCTTCTCCATAGAAATTCAGAGGGAAGAATTTAAGTTGTTATGGACAAAGGTCAAGAACGCTTATGAAGCTTTTGCCACCGGAGATGAGGAGGACTTAGAAGGTGATCGAGAGGCAGCGCGGGAACATTTCGGCCATTGTCGTTTAGGTTACACTACTGTAGCTGCCTTAATGAGTGAGCTCTCACAGACTTTTGTTAGCCGATGTGCGATGACCTCCAATCATTGCCCTCCGGGTCAAGGTAACGAAAGTCGAAATCGGAATCACATACAGTTACCACCATGTACCCTGGAGGTGTTTCATGGTGATTACAAATCCTGGCCATCTTTCCGGGATATGTTCACAGCGGTGTATGTGAATGGTGCCAATATTTCACCTGTCGAGCCATTGGTTTATTTGCGGCAGTTTACGCGTGGTGAGGCATTGGAAATAGTAAAAAATCACCTTTGACGACCCATGGTTTCCAGGACGCCTGGAACAATCTTAGAGATAGGTTTGAGAACAGGAGAATACTGGTGAATTCTCAATTGAAGATTATTTTTACACTGGAACCTATAAAATTAGAATCAGCTCAGGCGATTAAGGGAATCCAAAGAGATATCAATAATTCGATATCAGCACTTCGGATGCATGATATTGATATCTCTAATTGGGATCCGATTTTCGTATATCTCTGCTCCACAAAATTGCCCGTACTAACTTTGTCACTGTGGGAACAAACTATTCGGGACAAAATGGAAATTCCTAAATGGAAAGATTTAGATGAATTTCTGACTTCGCGGTTTCAATCTTTGGAAACCATATCTGACCTTCGCAATTTTGAATCAGTGGATAATTGTAATTCTAGGTCAACCCCTCAAGCTCTTTCTAGTTCGAGAAAGGGTATTCGATCTTTTTCTACTCGGTTATCAACCGAGACTTGTTTTTGTTGCTCGGGGGATCATTTGATAAACATTTGTCCAAAATTTATGAACTTATCACCGGAGCAAAGATTTTTGGTTGTAAAGCAGAACAACCTGTGTCTTAACTGCTTCGTGACTGGTCATAGGCTAAATAAATGCAGTCAGAATTTTAATTGTTCAATCTGCAATATGCGACATCATACTTTGCTGCACCGGGAGGTGTCCGGATCCTCTCGGGAACTCGGGATTTTGAACGCGAAAAGTCCTGGCCGTGCGGCCAGGCTTGGTAGTGACGCGCATGATTGCTTTGCTGACACATCAAGGCAGGTTCTTTTAGGGACTGCTATAGTTGGTATTTGTCATCGAGGGCAAATATTTAGAGCTAGGGCTTTGATAGACTCTGGTTCACAGGTAACTTTTATTTCGGAAAAGTTGCAGAAAAAATTAGGATTGCCAACAGTTTGGATGAATGCCAAAGTTTCGGGTTTGAACGGAGCGTCTACGGTAATGGCAACGGGTTTAGTATTACCCAAATTGACTGGCATGTTGCCAAACTCAACGGTTGATATTTCGAGATCAGCAGCCTTTTCGGTGATTTCGTTGGCTGATCCGAAATTCGATAAAAGCGGTCACATTGACATTCTTATTGGTGGTGACATATACCCTGATATCTCGTTGGAAGGTGTCAGGAAGAATATTTTAGGAGACCTAATGGCACAGGAAAGCGTATTTGGCTGGATTCTGACGGGGCTTTTACCAGAGCAGCATTCGAAGGAGCTCTCGACTTATGCGTCAGGTTACGCAAGAATAGAGGTCGGCGGAAAGTCTAAGGGAATTGTGAAGCCGAATGATCAAGGGCATGAATTGTTGCGAAATAGGCCTAGGCCCCACTCCGGTACTCGTAGAATGGCCTACCGCCAATATTTAGGAAATTATGTTGACGTCGGTGACACAGTGGCCATAAGAGAAGGTACAGGACCTACCTCTAAATGGCGCTTAGGTCGCGTCCGTAATTTACATTTGCGTAATAATGGTTACGTGAGAGCTGTGAATTTGGTGCCTGAAAGTGGGACGATTACAAGACCGATTGGAAATCTTGTAATTCTTCCAACGTAGAATTGATAAACAACTGTAGCTTATAGTATCATGGTATCCCGAGGAAACACAAGGGAGGTGAAGATGCCGAAGACGATGAATTGTAAGGTAGCTTGAGCCACGATCATACCTGGTGGACGTGTGGGAATATGGGCCGCTGAATTTAGACCTTCCATTTACCGGGCAATAGACCTAGTCCGTCTGTCCCTAGGAAGGCTAGATTACAAGACTGAAGCATCGAAGAGGACCACCCGCCCACTACCCAGGAAGAATATCGGACCTCGTTCGTCCTAATAATCCACCAGTGGACCTAGTTCGTTCAATGGTCGTTAGAGCGGAAGACCTAGTTCGTCGGAAGCTCTAGTTCTGATTTGGTAGGGGAACAGTAAGACTCAAGAATTCGATACCTAATTTTGGACCATGATACTTATTCCTGAATATATCTCTCTATTTTCTGGCTGACGGATCAGAATTGGAATGGCTGCAAGCTGACAAAAATTTGGTGAAATTTATTATGGTGTTCACACTAATACAAAAGTTTTTCTTTTTTGATTTATATTTTCTAGAAATAGATTTGGAGGCGATTACTTTTTGGTTGCAGTACTGCAAGGGCGCCGGCATGTTTATGTTTAACGATCGATACTTCCCATCCCTGGTGACATAAACAGGATTGTTAAAATAATGACGATTATTTAAATGATAATGATGGTCAACAGAGGGCGCTGTTGTATTAGAATAAGAGCTTTTGTATATAAGCTTTTCAATGTAATTTTAGGTCTTTAGTGTTCATAATTTTTAATTTTTTTATCGTTGTTGTAACATCCAGAAGGATGCAATTATTTTCCCCCTGAATTTAAATTTTGTTGGAATTGTGAAATTTAAAATTGTTATGAAGAAAAAAAATAAAAAAAAATCCTAACTGAATTGAGGATAAAATACTTTTCTTGGTGAAGAACTTAACCCGCCAATGCACAGTGGTTGCACTTGTGTGGGAAGGAGCGACAAAAATAATTATATTAGAGATTTAGTCCTGAAATTTTCACAGTACATTTCGGATATAATAACCACAAAATTCTAAAAAAATGAGCGCGGTCACTTGCCCCTACCGCCCATTTTTTAAATTTTTTCCTGATAAAATATTCAGAATAAATTTTCGGTTTTCCAGAAATCTTTCAAATACGTGTTTTTCTGCAAATTAAATTTAGTACTTTATTGTTTTCAAAAAAATATCAAAATATAATGCAAGAACTTCAGCGGTATTTGATTCCGAACCAGCTTGCTTGGGTTCTGAACATAGACTACGTAAGGCATCCGCTGCAGTCGCATCAGTTTCTGCCAACTTTGCTACTCTTCGTTGTTTTGTTCTTTTTGAAGAACTTGAGAAATCAGATGAAGGGCGACCACGTTTATTCGCTTTTAATACTTATTCTTTAGGTGGCACAGAAACTTTTTCAGTTAAAAAAAAACAACCTCTTTTTTAGCTAACCAGTCTGAATGATTTTTTAAAACGTCTGATTTTAAGCGGTGATTATTTTTCCAAATGTCAACAATTCTTTTACATAAATATTGTACACATTTCAATAAATCACAAAACGCACCTTCTTCGCATTCAAAATTAATTAATTTGATTACTTCGTCGTAAACTTGCTGTGATTTCGCCGAATTTGAACCCTTCTTAGAGCACCAAAGCTCGAAAATTGTCATTCCTGAAAATATGCATTGACGGGATGTTTCTATTATGTAGAATAAAAAAAAAACTATCAATAACAACAAAAATGTCAGTATTATTAAATCAAACGAGATACACAACAAATTTTAAAAACACAATAAACACAGAGGTTAAGCCAGTATATTAAATATATAGAAAAAACCTGCAAAAACCTGCACTTGAATTAAACACAATTTGTTACTATAGATGTGTATCAATATTTACAAACCAATTTGGTCATTGGCTTTCATTGGGAAACTAACTAAAACTCTATTTATTTTTTACAAAGAATTTCTGACGGTGTTAATAAAAACACTTCTTAAAAATCAGTACTTTACGAAAACTATAACACAATTTATTAAGTTATTATTTCTTAAAAATAATGTCAATACCATTCACATTAATTTCCATTTTAATTATTTTAATTGGACACTTTAATTAAATGTATTTTAACAATTTGATATTCACTTTGTTTTCACAGTCGCTTAGTCAACTTTTTTCTTCTATATAAAATCGCACTTTAATTGTTTGCATTTAAAAATTACCGTTAGATATTATCAAAACAAATTCAGAAGAGAGAAATTTGACGACATTAGCGACTATTTAGTTCGCAATAAACCCAATATAGAAAAAAAAATTTTTTATTTTTGTCATATGGGCGCAACCACTGTGCAATGGTGACGCAAATTTGACTTTGATTAATGGTGACGCCGGTCTCATGCACCGGGGGTTTCAACTGAAGATATTTCGAAACGTGTTACTAATAGTTAATGTTTTTTTTTTTATTTATGCACTTTGACAATAAAACAAAGATATTTAATCATTTTAAGCTCTTTTATTTCAATACTAAAATTCACAAATGTTTTTAAATAGAGCATTAAAAATAACAATGTTTCAACAATACATTTTTTAAAATTAAGAAAAAATAAAAAAATCACATATTCATTGAGGAAAATAATGTTAATTAGTCTTTCGACAATAGGAACTTTAATAAAAGAACAAAAAAACAAATAAAATAAGCGAATAATAAAAAATTCATACTTAATTATTTCACTTACATACACGGTGACTCACGGTCTCATACACCAGTTTAGAAGAAAAAATACAGAAGTTGTACTCACGAAGAAGTTTTGTCATGAACTGATGGTGGGGGATGTGGAATGTTGCAGCTACTCGAAATCGCAACAAAAAACAATAACGGACAATAAAGTTACACGAATTTTTTAACACAACCGGTCTCACAGACCAACACGTCACCATTGGCGGGTTAAATAAAGTAGTGAACATCAAAACAAATAAACATAAAGGAAAGTGGTTTTTTTGTGTGGTTATTTGTGCATAGGAAGTTCTCTAATTATTGGCTCCCTTTTTTATAGTGTCCCGAAATTGAAACCAATCATTAAGACGCTACCCCTTTGTTGTTTTGTGCTCTTCCCCCATACAGTCCACGGAGTTCAACATATGGTTTCAAGATTTTCAAATTGTGTTCTAGGCACAACTATATCTCTTCCAAATATACAATTGTAAAAATTCATCCATTGCGACGTTTACTCCAACAAATGTCGTAAATATGCTTTCATAATAGATAATTGGAAAAGGACACACCAACTTAGATTTAACACAACAGCTGATTAATAAAAAGACTCACTTACTGGTCATCGAGTCATTCGTAATTCGATTCGAAAGGTGTTTTCGATAAGTAAATAAAAGCACTCTGTAAATCGTTGGAAATTTTTAAAAATATAAAGGGAAAAACCAAAAATAAACTTAGCAGCACTTAGCGATTACTAGTTTTACCAAGTTAATAATTGGAAATTTTTAATTATAAAATTGTCACAAACAAATTAAAAGTTAAAATTTCAAAAATATGTTAAAGAAAAAGTGTTATAATGGATTGTGTGGCTTTGTGGTTTGAGGATTCTGATCAGGTTATAGAGGAGAGAGTTAAAAGAAAGCTAATAAGAGATACATCTGATTTTATGAATATTGATAAGAGGTAGGAAAAAAATTTGATCTGAAAAATTCACAAATATTTTAATTTTTATTTTTATTAAAAATTTGCATCTAATCCAAGCTTTTTTATATGTCTTAGAAAGTATTAAAGGCGACCTTAAGCCTAGAAAAAGATCTACCTCTATACATATGTACATCCTTAAAGTTAGCCGTCGTCTTAAAATTCCTAGCACAAGATGGATAATCAACACCAAATAGGCCAAGACCGTTACCTTGGGCTCTCTCAGCAGTCAGTGTCTAGATGTTTGATAGAAGTATGTGAAGTCAGCGAAAGAATTGTATGTCCTAAACACATAACTTTTGAATATTCTGATGAAAATCAACGAGAGTCTAGAAAATATTTTTATAATAAAAGTGAAATCCCTGTAATCATCGGAGCTGTTGATGGTACCCACATACAAATATTGAGACCAATCAATAACGAACATTTACATTTTAATAGGAAACTAAAGCACAACATAAACGCTAGGGCGGTAAATAAGTCATGTAGAGTGTACAATAAGTATTCATTTGTTTGTCTTTTTTAGATATGTGATTATGAAATGTATATAAAGGATATAGATGTGCGAGCTCTAGTCACGATTCACATGTCTGGAACTTGTCTAATGAGAGGCAAATTTTAAAAACTCGATTTGTTAACGGAGGTAAGTCTACAAGGTTACTTGGTAAAACATATTTGTTGTAGTTTAGATAGAAATTGTAGAAATAAGTATTTTCAATCTTTTAAGGTGATTCAGGATACCAGTTAGAGCCGTGGAGTCTGACGTCTTACCGGAATGCACTAAACGACTCGGCAGAGTCATATTTCATTGAAAATCATTCTAAAGGGAGTAGCCGCTAGGGAACTTCATTACACTCTCGAGAAAGCAGAATGGAAAAACGTTAGTCCTGAGCAGTCTCGCAATTTAATCAACTCAATGCCACAAAGATGTACTGAAATAATACGCCAAAAAGGGTATTATACAAGATATTAAAGGTTCAAAATAGTTTGGGTGAAAAATAAAGCAATTAAATTAAATTTTCATAATTTTTTTTCAAATGACTTAATTATGTGTCCACTTAAATTTTAAGTCTGATATCAATCCCATCCCAAAACATTTTTTAAAATGAATAACTATTTAAATTTTTGTTGTTAATTAATTATTAAGCATATGAAATTAATAAAAATTAGTTGTTTTTGTTTCTACTTTTCTTAAATTTTTTAATTTTTACAAAAATGAAAAATTTTGCATAAGTGACTTAATTGTATGTCCACAAGTGTACATATATATCTATAAGCTAATTATTTTTGTGTCCACTTTTTAAATCTAGTTCAAAGATTGCTTCTTTTTAATTTATAAATGTTCTAATTTAAGTTTTGTATGTCATTTTTTATTTGCTCTAGCTTTTGCTGGGGTCGATATCGAGTGTTTTCTTTACAAAAATCATTCGATACCAATTAAATTAAATTTTTTTTTTTTAAATTGATCGGTGGGCTAAAAATAGTTGAATATGTAAGTTTTAACAATTTTTTTAATTCTGTATATCCATTAATAATTGTTATATTTTCAGGACAAATGCAAAAAGTAGAAATTTAAAGCAAAAAGATGTGATGGCAGAGTTTATGTCAGAGCACCCGACTTTAGCAAGAAATCTTTTACCAAATTGTGGGGAAGGAAGAATTACATCAAATAGGCTATGGAAAACACTGCGTTTGAGTTCGTTTGGCCCACCCACTAAAAATTCAAACTCGTGGCGTAAGGTATATTGTATAAACAAAAGTTTTATGCATTTTTTGTTCTAAAGGTTTTTAAAGATCAAAAATTTAGTTTTAAGAAAAGGATATCATTATACAAAGCCTGGAAAAGAAAACTGGAAGTGGACCATATGAAGAAAGTCCGTCGAAAAAAAATGTTTGAGGCAGCGTTGGTGGTACTGCTGTTGAGATATTGCCGGAAAAATCTAATTATAAGAGGACATAATTGAATGCCTCTTTTGATAATCTAAACCGCTGTTTAAATCTTAAAAACAAATTGATAACCGATAAAAATATTTTGCTTAATCAAAATTTTACTTGAGATTTGGTATGTCACTCTAATCCCGCAATTGTCTTCTAATACGTATTAAGTTGTCTTCATTTTCAGATTCCGATGAAGATAAATATTCTAGCATCAAAATTTGTTCAGTCATTTTGTATTAAAAATTATTGATTCCGAGTTACAAAAACAATTTACTTTCACAGCTTTTATTATTGCTTTATTTACATAGATAAACATATGTTCTGAATCTATTACAAATTTAATAAAATCTTTTACAATTAGAATTGAAATTCGATTCGATAGGTCATTCGATATCGACGGCGGTGATTAGACCCCTGCTTTATGTTAAATTTTTCCTTGTCAAGTTTCAGTCTTACTTCCTGAATATACATAGTAACTTCTTAAATATTTGTGAACGCCAGTTAAATTTTCATTTATTTCTATTGTTCTGATATGTTATTTGATTTTCCACTTGTTTTTCTAAAAGAGCTTTTTTGTTATCGACTTTTCTTTTTTTAGTTCGATGTGGTTTTGATGGTCTTGGTTCTTCATTTACAATATCTGGGAAGGACGAATCAGACTCTAATCCCTCCTCATTTTCTTCAACTAAATACTGAAGGACTTTTTCAAGAACAGAATTTATTTGTGTCTCATCCATTGCCAGTAAATCAGCCGTTTGTCTTTCTAGAGGTGTTAATGAGGAGTTGCTTGAGTTAATGCTTGGTCCTCCACCGGTACCAGAGAAGTTTAGTTTATTTCTATTGCATTTGGCCTTGACATGATTTTTATAGTCTGGTCAAACCTAATACATTTTAAAATGTTTAATAACCATGCGATAGACTGCACTCAAATATTTAAATCTATCTAAGCTTACTTTTTTCCAACCTTAAACATCTCGCTGCTGAAAATGCTTTGCATATCTAAAAGCTAATCACAATTTTTATTGTTGAAAAGCTAGGCCGTAAACCTGACTGAAGGGTTGTAATGGCCAATTATGTATGTAATCACAATTTACAGCCTTATCTTAAAAAGTAGTTGGATTATCCTCAAAATATAATCATTCGAAAAGTAAAATGTATTTTCGTCAAACAATACTTTATTTCCATTTGCAGCTTTAATCTCTCTTTCCCTTTTAAAACAAAATTTTTAATATAAACTTGTTTCGGTGACATGTACTTTTGTTGACTCGAATAAAATTTGTGATGTTTTTAATGGCAGGTACTATCTAGATTAAAAACATTAAAGTTTTTCTATAAAGGTAAGAATTAAACCGACATGAAACAGTATGGATGAGTTTTTTTACATTCTAATTTTAATTAGACTAAATCACGTGCTTTCTAAACCAAAACTATTTTAAATTCCTTACCATAACCTATGTATGTACGTATGTTTTCGTATCTTAACAAACTTTATAAACAACGTAAGGAAAAACACATTTTTGTCATTTGTTTGTTTACATTTTAATTTTGTTGTTTCGAAAGTTTGATAAAAAAAAGATCAGTTAACACATGTCTAGTGGCAAGGAAATTATAAAACAAAATTTTTATTTGACATTTAACGGGATACAGCGCTCTTTACTCTCTTCGCTGAGAAATGCATTTTTAACTTAATTGCCATCTTTAAAGCAGAAAATGTGTTTTTGTAAATATATTTCTTAACTTTTTCACACATTTTATAAATTAATGAAATATTTGAAAAATTTCTAAAGCCGAAAGTCCATACCATCCGTTTCATGCGACCTTGCATTACATGCGTATACCGAAAAAGTAGAATCAGTGTAGTTGTTTGTGACAAGAGACATAAAGCCGAAAGTCCATAGCATGCGTTTCATGCGAGCTTGCATTACATGCGTATACCGAAAAAGTAGAATCAGTGTAGTTGTATGTGACAAGAAACATAAGAAAATGCATAGAATGCATAGATGCGTAGAACGCATCAAGTAGATCTACTTTCTACTTTTCTATGCGACTCATGCAGTGTTGGAAAATGTCAGCAGTTTTTTAAACTTGGCATGCCAAATAATATACTATTGTGAATGGTTTCGATAGATACGTTTACATTTTACGACATTATTATTTTCGCATTTTTCTTTTTGCATTATAAAAATATTAATAAAAACATATTTCATAATAAAGTTTACTACTAATTTAAGAGAAAAATACATTTTTAGCACATTTCTGAACATTTCATCATTTCATGAACAAAATATGCATGTTACTAGTTGTCGATTGTTTTTATGTACTGAGTATCATCTACTTTGAATTTATTTATTTGTAAACATGAAAAATGGAGGATAAATTAACCGAAAACAATCGTCTTGTGTTCTTTTGAGGATTTTCGTAGGACTTAACAGCACAAAATATCACATATTTAAACTCATAAATTTGTAATTAATGGCATGAATTCTTTTAAAATTACAATTTGATTTTCTATTTTTTCCAAAAATGTTCTTGTTTGCTTTTTTATTGTTTACCACAACAGCTGACCAAAACAAAAAACCAGTCGCATAAAACGCATTGTGTGTAACTTGCAATAAGAACCGCATAGAAAGCAAAAATTGCATGTAACGCAGTCCGCATGAAACGGATGGTATGGACTTTCGGCTTAAGAAAATGCATAGACGCGTAGAACGCATCAAGTAGGCCTACTTTCTACTTTTCTATGCGACTCAAGCACTGCTGGAAAAAGTCTGCAGTTTTTTAAACTTGGCATACCAATTTATATACTATTGTGAATGGTTTCGATGAAAATGTTTAAATAGTGCATTACTATTTTCGCATTTTTCTTTTTGCATTATAAAAATATTAATAAAAACATATTTCATAAAAAAATTTACTACTAATTTAAGAGGAAAATACATTTTTTAACACATTTCTTTCATGAACAAAATATGTATGTTACTAGTTGCCGATTGTTTTTATGTGCTGAGTGTCATCTAGTTTGAATTTATTTATTTGTAAACAAGAAAAATGCAAGGTAAATTAACCGAAAACACTCGTCTTGAGGATTTTCATAGGGCTTAACAGCACAAAATATCATATATGTAAACTCATAAATTTGTAATTTTCTATTTTTCCCAAAAATGTTCTTGCTTGCTTTTTTATTGTTTACCACAACAGCTGACCAAAACAAAAAACCAGTCGCATAAAACGCATTGTGTGTAACTTGCAATAAAAACCGCATAGAATGCAAGAATCGCATATAACGCAAGGTCGCATGAAACGGATGGTATGGACTTTCGGCTTAAAACTTTAAATTTGAATTAAAATAAATTATAATTTGGGTGTCCTGTTATTGTGAAAGTGGTGTCTTTAATCCCACCAGAATTATTAATTATTATGCCGGAATTATTACAATTTCGTTATTTAATCAGCTGTAAAATTCAAGAAAATTTATTAATTGAAATATAGATATGAAACCAGCGTTGTCAACTCAGTGCTTTTTAAAACTTTCGACGCGGAAAATTTTCGAGTTAGTGCCTAGTGCTTTTTTTAGTGCTTTTCTTTCCATGTCAGTGACACCAAATCAAAAATTAAAAACAAAAAAACTAAAAAAATTGGTAGAATAAATAAGATTAAGACTTCCTAAAAACTACGAAATGCTAGGCAAAATTTCAGTAATCAATGTAAATAATGTTTTATCCCATACAAAAGATGAAATCATGTCATTAGCTAGAGAATTTGAATTTAAACCAGACATTTTGACAAATATTGAAAATTCACGGCGAACGATACTAAAATGGCGAAATAAATGGTTAAATAATAAATAAATGGTTAAATAAATAATATTAATTTTGGTTTGTATTTTTTTTACTGATTATATAAAATGGTTATAAAATTAAAATAAATATTATAATGTTTTAGTGCTTTTTTGTCAAAATTACGCGTTTTTTTAACGAGTTTGGTGCTTTTTGAAAATTTATAGTTGACAACGCTGTATGAAACATCAATAATTATAGCTTGACAGCTGAGATTATAAAAACTTAACTGATTTGAAACTGGCTGAAGATGATCATTTTCATCGAAATATTGTGTTGAGTGATGAAGCTCGTCTATTGTTAAATGACTATGCCGTATTTTAGGGAGTTTAATTTTCAAGGTTGCAATCATTCAAATAAACTGTTCAATGTCTTAAGCTATATAACTAAACCATCCTGTCAGTCTGTATTTTAATAAGAATTTTTAAAATTTTTCTCAATACATTCTTTTTAAAAAAGTAATTTAGCAAACTATCATCTCTAAAATATTTGTAAATTTCTATGTCGTCTCAATATGGTATTTTCGGTATATAAAATATCGCTGTTTGTAATTGAATATAATTTTCAAATTCTGAAGTATTTTAGTTCTTGTGAACATTATGTTGTTACGTTTTTACCGTTATAAAAACGTTTAAAATATGAGTTCGTTGATTGCAAACAAAATAAATTTGTGTACAGTTTCAATTAAATTCTTTATTGTTCGTTATTCTTCTTTCCACTATCGCATAGACACTAACAACGCAGATCTTTACAACAAAGATCTTCAAACCACGACTGTTCACTTCACACCCAACGCGTCTTCATACAAGGCTAACTGAATTCTTACTGCTCGTTGCCTGCTTTGTCTTACTTTTTTATAAGCCCACGGAGTCAGTTCTTGAATGTGATGAATGTTCTTGAACGAACGTTCGTGGCTTCGCCTTCTCGAAAAATCTATCGGTGTTTAATTGTTGTTTGTGTATATTGTTTACGTTGTGTGTTGTTGCCTTCTTGCTTACTTGTCTATCCCCTTTTCTTTCATACTGCTGTTGTTGGTATATAGTTTTGTTTTTGTAGGTTTTGTTTATCATTTTAGGGTAACAATATTAAGACTATGCTTACAAACAATATTAAAGCTGTAAAAATTTAAAAATAATTAACATTTAGTTGTGAACCCTATATTTTTCAAAGCAGCTGCAAATCTGCGTGCCATTCACTCAAATTAGTTAGACTAAATCTCAGAAATGCTTTTCAATGCAATTTGTATTGCACTGATCTTCGTACTCATAAACCACTCTTACACACATGTAGCTGCTACCGGGCTATTATATATATATATATAATATAACCACTATTAACAATACGTGATAATAATAAAAGTTTTATGAAAAAAGACGTTGTGTTTAGTTGGCAGCTAATCCTAATTTTCATCGAAAAATTAGCTTCAGCAATGGCGCCTAGCCCTGGATGAATGAGTATGTGAACAAACAAAATTGTAGAATTTAGAATGATGCCAATCCACATGAGATCCGAAAAACTTCAATGCATCTTGAAAAAGTCGCTGTTTTTGGTTATTTTTGGCTGGCGACGATATCGGTCTATATTTCTTTGAAAACTACAGGTCGTCACTATCAATAATTACCAACTTTTAAGGGTGTGGATTAGATGGTCTGCATTTACTTAAATATCAAATGGGGAATTCATAAAAATTGTTGATAATATTTTTTTCATAGCAAATTAAATTTTTGTATGATTCTTCAATGTGTTTATGTGAAACGGTAAAAATAATATTATCTATATATATATAAATTAATGTTTGTCCTTTATAGAGTCGTAAACTATGTATTTGATCATGTTATGATCTTTGGCAAAGTTGTTGTGCATGAGCCGAGGAAGGTTTCTAAGTTGGTATGGCCAATTTCCGACAGGAGGCGCCAGTGAAAATTACTCAAAATTAATAAAATCGTAAACTGTGCATTTGATCATTCAGAAATTGACTTTGAAAACCAACATGCATATACAACTACAACGCGATGCATCTGCCGGCAATTTTGTAAGACAATTAATAGATATTGGTAATGGGCGTATACAAATTAATTAATCTACGGAATGTATCACCTTGTCAGAAAATTTTTGTAAAGCCACAGAAAGCATAGATGAATTGGTTAAAAAAGTTTTCCCAAACATTGTACAGAACTACAAAAATCATCAGGGGCTAAATACACGTGCTATATTAGCGACCAAGAACATCGATGCCAATAGCATCAACTTCACTATTCAGATACTGTGTGAATCAAGACGAAATTTTCAATAATCCAACTGAATGCTTAAATTTAATTGATTTGTCAGGCATGCCACCGCACGTTCTTCCATTGAAAATTGGCGTACTCATCATTCTTCTTTGAAACATAAATCCACCACGTCTTTGCAACGGTACCAGTCTCTCAGTCAAGAAAAAGCTAACAGATATGCCATTCGAATTCAAACGTTTGCATTTCCCGATGCGACTTGCTTTCGCAGTGACTATCAACAAGAGCATATTCTTCTCACATGGGCAGCTATATGTAGCCTGCTCACGCGTCTTAAAGCCTTCAGATTTATTCGTTTGCGTACCTGGTGGAAAAACAAGAAACATTGTGTATCCCACAGCACTTCAACAAATGAAACCAAACTTGACGTATAAAAATCATACGAATTTAACTTTTTTATACAAAAAATATTTAAAAAAATGAGTACGTAAAAGATGCTTACACCCACTAGCCTTTGTTCATCGAATTGCTTTATAGGTTGTCTTATCTTTCGAGATAACAAATTTGTTTGATAGCAAACAAAAATGTTTCTAATTAGACCACCTCTGTCCACTATTTACTCTATTTTTTAAACAAATAATGTTGCAAAGATTTTGAAAGAACAAACAGTAGCAAATAACAGCTGTTGTAAGCAGGGTTGTCGCTTTTAATAATAAATTATCAAACTTTTTCATAAAATCACAAAAACGACAAATTTTAATATAAAACTCTATGAAAAGTAGAATTTAAAAATTTAAGGTATTTGATTACTATATGCTCATGAATTCAGACCTTTTGTTTGATATCATGTTTACACTTCAAATTTGTAAAATATTGGTTGCCCAAATGTTGTACCTTAGAGGCCTATATATCAGAAACTCATATGTTTTTAAAGTACAATATTTTTAATAACGCTATTTTATACACGTATGTACATTAATAGCACAATTTGCTGAGAGAACTCATACGTATTCTTATGCTCTTTTACTTAGACGTGGATAAGACTGCGGCAAGACCACATGTGCAGTGGATGCTTTATAACAGGGATTACCAAAAATTTTTTGGTTATGTATTAGCAAAGAGAATAAAGTATAAAGAATGTGCATTTCAACATATTTTGGAATATTTTTCAAAAATATTTCATGACGCGGGGGGAAAGATAGAAGGGAAGGGTACAGAAACCAAGAGCGTAACAATGCGTTGTTCTCATCGTGCGTTTTTGTTGTTTGACTACTTTCTTATTTATTCTTCTGAAACAGTGTTGCCACGAAGAAAAATTTTGTAACCAACATTTGTGAAAAAAATCACCATATAAGAAAAAATATAACCAAAATTGAATTCGTAGACTTTTATTTTATTTCTTTCAAATTTAAATTATAATTAATAAGAAAAGAAACAAAAAATAGCATTTTTATAAGAAAAAAAATAACCAAAACCAAAAAAATTTACACATTGATCAAAAAATTAACCAATTTTGGTTAGAAGTAATCAAATCACTTATTCTCAGACTTTGGTACAAAGAGAACATGAGAAAAATTATGAGAGGCATGTGTTAACCCAGAGGAAAATTGTAATATTTTCAAGTCTACTTAACCCAATAATATGTATATGTGAGCGAAAAATATAGCAAAATTGTACTGCGCTAAAAACCTAAAAACACCGTATTTAACTTGGCAAGTATTCTTCCAAAAATCGAAATCATTTCTCATTAATATTAGTGAATCATACTGTAATATTTCTTTGGGTGTAAAATTGAAGTCTGAAGAAAGCGACATGAACATTCTCCTTTAGAAGCTGACAAGCAACTGAATGCATTTTTACGCTCTCATGATGAGAGCAACACATTGTTACGCTCTTTGTTTGTGTTTATTTTCCTTCTGTCTTCCACCCTCCTCATCCAGAAATGATTTTAGTGAGAGCGGGTCGTAATGTTTGGTGAGAGCGGGTCGTGATGTTAAAACCTGCCATAAGAAATATAACTTCTACATAATGCGCATTTTTTATATCCATATTCTTTGGTAAAATTCATGATTAAAATTACCAGAAAATATTGGTATTGCTTAAAAATGGGCCTGTTCGTAAATGCATTATTGCGCTGCATATTATGCGCATCATGTTCATAAATGCAAATCTTGGCAGCACTGCTTACGTCAAGTGTTCGTAAATGCAACATTAAATCATATTATGCGCAAATAAACACAAAACACTAATCATAAAAATGGCTGATGCATTGAATGAGTGAGACAGAGAGAATGAGAGTTTTAACAATAAGTTTCTTTTCTTCTTCCTTAAATGTCTTCTTTTTTGCACAAAGTACACTTTTTTGTGCATTTAATAACATTTTGTCATTTGTTTTACCGTCCAGTTCAAAAATCAAATTTATTAATAATTTTTCCCTTTCTGCAGTGTTTGTTCGTTCGTAAATGCAAACAAATAAATCAGCAAAAAGAAGCATCAGCAACATGTGATTAGCAGTGTGAGCGCAAAATAATCATATTATGCAGCGCAGTGATGAATTTACGAACAGGCCCAATATTAACTTCGAAAACAAAAATAGTGTTTATAATTTGTATGGAAAAGTATTATAAAAGTTTTGGCAGTCTATAGTAACCAACTTCTTTAGATCTTGCAAATGCTCTCATTTGTTTTTCGGAATTGCTAACTTTTCTTTACATAGCCGTGATGGAACGATGCGTTCTATGTGGAAGAAGCTCATATTCGTCCATAATATTTATTTTAGAGTATATGAGCCCTGAAGGATCGTCTGCAAGAGCACCTGCCTTTTTTCCTAAAATTTAATTTGTAATTAAAATTCAAATAAGATTTGATAAAAAAGGCACAATAATTTCGATTATTACCTGGTCACTTCGGAAGTTTTTAAAAATCTCAGAGAAACGTGTAATCCAAATGGTGTGCTTCTAGCCGTGTTGGATATTTCCTGGCTTCTTTAATAATTTATTTGTTTGTTTTCCTTCCGATGAGAGAATGGGTTGCATCGCACTCCATCTGTGTATGCCCAGCAACTAAGTACTTTTGCTCAATGGTCACATTTCGTTCTTCACAAAAGTAGGGAATAACATTAGATAACGTGACGTTGCGATTTTGATAAAAGCAAACGTCTGAATAAATAATAATGCGATGAATATCTGGAGGTCTAAGCATAAATTCTTTATAATGCATGTTGTGAAAACTGAAGCAGTAAGATTTCCTGCCGTTTCATCCCCTAAGAAATGTGTGATTGGTGTGTTAGAAGCTTGTAAATTGTAAAATTGTGAATTTGTAGTTCCATTTTGCAGTATGCCGAATGGCATTTAATTGTGGTCATAATTTTCATTCTCTATATACGTACGTTTTTCTTACCTCATTTTTTCTATTTCTGCCCTATGTTGTTCGTACAAAATATTTGACAGATTTTTCTTTCTAAACGAAACACAAGTATCGCACTCTTTTTTAATTTTGAAAATAGAGCTACAGCAGAATAAGACAGTTTCATATCTTTGTTTTCTACGTTTGTTTTACACTCACTTAGGTCAACTCATATATTCCTTTGTATAAGGAAAAACGAGCTTCGAAGTACAGTTTCGTTGAATAGCGTCTGCAATAATAAGATTCTACGTCTTATTCAATTGCGTTGTCCCCTTCTTTTGTATGCGCAAACTTTTGCTTTTCTCTGGACTCAGCTGTGTGCCATTTTTCTCACGTTTTCTAACCCAATTGCGCACCATTTTTTCTTTTAATCCTAATGTCGAAAGAAACATACGACGACATACTTGTAGTAGGTTCGAATTTTTGTTTAAGAAATATGCAATTGACTGCGTCCGTCTAGAACTTTCAGTAGAAATGCTTTTTCGATCTGTTAAGCTGCCGACTCGTTAAATAAGGAGCAATATCTCAACGTACTTTTTTGTAGTAATTTGACTGACACGGCAACTCTAGAGGTCTTGGGGAAATTTTTATTTATTTATTTTTCTTCTGGTTTGGTAGCACTCGGAATCACTATTGTTTGAATATTCCGCGTCAGATTGACAATTTTCATCCGCATTTTCCATTTTTATTGGCTTTTTATATTTTATTTTCTTATAGTGTTTTCACACTGAGTGGTTTTAATGCAAAGGTTGATTTTAATGTTAAAACCATCTTAAAACCTTTTTTGAAAACCAATTTAAACCTTGTTTTCGATGTACTCAATCAGAACCACCAACATTGAAATGTTGAAAGCAGCTGAAAAAAACAAAAACAAAACAAACATAAAAATACAGAAAGCCGGTTGTGTGAAAAAGATAAAAAAAAATTTTATTTCCAAGCACTTCTCCACTTTCTATAAATAGATCGACTATTTTAAAGTATTCTTTTATAATATTTAGAATAATTTTTAATTTATTTCATTTATTAATTTTTCTTATTTTTATTTTTAAACAGTTGTTGCACAGTAATAAATGCTAAAACCAGGGGTCTAATTCTCGCATTCGTGAACGAAATTGCGTTCGAATAGAAAATAATTTCGATAGCGAGAAATTTTCTGATGATGTTACTCGATACGAAACGAATCAATTTGTTGCTTAGGTGTTGTGAAACGAGTTAATTATTTCGTTTTAGAGCACTGACTAAAATTCAAAAATTGTAAACAAAAACATGTTTTCTTACAAAAATAAAAGAAATTTAATTAACCCAAGGAAGAAAATTTTATTAAAGTTGTAATGTTTCGTATAATGGATAGTCTATTACTCGTCTTCTTCTGATTCTGAGGAAAAGGAAAGCGTATACTTAAAGACATACATATTACATTTATTATGTAAACTAAAACAAGAGCTAGTTAAACTACCTTGCGCCACAATTTTGCAATCTTTGATTGGTGGGTCGGAAGCATTGAGCTTAGCTGTGAGCTGTTCCCATAGCTGATTAGCTCTCTTTCTAAGCATTCTTTGCCAATTCTGAATGCTTAACCATGAAATTAAGTCGCCGTGGTCTAGTAGGTAGTGTGTTGGCTTATTAGACGAAAGGCCTGAGTTCAAATCCCAGGTCAGACATCAAAACGAAAATATTTCTTCGGCGACTTCCTCTCAACAGATTTCAGGGAAAAACTCTGAAAGTAAAAATTGCCATGAAAAGCTTCTCAAAAATCTGTCGTTTGGAGTCGACTTTAAACTGTAAATCCCGTTACTCATGTATAAAATTAACGCACACAACACGAGTGATGTGAGAAGCTAGGACGTTGTACAATGGGTCAATTCGACCTCCGGGTACTGTACTTGTCACAGTTGACAAATACACGTCCTTTAACCTAACCTAACCATGAAATTTCCAAGAATTTTCTTCTGGATGTAATTAATTTTTGAAACTTTTGACCTACAAATACTGGAATTAATTTTGTCTTCATAAGTTATTATAAATTTGTTATTACATTTTTTTATATTATCCTTTACAGCAGAAAAACATTAATTCGAAAGCTTTGGTGCCTACGAGTAAAAACTCGCAAGGTTGCTTTCGAATAATCACACGTTATCGAATGCCATCATTAGAAATTTCAATACATTTTACTCGATAACGAATAAGAGAGTCCCAAAACTAAAAATACTCGCACGTTCGAGTAAAAATTCGTTCGTATACGAATGCTAGAATTAGCCCCCTGATTTAAGAAAACTTTTAGCGTGAACGCTAAATCAGCTGATTATGGTTTTAATGTTAAAAGCAGGTTTTAACTTTAGGCGTGGGTATATTTTAATTATTCATATTAAAACATTTATTTGCTAAATAATTTAAAATGATTCGCTTAAATTAAAAGCTTTAGGGCCATTATTATAACTTGCTGTTAGTTTAGTTAAAGGTACCTTTAGCTAAAGGGAACTGTAAAGTTACCTTTAACTTATTTTCGTTGTTACAACTTACAAAACAGAGTTAACTTTTTCAAAAATGTGGCAGTGCAGGAGCAATGTCGATAACACTGATCAATTAAACAAGTTTTATTTTTAAACTCAGAGGCAACCACGGGCTTCTTTTTTTGTTGTATTTGCTTATTTGGTTACATTTGGAGTTGCCACATTGAAAATAATAATAAAAGTTTGTTCAGTTTGTAAAAAAAAAGCAAAAAAGTGGAAGTAGTAGCTTTTTTAAAGTCCTACAGGATGAGAGAAGGCGCCAGTGGAGCGAAATTTTGGGAATAAATTTCACGACAAATGCATTAGTCTGTATGGACCATTTTAATTCCACTCATTTAATTAAAGCTGGTCAAAGACTTCTTCTAATGTCGAGTGTTGTCCCCATGAAAGTAGTTTTGTTTTCTTTTGTTTTAATTTTTATGCAAATCCAAATTGCTATACAAATTAGAAAGTCAGAAGATGGTTGCACACAAAAGCAACCTAAAAATATCTACACAGGTATAGATAGTCTAGTGGTTATATTTTTTGTTTTTATCAATAAATTCCAAAACTGTATTTCTGATTTAATATTCAATAACAAAAAGTTCGGGTTCACCGAACTTTGAAACCCGAACTAATTACGGGTTCGGCCGAACTTCAAAGTTGGCCGAAGTTCGGGTTCGGTGTACGGTACCGAACGAAATTTTGAGTTCGGTCGGACTCTATCAGTCAGTCTTGTCTGAATACGATTTGCGTGTGAAGATCTAACGAACAATTGTTATTGTGTACGCGGAAGAGTGTAAAGGAGAATAACAATTAAGGTAAATTGTTGTTGTTTAAATCAAGTCACGAACAGTGGCACACGGAATTGTGCGAACAATAAAAAATTGATTTAAAACTAAACACAAATTTATTTTTGAGCGCCCAAATAAGCTGAACAAAATTTTGTTAGTCAATTCACACATGCCGTTGTATCGTTGTATTGAATGTATTGTTGGACGACTATACAATTTTCCATATTTATTTATTAAATTTTTATATGATTCACTTTTTTTAAAAGAAATGCGTTGTTATTCAATTCACCTTTCGGTACAGATATAAACAACATCCTGTCTATTTTCATTGATTAAAATTGACTGACCTCCTTTCTGGTTGTCTGCTGCAATCATTATCACTTCCTAGAAATGTATTGCCAGCAACAGTTGTGGCCTTTCTAATTTTTACTAAAGTCAATCAATATTGTCTCTATTAATTTTTATTATTAGTTTATTTACCTTGCTGTTCAATTAATTTATTTATTACTTAATAAAATACTATTTTCTTTAAATATTTACTTTCTTCTTAAGCCCTCCGAACATAATTTAATGATAAAAAAAATATTTATTCAAGTTATTAAATGATTTATTATTATTGTGTTTAAATTAGAGTACATATAAGAATGCTCGTTTAATGTTTGTGTAAACGTTTCTTTTTATCGTTTGATTGTAAATAAATTTATACAAATCCTTACGTACATATATCGTTATAGTTTAAGAAAATGTGGTTTTGTTGTGAAATACCGAAAAATAACCACAGATTTAATTCAATAAATCAGTTTTAAAGTCAAATTATCAGATTAGAAATGTATCAATGATAACTATATGAACATTTTCATTAAACTCAAATTAAATGTCATAACTTGTTCGCACTTCAGAGAATAACAATTCGTATGGAATGTTCATTTAAGATTTAATTTAATATTTCTACTAAATAAGTGGCAGGACAACCTTACTTATTTAAATAGATGTCTTTTCTGATTTCATATACTGCGTTATTATTAAATTTTTTACTTTATAAAATTGTAAGAAAAAATGCAACCTTACTTTTCAACCCAAATGCAAACAACTCTGGCTAGTATAACTGTAACATATAAAAACTTTTTTGTCATTCAATCAGTTATTTAATTCGGAATTAACACGTAAAATAAAATTAAAACTGAATTTAAATTGCACAACCAATGGTTATTTTTTGATTGCATCTGGGTATCACGGGAATAGAGTTTAAACCCAACAAAGGTTATGGACCCAGAACCCAGGCAGTCAAATTGTTAAGGTGTGCAAATTTTTGAGGTTAAGGACGAAGTGTTGAATCGCGTGTAAGGTTTTAAATTGTTTTACCCAATATAATCAAACAAGGCTGAGGAATGGCAACCGGTGTAGTTGGCATTGAAAAACTAAGCGGCGATAATTACGCAACATGGTGTATTCAGGTGAAGAGTTTGCTCATAACGTTAGATTTATGGAATACGGTTGTTCATAGTTGTCCTGAGGAAGAGGCAGAAGCTAGAAAATGGATGATAAATGATTCCAAAGCTCTTGCTACCATTACTTTGAGTGTCAAACCAAGTGAGTTAATCCATATTAAATATTATAGTACCGCAAAAAGTGCGTGGAGTACCTTAAGTTCTTTATATAAAGCTGATACGGCATCAAGAAAAGTTAATTTATTTAAAAAACTCGTCAGATTTAAATTCATTTCAAATCAAAAATTTGCCTCACAAATAAATGAATTTAGTTCTATTGTTGACGAACTAAAAGAGATTGGCATTATTTTAAATGAAAATTTTTTGTCAATCCTGCTATTGTGCAGTCTACCAGATGAAATTGAAAATATTGTTATTGCAATTGAAAGTAGAGACCAGTTACCCAGCTATGAAAAATTAATAGGAAAAATACTTGAGGAAGAACTAAAGGGTCCTGGAGACGATCAAATAATTTCATCAAATAATGCATAAGTGTGAGTGTCGTGTGATTGACGTATAAAAGGAGACGTTCAAATAAATTCGCCAATCATCATTTGCATTTTGATTTTGTAGTGTACGCTTCGCAAAATGCCTTTATCGGATGACGATTTATTTATTGCATTTAACATATTGTACAATTTTTTTTAAGATAAAAAGGAAAATATGAAAAAAAGAAAAATCTTTGGATGAAAAATTTCATATTGTTTTCTTTTTTCTTCTCTTTTTTTAAATTCCACAACGCTGGTAAACATTGATATTTTGCAATTAATTCTAATATATTTTTTTTTCATCTTTGCATTTCTCAATGACAGTACGAACGTTTACCAAACACAATTTGACTTCTTAAAAATATAAAAAGAAATAAAATATACATATATATAAAAATAATATAAATATAAAATATATATTCACAATAAAAAAAATAATTATTTGTTAACTATTACATTATTCGCAATAAAAAAATATTTGTTCGTTTATCCGCGCATGGATGATGTGTTCATTACGACGATATCGTAGCAAATGAGATAATGCTTGTCAATCAGAGTTGGAGACGATCAAATAAAACTTCATCAAATGAAAAAATCAAAATTTTTTGATTTTCATCAATCAAAGCCGACAACGTATATGTATATACCCTGCCGGCAACTCAACTAACTTTTAATGCATTATAAGTTAACTTTTTCTCAGCTAGTTGTGGTTGACTCTTAGATTATTTTTAATGGGGCCAACTGACTATTTTAACATGGTGGTGTCATTGGCAGTAGTCAATTGTCCGACTCTGCATAACTTTTCAACTAACTTAAAGTCAGTTATATAATAGTTAACTTAAAGTTAACAAATTTTTAACTAACTTAAAGTCAGTTATATGATAATTAGTTTAAAGTTAGCTAAGTTTTAACTAACTTAAAGTTGGTTATTCAAAGGTAGCTTAAAGTTGGCTAATTTTTATGTAACTTAAAGTTAGTTGGTTAAAAGTTAACTTAAAGTTAACTAATTTTTAACAGATCTATAGTGATTTATAGAGAATTATATTTTTGTTAGCAATAAGTTCACTTTTGATTTAAAGTTCCTGAAAGTATGGTTTATTAAACTATTTTAAAAATTAGTAACATTTTCTGAAAAATTATAATTGATGTGTTTTTTTTTGGAAATTTATATCTTTTTCGGCATCATCAGACCCAATCGATCGACAAGCATCTATTTAAAATATAATATATGTAATTGGAAGTATACATTTCTCTTTAATCTATTGCTTACCTGTTAAGGTTTGAAAGAAGGCTTGGAAATCTTTAAGTCGCTTTTTTCCATGCACTACCTCAAAATTAACTTCCATACATACAGTGGTCGAAATAACAACCGTGAATGTCTTTTGTAAGCGCCCTTTTAATAATGCCTTCATCACATTTATCTGATCAAAAAATTTGGTTATTTGAAAATACTAACACATATAAGCGTCTTATTAATATTGTTTAAACTTACGTAAAGTTCTTGATTGTCCGCAGAAATCATTTTGTTAACTTAATTTAACTTTTTATTGGAAATGCGCAACGTACGTTTTTATTAGTGAGTTCTTGATGAAAAACCTTTTCTGCCAGCACCTTCTGCTCTGCTAGACATGTCATTATAATTTCAATTTGTTTAACTATCATGTCTGAAATTAAAGTGTAAGAAAGAAATAATCATAAACAAATAAAAAACTATGAGTTACCTTGGAGGTTTTGGATGTCATCTGAAAATGGATATATTTAATATGAATTTACTTACTGTTCATTTCTTTAAACTTTTCTTGAAAAAGTTTTTTCTTATTTGAACATCCTTGGCAACAATTGTTTTACTTGTTATCTATAAATACATTATTTACTAATTATAATATGTACAATTAAATTAATACTTACATTCTTATATTACATTTCTTTTACTTGTACCACTCATTTTAAACAATAAAAATTATATAATTTTTAAAGCTACAATAGCACTTAAAAGCACGCACTGAACTGATTTTAATTTCACAATGTAAAAGAATTCAAATAGTAAAAAATAGAGAATACAAAAAATAACGGTTTCATTTTGAATAAATTCTGCATAACATTTGAATTAGCTATTAGTTAATCTAAAAATAGTTCAGAAAAATGTGCAATAATTATTAGAAATAGAATAAACGTTTTAAATTATGGGGAAATTCTGCATAACATTGTAGTTAGTTTATAATTAGTCTAAAAACAAAATCATCAAAAATCTGATCTGGTAAAAGAGAGAACAGAGAGAAAACAAATCTCAAACAAGAAGCTCTCAATAATAAATAAACGTTTCGTATTTGGGTGAGTTCTGCATAACATTGCAGTTAGCTTATAGTTAGTGTAAAAGAGTTATCTAAAAGAGTTATCTAAAAGTGTTATTTTCGCAGTCGAATACCAAATTCTAAGGAAGTGCTGCATTAAATTGTAGTTAGATTATAGTCAATCTACAAAAGTTAGCTTAAAGTGGACTGCTTTCGTAGTCGACTACAAAATTGCTGGCAGGGTAACGACACACGCACACATATAAGACGTTGATGGTTTTATTTGATCGTGTCGGGGCGCCTTAACGATTACAATGTTAATAACATAAAATGTTTTCGATGCGGCAAAAAGGGCCATATTCGCTCTCAATGTAAAGACAACAATGAGAGAATTGATTTTGCATGTTCATTACATGAACAGTTGACAAAGTTGACAGAGGTTTTTGTACTAGACAGCGGCGCAACATCCCATATGTGCAGAACGAAAGAATTCTTTACACAGTTAACAGCATCAAAACAAGAAATAGTATTAGCATCTGGTGAAAGCATACACGCAGAAGATATTGGTGAACTTAGAATTAAAACAGAGTTTTGGAATCTTTCTTTACATAATGTTTGGTATGTACCAAAACTGCATTCAAATTTTATTTCGATAAGTAAAATATTAAAAGCTGGTCATTCTGTTAATTTTGTAAACAACAAAGCTATTGTGAAAAGCAAAGAAGAGCACAAAATTTTGACAGCTGTCTTGAATGCTGGAATGTTCATTGCGAATGTAAAAATTATGAAAGAAGTTGAAAATGTTAATTCTATTTTTGATGAATCCATTGCAAGAAAGTGGCATGATAGATATGGACACATATCTATCAACGACACATATCATGCAACGTAAAAGATTTAAACAAATTATCAACTAAAAAATGGTAAAAGGCTTAGACATAAAAATAAAGAACAAAATTGATTGTGTTACCTGTACTGTCAACAAAATTGCTGTGAAACCATACAAGAATTATGGCAGTGTTCAATCAAATGATTTGTTAGAGGTAGTGCATACAGATCTCTGTGGCCCAATTAAAGTTAAATCTGTTGGTGGATCGTCATATTTTATGACTTTTATAAATGACTACTCCCGTTACATATCAACATATTTTCTTAAACACAAAAGTGATGCATTTGAAGCATTTACTAATTCTGCTGCGATTGCGGAGAAGCAGACAGGCCGCCAAATAAAAGTTGTCCGGAGTGACAACGGAAAAGAATTTATTTATTCAAAATTTAAAAATTTGTTTGCCGAAAAGGGAATAGTACACCAGACAACAGTAAGCGATTCTCCACAACAAAATGGTGTTGCTGAAAGGGCCAACAGAACCCTAGTCGAGATGGCGCGGTGTTTACTAGAGCAATCTGGTTTACCACAATATTTATGGGGAGAGGCCGTTAACACTTTAACATATTTGGGAAATAGGTCCCCAACAAAAGTGTTAGGTGATATAACCCCCTACGAAAGATGGACTGGAAGACAGCCATCAGTATTTCATTTCAAAACGTTCGGTTGTGACGCCGTCGCGTTAAACAAAGGAATAAAACCAAAAGGCAGTAAGTTTTTACCAAAAGGTTCAAAAATGAAATTTGTCGGATACCACTTACACACCAAAGGGTATCTGTTCACGCGTGAAACGTTAAGTGCGCTTATTTGAAGATGGCCAACTGTCGCAAGAGAGTACGAACATCTCTGCCTACTCGTCAGTTTTTAAATACTCAAATTAGTGTCCTAACTTAAGAATTTTATAACATTGTAAAGTTAGTTAATTACTGCAACCCAAAGTAAAAGGTTCGTATACCTAAGAATAAATTATCAACCCCCAGTAACCATTAATATCTTTTTATTTGTGAAAACATTTTTCTTTTCTTTTCCTTGTACCACCTCTCCCCATCATTTTTGGTCCACCGAACCGGATTGGAAAAGAGAAAAGAAAAAATTCACAAAATTCTATTTTCAGAGTGGACTAGCAAACCCCCGGTGAAATCACCAACAACCCCTCTATATACCCCATATATATGTAATTTTATATATCTTTGGTTCATCTCTGGATTTAGCCCGATTGTATCATCATACAAAAAAGTAAGTCGATCGCTTTTATATTTTAACAAATTCATTGGAATACATATATACAGTGAACAGTGTCAAATACTTTTTTGTTGAAACGAAAATCAAGAAAAAAAAATAAACGAAAAAAAAAAAAAAAGAATAAGTACAAACAAAAAAATACAAAAATAAAAAATCGCGAGTGCAAAGAAAAAAAACAACAAAACCTTGTATATGCAGTTATATAGATTTTTTTGTCTCGTTTAAATAAAATATCCCTTTGTAAAGTGTAACGAAATCCACAAAACGCAAAAATTCTTGTTATTGAGTGTAATTGGCGAAAATTCTCTTAACACCAGTCTGTGAATTATATTTGTTTTTATCCAGCGGGTTTGATCTATCTTTTAATATAAATATTAGCCAAGTGTTTGAGTGCGACAACAGTGCGACAGGTTTGATTCTGATCACACGCAACATTATGAAAACGGTTTAAAACGAGCACACAACATTTGTTCGAACCAACATGTGCGTACATATGTGAATGTAAATGAGTTGGAGCCATGCGAAAATCATAATAATATAAAAACAAAACACCACAAACACAAGATCGAAAAAGAAGAAGAACCAACTGGTGAACTTAAACGAGAATAAAGCAAAGTATATATTTTTTATATTAACCGTACAAGCAAGGTTAACGAACATATAAATAAAATAAAAGAATTCGCAAAAGAAAAGGATAGATTCATTTGTTATATTGATAAATGCGTTACACTGTTTCCACAAAAAGGGGAAAATAGATATTATTAAAAAATTCAATTTAATATAAAAAAGGAAGAAAATTCTTGATTATTTTAAATATTTTGAGATATAAAAACCTGGAATTCTTGCATTAATTTATTATAAAACTGAATCGTTTTTTTTTTCTGAATTTTATAACTGCACACAAGTTTTAACCGTACTTAATTTTACGCACATTTCCTTCTACATATTTTTTTTTATTTAATACTTGATTTCTTTAATAAATATAATTTGCGAATATAATCATATCCCTAACACATTTTGATTTAACCTAATCGTACTAAAATCGTATAGTATTAGTGTAAATTAAAAATTTTATCGATTGCCGATCTCGTATTATCTATTTCCCGGCGTATTAGAGAGTCATTGGTTTATTTTCCTATAGTTGCGGGAAACTTGGTTAACAGTTTTTTAATCCCCAGTTTTAGTAGCCTATTCAGACCTCTTTAGGTTTTCAGTATGTCGTTGTTAGACTCATTCATTCGTGCCTCAGATCGGGTGGTCGAATTCCAGGCCTACTTTGACAACTTACCCATCGATACTCACTCGGTTCATACGGTTGGAGTTCAAAGGGATGAAGTTGTCCGTCTCTGGTCGGAATTTAGGGCATGCTACGACACTATTTTAGGAAAATTTGATAAGTTGGAGGAGGAAGTCCAGCTGGAAACGATCAAATCGCGTTTACAGAACCTTTGAGGCCCATGTCAAAGTTATGGCGAAGACGAGTGAACTTCTAGATGGCCTTACTCGAAAAGTGTCTTCTAAACCCCCTTCAACCCCCCAAATCGACCATACTGCAAATATTTCGTTGCCACCTTGTGATACTGAGGTATTTTACGGCGATTATCAGTCATGGCCGACTTTTCGGGATATGTTCACGGCTTTATATCGAAATAGTACGCGTTTATCTCCAGTAGAAAAGATGTGCCATTTAATAAAAAAGACTCAAGGAGAAGCTCGGGAATTACTAAAAACTTGTCCAATTACCAACGATGGTTTTGAAATGGCCTGGCAGAATTTGGTCAATCGATATGAAAATAAACGGATACTAGTCAATGCTCAACTGAAAACGCTTTTCAATATAACACCTATTTTTAAGGAAACTGGAAGCAATATCAGGCGTATTCAACGGACAATCAATGATTGTATCACAAATCTCACTCTCCTGAAAATTGAAACTAAAAATTGGGATATAATATTTATATATATTTGTTCGACCTGTCTTCCGGAAATCACACTTAGTCTGTGGGAACAGTCGCTACCCAACAGCACAGAATTGCCCACGTGGAAGCAAATGGACGACTTTCTAACATCTCGATTCCAAACATTAGAATCTGTAGCTGATATTCGGACCACATTTGTCACTCCCAATAAT
The DNA here is from genome assembly GCA_930367235.1 of Sarcophaga rosellei. Taxonomy (NCBI): domain Eukaryota; kingdom Metazoa; phylum Arthropoda; class Insecta; order Diptera; family Sarcophagidae; genus Sarcophaga; species Sarcophaga rosellei. The sequence goes on along the minus strand of OV884019.1, from coordinate 49,722,005 downwards.
GCTCAAAGTTTCAGGCCTTCTAATCCTAAAAAGGCAAACCCCCCTGACCATAAGAAGGTCAAAAGTTATCGCACGGGCGTATCTAATGATAAAAATTCACAGTGTTCAGTCTGTTCTGCAGCTCACCCCCTAAGACTTTGTCCTTCTTTTCTTGGCATGTCTGTAGAAGAACGTTATGCGATAGTGAAAAAACAAAAGCGTTGCACTAACTGCCTCGGCACCTCGCATGAATTTAAAAAATGCAAAAGTCAATATGTCTGCCAAATATGCAAGCATAAACACCACTCCTTACTTCACCGAACGGATAACTCGTCAAATGCAGTACAATATATCAACCCCCAAACTTCGTCTCAAGCTGCAACCTCATCCCCGAATACTAACAGGTTTCATACTGTTAACCCCCCTCAAGTATCAAATTTGAATACAACCCCCTCTACGTCTGCTGAAGCTGCAGCCCGCATAAGACAGTCTTACTCTGCGCACATACAGTCCACAACGAATTCCACAGTAATACTTGGTACCGCTCTTGTCGATATTTATTCAAAGGATCTGAAGTACACCGTTCGTGCCTTAATTGATTCTGCGTCCGAAGCAACCTTTATCTCAAGAAAACTTCAAAATAAGCTTTGCCTTCCAAGTCGTAAGTCACAAACCGAAGTTCATGGCCTAAATGAAGCTTTGACTGCCACTTCTACTCAATTGTGCAGTATTCGTTTAGGCTCACCTATTGATAGCTCTTTTGAAACCTCTGCGGATGCCTTCGTTGTTAGAAAACTTACGGGTCAACTGCCTTATTACCCCCTCTCATCTCTGAGAGTTAGCGAGTTTGCCGATTTAAAAATGGCGGACACTCATCTGCATAAGTGCTCTGAGATTGAGCTCCTACTTGGTGGAGATGTTTATCCTAAAATTATCAGAAATGGTTTGCGATGGGACAACGATCGGGCATTAGTCGCACAACAAACAGTTTTCGGATGGATTGTGACAGGAAAGGTAGCTACACACACCTGTGTTTCTTCGGTGTCAGCCTTCTTCAACGAAATTGCCTTGAACGATCAGCTGCGAAAGTTTTGGGAACTTGAAGAGGTTCCAAGGAAGAGTCGTCTCTCTGGCGAAGATATCTACTGCGAGGAGTTGTACAAATCGAGTACATACCGAACAGAATCAGGACGTTTTGTAGTTTCGCTCCCATTTCGCCGGGAGTATCCTGAGACTATTAATATTGGCAGCTCTCGCCATATTGCTTTGTCGCAGTTTTTGAGAAATGAGGCTAGGTTATTGAGAACCCCGCAATTGAAATCTGAATATGACCGAGTCATTTCAGAATATTCATCTTTGAACCAAATGACAAGTGTCACACCGTCTACTTTAAATAATACGTATTACTTGCCGCACCATGCGGTGCTAAAGCCCGATAGTACTACCACGAAATTACGGGTAGTATTCAATGCTTCGAACCCCTCTTCAAATGGAAATAGTCTTAATGACTTACTTTACCCCGGTCCTATTCTTCAATCAGATTTGACCATTCTTATGTTGCGCTGGAGGCTCTTTAGATATGTGTTCAATGCGGACATTGAAAAGATGTATCGTCAGATTTTGGTACATCCGTCACATACCCCCTTTCAGAGAATAATTTTTCGAAATTCCCCCCGTAAAGAGCCAAGTGATTTTGAGCTTACTACAGTGACATTTGGCGTAAACTGTGCGCCTTACCTGGCCATTCGTACGTTACTTGAGTTGGCGAATTATGTGAAGTAACGCATCCTGTTGCTTCAGACATTCTCAAGAAGTTTATGTACGTAGACGATGTACTTGCCGGCGCTCATACTTTATCATCTGCACTTACGGCCAGAAATGAACTCATTGAGGTTCTTCAGTCAGCTGGTTTCGCGCTCCGTAAATGGACGGCAAACCACGATTTTCTACTTAAAGATCTATCCCCCGATCATTTGCTGGACACAGAGTTCCTGAAATTGTCAGACTCTAGCACCACAAAAACCTTAGGCCTACGCTGGAACACGGGAAAGGATAATTTCTATTTTAAGCTGAAGAACGCACCTGACCGATCATTGACTACAAAAAGGTCAATTTTATCAGAGATAGCAAGGCTTTTTGATCCCGCTGGTTGGCTTGCCCCCAAAATAATTGTAGCGAAAATCATTATGCAGCAAATCTGGAAGGACGAAACGAACTGGGACGAAAGTCTAAAGGAATCAACTTTGCTACAATGGCAGTCGTTTTTGGATGACTATATTAATATAGAAAAAATTGAAATTCCCCGTTTCATTGATTTCGATCCGTCCTTCTCTACCGAGCTACACGGCTTTTGCGATGCTTCAGAGAAAGCTTATGCTGCAACGCTATACATCCGTTCAGAAAATTTAGGATTAGTCTCATCACACCTCTTGGTCGCTAAAACTAAAGTGGCCCCTGTCAAATTCGTTTCACTGCCGAGGAAAGAGCTTTGTGGAGCAGAACTACTAGCAACAATGGTCGAATCCATTCAATCCGAGCTTAATCTCAAAGATTGTAAGCTCTTTTTATGGACTGATTCAACTATAGTCTTGGCATGGCTACAAAAACCCCCTAACAGGTGGAAAACCTTCGTTGAAAACAGGATTTCCTCCATCATTGAAAAGGTGGGGAGTGAATCTTGGCACCATGTTGATTCAAAAAGTAACCCCGCTGATTTGGCAACCCGTGGACTCACAGTACTGCAATTAAAAGAAAATGATCTATGGTGGCATGGACCGTCGTGGCTCAAACTTCCTCAGAGTCAATGGCCGAAAACTCTCTTAAGTGATTTCTCTACTGAGGAAGAGGCAAAACCCGTCAAAGTTCATCTGAATCAACTCCAGAATACTGACATCTTAAAGGACTTTTCCGATTTTCCTAGGGCTTGGCGTATCGTCTGTTGGATATTTCGCTTTTATTACCGGTGTAATAGAAAACTAAAGGATAAGTTGGTAACGAATGATACGTTCACACGAGTTGAACTGACTCATGCCAAGTCTCGTATGATCATTGCCTGTCAAAGGTTATACTTCGAAAATGAATATAACTTATTATCGCAGGGTCTACAAATATCTAAGAAGAGTCACATATTAACGTTCAACCCTTTTTTGGACTCCGCTGGGATTATGAGGATTAATGGTCGTTTATCAAACTGCGCAACATTAAGCTACGACGAAAGATTTCCAATAATATTGCCATATCATGGAAGCTACACTCGATTATATCTGGCATATCTGCATAAATATTCGATTCATGGTCAAAATGCTCTTCTGTATAGACTAATGCGAATAAATTATTATGTCCCCAGGCTTAAAGTTTTAATAAAAACTATTTTATCAAATTGCCGCACGTGTGTCATTCAAAAACAACAGAAAAGTCAGCAGATAATGGCAGCTCTACCCCCCGAAAGAACAGCACTTTCTCGCCCATTTACTAACACTGGCGTCGACTTTGCTGGCCCCTTTGACATAAAAACGTATGCAGGGCGTGGATGCAAGGTTACTAAGGGTTATGTGCTAGTCTTTGTTTGCTTTGCCACCAAAGCCATACACCTGGAGGCTACGAGCGAAATATCTTCTCAGGCCTTTTTGGCTGCGTTTGCACGATTTTTCTCTCGTCGAGGTTCCCCAAGTGCCATTTATTCAGATAATGGTACTGCTTTTGTTGGTGCTTCGCACATACTGGACACTGACAAAGAGCACTTTATGTCACTACTACGACGTAAACTCCTAGATGGACATATTTCCGCTCTACTTGAATGGCATTTTATCCCCCCAGGTGCTCCACACATGGGTGGTCTCTGGGAAGCTGGCGTAAAGAGCTTCAAGATGCATCTAAAAAGGATCTCTCATAGTCAGAGTTTTACATTTGAAGAATTTTCTACAATGTTAGCCCGAATTGAAGCATGTTTAAATTCCAGGCCACTCAGCCCAATCAGTGAAAATCCTGCGGATCTGTGTGCGCTTACCCCAGGACATTTCCTTATAGGAACGTCGTTACTGGCACCCCCAGAGCCTGATTTGTCAGCTCATACATTGTCCTATGTCAATCGTTGGCAAAAACTTAAAATACTCCACCACCATTTTGCCCAAAGATGGAAAGAGGAGTATCTTAAAGAGCTTCACAAGCGTTTTAAATGGAAATATCCCCAGCGTGATTACGCTATCGACGACCTTGTTGTTATAAGGAAAGAAAATTTGCCCCCGAATCAATGGCGGCTTGGCCGCATTGAAAAGGTTATCCGCGGTAGCGATAACAGAGTCAGAGTCGCCGAAATACGAACTGCCAATGGCATCGTTACAAGGCCCATTGTTAAATTAGTCTTACTCCCTAACTCAGAACAAACTAATTAAATTTTTTCTCTATACCTTTTTCACAGCCAAAACATGCCACGTCACAACATCAGAAGCCAGTCCCCACTAGAGGAGAAGAGCACTGCTCGCAACCGCTATCGTAAGCCGACTAATGATTGCCGAATTTGTAGAAAGGATCATCCATTAAGGAAATGCATTAGGTTTAAGAAGATGAACGTTGCGGACAAGTTGAAAATGGTCAGACGGTATAAATACTGCGAGAACTGTCTGGCTCACTCCCACTTGGTCCAAAAGTGTCGCAATACCGATCGGTGTCGTCAGTGTAGAGGCAAACATCATACTCTTCTGCATCGACATAAACGCCTAAGTGAAGGCAAAAAGATCTCTCAGCCCTCTACCGATCTACCCCGCTCCAGGACGGGCACTGTCACTCTCTTGCCCACGATCACAGTAAAAATTGAGCTTGGAGAGAGTTGGGGCAACGTCAGAGGAATTTTGAATCCCTGTGTCGAAACGAGCTCTATTGCAGAATTCCTCATTGAGCGGTACAAACTTCCGATAGAAGCGAGCGGCAGCGAACGTTGGTGCAAAGTTAAGATAAGACCACGTTTTGATGATGGCCCAATATTTGTTCTCAACGCTAAAATTGATAGCAATCTACCCATAAAACTGCCGAAAGAAAAAATCGATGAGCGTGTCGCCTCCCTGTATACAAATCTACGGCTCGCAGACCCAAATTTTTATAAAAATATTGACATTAATGTCATTCTCGGGGCTGACATATATCCGAGGCTCATTAAGCCCCAAATCCAACCCGAAACAATTGGCTCACCTATGGCTCAGGACACAGTTCTAGGCTGGACTATAATTGGAAAATTTGGCGTGTAAAGAAACATCATTAATATGAAAATTATATTTTTTATTATTATTAACTATTTACCATATATGTATTTGAATTTTATTTTTTATTGAATTTAAAATTTGTTAATTAAATTGAATTAAATTTATGCTATTATTATCCTTATACTATATTATAACATATAACACATTTTTTAAATTGAATTTGTAATATCATAACCTGTACCTTTCATTGACTTATTATATTGCAATAAGGCAAGGGGGCCGGGATGTTCACGCGTGAAACGTTAAGTGCGCTTATTTGAAGATGGCCAACTGTCGCAAGAGAGTACGAACATCTCTGCCTACTCGTCAGTTTTTAAATACTCAAATTAGTGTCCTAACTTAAGAATTTTATAACATTGTAAAGTTAGTTAATTACTGCAACCAAAAGTAAAAGGTTCGTATACCTAAGAATAAATTATCAACCCCCAGTAACCATTAATATCTTTTTATTTGTGAAAACATTTTTCTTTTCTTTTCCTTGTACCACCTCTCCCCATCAGTATCGTTTATATAACCCCGACACAAAACAAATTGTAATAGCCCGTGACGTCATATTTTTTGAAAAATCATTTGAACATATTGATTTAGACAATAATCAACAAGAAATGTTTTATTCTAACATCTTTACAGAAAACGAAAGTAATAAAGCTTATTCTGCAGAACAAATTAAAAGCAAGGATGAAACAAGTATTCAACAGGTTGACGAAATTAAACTGTCAAGTGATAATGAAGAAGAAGAAGAAGGGAATTCATCAGGTAGAGAAACTGAAAGAGAAGACACAATTTTAGTTGAAAACAAAAGAAAAAGAGGCAGGCCTATGATAATTAGAACTGGTAGTAAAGGTCGACCTCGAAAAGTTTATCTTACCGACAATGGGCCAGAAATGTTAAATTCTGTAATTGAAAATCCAAACTCTGTCGACGAAGCATTAAATTCAGACGATTGCGAAAACTGGAAGGCAGCCATGCAATCAGAATACAAATCTTTAATGAACAATAAAACGTGGCAGTTAGTTGAAAGACCTAGCGGCAAAAATATAATAGGTTGCAAATGGGTGTTTGTAGTAAAGCGTTCGCCAGATGGTGCCATAGAAAAATATCAGGCAAGATTAGTTGCACAAGGGTGTTCGCAGAAACTTAATGTCGACTATCGAGAGACATTTGCACATGTAGTTAGACACTCAACTATACGTTTATTGTTGGCTTTGGCAGCTTCGAACAAATTATTAGTAAATCACATCGATATAGAGGCAGCTTATTTGAATGGAGATTTAGAAGATGATGTTTACATGACACAGCCAAAAATGTTTGAAGACAAACAAAATCCAAACAAAGTATGTAAACTTAATAAGGCATTGTACGGTTTGAATCAGGCAGGCAGAGAATGGAACAAAAAGGTAATCGATATTCTACTAGAAATGAGATTTAAAAGATGTCAATCTGATACCTGTGTTTATGTTAAACGAAATGGCAACAATATATGTTATATTGCCATTTATGTCGACGATATGCTATTGGCATGTTCCAGTGAAATAGATATGAAAAATATTTTACTTAACTTAAATAAACATGTAACAGCTGTGAATCGTGGAGCTATTTCGATCTATTTGGGGACGGAAGTTAGTAGAGAAGGCTTAAGAGGTGACATTACTATTCATCAAAAGCGGTACACCGAAGAATTGCTGGAAAGGTGGGGTATGTCAAACTGTAAACCTGCAGCTACTCCGTGGTCTAGTGGTAAAGTTTTAAAGAAGTGTGAAAATCAGTGTGAAGGCTTGAATACTACGGGTTATCAAAGTCTGATTGGAGAATTGATGTATTTATCAGTAATATCTAGACCAGATTTGACACATGTAATATCAAAATTGTTACAATTTAACACACATCCACACAACGAACATTTTGCAGCGACAAAACACGTCCTCAGATACCTCAAGAAAAATCCAATAGGTAAAATTATTTTTTCGAATAATATAAACAATTTTGAATGTTTCAGATTCTGACTGGGCAAGTGATACCAACGACCGTAATACCATGTTCACATATAAGCAGGTTAGCTAGGTTATCGTGGTTGTCGAGGTTATCTCGTAACCAAGCCACAAATGTATGAGGTTAGCCATACAATTTGTATGAAAAGATAACCAAGTTCAGCTGTAGGTTACCTCATAACCTAGTAAAATACGCATTGTTGCATTGAAAAGTATTCAATAAAATACTCAAAAATGCAACGCTTTATATCTATTGTGAATAGTATATTGACTAAAATTTGACAGCGATAGAAAAAAAAACATTTGCTATGGAGAAGATACATACAAAGATACATACATACAATACATTACAAATGCATACAGCTGTCAATTTCTGTCATTCTCGCATATGTTTAGGTTATATTTGTCATATGTGAACGCCACAAGGTTATCTCCAAGGTTAATTTTAGATAACCATAACCTTCTTATATGTGAACGTGCTATAAGTCCTACTCAGGATTTGTAATATTCATGGCTGGTGGTACCATGGGGATCCCGAAAACAATCTGTGGTGGCATTAAGCACGATGGAAGCAGAGTATATTGCTTTATGCCAGGGCACAAAGGAAACAATTTTTCATCGATGTCTTTTACGTGAAATGGGTTTTGAAGATTATATCGTATCCCCTACTCCAATTTTTTGCGATAATCAAAGTGCAGCTTTCTTGTACAGAAAAAAGCAAACACATTGATATTCGTTTTCACTATATAAGGGAAAAGTATGACGACAAGGAGATCGATATAAAATATGTCATAACAAATGAAAATGCTGCAAATATTTTAACAAAAATATTAGCTAAACAGAAGCATATGTATTGCTGTAGTTTACTGAAACTTAAAATTTAATGTTTGTAAATGCATTCGGTTTGAGAGGGGGATTGTAAGAAAAAATGCAACCTTACTTTTCAACCCAAATGCAAACAACTCTGGCTAGTATAACTGTAATATATAAAATCTTTTTTGTCATTCAATCAGTTATTTAATTCTGAATTAACACGTAAAATAAAATGAAAAAGAATTTAAATTGCACAACCAATGGTTATTTTTTGATTGCATCTGGGTATCACGGGAATAGAGTTTAAACCCAACAAAAATAAATATGAGTCATCAAGTGAGCAGACGCGGTTGTTAAACTTTCTTGAAAAATTTTGAATTTTATTTAAAAAACACGAAAATAATTTTTACATTACAAATCGACAGATAAATTTGTGCGTTTCATCTTAAAAATTAAATGCCTTATGATTGCAAGATAAAGATTAAATTGATAAAACAAATTATCTCTCTTATTACGAAAATCCTTTTTTTAAATTTTTTAAAAATTATTATAATTTTTTTGTTTCAACAACAACAATCTTTGTTCAAATTGGCCACCCTACGTTTAAGTTGCGATATAAGTTTAGTTTAAGAACCAGTCGTAGTCTATTAGGTAGTGTGTTCGCTTATTAGACGTAAAGCCCGCGTTCGTATCCCAGGCCCGACATCAAAACGAAATATTAAAAAAAATATTTCTTCGGCGACTTCCTCTCAGCAGATTTCTGGCAAAAACTCTGAGAGTAAATAAACCTGCCATGAAAAAGCTTCTCAAAAATCTGTCGGATGATGTGTTCATTACGACGATATCGTAGCAAATGAGATAATGCTTGTCAATCAGAGTTGGAGACGATCAAATAAAACTTCATCAAATGAAAAAATCAAAATCTTTTGATTTTCATCAATCAAAGCCGACAACGTATATGTATATACCCTGCCGGCAACTCAACTAACTTTTAATGCATTATAAGTTAACTTTTTCTCAGCTAGTTGTGGTTGACTCTTAGATTATTTTTAATGGGGCCAACTGACTATTTTAACATGGTGGTGTCATTGGCAGTAGTCAATTGTCCGACTCTGCATAACTTTTCAACTAACTTAAAGTCAGTTATATAATAGTTAACTTAAAGTTAACAAATTTTTAACTAACTTAAAGTCAGTTATATGATAATTAGTTTAAAGTTAGCTAAGTTTTAACTAACTTAAAGTTGGTTATTCAAAGGTAGCTTAAAGTTGGCTAATTTTTATGTAACTTAAAGTTAGTTGTTTAAAAGTTAACTTAAAGTTAACTAATTTTTAACAGATCTATAGTGATTTATAGAGAATTATATTTTTGTTAGCAATAAGTTCACTTTTGATTTAAAGTTCCTGAAAGTATGGTTTATTAAACTATTTTAAAAATTAGTAACATTTTCTGAAAAATTATAATTGCTGTGTTTTTTTTGGAAATTTATATCTTTTTCGGCATCATCAGACCCAATCGATCGACAAGCATCTATTTAAAATATAATATATGTAATTGGAAGTATACATTTCTCTTTAATCTATTGCTTACCTGTTAAGGTTTGAAAGAAGGCTTGGAAATCTTTAAGTCGCTTTTTTCCATGCACTCCCTCAAAATTAACTTCCATACATACAGTGGTCGAAATAACAACCGTGAATGTCTTTTGTAAGCGTCCTTTTAATAATGCCTTCATCACATTTATCTGATCAAAAAATTTGGTTATTTGAAAATACTAACACATATAAGCGTCTTATTAATATTGTTTAAACTTACGTAAAGTTCTTGATTGTCCGCAGAAATCATTTTGTTAACTTAATTTAACTTTTTATTGGAAATGCGCAACGTACGTTTTTATTAGTGAGTTCTTGATGAAAAACCTTTTCTGCCAGCACCTTCTGCTCTGCTAGACATGTCATTATAATTTCAATTTGTTTAACTATCATGTCTGAAATTAAAGTGTAAGAAAGAAATAATCATAAACAAATAAAAAACTATGAGTTACCTTGGAGGTTTTGGATGTTATCTGAAAATGGATATATTTAATATGAATTTACTTACTGTTCATTTCTTTAAACTTTTCTTGAAAAAGTTTTTTCTTATTTGAACATCCTTGGCAACAATTGTTTTACTTGTTATCTATAAATACATTATTTACTAATTATAATATGTACAATTAAATTAATACTTACATTCTTATATTACATTTCTTTTACTTGTACCACTCATTTTAAACAATAAAAATTATATAATTTTTAAAGCTACAATAGCACTTAAAAGCACGCACTGAACTGATTTTAATTTCACAATGTAAAAGAATTCAAATAGTAAAAAATAGAGAATACAAAAAATAACGGTTTCATTTTGAATAAATTCTGCATAACATTTGAATTAGCTATTAGTTAATCTAAAAATAGTTCAGAAAAATGTGCAATAATTATTAGAAATAGAATAAACGTTTTAAATTATGGGGAAATTCTGCATAACATTGTAGTTAGTTTATAATTAGTCTAAAAACAAAATCATCAAAAATCTGATCTGGTAAAAGAGAGAACAGAGAGAAAACAAATCTCAAACAAGAAGCTCTCAATAATAAATAAACGTTTCGTATTTGGGTGAGTTCTGCATAACATTGCAGTTAGCTTATAGTTAGTGTAAAAGAGTTATCTAAAAGTGTTATTTTCGCAGTCGAATACCAAATTCTAAGGAAGTGCTGCATTAAATTGTAGTTAGATTATAGTCAATCTACAAAAGTTAGCTTAAAGTGGACTGCTTTCGTAGTGGACTACAAAATTGCTGGCAGGGTAACGACACACGCACACATATAAGACGTTGATGGTTTTATTTGATCGTGTCGGGGCGCCTTAACGATTACAATGTTAATAACATAAAATGTTTTCGATGCGGCAAAAAGGGCCATATTCGCTCTCAATGTAAAGACAACAATGAGAGAATTGATTTTGCATGTTCATTACATGAACAGTTGACAAAGTTGACAGAGGTTTTTGTACTAGACAGCGGCGCAACATCCCATATGTGCAGAACGAAAGAATTCTTTACACAGTTAACAGCATCAAAACAAGAAATAGTATTAGCATCTGGTGAAAGCATACACGCAGAAGATATTGGTGAACTTAGAATTAAAACAGAGTTTTGGAATCTTTCTTTACATAATGTTTGGTATGTACCAAAACTGCATTCAAATTTTATTTCGATAAGTAAAATATTAAAAGCTGGTCATTCTGTTAATTTTGTAAACAACAAAGCTATTGTGAAAAGCAAAGAAGAGCACAAAATTTTGACAGCTGTCTTGAATGCTGGAATGTTCATTGCGAATGTAAAAATTATGAAAGAAGTTGAAAATGTTAATTCTATTTTTGATGAATCCATTGCAAGAAAGTGGCATGATAGATATGGACACATATCTATCAACGACACATATCATGCAACGTAAAAGATTTAAACAAATTATCAACTAAAAAATGGTAAAAGGCTTAGACATAAAAATAAAGAACAAAATTGATTGTGTTACCTGTGCTGTCAACAAAATTGCTGTGAAACCATACAAGAATTATGGCAGTGTTCAATCAAATGATTTGTTAGAGGTAGTGCATACAGATCTCTGTGGCCCAATTAAAGTTAAATCTGTTGGTGGATCGTCATATTTTATGACTTTTATAAATGACTACTGCCGTTACATATCAACATATTTTCTTAAACACAAAAGTGATGCATTTGAAGCATTTACTAATTCTGCTGCGATTGCGGAGAAGCAGACAGGCCGCCAAATAAAAGTTGTCCGGAGTGACAACGGAAAAGAATTTATTTATTCAAAATTTAAAAATTTGTTTGCCGAAAAGGGAATAGTACACCAGACAACAGTAAGCGATTCTCCACAACAAAATGGTGTTGCTGAAAGGGCCAACAGAACCCTAGTCGAGATGGCGCGGTGTTTACTAGAGCAATCTGGTTTACCACAATATTTATGGGGAGAGGCCGTTAACACTTTAACATATTTGGGAAATAGGTCCCCAACAAAAGTGTTAGGTGATATAACCCCCTACGAAAGATGGACTGGAAGACAGCCATCAGTATTTCATTTCAAAACGTTCGGTTGTGACGCCGTCGCGTTAAACAAAGGAATAAAACCAAAAGGCAGTAAGTTTTTACCAAAAGGTTCAAAAATGAAATTTGTCGGATACCACTTACACACCAAAGGGTATCGTTTATATAACCCCGACACAAAACAAATTGTAATAGCCCGTGACGTCATATTTTTTGAAAAATCATTTGAACATATTGATTTAGACAATAATCAACAAGAAATGTTTTATTCTAACATCTTTACAGAAAACCAAAGTAATAAAGCTTATTCTGCAGAACAAATTAAAAGCAAGGATGAAACAAGTATTCAACAGGTTGACGAAATTAAACTGTCAAGTGATAATGAAGAAGAAGAAGAAGGGAATTCATCAGGTAGAGAAACTGAAAGAGAAGACACAATTTTAGTTGAAAACAAAAGAAAAAGAGGCAGGCCTATGATAATTAGAACTGGTAGTAAAGGTCGACCTCGAAAAGTCTATCTTACCGACAATGGGCCAGAAATGTTAAATTCTGTAATTGAAAATCCAAACTCTGTCGACGAAGCATTAAATTCAGACGATTGCGAAAACTGGAAGGCAGCCATGCAATCAGAATACAAATCTTTAATGAACAATAAAACGTGGCAGTTAGTTGAAAGACCTAGCGGCAAAAATATAATAGGTTGCAAATGGGTGTTTGTAGTAAAGCGTTCGCCAGATGGTGCCATAGAAAAATATCAGGCAAGATTAGTTGCACAAGGGTGTTCGCAGAAACTTAATGTCGACTATCGAGAGACATTTGCACATGTAGTTAGACACTCAACTATACGTTTATTGTTGGCTTTGGCAGCTAGGAACAAATTATTAGTAAATCACATCGATATAGAGGCAGCTTATTTGAATGGAGATTTAGAAGATGATGTTTACATGACACAGCCAAAAATGTTTGAAGACAAACAAAGTATGTAAACTTAATAAGGCATTGTACGGTTTGAATCAGGCAGGCAGAGAATGGAACAAAAAGGTAAACGATATTCTACTAGAAATGAGATTTAAAAGATGTCAATCTGATACCTGTGTTTATGTTAAACGAAATGGCAACAATATATGTTATATTGCCATTTATGTCGACGATATGCTATTGGCATGTTCCAGTGAAATAGATATGAAAAATATTTTACTTAACTTAAATAAACATGTAACAGCTGTGAATCGTGGAGCTATTTCGTTCTATTTGGGGACGGAAGTTAGTAGAGAAGGCTTAAGAGGTGACATTACTATTCATCAAAAGCGGTACACCGAAGAATTGCTGGAAAGGTGGGGTATGTCAAACTGTAAACCTGCAGCTACTCCGTGGTCTAGTGGTAAAGTTTTAAAGAAGTGTGAAAATCAGTGTGAAGGCTTGAATACTACGGGTTATCAAAGTCTGATTGGAGAATTGATGTATTTATCAGTAATATCTAGACCAGATTTGACACATGTAATATCAAAATTGTTACAATTTAACACACATCCACACAACGAACATTTTGCAGCGACAAAACACGTCCTCAGATACCTCAAGAAAAATCCAATAGGTAAAATTATTTTTTCGAATAATATAAACAATTTTGAATGTTTCAGATTCTGACTGGGCATGTGATACCAACGACCGTAAGTCCTACTCAGGATTTGTAATATTCATGGCTGGTGGTACTATAGCATGGGGATCCCGAAAACAATCTGTGGCGGCATTAAGCACGATGGAAGCAGAGTATATTGCTTTATGCCAGGGCACAAAGGAAACAATTTTTCATCGATGTCTTTTACGTGAAATGGGTTTTGAAGATTATATCGTATCCCCTACTCCAATTTTTTGCGATAATCAAAGTGCAGCTTTCTTGTACAGAAAAAAGCAAACACATTGATATTCGTTTTCACTATATAAGGGAAAAGTATGACGACAAGGAGATCGATATAAAATATGTCATAACAAATGAAAATGCTGCAGATATTTTAACAAAAATATTAGCTAAACAGAAGCATATGTATTGCTGTAGTTTACTGAAACTTAAAATTTAATGTTTGTAAATGCATTCGGTTTGAGAGGGGGATTGTAAGACAAAATGCAACCTTACTTTTCAACCCAAATGCAAACAACTCTGGCTAGTATAACTGTAACATATAAAATCTTTTTTGTCATTCAATCAGTTATTTAATTCTGAATTAACACGTAAAATAAAATGAAAAAGAATTTAAATTGCACAACCAATGGTTATTTTTTGATTGCATCTGGGTATCACGGGAATAGAGTTTAAACCCAACAAAAATAAATATGAGTCATCAAGTGAGCAGACGCGGTTGTTAAACTTTCTTGAAAAATTTTGAATTTTATTTAAAAAACACGAAAATAATTTTTACATTACAAATCGACAGATAAATTTGTGCGTTTCATCTTAAAAATTAAATGCCTTATGATTGCAAGATAAAGATTAAATTGATAAAACAAATTATCTCTCTTATTACGAAAATCCTTTTTTTAAATTTTTTAAAAATTATTATAATTTTTTTGTTTCAACAACAACAATCTTTGTTCAAATTGGCCACCCTACGTTTAAGTTGAGATATAAGTTTAGTTTAAGAACCAGTCGTAGTCTATTAGGTAGTGTGTTCGCTTATTAGACGTAAAGCCCGCGTTCGTATCCCAGGCCCGACATCAAAACGAAATATTAAAAAAATATTTCTTCGGCGACTTCCTCTCAGCAGATTTCTGGCAAAAACTCTGAGAGTAAATAAACCTGCCATGAAAAAGTTTCTCAAAAATCTGTCGTTCGGAGTCGACGTTAAACTGTAGGTCCCGCCACTCACGTATAAAATTAATGCACACAACATGGTGTGAGGAGCCTGGCCGTAATCCTGAATGAAGGGTTGTAATGGCCAATTATGTATGTATATAAACCACCCCTGTTCTTACGTTTATATTATTGTGAATAATGTGAAAATATAAAAGAATTGATCACTACTCGATCAACAGCCCAACCCAAAAGGTACGTTTTTGTACATAAATAAATAATATTTGATTATTTGAAATTAAATATCACTGTTTTTATTTACCCAAAATTCTAGTGAAATTTTTTATTTTATTCTTGCCCCGCTCACCCCCACATTTTGGTCCTTCTAGCCATCCCCTAAAGAATAAAATAAAATATTTGACGAGAATCTTTCGTAAATTGTTCGCCACATTGGATATTATGTTGCTGGAAACCACACCGTTGTCATCCTTTGGATTTGTTTTAATTTCTTCAATTCTTCTTTTATTACTAGGTATGTAAAAATACCAATAATTTTTGTGGCGAAATATTGGTGTTAAAATAAACAAAGTAGTGGGCCTGTTCGTAAATGCATTACTGTGCTGCATATTATGCGCATTATGTTCATAAATGCAAATCTTGGCAGCACTGCAGATGACAAATGTTCGTAAATGCAACATTAAATCATATTATGCGCAAATAAACCTAAAACGCTAATCATAAAAATGGCTGATGCATTGAATGAGTAAGAGAGAGAGAGAGAATGAGAGTTTTAACAATAAGTTTTTTTTTCTTCCTTAAATGTCTTCTTTTTTGCACAAAGTACACTTTTTTGTGCATTTAACAACATTTTGTCATTTGTTTTATCGTCCAGTTTAAAAATCAAATTTATTAATAATTTTTCCATTTCTGCAGTGTTTGTTTGTTCGTAAATGCAAACAAATAAATCAGCAAAAAGAAGCATCAGCAACATGCGATTAGCAGTGTGAGCACAAAATAATCATATTATGCAGCGCAGTGATTCATTTACGAACAGGCCCAGTATTAAAACTAATCTTTGTATTTTTCTATCGCCTAATATTTTATTTTAGTCTCTCCCCGCTCATCATCACATTTTGGTCCTTTTTTTGAGTTTATATTGTGTGTTCTGCTAGAAAAAGATTTATTTTTACTTGTAAAATTTAAAACAGTGTATTAAAAAATTAGCCAATTAATTTTTTCAGGATGCTGATGAGGGTCTAAGTTTTGCTGCCAAAAATTTAAAATAGAATACAGTCAAGGATGGTCAGTAGAGTACGTTAAATAATATTTCTATAAAAATTTAAAACAATTCTTATTACTTTGCAGTAAAGGACATTGTTACCGCTTTGGCAAATCAAACAGTGGTTCATTACCTTAAGCTAAAAGGCAATACAATTCAGGCTCAAATTGGATGAGAATTTCTTTCTAGATTGTCTCAAGGATCGCCATACCTGGTTTTTTATTTTATTTATTTTTTTTTTTTTTTTATGGATTAATGAGGGTCTAAGTTTTGTATAATGGAATACAGCCAAAGATGGTTAGTAGAGTTCGCTAAATAATATTTCTACAAAATTTAAAATAATTCTTATTTTGCAGTAAAGGTCATCGTTGCCTCCAAGTCAAAAAGAGGTTCATTACCTTAAACTAGAAGGCAATACATTGGCTGTTCAGGCCCGAATTGGACACGAATTTCTTTCTAGATTGTCTCAAGGATCGCCATATTCGTTTTTTTTTTTTTGTTGGATTAATGAGGGTTAAAAGGAGCAATCACACGATTGTCGCAATGCACCAATTTTATACAATTTTTATTGTGCTGAATAGGGGACCAATAAAGAAATTGTAACAATCAAAATCTCTGCAGTCAGATGATTGCATAAAATTGGTTGTCGTAAATTGACGCTAAACGGCTTAGTGGCAAAAATCGCCGTATTCCAGTCACACGATTGTTCTAGTATATGACAACAGTAGTATGTTTATGTATGTTCTAGATCAAATTTTCCATACAAATTTGGGATCATGCGTACTCTACAGTTGGTAGTGGTCGGTTAGTTGATAGGTTTGTAACATGTAATGTGAAAATGTAAGTATGTTCTAGATCAAATTTTCCATACAAATTTGGGAGCATGCGTACTCTACAGTTGGTAGTGGTCGGTTAGTTGATAGGTTTGTAACATGTAATGTGAAAATGTATGTATGTTCTAGACCAAATTTTCCATACAAATTTGGGATCATGCCTGCTTCTTCTTGTTCCTTTTATTTGTATTTCAAACGAATGATTGGACGGACAGAATGAGTATCTGTAACATGTAATGTGTGTGGTTGTTCTCTATGATGCATTTAGTTAGAATTACTTTAATTGAAAGTGAGTAGACTCGTCTCGAGTCTGAGTTCATGCTGTCGATGATCAGCGAGTACGTGATATAGGGTATGCTTTTGTTTATTTAATTTTTTGTGTGACTTAATGTTGAAGAAATAGAAAAGGGATGCACACATGTATAGTTGTTTTTTATTTTTTGTGTGATCGTTTCCTTGTGGTAATAGGGATTGTGTGTGTGGTTGTTTTTTATTTTTTGTGTGATTTAACGTTGAAGAAATAGAAACATAGTTGTACGTGTTGTTGTTGTTGTTGTGTTTTTTGTGTTAGAAGGATCTTCAATTTTAAACTGATAAGAAAGGAATGTATATTTGTGCCTGCGGTTTTTTTCACACATAATTAGAATAGCTGTTTTTAAATAATTGAATTTACTGCCCATTACTTTTACTTTCATCAACATCCCAGAGTATAAATAGACTTGTCTTAAGGACTTAGAATTTTTTAGTTTTACTGTTTTAAATAAATGAAATTATATATAATGAAGAAATTAATCAAACAAGTTACTTTTTATTTTATTCGATTTTTTTTCCTATGTATGTATAATTTATTTTTAGATTTTATTATTTTGTACAATACAATACACATATCTATGAAATATAGTAATATTAGCTTTTGAATTATTATATATTTTTCATAAAATGTTTGACATCTACAAATATCAAAAGATTCTGAGTACATTTTTTCACAATAATACAAATGTATGACATTATTAATACATAAAAATAGATTACTTGTTTTACTACTGTTACATATTATTAGTTCATTGATAAGACTTAAAAATAAATCAACATGTTGGTTATCAATTTGACTACTATGTCTATATAATATATCCTCTAACTCAGCTGTTGTCACCATTTTTTTCCTTTCTTTAAAAACTCAATAGTACGAATACGAATAATACTCTGAATTATTTCATTTCAATTTATATTTATTGAATAAAAATTTTAAACACAAGTGCCCACAATTAAATGTATTAAAGTTCCGTTTTCGTTCATAATTATATTCAATGGGGCATTTTAGGTAGTTGACAATCTCAAGAGGTGGCTGTAAGTTTCCAAAGCTATCAAAGTACTCTTTATAGTTGTGGTTTTTATAATATGCTACCCAATGTGTTCCCATGCCATTTGAATCATCTAAATTAACAATGCCGTATTCTTGTTTGAATGGTTTTTTAGGTAAAGAATCACGCATGAAAACACCCCTAAAATGTTTGAGATGTTTTCCATATTTATACAAATCCAAATCAGTTAATGGGCGCTCAGGTAGGCTATCTAGTAGTTTTTTGAAGCTGGACTATAGTAGAGACCATATCCAGTTTTATATGGTTTGAGATATAACCCTTTACCCATTGCAATTGATTCCATATATCTATTGTGACGTTTAGCTTCCGCCAATTGTTCTTTTCAATTTTTTATAGCATTTACTGCTTTGACAATAGCGGATCCCCCACTTGCTAAACCACCAAGTGCTGACAATGCTGTTAGTACGGGAATAAGTGGAAGAAATCCTCCAATTTTCGATACAGGTATAACTCTCGGTATTATAATGTTTGCTCGCTCTTTCCCTTTAAAATTTGAATGAATTGTCGTTTGAGCTATTTTAACAGCATCACTTATATCAAGGGGTTTCTGTTCTTTCAATTGTTTTAATGTTTTTCTCACAGTAGCCGAGAATAATTTCTTATTACATTTATTCATTTTTCCTTTTCTCATTCTTTTTGTATTGTTTCTTTTCTTATTGCTGTGCTCCTTCAAACCTAATCCAAATTTCACTTTAGCTTTCATAGCGTTTGTCACAAACCACGCGTTAGCACGTTCTTTAATATCGCTATCTTTAGGTTTAACTCGTTGCCAGGCTTTTTCAGCTAATATTTGGTCTGCTTGATGTCTTGTGCCTATATCCTTTGATTGTGAATATGCAATATCGTGTTCTTTACAAGCTGCGTCTAATAAATTTATTCCTTTATCTCCTCTTGCTATTCGTTTTTCAAGTTTCGTACCAGGTCCGCAAAACTGATAACCAGGCAGATGTAATTCAACAGGTAATTTATTTATTAAGTTGTTTACAAATCCTCTTCCCATCTTACACTGACTGGGTTTTTTATTTTGACCGCAGATTATAACCATTTATTTTTCTCCTTTCGTTACTTTTATACCTCTTCGCATAAATATCTGAAATCAAAACGATTTCCTATATATACACCAATTTATACGATCACTGTTTCAGTATATTAATTTTTTGAGATTGATTTGATCTGCTTGGCATCTGGTCACGATCTACTTTATATCTGATCACGATCTGATTTACATCGGATCACGATCTGCTTGATATCTGCTCACGATCTGCTTTATACCTGATATCAATCTACTTTATATCTTAAACACAAAAATTGTTTATTGTTTGTTGGTTTTTTGTTAGTGTGATATATTTTCGTCGTGTGTCTTTTGTCTATGTATTTTATTTTTTGTCATTGTCATGTTTTAGATAAACATTTTCTACCTCAATGTTTTAATTGTTTATTTGATCAATATCATCATCACATATTTGTGTTATATATTTTTTGGTTACGACATTTTCGTTTGTTTTTATAATTATGTATATCAAAACTTTATCTAAATTTACTAATATAAATCATCTCTTTCACTCTTCTAATAAATTATGTTAGATTCTTTAAGCTCTTCGATAATAGAGATTATTTCATTTTGGTGATTGGTGTGACCAGCACCTTCCGAAGAAAGAAGTAAACGTAGTCTGTCAACTAGTTCATTAGGATCCCAATGTATGTAATTTGATTTCCGATTATCTAGTAATTTTAGCATTAAACCACTGCCTTTTGTTAAAGTGTTTGTTGTTGTTTCGAATAAATGTTTAATTATTCGTATATATTTGAATGCTCGTGTTCCTTTCACTTGTTCATTAGGTTCATAGAGACGTTTATGTGCATTAGTATGAATTAAAATCTCTTTATATTTTTTCAAATCATTTTTAGAATAATGGAGAGGATTTGTATGAAATACTAGCTCAAATAATCCAGGTGTCATTTTCAATTTCATATTTCCTATCCACATAGTATTATCTCTCTTAAATATTAATTTTTCCTTGCCATATTTCCAACTTCCGTCTGCATCTTGGTTAAAACCATAAATTGTATCCAATTGCTTATTATTAATAAGTAATTGAATATTTTCAAATAATGGATAGTTTTTCGTCTGCTTTAAACGTTGTTTTCTTTCCAAGTTTTTGATACATGTACTTGATACAGGTCTATTATTATCATAGTTTTGTTCATCATCATTATCATCAGTTGACATATTTTCATATTGAAAATCGTCATTATCACCCTTAGCGTCTTCATAATCATCGTCATCGTCAATAGTGTTGTCTATATCCTTATGTTTATCTTCAAGTTCTCCAATGATTTCATTATCACCATTTATGTCATCATATTCATCGTCATCATCAAGAGTGTTGTCTATATACATATCCTTATGCTTATCTTCAAGTTTTTCAATGATTTTATTATCACCATTTACATCATCATTATCATCGTCATCATCAATAGTGTTGTCTATATCCTTATGCTTATCTTCAAGTTTTCCGATGATTTCATTATCACCATTTACGTCATCATTATCATCGTCGCCATTAATAGTATTATTGTCTATATACATATCCTTATGTTTATCTTTAAGTTTTCTGATGATTTTTTTAAGTGGTTTTGTTATTGGTTGAAAGGTGTCTTCTAATAAATTAACTCTATCTATTTGATTCAGTTTAATATTTGTAAACTTTTCCTTTAGAACAGCCCTTGTCTTTACAAGATCTTCTAAGACTTTATTATGATAATTTTTAGACATTATAATAATTTTTTATATTGATTTAGATCTGCTTTGTATCTGGTTACGATCTGCTTTATATCTGGTCACGAACTGCTTGCTATTTGGTTACGATCTGCTTTATATCTGGTCTGGCTAGAAGACACCTTTCAACCAATAACAAAACCACTTAAAAAAATCATCAGAAAACTTAAAGATAAACATAAGGATATGTATATAGACAATAATACTATTAATGGCGACGATGATAATGATGACGTAAATGGTGATAATGAAATCATCGGAAAACTTGAAGATAAGCATAAGGATATAGACAACACTATTGATGATGACGATGATAATGATGATGTAAATGGTGATAATAAAATCATTGAAAAACTTGAAGATAAGCATAAGGATATGTATATAGACAACACTCTTGATGATGACGATGAATATGATGACATAAATGGTGATAATGAAATCATTGGAGAACTTGAAGATAAACATAAGGATATAGACAACACTATTGACGATGACGATGATTATGAAGACGCTAAGGGTGATAATGACGATTTTCAATATGAAAATATGTCAACTGATGATAATGATGATGAACAAAACTATGATAATAATAGACCTGTATCAAGTACATGTATCAAAAACTTGGAAAGAAAACAACGTTTAAAGCAGACGAAAAACTATCCATTATTTGAAAATATTCAATTACTTATTAATAATAAGCAATTGGATACAATTTATGGTTTTAACCAAGATGCAGACGGAAGTTGGAAATATGGCAAGGAAAAATTAATATTTAAGAGAGATAATACTATGTGGATAGGAAATATGAAATTGAAAATGACACCTGGATTATTTGAGCTAGTATTTCATACAAATCCTCTCCATTATTCTAAAAATGATTTGAAAAAATATAAAGAGATTTTAATTCATACTAATGCACATAAACGTCTCTATGAACCTAATGAACAAGTGAAAGGAACACGAGCATTCAAATATATACGAATAATTAAACATTTATTCGAAACAACAACAAACACTTTAACAAAAGGCAGTGGTTTAATGCTAAAATTACTAGATAATCGGAAATCAAATTACATACATTGGGATCCTAATGAACTAGTTGACAGACTACGTTTACTTCTTTCTTCGGAAGGTGCTGGTCACACCAATCACCAAAATGAAATAATCTCTATTATCGAAGAGCTTAAAGAATCTAACATAATTTATTAGAAGAGTGAAAGAGATGATTTATATTAGTAAATTTAGATAAAGTTTTGATATACATAATTATAAAAACAAACGAAAATGTCGTAACCAAAAAATATATAACACAAATATGTGATGATGATATTGATCAAATAAACAATTAAAACATTGAGGTAGAAAATGTTTATCTAAAACATGACAATGACAAAAAATAAAATACATAGACAAAAGACACACGACGAAAATATATCACACTAACAAAAAACCAACAAACAATAAACAATTTTTGTGTTTAAGATATAAAGTAGATTGATATCAGGTATAAAGCAGATCGTGAGCAGATATCAAGCAGATCGTGATCCGATGTAAATCAGATCGTGATCAGATATAAAGTAGATCGTGACCAGATGCCAAGCAGATCAAATCAATCTCAAAAAATTAATATACTGAAACAGTGATCGTATAAATTGGTGTATATATAGGAAATCGTTTTGATTTCAGATATTTATGCGAAGAGGTATAAAAGTAACGAAAGGAGAAAAATAAATGGTTATAATCTGCGGTCAAAATAAAAAACCCAGTCAGTGTAAGATGGGAAGAGGATTTGTAAACAACTTAATAAATAAATTACCTGTTGAATTACATCTGCCTGGTTATCAGTTTTGCGGACCTGGTACGAAACTTGAAAAACGAATAGCAAGAGGAGATAAAGGAATAAATTTATTAGACGCAGCTTGTAAAGAACACGATATTGCATATTCACAATCAAAGGATATAGGCACAAGACATCAAGCAGACCAAATATTAGCTGAAAAAGCCTGGCAACGAGTTAAACCTAAAGATAGCGATATTAAAGAACGTGCTAACGCGTGGTTTGTGACAAACGCTATGAAAGCTAAAGTGAAATTTGGATTAGGTTTGAAGGAGCACAGCCATAAGAAAAGAAACAATACAAAAAGAATGAGAAAAGGAAAAATGAATAAATGTAATAAGAAATTATTCTCGGCTACTGTGAGAAAAACATTAAAACAATTGAAAGAACAGAAACCCCTTGATATAAGTGATGCTGTTAAAATAGCTCAAACGACAATTCATTCAAATTTTAAAGGGAAAGAGCGAGCAAACATTATAATACCGAGAGTTATACCTGTATCGAAAATTGGAGGATTTCTTCCACTTATTCCCGTACTAACAGCATTGTCAGCACTTGGTGGTTTAGCAAGTGGGGGATCCGCTATTGTCAAAGCAGTAAATGCTATAAAAAATTTAAAAGAACAATTGGCGGAAGCTAAACGTCACAATAGATATATGGAATCAATTGCAATGGGTAAAGGGTTATATCTCAAACCATATAAAACTGGATATGGTCTCTACTATAGTCCAGCTTCAAAAAACTAATAGATAGCCTACCTGAGCGCCCATTAACTGATTTGGATTTGTATAAATATGGAAAACATCTCAAACATTTTAGGGGTGTTTTCATGCGTGATTCTTTACCTAAAAAACCATTCAAACAAGAATACGGCATTGTTAATTTAGATGATTCAAATGGCATGGGAACACATTGGGTAGCATATTATAAAAACCACAACTATAAAGAGTACTTTGATAGCTTTGGAAACTTACAGCCACCTCTTGAGATTGTCAACTACCTAAAATGCCCCATTGAATATAATTATGAACGAAAACGGAACTTTAATACATTTAATTGTGGGCACTTGTGTTTAAAATTTTTATTCAATAAATATAAATTGAAATGAAATAATTCAGAGTATTATTCGTATTCGTACTATTGAGTTTTTAAAGAAAGGAAAAAAATGGTGACAACAGCTGAGTTAGAGGATATATTATATAGACATAGTAGTCAAATTGATAACCAACATGTTGATTTATTTTTAAGTCTTATCAATGAACTAATAATATGTAACAGTAGTAAAACAAGTAATCTATTTTTATGTATTAATAATGTCATACATTTGTATTATTGTGAAAAAATGTACTCAGAATCTTTTGATATTTGTAGATGTCAAACATTTTATGAAAAATATATAATAATTCAAAAGCTAATATTACTATATTTCATAGCGCTTTCAAGTTGCTGAAAAAAATACTTCTATGCCTTTAGCCTGCTGTGTCCTGCACAATTTTTTGTTAAAAAAGGTAAATTACACAACATCGCTGCTTACAGATCTTTATGATGATAACGGTGCTTTTATACCGGGGACATGGAGAAATGATTTTCCACTGACAGCAGTAAGTGGAACAGAAAATAGTTCAAGCTCTTACATAAGTAATGAAGCAAAGGCTATTCGTGAAGAACTAGAAAACTATTTTATGTCAGCAACTGGTGAATTGCCGTGGCAATACAAATATATAATCATTTTATTTATTTTAAATAAATCTATACTGTACTTCAATCTATCAATATAAAAAAAAACAAAAATTAAAAACCACTTTAGTCTTAAAAATTAATAAACTAACGCAACATACACAAAAAACAATTTTCTAAACAGTTTCAATTCAAATATTTGTCACAATTTGAAAATTTTGGTTTCAAAATTAGAAATTAATCTGTTTAGGTATTCAGGTTTATACCTCATCTCCTGCTTCTAAAGCTGCGCCCATTACAGTTTTATACAGTTTACAGTGTAATTTGTTGGCAGCCTTTTTGTTTTTCTTGGCAATTTCCTGCATTTGTGATGCCAAATACATTCCCATTGCATACCAATTGTCTTTTTCGGCCTCTAAACACTTAACTGCCCGCTGCAACACGTCAGTGTTTATTATGTTGGCTGTCTCAGGTAGGCAATAATTTGCCGTCTCAGGTAGGGAAACATTTTGAGACATACTGCAGCCTGGTCAGTTTCTTCTACATCTAACGTTGACACTGAAGACGAACTTTTTGATGGGTAGTGTTGATTATAAAACTGCATTGCAGTCCAATGCGGCCCATGTGGCTGGATATTTTCAGCACCCTGTCCAGACTTTGCTTTATTTTTCATTTTGACATTTTGAAATGCCGTTTTCACATTGGCCCATTTGGCCTTACAGTCTTTCACCGTATGCCCAGGACAATTTTCTTTATTATCGCGCCATGCTTGCTCCCGTTTCTTCCGATCTTTATAGTCTGTGATAGAGTATTCCCAACCACAAGTGTGTTCTTCTACATCTTGTATTAAACCATTAATGCTACTGTAGGTCCAAGATGATGTTACACTTGATTTTTTCTTTTATTTTTTGCACAGGAGTTTGTGGTTCCTGAGAGAGGGTGCAGTAAATCAATTCACTGTTCGTGCCATCAAATTCTATGCAGTCATCCAACATAATACTATATACAAGAATAAAAACTTATTTTACTTACGAAAATAAATGCTGCTACAAAAGCTATTTGATTATAAAATATTATTAATTGTATATAATATATTAATCTTTAATTGCCGCACTAGAACACAATAAATATTGGTATATATTTAACGTTTTTATTTGTGCATGGTCGACTATCAAGCGTTCCCATGATTGCCGCACCAGAGTTGGATTTGATTGGGCAAAATAAGAACAATATTGTTGTGGTATGACGTATGAGCCAATAAGTTGTGAAATCACACGATTGACGTATAAAATATAACAATAAGTGGTGTATTGCGTCAATCGTACGATCTCACCTTAAGTTTTGCTGTCAAAAATTTATAGTGGAATACAGCCAAGGATGGTCAGTAGAGTTCGCTAAATAACATTTCTACAAAAATTTAAAATAATTCTTATTTTGCAGTAAAGGCCATTGTTACCGCTTTGGCAAATCAAAAAGTGGTTCATTACCTTAAGCTAGAAGGCAATATATTGGGTGTTCAGGCCCGAATTGGACAAGAATTTCTTTCTAGATTGTCACAAGATCACCATACGTTTTGTTGGATTAATCACACCCTTGTCTCCGCTTCATATAATTTTTTAATATAATTTGGTTATTTAATCATTTTTTAAAAGGTACGTAAAATAAATTTTCTTTTCTTCGGTGCTTTAATTAACAAAGTGGTGCTTATTGTGCTTTAAAAATAACATCAATCGATAATATGGATTCTTCGATTGCATACTTCCAAATAAAGTTATCCTCTATGCCGATCAAATGACTGCGTCTTCGAAACATCCTCTTCTATCATTGGTGCGACAGCTCAGGCGCTGGATGTTAATAAGCTGTACAACGTACTTTTCGTTGCGGAACTCCTGTAGCTCATTATTGATCAGATTCGGAAATTATCACAAATTCGTATTGCACTGAAGATCATCAATAGGATTTTTCTCCAGAATACCCTTAAGTCTGCATAACAGCATCCATGCTTCCGCTCTACTTGAAATTTCGTCGCCTGAAAGAGGTCTCTACTATTCAATAGATTATTGAGACTTTGGAGCAATTGGTGGCAAAATCCAACGCTTGATCTCCGGACTGTAATCAGCTTGATGGGAACACTGAGCTGTCGTATAGTCGACAATAAGATGGAGTGTGTCGACTTGGTTTTTAAAAGTCTTCTTGGTGGTGGACTTACCAGGTCTAAAAATGCACTGATTAGAGCTAATCAGTATTTAACGAGTGGCTTCAATTCGCTCGTAAGAAGCTTATGTGCGATACGGAGAACGATTACAAACCTGTTGTTGATGTATTCAGCAGGCAGGCCATTAGAATCTATAGCTTTATTATTCTTAAACTGCTTAATCACAACTTTGACCTCCGCATTGGCTAGGCGTCAGAATTTACATACCATCATCTTCTATTGGGTTCAAATGTCATCTTCTCTAAAGGCGGAATTAGTGTTGCCGTCATCGGCAAGTAGAGTAGATAGGAGTTGACTCCATAACCTCGCATCCCTTGTGAATCCATAATCAGGTTTCTATTTTCATGCAGACTTGATGACTTTGGTCAGAGACTTAACACTTTCATAAAATTTTTAAGCATAATTCCTACATGTGCCCAACTTGATTTTCTCACGCTCACAATGGTTAGAGTAGTGCCGGACTACAACGTTTTCTCGAACGAATGATAACCGAACAATGGATTGTGTAACAAAAATTACGTATCAACAGCAATACAGTTCTTTAAGGAAGTATTCCCTAAAACTAAATTTAAAAATATAGAAATCTAGGAAAGAAACTTAATCGGTTAAAGATACTTTATAATTATGAGACATACCGTATCGTATAGTAAAACAATGTTCTCTTGTCGTGTTTGTTACTACAAATCACTGGCTACTGACTGGCAGGGCTCATTTCTCCCATATTGTAATACTACCGGTAACTTCGAAAAGCTACAGATGTTTTGGGGTATTATTACAACTTGCCGTTAAACTTGGGTTTAGTTAAAGCTACCTTTAGCTAAAGCGAACTGAAAAGTTACCTTTAACTTATTTTCGTTATTACAACAGATAAGATAAAGTCAAAAATATGGCAGCAATGTCGATAAAACTGTTCAATTAAACAAGTTTTTTTACGCATTGGCAATGACGGGCTTCGTTTTTTTGTTGTATATGCTCATTTTGTTTAAATTTGAAGTTGCCATATTGACAATAATATATAATATGGCGAGTTCAAAGCTTTAAAATTTACCGGCAGGATGATCCTCCCTTTAGCTTAACGATCACTTCTATCTTATCGGGTACTAATAATAAGGAAACTAATTTATCTGTCGGTTAAAATCCTCCCTTTAGTTAAAGAGAGGATTCTCATTATTATGAGTACCCAATAAGATAAAAGTGAGCGTTAAGCTAAAGGGAGGATCATCCTACCTTTAACATTTAAAGGTCACTTCATGTTTGAACTTGCCATATTATACATATATTATTTTCATTATGGTAACTTCAAATTTAAACAAAATGAGCATATACAACAAAAAAACATAGTCCGCGGTTTCCACTGCGTTAAAGAAAAAACTTGTATGATTGAGCAGTCTTATCGACATTGCTCCGGCACTGCTATATTTTTGAAAAATTTTATCTGTAAGTTATAATAACGAAAATAAGTTAAAAGTAACATTCCAGTTCCCTTTAGCTAAAGGTACCTTTAACTAACCCCAACCTTAACGACAAGTTGTAATAATGGCTCTTAGTGTTCTAATTGGTAATTTTGTTATTATATTTTGAATTTTGCTTGTCCTATTCTCGTCATATCTTCGATGTTTTTTTTGTGTTTGTTTTTCTATTTCCTCTTTTATTCAGTGTGTTTTTTTTCGTATAATTATTTGCAATATGTAAAATCTCTTTAAATGTGCGAAATTCTTATTAATATTTAATTACCTTGCTAGTGGCTAATAAGGAAACTAAGTATTTCAATTAAAAGACCATTAAAGTATCCGTACAATATATTATATTTTTAAAACAAAGGAAAACTGCAAGAGTTTAATCAGTTCGAATAATCGATGAACAATAACTAATAATTTAAACATACAAACATATGACTGAACATGAATATTTGAATTTTAAATGAAGAGATTATAAATCTATGTATGCTAATTAATATTTAATATATTTTATGAGTGTAATTAAAGTATGCAAAATAGCTACAATATATTTTTTTTATTGATTTTGTAATTAACATTTGTGTAATTTATTTGGAATAAATTTAAGTTAAATTACATTATTGATAAAGCTCAGAATAAAATAAATAATAATTATGTAATAAAAATAAAGAATAATTTGTATTTCCAATAGATTAATTAAATTTTCTTTTGAACTATTTAAATTAATTTTAATTTTTTAATAAGACCGTTCTATGGCGGTGTCAGACGGTTGGAAGAACTAAAGTCCATTGCATCTGTCAGTGTTAGCCCAGAACCATGGATACTATGGTTGGAATAATACAGTACACGGTCGAAACACAAGACAACGGGCTTGAAGTTGTGTGAATTTTAATTTTGTATTTATTTAATTTTTTACATATTTTAATTTTAAAACTTCGGAAGAATTAAGAATTTTTTACTGCCTACAAGTCAATGAACCCAATCATACTGCTGTTAATCTGAAAAAGCGATTTGTCTACCACAGAGGTTCTTGCACAAAGTCCAAAGAGAGTACATGGAAGATCATTCGGAAGAACGACTACGAAATCGCTAAACCTCTAACAAAAGTTAACTGAAAAACGTACTCATGAGTGAACGGCAGCTAATATCAAGGGGAAACTTAAACTACTATTTAGTAGTATATTAAATTCGAAATAGGTTAAATGGTGTGCCTGACCTAAAAGAATATCCTACTAAACATTACGATAACAGTGGCTCAAACGTATAATTGGACACTAGGAATGAGATTATTCAAATGCTATGTAGGCACTATACTAGTAGTTCTTACATATGAGAGTAAATTTAACCTACATGGAACACATGCAAAACAGTACGTTTGACGTAAGCCAAATACTGAGCTTTTGCCTACCAATACTTAAGCTATTTTCAAGCATGAGGGATGTGGGTACTGATTGGGGATGTCTTTCCAGTGCGGGAGTAGATTATGTTCATTATATAGACAGTAAAATGGATTCATTCCAATATTTGGGCATTTTAAAACAAAATATGAAGCAAAGTCACGATAAGTTAAATATATTGGGAACATTTGTTTCTAGCAGAACAGCAATCCGAAACACTTTGCAAAACTGTAGCTTATGCATAATTGTTCAAAACTACTCCAAAACCTGCCACGGGCCCCTGATCTTAACATTATTGATTATGTTTGGGAAAAACTTTCCCGTAAGCCATATAAATCTAGGACCAGCACAGTGGAGCAGTTGAAACAAGGTATTAGAAGGGAATGGAACATCATAACCCCGGAATTTTAAGCCCATCTCGTGCAGTCGATGCCTTTATGTTTGGAAACAGTAAAGATAGCAATAGGTTTTGTCTTTGGCATGAAATTTGTTAATATTGTTACGAATATGAAAACATCGTTTAACATTAACATGATTAACAATAGCTACACTAACAAATACAACGAACATGTTACAAGTAAGGGTGCGTACAGAGTGAGCGCTGAAAGCGGAGCCGAGATTGTCAGTGCGATAAAGATTGTCAGTGCGATAAAACTGATTACATACGAGTCAATACAAATAAGCTTGTGTATAACACAGTGAACGCCGACAAAAGCAGAGATCAAAGCCGATGAGTGCGAGAAAACAGTTTCAAAGCGTTTTACGCGCTTTTTTGCATTGTTGATGTTTACTTTTTAGTGTGCATTCGGGTATATTGTTGAAATTTAGCTGGATATTTTCTTAAATCATTATATAAATGATGAAATTCACCAAATTCTTTCCTTTTTAATGTAATTAGATGTTTTCCAAATTCTTTTATGTTAATAATTGCATTAATAACATTAGGAGAAGCAAAATACTCTTCATCAGAGGAATCCATTACAGTGTACAGCAATTTTATAAACACAAATGAACAACAAGACTAAATGACATAAAAGCAAAACACATGCAATAAACAGAATTTCAGCGCTGATTCTCGCATTCACTGTGTTATATACAAATTTTCTTCTCGCATGAAAATAAGCGTCAATAAGCTCGGCTCGGCATCGGCGCTCACTCTGTTCGCACCCTAAAGCAACAACATCAGTATGATAGACAAGTAAGCGAGAATGCATCAGCAAACAATGTGAACAAAATACATAAACAAAAATGAAGTCGCAATAGAATTCTCGAAAAGACGAAAACCCGAACGTTCTACTTCAAGAACCATCAAGACAAAGCAGGCAAGGAGCAGTAACAATTCAGTCAGTCTTGTGTGAAGACATGTTGCGTGTGAAGAAAACAGTCGTGGTTTGAAGATTGCCGTTGAAAAGATCTGCGTCGTAGACAAAGAATAATAGCGAACAAGCAAGTAGTATCGTGAAGTTGTATACGGTGGCAGACAAAAGTAGTACGAACAGTAAAGAGTTTAATTGAAACTTAACACATATTTATTTTAATTTTGTTTGCAATCAGCGAATTCATATTCTAAACGTTTTTAAAAAGGGAAAAACGTAACAATATTGTTTTGCTTTTGTTTCAAAAATATTTTTCAATAAAAAGTGTAAAATATTATACATTGTTGTTGTAGTCGCCGTAGTCTAGTAGGTAGTTTGTTCGCTTATTAGATGTAAAGCCCGGGTTCGAACCCCAGGTCAGACATCAAAACGAAATGTGGAAAAAAATATATTTCTTCCTCTCAGCAGATTTCTGGCAAAAACTCTGAGAGTAAATAAACCTGCCATGAAAAAGTTCGGAGTCGACGTTAAACTGTAGGTCCCGCCACTCAAGTATAAAATTAAGACACACAACATGAGTGGCGAGAGAAGCTAGGCCTTAATCCTGACTGAAGGGTTGTAATGGCCAATTATGTATGTAAGTACATTACGTTGTTTAAAAACTCTTTTAATTCTCTATAAATCCGCATCTATATTTTTCAAAATCACCCTTATCGTGAAAAAAATGTGAAAATTTGTTTCGCCCGGATTTCTTTTATTACCCGAACAAGAATTTTCTATCGTGAATGTCACGTGAATTATTTTCCCTTCGAATCATAATAAAACTGCCGATAAAAAAATAAAAAAATTTGTCAAAACTACAATTAAATTCTTAAAACTAACGAAAATATTTAGAATTGGTGCAGTTTTGTTATTAGAACTGGAAGAAGAAAATGACAGAAAATTAAAAGAAAGAAGTATAAGCATAAGTAGTAGAGTCCGACCGAACGTTCGGGTACGGGTTCGGTGTACGGTAAAAAGTGACGTTCGGCCAAAGTTCGGCGTTCGGTTAAAATTTTGCCGAACACCGAACTTTTTATTTAATTTATTTTAAATTACCAAAAAATAGAAATTCTTACAGCTAAAGAGTGGAAAATTATACGTGAAATAGTAAATTTACTGCAAATCTTTTATGAAGCTACACTTGATATCTCGGGAGATTCGTCACCGATTTCCTTAGTAATTCTCACATACCAAATGCTATTATCGAAGCTTGATGAAAATGATACATTAAAGAGGAGATTTCAATTTTTAGACCCCATGAGTTTTTTGAGTGTTGCAACATCACTCGATCCACGTTTTAAGTCTAAATACCTTTCTACACAACAGCTGGAAACATCCACACAGGATATAATTAATTTTTTAAATGATTATTCAATTAATTTTGAAACATCTACCGTGATGGAAGAAGTATCAGAGGCGGAATCAAAAAGACGCAAAAAAAAGCAGAAAAGAGGTTCATCTTTAGGAGAAAAGCATGATTCTGCTTCACATCAACCTCAAGACGAAAATATTTTCGAGAAAGAAATCAAAATCTATATATCTTAACTATTAAGTGATCGCAATACAAATATATATGAATATTGGAACTCCTGTTCATTTTCAAACCCTAAGGGTGCGAACAGAGTGGGCGCTGATGCCGAGCCGAGCTTATTGGCGCTTATTTTCATGCGAGAAGAAAATTTGTATATAACACAGTGAATGCGAGAATCAGCGCTGAAATTCCGTTTATTGCATGTGTTTTGCTTTTATGTCATTTAGTCTTGTGGTTCATTTGTCTTTATAAAATTGCTGTACACTGTAATGGATTCCTCTGATGAAGAATATTTTGCTTCTCCTAGTGTGATTAATGCAATTATTAACACAAAAGAATTTGGAAAACATCCAATTACACTAAATAGGAAAGAATTTGTTGAATTTCACCATTTATATAATGATTTGAGAAAATCTCCAGCTAAATTTCAACAATATACCCGAATGCACACTAAAAAGTAAACATCAACAATGCAAAAAAGCGTGTAAAACGCTTTGAAACTGTTTTCTCGCACTCATCGGCTTTGATCTCTGCTTTTGTCGGCGTTCACTGTGTTATACACAAGCTTATTTGTATTGACTCGTGTGTAATTAGTTTTATCGCACTGACAATCTTTATCGCACTGATAATCTCGGCTCCGCTTTCAGCGCTCACTCTGTACGCACCCTAAGGCTGCAGCCAGGAAATATCTATCAGCACCGCCAACGAGCGTATTTAGTGCTGCATTAATGCAGAAAAGTTACTATTTTGCCATTATAATATAAAAACAATGAATTTTGAGTACTAGAGCACAAACTACATATACTTAATCTGGGTTTTAGAGTTCTTCCTAAGTGAACTATAAAACCCGATCTTTATATATTTCTCAAAAAAAATAGAAGCACAAAGCATTTCTTTCCTAAATAAATAAAAAACACAAATTTTTTCTTTATTTTTTAATACTACTTTTTAAAAGTACATACATTTTTCTTAAATGTTATCAATTCGTTATTTTTTGTTTTTATCAATAAATACCAAAAATGTATTTCCGATTTAATATTTAATAACAAAAAGTTCGGGTTCGCCGAACTTTAAAGCCCGAACTAAGTACGGGTTCGGCCGAACTTCAAAATTGGCCGAAGTTCGGGTTCGGAGTTCGGTCGGACTCTAATAAGTAGTAAATAAACCTGCCATGAAAAAACTGCATTCATCGAGGTGCTTGCAGAATTTCTGTGTGTCATGGAAATGCAAATATGTTAAACATGGATTTGCTATCCATCTCAAGCACAGAGAAGTATGACCGCTCAACACTTTTTTTAGAAATTTTGGTATACCGAGAGTTTTTCGATGCATAGATGGCACACATGTTAACACAATTGGTCCAAAGCAAGCAAAACATCTCTACTATAATAGAAAGGGACAATTTAGTCTAAACCTACACCTTCTTTTGATTCTTTACTGTAACCACCAGCTATGGAAGGATTTACCCGCATTCTTTGCAACAAAATCTCAATTTGTTTTTTATTAGTTCAATTGCTCCTGAAAATTTAAATTTGTACTTAATTATTATTAAAACCAAAAATTTCCAATACAACTGACATTTTCATTTTTTACTATTCGCCTCTAAAAATCAAAGTGAACAAATATTGAGAAAATGTCGAACAAATTCACGTGAAAAATTATTCACGATAGGAGGAATTTTTTTCGAAGTGACTATATGTTCGTGTGAAGAAAATTCATGATATAAATTTTGTAAACAGTGAACAAAATTCGGGCGAAATTTTTTTCACGATAAGGGTGAATATTTCCGTTGAAGTGGAATAATCGGCATTTGAATATTCTCATACCTAGTGTCCAGTTATACGCTTGAGCCACTGTATGTATACTTTAATACATTGAGCCTTTGAATTTTAAATTTACTTTAATTTCTTTCTGGGGTTACCTACATTCTTGCAGTGCAAAATATGGAGTCACCAAAAAATGTTCTTTATTTTTCTTAAGGTTTGTGAAAAACATTAAAAAATTTTTTGTTTTATTATAGTATAGAAATAAATGAAAATTAAAAAACAGATCATCATATGGTTATGTGGTTATTCCATGAAAATATTTGTCGACGCTGGGGGAACTGATGAAGTTTGCGCTTGGAACTTTATCCTCTTGGGCTACTAATTGTGGTCTCGGTATAAATTCCAATAAGATAGACCTCTTTTTGTTCTCGCGTAAGTACAAAATTGAAACCTGCAGGTTACCGAGGATAGGTGGTAAGGAGCTTCCATTGTCTTCTGAGATCAAGTACTGGGGTGTTGTTGTGGACAGCAAGCTGAACTGGAAAACAAACACCGAGGAAAGAATGAAGAAGGGACTAAATGCTCTCTATCATTGTAGGAGCTCCATATGTAAGAGCTGGGGTTTTCCGCCTAGGGCCATTCGCTAGATATATCTGGAGATTGTTAGGCCGGTTATTACTTCTGGTTGTATTCTTTGGTGGTGTCCCTTGGATAGGAGTTTTCAACGGAAAATCTTAGTTATGGTTCAGAGGATTATCTCCCTGAGTATCCCGGTAGTTGTCCTCAGGCTGCTCTTAACACTATGCTCTGATTGACTCCGCTTGATTTATACGTCAAGCAGTGTGCAGCGCGAAGTGCCATACGTCTGAGGAAATCGGGCTGCAGGAAACAGCGCTCGAGACGTCACTACATAGTTCTGAACGTCGTCTTTCCTGAGGGGGAGGTACGGACTTTCGGAAGTCCGTTGACAGTCAGGCGGTCTGGTGCAAATCATGTCTCGTTCGCGAGTGCAAGGAGTCGTTAAGGACTTTTGGACCAGACCGAATCTGTCAACGCTGGGTTCTGGGTCGTAGCGGAATACTCGGCAATGACTAGGCGGATGCTCTCGCTAGGTTAGATTCGCTTTCTGAGGTAGATTTAATAGTTGGTCCTGATCCCCCAATCTGCTACCTCTACGGCTGCATCAATAGACGGGCCGGGGGGAAGAGCAGAGGCGTTGGGGGAATGGATAGGACAGGTTGACTGCTGGGCTTGGATGAGGCCAGTTTAAGGTTGGTTATCGGGTTTTTACGGAGCACTGCGAGATTAGGTCGCTGACAAGGATCTGGAACAAATCCCAGCTGGACTATTGCGGGGTATGTTGCGATGAAGAGGAGTTGGAGACTATCGAGCACCTCCTCTGTAACTGCCCAGCCCGTTGTAGGTTGAAGACCCTTGGCTGGGGCTTCTTTGAGGATTTGAATTTTGTGTCAAGACTCTCCATAGATTCATTATTAGCGTCAGCTAGTCGAGAAGTGCTAGGGCTTCATTAGTATCGTTGCGCTCCCACTTTGTGTTTTTGTTTGGTCTGTTTAATTCCTCCGCTTCCTATTCACGCTTTCCTACTTCCTCTCCTTTTTCCTATCTCCTCCATCTTAAGGAGGTTTTCCACAATGGACCAATTCGACCTCCGGGTACTGTACTTGACTCATTTGACAAGTACACGTCCTCTAACCTAAACCTAAAATCGTAACGACATCTCTGTCACTATATTTGTTCATATAAGTCATTGCGTAATAGAGAGATTTTACTTACCTGAGAGTATTACCCACTTCATTAGCCAATATTAGTTAGTTACCAAACCCACTACAAATCAATGGCAACGCATTACAATTTAAAAAAATGTTATTTTCAAAATTTTAATGTTAAATTATTTCACATATACATGCATATATTTTTATTCTTGTTTTACTTATTATTATTTTGATATTATTATAGTTATTGTTATTATTATTGTTTTTTCTATTTTTTGTAATCATTGTATAATCACATACTATAATTTAAAGGATTAATTTCTTGTTGTATATGATATTCTATAAAATAAATACATAATTAAAAAAAATATCGACTTATAGCAGGAACTTCTCTGCTTGAGACCACCTTTTATCGCTACTTAAGCGGAGTTATCGTAACTTTACATCAGATCGAACGCTACATTCATTAAACTTTTCGGTGTGACATGCTTTAATGCGCAGCCGTGATGCTAATTGTCGGGACTGATTAATTAAAGTTATCAGGTAAAGCGGTGGCATCGCTTTATGCGGTGTCACAACGAGTCGCTATGTTTTCTCAAGAGAACTTTGATTTCAACCAAGCTTTCTCTCCGTTCTATCTTAAAACCGGTTGTTATATGAAATCAAAGTCGGAACAAACTAAAATATGTATTTAGACGTATGGCGTACTTAAGTTTCCCTGAACAATCTATTGATAAAATATATATAATTAAGAGCGTTGTCTATTACAATTGAAGCAACATAAATCAATGGACGATGTCAAACAATCTTGTTAAAATTGTAGAAATTCAAAGTGCATAACCACACAGCAACTGAGTTACGCCAAAACTTAAACATAAAACAAGATTTACGCTTTCATAACATAATGTTGTTAATAAAAATTATTTATTCTACATGAAAAATAAATTGTTATTTGATAGTAGATTAAACAGGCAACAAAAATTCTATTTCTTTTAAAGAAGTAAAATAAATATAACATAGTGTGATTATTCTTATAACGTAACGTTAATCAAGAGATTTCGGAATTTTAAACAGAATTTTAGTATTTAATGTGACCACCTTTGAAGCTTTTTTCATACTGTCATTTAAAATAGATTTATAAATTTTTGCCCATTCATCATCTTCAGCTCCCCAAAGCTATTTCAGATTTTATGGAATTCGACTTAATATCCGACGATTGTGCAGACCAATTCAAACATTTAAAGTTGTCTACAGCAAATCACTTTATTGCTACCCTGGCTTTGTCCTTCGGTCGGACATTCGATGAACTTCTACACATGGTTCAGCCGTTAATAGAAAAACAAAACACGGTGATGCGAGAATCCATATCACCCAGCATGCGTTTGTCGGCAACATTTGGCGACTGGGGATAAATATGAAGACCTCAAATTTATAACAGCAATTTCTCTAAGATCCCTTGGTTTAATTGTTATTGGAACATGTTAGGCTATCAATATATGTCTTTCAAAATATATTAAGGTATGTATATTCTTTAAATGAAGTTGTACAAAAAAAATTTTAACCAAAAAATAAAAGTGCTTTGAATTACAGTAAACTTGCGGTAATGTGAACAACTATTTCTATATATACTAAACAAATGGGTCTTTGAAATCTGGTGCTTTTAACACGGCAATGACCCAAAGCATGCAGCAGGTTTGGTAAAGGAGTGATTATTATACAACATTCTTAAACAGAATTATCCTCTTCTCCAATCAAGTAACTGAATAACTTAAAAAAATTCAATAAAAAATAAGATAATTAACAAAAATTCAGTCGGAAAAAGACAAAAAAAATGTGAAATTTGGGATGTCTGACTGTCGTTATGATTTTGAATAGGTGCTGGTTATGTGAGAATTAGCAGACTTTTTATCTTCAATATACAATGTCTGACTATGGGTATGCCCTGCTGTGGAGTAGTTACTGGTATATTGGTTTGGTATTGCATAGTTTGTCCCAAGATTTATCGTAGTATCGTCGTTGAACAAAATGTTGCTGACATTAGTATCTACTTGTGTTGAACTATTGCTACTTAATATTATAGGTGTGTCAATATTTATTTTAATGGAGTTTCGGTGCAGGGTTCACATCTTTCCTTCAAACAAAATGTCCTCAATAAATCTCAATCTGGCAACTCTCTCTCGAAAAAGTCAACTTTTTTAAGTGGTCTAATAAGATTTTTTTTAAATAAACTGTAAAGCTGTTTAAAAGCTATTGATAAAAGTATATTCTGTTGTTTTTAACTAAACTTTGGTAGAGGTATTTGAAAATTATCAAGAATGCCAAAGACAACTCGCCGCAGTGCAAAAAAAACTATTGAGATGTTTTTCTTGGTAGTGAAACTCTAAACAAAGACTATAAATATATAAAGATGTTGCACTGCCATACATTGTACTGCCAGTGCCAAATTTGTCGATGGCAGTACGGCTACTGCCACTTTTTGTACTCAGAGAATTATTATACTCAGAGAACGTATTGTTCTCTTCTATAAGCAATTTATTCTCATATGCGTGTATACGTGTGTGTATATTCATTCCATTTCATAGCACAATTGTGCAGAGAGAACTCACACGCATTCTTGTGTTTTTTCATTTAGTTGTCGATCAGATTGCGACAAGAACACATGTGTGGCGGATGCTTAATCATTTGATTTCAGGATGACACTCAAAAAATATTTTATGTTAAAAATGGTCTATGTCATTAGCTTGGCGTATTTCATATTTTTTTATTTTGTCGAATAGTATAATTTTTTTTAAATGCTTAGAAATTCTCGATTTCTTCCTTTAATACAAAATGGGTTTTTATTCTTTTTATTTATCTAAAAAACATGACCTAATTTTTAAGCCAAAGATGGATAGCTTTATGTTCTTTCAATAAAAAATAATATGTAGTGGAAAATATAGAAAGAATGTACGGCTTTAAATCCCCAAAGACTGTGTTTTTAACTTGAGAAATATTCTTCAAAAAATCGAGATCATTTCTCATTGTTATTAGTAAATTTCAATGAATATCAGTAAATCCTACCGAAATATTTTTTTGGGTGTATAATTCAAACATGCAAAAAAGCGACATAAACTTTTTTCGTTAGAAGCTGTCAAGCAATTGAATGCATTTTTACGCTCTTTTTAACGAACATTGTTGATGTTCGTATCCTATGTGTGTAAAAAGCCGAAGATATTCTTCCCCTGAAAGGCATTGGTGCCGACGTCTGATGTATACATACATTGTCAAATAAAAAAACAAACAAACTAAAAGAAGTCTTGTTTTTACAAAATGTATGTGCAAATAACCTGTGAAAAAAATGTTACCGTTTGTTTTATTGTAGGGTAAGAATACGTGTTTTATTGTTGTAGAAATGAAACTATACAACACTAGCAAACAACACTAGCAAACAAAACTAGCAAATTATGAAAATAACCTTTTAATTATTACATTAAATAGTAGTAATTTTTAAGCATTAAAGCTCAACAGTTATTTTGACTGTTTAAACAGCAGGCACTTTAACGACTCTAACCCCCTGAAACGTGGCTTAAAGTTTAATAGTACAACTTGGCAAGTACTTCAAGATCTGATTTCCTATATGAAACAGGTTGAATATGACGGTAATAAAATATTTTCAATCAACGGGCTAGTTCAAACAACGAGTGCTATTTTATCTTTGTCGGAAGAACTGTTTGAAGAAAATTTAAATTTGCTCTGCATTTTAACGAGCCATTTTAACCAAGATCCTATAGAAAACTTGTTTTCATATATACGTGCCAAAGGTGGACACTGCAAAAATCCACCGGTTCATGAATTTAATATTGCTGTAGCTAAGTTGTTATCTTTAAAAATGACTCAGTTTAGCACCTCATCTAATTGTGCACACGACGATGCAGTGTTTTTACCTATTGAATTGGAAACAATTTTAGAAGATACTGAAAGGACTGGAAATATATCAGAAAGTACCCATGCCTCTGAAATAGATGTCGCAGATATATACAATGAAAATAAAAAATATTTTAATGAAGACGCCGATTGTTTTACGTCCAACAATGTGCCAATAGAATTAACATCAAGTCGTTATTTTGTTGGTTACATAGCTCAACGAATATCTTGCGTTAAATGTCGTGTGGATATAATTAAATCAGCGCAAATTTTGTCATATCCTTCAGAAATGTTTGTACAAATTATACAAAAGATTCTGACTTTGGAAGTTTGTGCGCTCCATCTGACTTATTTTTTGAAGTTTGTAAAATTCACATAAAAGTCTTCGAAAAAATATTTTTAAGAAATAAAGCTACTAAAAACATAAAAACATTTATTGTTGAGCAATGCGTAAGTTGCACCAAAAATACCATGTATTCCTTCTGGTTCGATGAGGATAACGAATGTTATGTATTGTTACTAGTTACTATTTTACTACGTAAGCATTCCACATGGGAAACATACAAATTTAAATTATCCAGTATGGAAAAAGTTAAAATTTTGAAACATTAAAATAATAAATAAATTTAAAAAATACTAAACAAAAAAGCATTCGTTTTATTACAACTTAATTCCACACAAAAATAGAGACAGAAGTTCATAATTGAACTGTCTATAAAATTAAAATTATATACATACATAATTGAATAGTGTAAAGAATAACATTATAATTCGGTGCGAATCGATATAGTTTCATTTCTACAACAATAAAACACGTATTCTTACCCTACAATTACACAATCGGTAACATTTGCTTTTTCGCAGGATATTTGCACATAAATTGTATGGAAACAAAACTTCTTTTAGTTTTTAAAATTATTTAATCTGAATGTTTCTTCACGAAGAAAATAAAAACAAAAAAATATGTTTATGTGAATGTACCATATACATGTATATTTTACTTTTTGCTCTCTTTTGTTCTTTTTCTCTCAGTTAAAATGAGAGTAAGCAAGAAGATTTAGCTTTCCCTGTTACCTACCCCCCTCATCATAAAGAAGCACAAAATTTTGTCAATTTTGAATACACTGCGTGCAACATCTTTATATATTTATAGTCTTTGCTCTAAACCTTTTGAATCATGCCAAATCTCTGAAGTCGGTTGGTTATAGGAGAGTTTATGCTGCAAATGGAAAAGTCTTTGTAAAAATGAGTGAACTGTTAAAACCTAGACTTATAGAGAATGCTGATGAAGTGGATCAACTTCTGTTAGAAGCAACCAAAGGTACAGCAAGAAGATCTCATGGATATCAAAAGGAAGCAGCTAATGGTTCTGATGATGATAACGGAAATGATGATTATTTGTCGCCGTGTTAGATTATGTTATCTTTTTAATTTCTTTGCTTAAGAATACAGATTAAGTACTTCCTTTTAATTAATTTTCAATCAATTAATTCTTTTGAAACATATTTTAATGAAGAAAAAAATCTGCCTAAATTATGTATTTTTACATTGAACATAAGAAGCATATCGTCCCTTACAAAGTTTAATAAGCTCAAAACGTTAATAGCAAATATTTCCGAACTACCAACAATAATTTGTCTTCAAGAAACATGGCTCAAGAAGGAGTTAGTAGGCTTATATAACATACCCGGATATGCTAGTATTCATTGTTGTCGAAGTGATGCTTATGGAGGAACTTCAATATATATCAGAGATAGCATCCAGTACACTGTGGAACTCTGTGAAAGTCAAAATTATATTGATGCAATAATAATATCATTAAAAGATTATATTTTTCCTGGTAAACTGTTAAAAATCATGTCGTTTTATAGATCTCAAAAATGCAACATTGGTACCTTTTTAAGTTATATGGATAATATATTACAACTTTTTGCTCGTTTTCCATGTATTTTTGTTGGAGATTCAAATATAGATTTTTTGGACACAATATCGTCTGGAGAACTTAAAGCAATTATTGGAACATACGACCTTCAAAATTGTCATACGCTTGTTACTCGACCTGCTAGTGGAAAATCTATTGATAATGTTTTTAGTAATGTATGTAATACGCTAAGAATTAGTTCAGTGGAATGCGAAATTTCGGATCACAACTTTGTTTTTTGTACACTAAAGTCTCAAATCAAAATATGCAATTCAAAAGAGGTTATAAGTTCGTGTTGTGATTATGATAAAGTAAAACAAATGCTACGAATTAATATGAATTCGTTCGTTATTACAAGGAATCCGTCAGATGATGTATCGAAATTTATATCATGTGTCTCTAATGCTGTTCAAAGTTCCACAACCGTTAAAAAGAAAAAACATTTTTTGAATGCTGAAATAGCACCGTGGATTAATGGAAACTTAAGGTCATTGATAACTCTGAAAAACAATCTTTTAAGGCAGAGAAAAAGAAAATCTAATATAGATATTGAAAACAGATTGAAACGAATCAGCAAAGTAATAAGAATAGCTACGAGAAATGGAATGAGATTTTACTATCAAGAGAAATTAGAAAAAGTTAAACATGATCCTAAAAAATCATGGCAATTTCTGAATCATACGCTTGGCAGAGATAAGAAGTCCGAAATCAAATTGAAAGATGTTAATGGTATTTTAATTAAAGAGGATGGTGCAAAAGCCGAATTGCTTAATTTCTATTTTATAAACTCTATAAAAGAATTAAAACAACAAATTAATTCTACTCCCGGTGAAAGTTGGAATGATTTTAGATCCCTTAGACGACATCGTAACTTTTTTATACTACAACATACTAATATCAGTGAGACACGAGAGTTATTGGAATGTTTAGATATACAAAAATCACCTGGTTTTGATAATATACCATGTAAATTAATTGTTGAATGTGCTGATGAGCTAATTCCACATATAGTAAATAGTTTCAATAACTCAATTAATACTTCAATATTTCCAGAAATTCTCAAGATTCAAAAGATAATTCCGATTCCTAAGGAAAGCTCAGCAGACACAGTGGTGAAATATCGTCCAATTGCTGTTCTATCAATACTAGATAAAATCTTCGAAAAACTTATTCATAAGCAATTATCAACTTACTTTGAAATGGAAAATTTACTGTCAAATGATCAGTATGGTTTCCGGAAAGGATGCGGTACTGATGAGGCAGTTATCAATGTGGTAAACTATATCTGTGATTGCTTAGATAGGGGATACAATGGAGTCGGAGGAATATTCTATGACTTTGCTAAGGCGTTTGATTTGGTAGAACATACAATCCTAATAGAAAAAATGTCATTTTATGGCCTTTCTGGACGTGAGCTTGCGTACTTTAAAAGCTACCTCTCCAACAGAAAACAGTATATCGCTGTAAATTCCATAAATAGTTCAATGGAACATATAAAGTGGGGGGTGCCACAAGGTAGCGTGTTAGGACCTCTACTATTTAAAATTTATGTTAACGATCTGAAGAATATCGGATTACAAGGTAGAATGTTTATGTTCGCGGATGATCTATGCATTTTTTATCCATACAAGCAAGTAGAATCACTTCAGTCATCCATTGCTCATGATGCAGAGTTGATTTTAAAATTCGCAAGAATTAATAAACTAGTCTTGAATGCAAATAAAACAAAGTTTATAAGGTTCAGACCGCAGTGGAGCCAGAATAGAGATTGTGTGGTGGAAATAGATGGA
The DNA here is from genome assembly GCA_930367235.1 of Sarcophaga rosellei. NCBI lineage: Eukaryota > Metazoa > Arthropoda > Insecta > Diptera > Sarcophagidae > Sarcophaga > Sarcophaga rosellei. Next base: position 49,678,223 of record OV884019.1, on the reverse strand, counting down.
AAGCAAATTGCAGAGGTGAATGTTGTTAAATACCTAGGTGTACATCTTCAATGTAATCTTGCTTGGCAGTCCCATATACAATATGTAAAATCTAAAATATCTCCTGTTGTGGGAGTTCTGTATAAGCTTCGACATAAGCTCGATGAAAAATCAAAATTGATTATATTTGAATCATTAATACAGAGCAATATTAATTATTTGTTGCTTATTTATGGACACAAGGGAAATGCTGATTTGAAATCTTTGCAGATTTTGCAAAACAAAGCTCTAAAAAATGTTTATAAACTACCAAATTTGTTTTCAACCTTTTTACTATATAAGGATATAGCACGAACTGTCTTGCCAGTTTATGGTTTACACAAAATGCAACTTCTTGTTTATGTATATAAGGTTCTTCACAACATTGGACACCATACGATCAGATTGCAAAGTAACGAACACAATATAAACACAAGGCAAAGGTCTGATCTACAAACTGTTAGATGCCGTCTAGAGACCACTAAGCAAAGAATTGAATACAATGGTAGTTCACAGTATAATAACTTGCCGATATCTATTAAAAATTCAGAATCTATCTCAATATTTAAAAAAAGATTAAAAGAATATTTGCTAGAAAACCTTGATATGATTCTATTATAATTAATTAATTTCTGTTAAATTCTATTATGATAAATTAATACTTAATAATTTTTTTTTTCTTTTTTGTTAAGTTAGAATAATGTAACTATATCATAGTAAAAAATTGTTGCCAGATAGCCTCAATAAAGCCATAATGGCGCTGAGGCCCTTACTGTTAATTCCAAATACGCTAATTAATAATGAATAAATAAATAAAAAAAAAAAAAAAAAATTTTTTTTCGCACAGCAGCCGTTGGTCCCTGCTCATTCTGTCTAATTTGACAGCCCATGAATCGCTTATAGCGGGTGATTTAGGCTTTTCTTTGCGAAGATTCTGAAATGAAAATAAATCAATTATTTTTTTACTTACAGATGCCTGAAGTAGAGTCTGAATGGAAAGAAATATCCAGAGGTTTTTATGAAAATTGAATTGTATTGGAGCGATTGACGGCAAACATATTGCTATTTATTAAAAAGCCAACCGAAAGCGGTTCACTTTACTACAATTACAAAAACTTTTTTAGTATTGCGCTGATGGCAACCACTGGTGCCAGATAAATTTGGTATAAAATCGTCAAAACTAGATGAAAAAATCTGCAAAATCGGCAAAATATTTTCGAAATCGCCAAGAAATCGAAAAAATAAAAATACCTTTTTTTTACATACATACATATCGTCACCTGAAATCCAAAAGGCCGTAAGCGACAACAAATTCAAAATCGATTTTTTTAATGATTACGATGAATTTAACTAAAATACATATTCCCTTACATTTTTACTAATTTATGTAAAAAAATACGGTTTTTATTTATACAATTCAAGAGGCCGTAACTGCAATGTCAACAATTGTAAAAACCAAAAGGCCGTAACTACACCATGATGTGGTGTATGTCATATTACAAATTAGAAATGAAATAAAATAGAACAAAGTTGGCGTTCGTTACACTTTCAGTTTAATTTTTAAAGTTAATTTTTTTGTGAACTAGTAACAAGGGCGTTGTAGATATTTGTGCATTACTAAAAATAATAAAATGGATACTAATAGTGAATATTTGTCCACTGACAAAGGCAAAAAGGTTAACAAAAAATTTGAAAATAATAACAAAAAATTTGAAAATAAAATAAACCGAATGAAAGGAAAACAATACACGGGCCTAACAGAAGGAACTATTTGTGAAAAGTCACCAAGACAACTTAAAACTGGGTGTACTTCAAAACTGTGTGCGAAAAGTCCTTTGCGACATTGTAATATATTTTCTGAAGAAACTCGTAAGGAAATATTTGATAGCTTCTGGAAAATGTCTTGGGATCAGAAAAAAATGTATGTTGTTAGTCTTGTTGAACGGACAGGCGTAAAGCGTGTTCGGGTAGAAAATTCCAGAAGATCAATTACCAAGAAGTATTTTCTAAAATATCATTCTAAACGCGTTCAGGTGTGCTTTCATATGTTTTTGTCAACGCTAGGGCTAAATGAGAAAATGTTAAGAAATTGGATAAATTTCAATGATTTACATGGAACTAACATTTCGCCAGAAGAACAAAATCAAATAATATCTAAATGTAAAGAAGTTTCAGATCAAGGCATACTATATAAAGAACGCTTAAATTTTTTAAAAAAATGGTTAGACGACGTTCCTAAGATGGAATCGCACTAGCGCAGACAATATACGAATAAACTTTACTTCCAATCTGTACGAGAATTTCTGTTTGAAACGATTTGATTTTAATCTTTCTTTATTTAAATAAAACTAAATTTATTAAGTATTAGTGGCAGACCTTTATATTTCAATGTTAAAAACTCAATGTGACCCTTTTAACTTTCAAAATGTTACGAGAGTCAATTTTAGTACATAAAGTTAATTATCAAGAATAGTAAACATACATAAAGTTGACATTTCGTTAAGTCAGAGTTAGGAAATAACAATTAATAAAAAACTCCCAAACATTCCTCCCCCCTAAGAACAATAGTTCTTAAATCGGGTTAGTTAGCAGGATCTTACATCTCGTTACAGCTTGCAGGTAGAAAACAAATTTTTGTTATTGGACGCTTTACATATTTGCCCTTACAGTAGAGTGTTACAACTCTGATGTGGCCATCAGAACCTGGATGTACTTTTTCTATTCTGGCAAGGGGCCATTGCCCTGGAGAGAAGCGCTCATCTAATATTAGGACAATATCTCCTACTTTAGCTTCCCTTTTTGTTAAATTCCACTTTGGCCTGGATTGTAGTCGACACAAATATTCTCTTGACCAGCGCTGCCAAAAGTGTTGTTTAAGTTTTTCAATTTGTTTCCATCGTGATAGACGATCGATTTTGGTATCTAAAAGATGTCGTTCAGCTATAGTAGTAGTAGGTTCTCCAACTAGAAAATGTGCTGGTGTAAGCACGTCTAGATCAGTTGGATCAGAGGAAAGTGGGCATAGTGGCCTTGAATTTAGACAGCTTTCAATTTGACATAAAAGAGTTGTCAACTCTTCGAACGTCAGTACACGAGTGGTGTTTCATTGATTTTACGCCCGCCTCCCATAAGCCACCAAAGTGGGGTGAAGCTGGGGGAATGAAGTGCCATTCGGTGCCATCGTTATGTAAAGTGGCAGTTAAGTCATTAGGAAGTGAAGTCATTGAATTGTTGTGTAACGCGCGTAGCTCTTTACTTGCTCCGATGAAATTAGTTCCACAATCAGAGTACAAGTCTGTGCATGGTCCTCTTCTTGAGATGAAGCGCCTAAATGATGCTAAAAAGGCTTCAGTGGTAAGATTAGAAACTGCTTCGAGGTGCACAGCTTTGGTGCACATGCACACGAAGAGGCAAATGTATCCCTTACTTGTAATACTTCTGCGTAAGGTTGATTGTTTGATTAAAATAGGACCAGCATAATCTAAGCCACTGTGCTTAAATGGTCTTGATGGTTGTACTCGAGCAGATGGTAAGTTGCCCATAATCTGCTGTGAGGCTTTAGCACTGTATTTAAGGCAAATCACACACCTTCGTTTAACGAGCTTCGCAATGTTTCTTGAGGAAATAATCCAGTATAGTGACATAACGTATGTTTGCATCAATTGAACACCACCATGTAGTGTCTTATAGTGAGCATCTGTAAAAATAAGAATCGAAATAGGATCATTTTTTGTTAATAAAATAGGGTGCTTCTTGCAATATGCCACGTTTGCTTTTCCTATTCTTCCGCCTACCCGTAATATACCTTCGTCATCAAGAAAAGGTTGAAGTTGTTGAATTTTACTATTAGAAGGTAAAGGCTTTTGATTGGAAATGCGTTTAATTTCTTCATGAAATGAAATTTGTTGACATTGTTTAATAATAACAACCTCAGCTCTCTTTAAATCTCTTGCAGATAAATAATAATTTAAGTCTTCATTTGACAAGTTTATTCCAATATTTTTCTTTTTTAAAACCTGGTGCTTTACTTTGTTGTACCAGCGAAGAATAAAAGCTGTTACCCGTACTAATTTTGTAAATGTTGAAAATTTTAAAAATAAATCTGGGTATTGCTGATTGTTGTTTAATACCGTCGCTGAATCTACTTCTATGTGAGATGATACTAGTTGGGTAGAATTTTTACATTTTTTGTTTGGCCATTTTTCAGATGAATCAACTAGCCAATGAGGACCTTTCCACCAAAGTGAGTGTTTACGAAGATCTATAGGTAATAATCCTCTTGTTGCACAATCTGCAGGATTGTGTTTGGTAGGAATATATTTCCAGTCAATAACGTTAGTGAGACGTTGTATTTGTGATACACGATTTGCTTCATAAACTGGTAATAAAGAAGATTGAAATTTGATCCAATTTAAAACTGTGTTGCTGTCAGTCCAAAAAGTAGTTTTTTGAACATTAAGTCCAATATTGCGTTGAATTTTGTTGGTTAATTTAGCTGCTAAGACAGCTGCACACAATTCAAGCTTTGGTATTGTGACTTCTTTTAATGGGGCCACTTTTGTTTTGGCTTGTATTAGACTTACGTTTACAGCGTTATTTCTAGAGGTAACTCGTATATAAACGGCGGCAGCAAAGGCTTGCTTGGAGGCATCACAGAATGAATGAAGTTCAATAGAGACAGTAGAAAGGCAGTTAAACCATCTTGGTATGCTTATTTGTTCGATTTCCTTTAACGCATTTCGATAGGTAATCCATTCTTCACGCAATGGTTGTGGTAAAGAATCAGTCCAGTTGAGCCCTTCACGCCAAAGTTTTTGAAACATTATTTTCGCCAGAATAGTGGTGGGGGCCAACCAACCAAGAGGGTCGAAAAGTCTTGCAGCGTCAGATAGTACGCCACTTTTTGTTATTTTATCTGAAAAATTATAATTTATTTTAAAACAGAAACTATCTGATTCAGGATTCCATGATAAACCTAATGCTTTTACCATTTCTTGATTTTTTAGCTCAAAATTGTTAGTTGCTAAACTCTTTAGGGGAAGTTGTTTCAAGAATTCAATAGCATTTGAGTTCCACTTACGCAAATTAAATCCAGAGCGCTGTAATACTTCACATAGTTCTTTTTGCAATTGTGTTGCTTCATTGAGAGTATCAGCGCCTGATATTACATCATCTACGTATGTATCTGATTTTAAGACTTTGCTAGCAAGCGGAAAGTTTTCAGCTTCATCATAGGCAATTTGCTTAAGAACCCTTATTGCCAAGAAGGGTGCACTTGTTGTGCCATAAGTTACGGTTTTAAGTTTATAAATATCGATGTCATTTGTATTTTTATTGCGCCATAAAATGCATTGATAATTTTGATGATCCTCGCAGACGTTTATTTGTCTGAACATTTTTTCTAAGTCAGCTGTGAATCCGATTTTATATCGTCGCCAACGTGTAATAATATCTGGCAAGTCATTTTGTAGAGGAGGCCCAGGACTAAGCTCCTCATTTAAAGATGAATTTGGTGGGATTTTACTGCTACCGTCAAAGACTACCCTGAGCTTCGTTGTAGTACTGCTTTCTCGCAGTACTCCATGGTGTGGTAAGAAAAAACACTGATCAGGGATATCATGTGGATATTTACCAACTTTCTCCATATGATCGAGTTCTATATATTCAGTTATAAACTCCCTGTAAGCTTTTGCAAACTGTGGTTTGTTTTTAAACGACGATTCTAAATATTTTAATCTCCTTAACGCGTGGAAATCAGTATTATTAAATGTTGGTAATGGTTTTTCAAAAAGTAAATTTTTGAATGGCAAACTTACTGTATACCGTCCACTTTTGCTTTTTGATACAGTTTTTATAAAATAATTTTCGCACAGTTCCTCTTCAAGAGACAATTTTCGCTCATCTAACAGCTCTTCTTGTTCCCAAAAAAGTCTTAGTTGGTCTTCAAGGCAACTAACGTTTACATTTATATTCTGATCAGCGGAACAGTTTCTTAGAGGTCCAGACACCAGCCAACCAAAATTGCTTTCCTGTAAATAAATACTATTTGGAATTTTATATGAATTAGATAACAAGATTTCACCATAAACATCACTTCCCAGTAGTATATCTATTTTTGCTGGTAAGTAAAATGTAGGATCTGCTAATGAAAATTGTTTTAAATTTGGTAAATCACGTTTACTGATATTTTGTGGTTTATATGAAGTTAATTTATTTATTACTAATGCATCAATTTGTAAACAAAAACTTTTGTTGTAGTTGGACATCAGCTGGAGATGTACACAGTAATTTATTAACATTTTGTTTTTATCTCCTATTCCACTAACAGACTTTTCTTTTATTTTTTGTTTATGAAGATTTAACAGCTGTGTTAATTCTGTTGTTACAAAAGATGCTTGCGAGCCTGGATCTATTAAAACTTTTACAGTATGTAAGCCAGATTTAGTTTTAATTATTACGTTTGCTGAAGCTAATAGAACTTGAACGTTGTTGTTTACTGTATGAGACATGTTATGTGTATAGAAATGTTGATTTGGTTTATTAACGTTTGTTGTTGTTGGTTGATCATTTACAGATGTAAACACAGCATTGCCAGTTTGTTGTGTGTTTTGCTTTTCTGTAATGAAAGAACTATGTAAAATAGTATGATGTTTTTGCTTACATTGTTGGCAGCGAGCTGTTGATGTACAGTGATTTGTGCTGTGTCCAGTATGTAAACAATTAGAACAAATATTATTCTGTTGAATCACAGACTTTTTCTCTTGAGGAGTTAGTGAAGATAATTTAAAACATTTGTAGAGTGGATGTCTACGTTGGCAGCAAGGGCAGTAATTATTGTTAATGGTAGTGTTATTAACATGAAATGTTCTTTTATTAAATCTTGTTGGATTATTACTTACTGAATTTTTTTGTAATTTTGATGGTTTTTGCGCTTCTTCTACTGACTCTAAAGTGCGAAATGATGATTCAAGAAAATTTAACATACTTGCCATTGGAGGAATTTGATTGTTGTTGGTTATTGATTGCTCCCATTCCTTTCTAGTTTGTTTATCCAATTTTTGGCTGGTGAGAAATATTAAAATGGCATCCCATTTGTCAACTTCAATATTAAGAGATTTTAATAAAGAGATTGACGACCGTGTTGTATCAAGTAATGTTTTGATACTTTCGAACGAGCCGTTAGTGTTTGGTATATCAAGTAATTTCTTTAGAATCTGATCAACAATTTTTCTTGTATTATGGTACCTTTCTTCGAGTGCCTTCCAAGCGGCGTCGTAATTATTTTCAGATGCTGGATATTGATTAATTATCTCAAGTGGAGACCCTTTACATGAACCTTTTAGGTAAAAGTACTTTTGTATGCCAGTAAGAGACATGTTGTTGTGTACCAAAGAAAGGCACATGTCGCGATATGGAATCCATCCTAAATAATCACCGGTAAATGATGGTAGTTCAATTTTTGGAAGTCTGGCGCTGGAGGCAAATGAAGTATTTTGAACTGAAGTCGATACCACGGTACTTGACATATTCTGTTGTGGAGTTGTAGACTCAGATGACAAATCCAGTAGTTTTGATTTAAGAGTTAAATAATTCTCAAAGAATACGTAATAAAAATCTTCATTTAAATACGGCACATCACTTTCAAGAATTGAGTTCTCGTTTACTATTTCACAAATTTGTTCGTGATAATCTTTAAAGCTTTTGTGAGTCAGCTCAACTTCCTCAAGTAATGTTTTTAGGTAACCTTTTGTTAATTCTTCTTTTGGTTTTTTATCAATAGTTAACAAGATTTTTTTCAAGTGCTTGTTCGCAGCTTTTTGAGTGTTTATTACTGTTAGAATATTTTCCATTGTGATGAAGTTTTCAACGTTGGGATATTGAAGTTTATTTAGGCAGGGGTAATTTTTAATCAGTAGATTAAGAAATGATTATACAGCGGATAATAATTGAAATGTAGGTACCACTGTACCCTCGGTTTGGAAAAGGCGATTTTATTATATCCACGTAGGAGGAGTATAATTTTGCTCTTAGTTTACCGACGGCAATTACTTTAATAAATTCGTTTATTTTATTATCTATCTTGATTCGATAGGTTCCCGGGTTTCGGCACCATAAAAATGTACGAGAATTTCTGTTTGAAACGATTTGATTTTAATCTTTCTTTATTTAAATAAAACTAAATTTATTAAGTATTAGTGGCAGACCTTTATATTTCAATGTTAAAAACTCAATGTGACCCTTTTAACTTTCAAAATGTTACGAGAGTCAATTTTAGTACATAAAGTTAATTATCAAGAATAGTAAACATACATAAAGTTGACATTTCGTTAAGTCAGAGTTAGGAAATAACAATTAATAAAAAACTCCCAAACACAATCAGATTTTAAAGGCTACACACATGTATATGAAATATACTGTAATTATTGCAAATCTAATAAAGAGAACTTTGTAGCTCCTGTATCTTTTCCAAAATTTATGGCCGTAATAAAGAAAGAACATTTTTCTATATTTAAACCAAGAAATGATATTTGTGACCTTTGCGTATCCCAACAATCAAATAACTTATCTCAAGACCAATATGACAAACATCGAACGGAAATACAAAATATGAGAGAGGAGAAACTTAATGACATTGAAAATGCCAGGTCAGGATTATGTTTGTTGTTATGCATTGACATGCAAGCAGTGAAATTAATCCCACAAACAAATGCAAATGCAACGTATTATAAGATGAAATTACAAGTGCACAACTTCACAATTTATAATGTTATATCGCATGAGTCAGACAACTTCTTATGGGACGAAACAAATGGGAGCCTCGTTGCATCTACATTTGTCATATACATTATAAACTACTTAAAGAGAGCAATTATGAAGTCTCCAAATATTAACCACATAATTATATATTCCGATGGTTGTTTCTATCAAAACCGAAATACAGTTCTTTCTAACGCTTTGTTATCTTTTTGTGTTCAAAAAGACGTAACAATAGAACATAAATACTTAATAGTGGGACACACACAAATGGAATGTGATTCCACTCACTCCCTAATTCAAAGGAGAATCAACAAAAGACAAATTAATTTACCATCTGAACTTGCAAATTTAATTAAGGAGTCACGAAAGAACCCATTTCCTCTAAAAGTTCATCATCTCTATTACAAATATTTCCTTGATTATGACAGCCTCCCTAAGCGATATGTTTCCATTCGACCAGGTAATCTTGTACAATATACTCATCTTGAATGGACATGTCAGAAAGAATTACTTTCTTAATTGCAGGCAAAAAAATTGGCGAGCCTACTGTTAATATGATTCGTACCTTGGGATATGATGCTTCTGGGATAATTTTTTATAAAACGAATATAAAAGACAACTACGAGGTTTTGCCACAACGTACACAGCAAAAGTTTGAAGATGTCGAACCTATGCTGTTACATACAGAAAGGATAAAAATATCCAAAAAGAAATGGCAGCATCTTCAAGAACTTAAATTTTTACTTCCGACTGATTGCCATTGTTTTTACGATAATATTCCATACTCAAATTAAAACCATTTTATTTTACTTTGCAATGGGAAATTGCTTTCTTTATTATGAATTTTCCTTTTTTTTTTTAATAAAACAGAGTTTTCTTGAATTTTTTTTACTACTTACATAATTTTAATGAAAGAAAAATACAACGAAAAAATTCCAAAATAACTTTCATTAAAAAAATTAATGTTCTTACGGCTTTTTGGTTTCAGAAAAAACGATTTCAAAAAGCCTTAAGTACCATTACTAAAAAACTACTATTACTTTATTACTTTTTTTTATTAAACCAAATCGGCATTGATTTTTAAAGGGTAATTCTAAAATTTGGCTTCTTAAAACTAAAGTGCATTAAAATTAGGAAGTTTTTTGCTTCTCCTGTAAAAAAGTCAAATGTGTACTTACGGCCTTTTGGATTTTAGGTGACGATATACATAAGTAAATAATTCACATCATTTAATAATTTTTGTACAAAAGTTAAATATAGATTTATACATTAATTACGTTTACACTTTGTTATATTAAATATAAGGCCCTATTATGAGTTTTGATCGATCTTCGACTGTGGTCGAATGTGCTTATCGAACGAACTTGCAATTGGTATTATGACGTTCATTCGATGTGAATAGTATTATTGTGAATTCCGCTTATTTGAGTTATTCACAATAATATCAGCTGATACACATTGTGTGGGTAACAATTTAAATAAACAAAAATAAAATAATATTTAAATTTTTTTGGAATGTTCTAAAAAATAATAAAAAAAGAAGTGAAATAAAGTAATATGGATACGACGGAGATGTGGTTTGACGATTCTTCAGATGAGGATGAAAACTTATTGGAACTTGACAGAAGTAGAAAAAAATTGAGAGATGCTTCCAATCCCTTGGAAATGGATTCAATTACGTATGTGTATACTATATTAGGATGTTGATGTGTGTATCATGTAGAAAGTTTATGCGCAGATTTATTAAAAACTTTCGATTGTGCAAAGACGGGCTGCTTTCCTAAACGTCTGAATGCAAAGTCAAAGTTGTGTTAAAATCAAGCAGTACTACTTTGCAACACTGAAAAGCAAATTGCATTGTCATATTAAACAATGCAACACTGTTGACGTTTAGGAACATATGTTTGCTTTGCATTATTCTTTTTATTTTTCAAAATTCAAATTTTATTTATTAAAAAATAAAAGGCACAATGCAGTAAGTATTACATTAATAAGTAATAAAGTTATAGTAAATAATAAAGATATTAAAAATAATATTATCAAATTCATTTATTGCTCGCTTCTAAAGCCTCACGCACTTTTCTTATTTCTTGCAACTTTTCCCGTTCCAACAATATTTTTTCTTTTTCGTATTTTAATACATCTTCCAATATTTTTCTATCGGACTCACTTTCAGCACGTAAAAATTCGAGAATATCTACTCGAGCGCGCTTACGTGACGTAGGCTTTGGTTCTAACTGGACATTTTCACCAGCATCCGCACTGTCATTTGTTAAATCAAAGAATAATGAGCTTAGGGAACCGCCCAAATTGGTTTCTGGGACCACAACATCATGCCTAGAACCATAAACTTCATCGAATTGCTCGAAGAAATCCCACTTCGTTGCAGCCTCCCCTGTTGTGTTATTACGTTTTTTATTCTCTTGTAAGTGCTCATCATATTTAAATATTTGCGTGCTATGTCATCTCGAGAAAATAAGACATTTTCATCTTTTTCACGCATCTTTTGGAGCACCTGCCCCCACAAAACAGAAGAAAATTCTGGCTCCATTGAAAGCCTGCAATCCATTAGCGGCTTTTTGTATTCATATGTCCATTTAACACTGTAAAAAATATATAATTAAATAATTTTATTAAAAATTGAATTTTTCAATTAAAATTATTTATTTACCTTTCTTTTTCCGCCATTGTTTATAAAAAGCATAACCAATTTAAATGATGCACTAGTTGCGTTTATTTGCTTTGCAGCTAAAAAATTTATGACTTTAGGAATTCAATGCATTGTCAACATTTGCACTGTTGCGTGACATTGTCGCACTGCAAAGCAATCTGCGTTTAGGAAAACAGCCACGCTTTTAAGGATTTGCTATCCACTACAGATGAATTGCTACATCAATGTACACGTGCGAAATCCGTTCCAAACATTTTAAAATTGGCAACATTCTTACGGTTATGTGCTCAAGGTTCATATCAACTGAGTATTGGTAATGAAAACATGCTTGGCCTTGCACAGCCAACGGTATCGGAAGTGTTAGATGTTTTTGACAATTTCATTTGTCGAAGGTGGATACAATTCAAATATACGGAAGCTGAACTTCAACAAGCAAAGGCTTATTTTTTTAATAAATCTGGAATTCCAGGAATAATTGGCTGCGTGGATGGTACACGTATTAAAATTGTGGCTCCCAAGAAGCAATTACAGCATTTGTACTACAACAGAAAAGGATTCTTTAGCATTAATGCTACGGTCGTAAGTACAAATACAACATAAGATTAATCATCTTTTCGATTGTATACTCATTAATTTTAGGTTTGTGATCACACAATGAAAATACGATTTATACATGGCAAAAATCCGAGGGCAACACATGACTCCATGGTTTTTAAAATATCACTAAAGATATATTTAAGCCGAAAGTCCATAGCATGCGTTTCATGCGAGCTTGCATTACATGCGTATACCGAAAAAGTAGAATCAGTGTAGTTGTATGTGACAAGAAACATAAGAAAATGCATAGAATGCATAGATGCGTAGAACGCATCAAGTAGATCTACTTTCTACTTTTCTATGCGACTCATGCAGTGTTGGAAAATGTCAGCAGTTTTTTAAACTTGGCATGCCAAATTATATACTATTGTGAATGGTTTCGATAGATACGTTTACATTTTACGACATTATTATTTTCGCATTTTTCTTTTTGCATTATAAAAATATTAATAAAAACATATTTCATAATAAAGTTTACTACTAATTTAAGAGGAAAATATATTTTTAGCACATTTCTGAACATTTCATCATTTCATGAACAAAATATGCATGTTACTAGTTGTCGATTGTTTTTATGTACTGAGTGTCATCTACTTTGAATTTATTTATTTGTAAACATGAAAAATGGAGGCTAAATTAACCGAAAACAATCGTCTTGTGTTCTTTTGAGGATTTTCGTAGGACTTAACAGCACAAAATATCACATATTTAAACTCATAAATTTGTAATTAATGGCATAAATTCTTTTAAAATTACAATTTAATTTTCTATTTTTCCCAAAAATGTTCTTGTTTGCTTTTTTATTGTTTACCACAACAGCTGACCAAAACAAAAAACCAGTCGCATAAAACGCATTGTGTGTAACTTGCAATAAGAACCGCATAGAAAGCAAAAATTGCATGTAACGCAGTCCGCATGAAACGGATGGTATGGACTTTCGGCTTTAGAACAGCAGTATCTAAATGGTGTACGAAACACTTGGCTACTTGGTATGATGAATAAATGCAATTATATGTACTGTTTTTGATTACAATTTTTATTTAGGGGATGCCGGATATGCTTTGAAACCTTATTTACAATTACGACACCATGCAAAAGGAAGAAATATTTTAGAGAGAACAATTGGTGTCCTCAAAAATAGGTTCAGATGCTTACTACAGGTAAGAGCATTACATAATACTCCAGAAAAATGTACACAAATTATAAATGTGTGTGCCGCTTTGCACAACATTTGTGTTTTTTATAATGTTCAATCCTCGGAAGATATTTTCAATGAGCCTCATGAGGAAGCAGATGAATCCGATATTGAAACCATTGTAAATGATTCTATCAATAACTTGGAAGGAGAAGAAATTAGAAACGGGTTATTAGGAACGTTATAGAATTAGTTTTTATAAAAGATAAAAGACGCTTTAATACATTAAAAAATATGAATTCATTTATTATTTTGTACTATACGGTAAAAGAAAAATTCTAAGAAAATTATCACATCAATTCATTTGTTGCACCCTTAAAAATAAAAAATCTCTACTTTAAAATTTCGTTTGAAGTAGGTGATATTTTTGACAGCCTTTATTTTTTCAATTCCAAAAGAGAAGCCTGCAATTTAAATTTTGCTTTCCGATCTTGTTGGTTTTTCAAGACTTCGTCTTTATATAATTTTAATTTTTCTCTTTTCAAGTTTAGCAATTCCTTTGCTGTATCTTTTTGTAAATAGTAACTTTTTTTTTGCACATTCCTCCATTTTTTGTGCAGAGCTTTTAATTTCTTTCATTGTAGTGGAAATTTCTTCATAATATTTTTTTTAATATTTAACTGTGTTTCTAAAAATTTTAGTCTTTCAGTCTTTGTACATTTTATTTCTTTCCTGGGGGTATCGAAACAACTAGCAAAATTGTGTTCCATTTCTAAATTTTCTGTAGACTCATTTTTAGAACTCGTTGTTGAAGTACCTACCAGAAAGTCCCCCGGTTCCTCGTCAATAACATCAATGCCGAATTCTGTACCCGATGGATTAACACAAGAATTAAGCTGGAGTAAGCCAATTATAGCCTCCTCAATGTTGGTGTATATATGTAACTTGTTCGGACCTCCTCCTGTTACCCGGTAATCAGCTCTGTTTTCAACTACTTTCTTTTTTGTTTTAGATTTCATGTCTGCCCACACCTGTTTAAGCAAATACTTGGAATTTATTTATACAGATATCATACAATAGTTTATCAAACCTTAATCCATTTAGCTGTTGTCCTTACAGGTGGTTCCAATCAATTTAGTTCGACTGTAATTTCTTCCCATTTTTTTGCCGCTTGAATTTTTGAACAAATTCCTTTAGCTAATTGAGGATTCTCCTCCATTAATGACACAACTTTTCCAACTGTTGTTTGGTACTCACAACCTTACTCCTTAATAAAATTAACAAAAATAATTATTCATATGCAATATTTTGTGAAAAAATTTTAAAAACTCAAATTTTAATAAATTTTTGCACAATTCAATTCGGCAGCGAAAGCAAAATTGTCTGCAATAAAAAAGTAGATACACAACGACATTTTCGACATTGTTACCAGCTCATAATAAGAATTTGGTATTCGATACTCGATGTTCGATAGTCAGCGAAGATCGAACGCATCCCATAATACGGTCCATAATTAAACATTTATTTATATATATCGGAATGTAATTGCCGCAATACATCAGGTTTTATTAATGTATTAAAATAATTGGTTTTATTTAATTTTAAGTAGTCTTTGGTATACAGAATTCCTTCAATTGTGATATTGTCTAAACGATTTCTTTGTTTAGTTTTATTGATATTTACCCGACTAAATGTGGACTACCTGACTAAAGTGGAAAACATTGGCGGACGAATGTGGTAGAGTTAAAATTCTTCGGATAAAAATTGACAATTTTGGAAATAAAAAGTTTTTATCGATAGTTTTCATTCCACAAATTTGTTTCCAAAAACTTAAGTAATCCATTTCACTTTTATTGATTACACTATTGAAATTTAAGTTTTCGAAATTCTGTATCAATGTTTTGCATATCTTCTTCAGATGCGAAATTTGGAAAATGTTTTATTTCAAATATTGAATCTAATTCTCCATTTATCACAAAATTTGGATTTATTGCTCTTAAAGATTTATATTGGTCTCCAAAATCAAACCTTTTAAAAATTTGATCGCAAAGTTCAATTTCATCCATTTCGTTTTTATTCAATTTTGTAATTAAAATTTTAGAATATATACCTAAATATACATTTTCAGTATCTAAAAAATGTATTTTATTTTTGTAATCAATTAAATTTAATTCACATTTTAGTACACTTTGTTTTAAAAAATTGCTCATTACAATTTTAATCAGTGTTTCCATTTGTGTATATAAATTTTGTATTTCTGATGTTTCACTTTGAAACATTTCTTTTATGCTGTTAATAATTCCGAGAATATATTTTAAAAATGACAAATATATTTGGTTTTTGTTATTTAAATTATCTAAAATTATTTTTGCAGTATCAATTAGATCATATTGTTTACCACAAATGCAAAATACATTTTTAAAGATTCGAATAGATCTAGCAAACGATTAACTACAGCTTCAAGTGATAGCCAACGAGTTTCAGCAAAGAAAATAAAGTATAAAGAATGTGCATTTTAACATATTTTGGAATATTTTTCAAAAATATTTCAAGACGCGGGGGAAAGATAGAAGGGAAGGATACAGAAACCAAGAGCGTAACAATGCGTTGTTTTCATCGTCTGTTTTTGTTGTTTGACCACTTTTTTTTTATTAATTTTTCTGAAACAGTGTTGCCACGAAAAAAATTTTGTAACCAACATTTGTGAAAAACATCTTCAAATAAGAAAAAATATAACCAAAATTAATAAAAAAAAGAAACAAAAAACAGGGAAATAAAACTTTAGTCTTACTAATTAATTCATTTTAACAAACAAAACAACAGTTTTTTGATAAGAAAAAATCTACATCTACTTAACTTGGCAAGTATTCTTCCAAAAAGCGAAATCATTTCTCATTGATATTAGTGAAGCCTACTTTAATTTTTCTTTGGGTGTAAAATTTAAGTCTGAAAAAAAGCGACATGTACTTTCTTCTTTAGAAGCTGGCAAGCAACTGAATGCATTTCTGAAGGTCATTGGTGCCGACGTCTGCTTATTCTGGTGTTAAAAACATTTCTGGATGCGGGGGGGAACACAGAAGGAAAAAGCAAAAACAATGCGCGTAACAATGCGTGGCTCTTATGACGAGAGCAGCACATTCTGTTTATTTTCCTTCTGTCTTCCCCCCTCATCCTGATATGATTTTTAAAAAAGATTTTGGTGAGAGCGGGTCGAAATGTTACAACCCGCCATAAGAAATTTTACTTCTACATCAGAGGTTACCAAAAATTTTTTGGTTATGTATTAGTGAGTAAGAGAGAGAAAATAAGTTGAGAGAATTTATTTATTTACACCCATAGAAAAGTGTTAGTAATATACGCTATTTTGATTTTCATTTCATCAACATACATAAAGCTATTTATCTTTGGCTTAATAATTTTAGATAAATCAAAATAAAAAAATCCATTTTGTATTAACAGAAAAAAAGGCGAACATTTCAAAGCATTTAAAAAAAATTATACTATGCGACAAAAAATAAATACGCCCAGCTAATGACATAGTGTAAGTTGTGAGTTTTGTTGAATAGAAACCAAAAAAAAAATTATTTCTAGAACCCTCCAAAGATCTTTTATTTAACAAAAGCGGTATTTTTAATCTTGCCTATAAAAACTCTTCCCTTTCCTTATTATTTAAATTATTAATATGATAACATGCAAAATGTCTTTTAAGAACATATTCCCTACATTCTTTAAATGTTTTGTAACATATAAGGCATTGAATGTTATCAAAAGCATTTTTTAACATAAAATATTTTTTGAGTGTCATTCTGGAATAAAATGACAAAGCATCCGCCGCACATGTGTTCTTGTCGCAGTCTGATCGACAACTAAATAAAAAAAACACAAGAATGCGTGTGAGTTCTCTCTGCACAACTGTGCTATGGAATGGTAAACTATGTTCTACATAATGCGTATTCTTTATATTCATATTCTTTGGTTTGACGCAGATGCAAAATTTTTAAAGGTCTTATTTCTAATAATTTTTGAATATCATTAAATTGTCCAAGTCGTTTGGGACTGTTTGATAAATAGTTCTAAACATCTCTAGCTAAAGTTTCGACAGCTGATGGAAGCTTTAAGCAAGTATATGAAGAACATAATGCCAACGAATGGCAAACACATTTTGTAATGAAAAGATGTGGAATATCTTTTTGGGCAACTGAAATCGTCATTACGGGAGAACCATCCGCGGCAAAGCCAATCATATTCTTTTTGTAATCTATATTGTGATTTTCAAAATGAGTAACTATTAAATTGTATAACGATACAGCGTCACACCTATCTACATTTAGTAGCCCAAAAAAGTCATTTATTTCAAAATAAATGCAAACTCTAACGACCAGGCATAAAGATTTTTGATTTGACAAATCTGTAGATTCATCTACACATAAAGAACATTTATTATCCTTTAAAATATTAGTTAGTGCTTGTAACTGTGAGCTTCCAACCACATTTTTAATTACGTATAGCTGTCGCCTTTGTTCTACCTAAGGTCATATTAATCGCAGCGTCCGAATCAGAGATCAGCAATAAGTATTCAAAACGATGAGTAGATTCGAATCATACTTATGATTTCTGATACTTATACGCATTCATACTTATTTTAATATCATACTCATACTACTCGTATTTAAAGTTTGAAATACTCATCGTACTCATACTCAACAGTACGCATGATGCTGTTGATTTCCACTCTCCATGACTCGACATATACACGACTCAGAAAATAAGTATGATTCGAGTACGAACACTAAAGTACTCAGTAGAAGATTGTGTGTTTGTGTATTATCAGTCCCTCACGGGGAGAACATCAACAATGTTCGTTAAAAAATAGTGTAAAACTGCATTCAGTTGCTTGTCAGCTTTCAGTAAAGTAGGTTTTCGTCGCTTCTTTTTGAATTTTTTTTTTTGTATATCAATTTTACTCCCAAAGAAAAATTACAGTAGGATTCACTATTTTCCAATGAGATTCATTAATAACAATGTGAAATGATCGCTATTTTTGGAAGAATAATTTTCATGTTATATACGCAGTCTTTAGCAATTTACCGCTGTACATTTTTTCTATATTTATAATTAATAACATTACCTATAAAATATCAGGTTGCCCTTGAAAATATTACTAACAATTTTACTCTGGGTTATACACATGCCTCTCACAAATACACTCACATTTTTATTATGTTGTTTTGTGCCGACGCGTCCAGACCAGACGTCGCAACGTCTGGTTATTATAAAGATTACAAAAGTAATAAGAGGCACAAAAAACACGCATATTTAAGAAACAATATGAACGCTAGAAAATTTTGGAAGACTCATTTAAAAAGAATTAAATAAAGTCGAATTCTTGGGTCAAAATGTGAAACGAGTGAAAGAAAAAAATTTATATTGTTATTTCATTTATTATTTATTTCATTTTGATTTATTATTATTGTTTTACATTTTATGTATACGTAACAAAATACTTTATAAAAAATAAGTTCATAACTAAAAGGACATAGTCTTATAAAAAGAATTAAGGAATACTATGTTGTCAACTGTTTTGGGGGTTAATCTATTGCGCTTTTCAGTAATAATATTTCCAGCCAAAGAAAAGACTCGTTCTGATGCAGCACTGCTGGCTGGAATTGATAGGATGCGCAACGCTAGTTTTGATAGTCGCTGATATTTTGCGGAGTTGTCTTTCCACCATTGTATAACATCAAAATATTCATCTATCAATATGTTTTCCATACAGTAGCGTGATACCTCTTCCCTTGCGCTTTCTGGTGTTGACGTCATAGAGCGCCTTAATAAATTTGGAAAAAAAAATCGCATTTCTTTATTGACTGAAGTACTTGCATTAAATGAACTATTTGTAGGATTTTCACTGGAGCTATTACTATGGGATATTTGTAAAATTGTAGAGACTAAATTCGGTGACAAAGGACTTGATAAAGGTGTTAAGTTGGTTGGAGAATCCGGCGTTGTACTTGGTAATATAGGAGAATTATTAATATTAATAATTAATTCAGAATTACTTTGTTCAGAGTTTTCAATTTCATTTATGCAGAACTCTTTTATTTCTTCCAAATCATTGCGTTGCTCAGAAATAGCTGGTGGATACAAAAAAAAAGCCGTTTTATGCCGTATATGCAAATTAGAAACCCAGGTCTCATCTACCTTTTTTAAAATATTTGTTTTCAAGGCGGAAATTGCTTGAAAATCATTTTCTTTAATTTCACAAATTTCTTTGAGACGGTTAATTGATGGTATAATAAAACAAATCGAAGGGAAACTACATCCTTGGAGTTTGTTGAAAATGATATCGAAACAGGCGCACAGTTCAACCAAGCACTGCAGAATTAAAATGTCTATATTTGACAGTCTGTTTGTTTCTGAGTTACCTGCTAGAATTTCATTTACTTGTATCCAGTTATCTGAAATAGATTTAAACATGGCATAATGAGAATTCCAACGTGTAGGGCAATGAGTTTTCAATGAGGTTTGCAGTAGATGTTGCAGACTTGCTTTTTTAAAATATTTCACAATTTTTTTACAAGAAGTAATAATTTCTGTTAGCTCTCCTGTACTTTCAATAGCAGAGTCCAAAATATTGGAAAATAAATGGCTTGAACAATTAAGCCTTGTGTAGTTCTCCAGAGCTTTCTTAACATTGCTTCCCCTGTCTGTTACGAAAACAATTTTTTTTAAATCCTCTACACCAAATTCACTAAGTAAATTTTGCAATTTACTATGCAAATTTTGCCCACTACTACGCATAAAATCCATGGATTTCATACCTAGGGCAATATTAAGCAACTCAAAATTCTTTTGAAAATGTAGAGTGGCGCATAAAAAATTTCTCTTTACGTAGTTGTCTTGCCAGAGATCAATGGTTACAGATGCTTCACCATTTTTTACTAATTTTGCAACCTTTGATTTTAGTTCCTTCTTCTTTTCTTGTGCAGTTTTCGTTATTCGACGTGAAAGTGTGGATGGATTAGGAAGCAAATCATTAACTTCGATGTTTGTGCCATAACGTGCCCCAATTTTTAAAAAAAAATTTACCATTTTCCGAAATCCTGTTCCTTCAACAGCAGTGAAGGGGCGACAATCCTCGATTACCTATGTTGTACAGGCATCAATAGCTTCCTGTCTATCCTCCTCACTCAACTTTTTGATAGATGTACTTGGTGTGGTTAAATTGAAGCACTTATGGCGATTTAAATTAGATGACTGTTTTCCATTATATTTAAATATTTTTTTACAGAAGCGACAGCATACAAAACCGTCTAAAATTTGTTCATCGTCCTTTAAAATTTGAGAAAAAATTGTCCATATTGGACTTTTGCCCTTACGTTTTTGAACTAATTGGAAAACTCCGGCTTTAATTTTTTCCTCAATCTCACTATTGTCATCCATTTCTTATATCTTATCAGCTTATAAAAATTCAGAAAATTATAATTTTTTTTTACTTTTCCTTAAATTTTTGCTATAAACTTACACTTTGTTTGCTTATTTATATTTTTATATTGTTATTTCTTTGTTAATGTCTAACAACTAATGCCTTTTCCCTATAAGACGAATGGTTTTAAGCCCTTCGCCTGTTTATATGAAATACAAAAACACTATATTTTCTTTCTGTTTTCCACGCAAACGAACATGTGTTACAGATACAGAAAATAAAACTGTAAATTTTGATGAGTGATAAAAATTACTTTTTACTTTTTTATAATTTACACAATACGTTTAAATTGAACACTATTTCTTTTTGGTATCTAGTTTTTGTGATCATAGGTTGATATTATTAGTAGAACATAAAAAAAATACGAAAATTATCAACAATGTAGTAACCACAAAAAATAATAACGGTAAGCCATTGTTGTTTTTTCTCACTTATACACAAGCAGCAAAAGTGAGGAGTTTTCTTCTTTTCTATCCTTAACAAAGTCATATTGACACAATTATATAAAAACAGTGGTGCAAGCATATACTTTTAATTAAATCAGCTTTTTGAGAGCAAATCCCACTTTGTCATTTGTAAAGTAAAAAATTGGCAAAATGCCGATAAATCGGCAAATCTGGCAACAGTGATGGCAACTGTCTATGCAAATTATGAATTTATAGTTGCATATGTTGGCACGAACGGACGTATTTCTGATGGTGTTTTAAAAATACTGATTTTGGAAGGCACTTTATAATAAATTATTGCCTATTCCACAACCAACTCTGTTGTCAAATAGCGACAAGAAATTGCCATAGGTTTTTGCTGGAGATAATGCTTGCGAAATGCAAGAAAATTTAATAAAACCATATCCTGGCAGCAATTTTACAAATAAGGAACGCTTTTTTAACTACAGATTGAGTAGAGCTCGGAGAATTGTGGAAAACGTTTTCGGAACTTTGGCATCAAGATTTGGCGTTCTACAAACAAAGTGGCGCCAGAAAAAGCTCAAACTATTGTTTTAGCATGCTGTTATCTGCATAATTCTCTACTTTAGAAGCAGTCATATACGTTTGAAGATCTAATAGACAAAGAATATACCTGTTCAGGTGATTTAGTTCAAGGAGCATGGCGAGAAAGCGTAAACCAGAATGCATTAGAATATACAAAAATAAGAAACTCTTCAAATAAAACGAAAGAAGTTCGTGACTCTTTCGCTGATTATTTTATAAATGAGGGTGCAGTGCCATTGCAAACAAAGTTTTTAAAATAATAATTGAATATGTACAGTGGTGGCCTTATAATTAGAAACTGGCAACATGTATGTTTGTTAATTTATTTTCAAAACTTTTGTTACTCACTTTAAGAGTAATAGAGATAAAAAGCAATTAAACAAATTAGCTTTATGTTTATAATAAAAAAAATTCACAGCATCAATATCATTTTTAAAAAAAATAGCTGAAAACAAAAAATATTTTTACAATCAGCTTAAAAATATCTTAATATATTCACATTTAATGGGCATATTATTTAATATTTTGTCGGATAAACCTTGTTTTGAACAACATCTGCAAGTCTTTTCAGCAAACTTTGTATCAAACGTTGACATGTTTGTACTGATATGTTTCGCCAGCTTTGTTGCACCAACATACATTTTCAATTGGGTTGAGATCAGGATTTTGGGGTGGCCAGTCCAGAACGCCAATATTTTGACCCGGAAGCGAACACTTCACTAACCTTGAAGTGTGTCATGCTGAAAAATTTAATTGACGGGCATACTCTCAAAGAAATAACGTCAGAAATATCCACACGGACAATAAGGAGGCGTTTGCAGGAGTCTGGACTTCGTGGGTGCATTGCGCAGCTGCTTTTAGCTAATTTTTTTACAAATTATAATGATGCTGTGAATTTTTTTATTATAAACATAAAGCTAATTTGTTTAATTGCTTTTTATCTATTAATTTTAAAGTGAGTAACAAAAGTTTTTAAAATAAATTAACCATCATACATGTTGCCAAGCCGTTTCTAATTATAAGGCCACTACTGTAAATATACATATATAAATGAAATTGAAATTACTTTAAAAAACCGTTTTTAATTTTTGTACAACTTTTATCATACTTACTATTGTGCTTTTTGAGGTGCAGGGCATTTCTACATCATTCAGGAACTGCGTTTCATCTACAACGGCTCCACTTCTATTGCATTCCGCCAATCTTTGTTTTTCGCGCAGACAATTTATGCAAAACATTTACTTTTTTTACATCTTCCAGTGTGGTGCAGGGATACTGCTCCTTGTAGAACTGGAGTAAAATTTCATATTGTTGTGTTTTTTCTTCTCTATTGCTATATTCCTACAGTCTTACGTTCCACAACGCTGGTAAACATTGGTATTTAGATATTAATTCAAATATAAATTTTTTTTCGTCTTTACACTTCTCCATGATGGCAAGAACTTTAACTTATTATTTTTAATAACTTTAACTTATTAAAAATAAAATAAAATATACCCTGTAGTAAATAAAATAGTCGGTTGATAAAAACGCAAATTATAAATTAACTATTTTGCAAATGACTACAAATTGGTTTAAATCTCATGCAGATATCAACCAAACATATTGCATAGAAACAAACGTCAGAATGAAATAAAAGCAAAAGAAGAAAATGTAAAAAAAATAAGAAAACAATAGAAGCATATCAGCAAATCAAATGTCAATCAAAATTAATAATTAAATTATAATAATTAAAAAAGTAAACATAAAAATTAAAGTAAAACAAATCTGTTACTATCAAATCTATACTTGTACTAGCAATATAGTTTAGCGAGATATAGAAGACAGAGTTAGAAAGCCTTTCGAACATTTATTTAAAAAAAGGGTGAAGCATTAATGTAGATTTAAACATTTTTTCTGATGAGTACAGTTTTATAGTTGTGAAACGATGATCAATTTGGATTTGAAAAATAAATTCGTTCTAGAAAGACCTTCTAAATATGTAAACGTGTGTGTGTGTAGTGAATCAAAAACTGAATAAATTTCTCTTTGTTTGCTACTTAAATTCCAGCAAAACATTTCTTTTATTATACATCAAAAAACTATTCCATGGAGAATATTTCGATGTAGAGCATCATACAGTCGATTTGAACTGATTGTAAAGTACTTATTTGTTTGATTATATTTAAATTGGTTAATGATAACTAATCGATGTGGACTATTTATTTCACATTGAAAGCCTAAACTAATTTAGTTTTCGTAGTTCAGTTAAAAATGCTAAAGTTAGCACTCAACTTATTCGTATTGCTGCATACAATTCAAGTGGTTCATAACAGAAAAGTGTGTATCAAACTATTTAGACGCCATTAAAAATAACTGAAATATTTAAATACATTCTTAGCTAAATGCATATTTTACAGGTGTCTGGTGTGAGGAATATGACAAGGAATTTATTGAAACTATGGAGTGTTTTATTTCAATGGGAAAACAAACAATGAATGCCGTATTGATCCTAAAAAAGGATTTAACCCGCATTAAAGATCAATATCGATTTCTAGTGAACCTGAAGCAAAAAAACGATACATATCTATCATTAGATTTAAATATTTGCGAAGCTTTGAGTTCGTCATTTTCCCACTTTGTTACACGTCTCGCCTTGGAAGAAATTCATCGCGTTAGTAATTTTCCGTATGAGTGTCCATTGAAAAAAGTAAAAATTATTACAAAGGAATTATTGAATTGTTCTTATTATTGTTTGTTATTTTAATTTCAGAATTTCCGGTATGTTATTAACAACTTCACGATCAACACAAAATTTCTACCCTCCTTTACGCCTGACCTCAAGTGGTATTCAAGTTCTGATTTTTATGTTAAGCAGAGAAAAATCTTAACATTTGATTCTTATGGTGTAGTGGATCATAAATTCAAAAGAAATGGATAAGCATTATTAAATTTAATTATAAGTTCGAAGAAGTTATCGGAAATATATCGAAATTGAGATTGCAACTTCAAAGATCAACTGTGGTGTTTTAATTTTAACTTCGAAGTTCGAACACATGATTAAGAAATATTGAAAATATTTTGTGGACTTTTCAAGAACGCGTACTTCTTCTTTTTCGCTGAAAGAGATTCGAATGTGGAACTTATGCCCGTATTTAGATTGGAATTAATTTAAACCAGATTGTGGTTAAAATAAGTTTCAAATTGAATTTTAAATAAAACGCAATTGTTTCAGATTAAGTTAACACAAGTTAAGTAATTACAAACGCTTTCAGCAATTAAGATAAACAGCGTGATTAGCAAATTATTATACGAGGGCGATCCCATAACTAGACTAAATTTCTTTTATACTGCTGTTTACTTATGATTGAATTTTTCTCCTCCATTTATGAACTGGGCATCAGTTCTCCTCCATTTATGAACTGGGCATCGTATCGTTAGTTTTCCTTCTAAGAGTATGGCTGATCCAAATAAATTTTCTTTGGCTTACATCCATGATTGTTTATAAACCGTAGACCCTCCAGTTCATTTATTTATTAATATTAAGTTAATCTCTTTAAAATACGTAATCGTTTTGAATTTGGAAGAGAAAATACTGCTTGAGAAATCCGCTATGTATGTATGGTACAGTGAGTTAAAAGAGTCAAAATGTGAGCTACAACAAAAAAAAAACTAATACATGGTGTTCACGCTGGCCACCCTACTTTTAAGCTTAGATTTAAGATTTCTTAAAGTGTATAAACCACCCCTGTATTAGTATAAATTAATTGTGAATTATTATAATGTAAACGAAAAGAGATCACTACTCGATCCACCCCCGAAGCTAAAGGTACGTTTTGTTGTACTAAATAAATAATAATTGGATTATTTTAACTAATATCTTTGTTTATTATTTACCCGCATTCTCGCGAAATATTTTATTTTATTGCTCTACCCCAATTCCCCCCGAAACATTTGGTCCAATCGAGCCGGATCATCGCCTTAAATAAAATAAAATATTTGCGAGACTCTATTTACAGATTGTCTCGAAGATCGCCATACTGGTTATTTTTTGTTGGATTAATCACACCCTTGCCTCCGCTGCATATAATTTCGTAATATAATTTGGTAATTATTTTGCAAGGTATGTAAAATATATTTTTTTTGTGTGGTGCGAAATAATTTATTTATTTGAAAAGAATATAATAGTGCAGTGAAAGTGTAAGAATATAAGAAAAGAAAAACATAAAAAGTAAACAAACGAAAAATACACAAACAACACAGTGTATTAATATAGTCGTATTGTTGTTGTTGCATACTCTTTTATAAACAGTTGGAAGTTTGTCACAAATTAAGGTGACCGCTGTTTTTGTTGAATATATTGTGCTTTTGTTGCGATGTTTGTGAATCTTATATTCTTACGCTAATATAAATCGAAATATACATATATTTTTAATATTTTTAATTAATCGTGTTATTTTTATCATCGTTATTATTTTTTTTAAAATTAGTATTGCAATTTTTTTTGGCATATACATATATATACATATATTTTAAATATATCGACTTATATTTAAATTTTTCGACTACTTTTTGAATTTTGTTTCGAAAGTTTTCGCAAACCCTTTTTTCGTACCGTTTTAAACGTTATCGCGAATCTTTCTTTAAATTTTGTACTTGGAAGTGATATTTTCATTTTCGGTTTTTTTTGCGATACCCCCTATTTTTTGAGTTTTTCTTAATTAAAATTTATTTTCGAACCATTTTTGGATTATTTCTCTATAAATCAATTATAAAACCTGAATTTTGATAGCAAAAATGGCCGCGTTAAGAAATTTAAATAGAAATTATAACCGCTTAAGCGATTTGGAAAGCTTTATTCAGGCTATTCCACGAGAGGAACATTCGGTTCACTCTCTAGGTGTTCATCGGCAGGAGTTGACCCGTTTGTGGGAAGTCTTTCGTGACAGTTACGAAGACTTATTGGAAAATGCCGAAGACACCAAAGTCTCAACAAAGGACACGAAGGCCAAATATATGTCCGGATATACCTTGTATTTTCAATCTGCCTCGTTTATTGACGGACTGATTGACAGCCTTAAGAGTAAGGCCGCGAACCCAGTTGTGAACACCGTCCCCATTCACCTTCCCCCATGTGACACCCCAACCTTTTCTGGCGATTATGCGTCATGGCCAACATTCCGAGATATGTTTTCGGCCATTTACGGAACTAACCCCCACATTAGTAACATCCAAAGGATGTATTATCTTTTGCAAAAGACGGAAGGTGAGGCGAGGGACATTATTCGAACGTGCCCCATGACGAATGATGGTTTCGACATGGCTTGGCAGAATCTCGTAGATCGTTACGAGAATAAAAGAGTATTGGTCAATTCTCAATTGAAAACTCTTTTCAACCTCCCTTCCATATCCAAGGAATCTGGCCCTTCCATTAAAGGTCTGCAACGGACAATTAATGACTGCATAACGAACTTGTCGTTGTTGGGCTTAGAAACGAAAAATTGGGACATAATTTTTGTGTACATTTGCTCCACGAAACTCCCCGAACACACCCTAGGTCTTTGGGAGCAATCTCAAGGGCCTTGCTCAGACCTACCCAAGTGGAGCA
Organism: Sarcophaga rosellei; assembly: GCA_930367235.1. Lineage (NCBI taxonomy): Eukaryota > Metazoa > Arthropoda > Insecta > Diptera > Sarcophagidae > Sarcophaga > Sarcophaga rosellei. The sequence continues at coordinate 49,650,980 of OV884019.1, read as the reverse complement.
AAATGGATGAATTCCTAACTGCCAGATATCGAACTCTGGAATCAGTCTCGGACATTATCGGCAGCCATAATTTTACCCAATCTGCATTTCGAAATGATACCCAAGGCATTTCTCATAGCCCCCGAAAATTCAGACCTTATGAGACTGTTGCTACGAAATTATCCCAAGGAAAGTGTCCGATTTGTAGTCAGAACCACCCTATTCGTTTATGTTCAGATTTTCTAAGAATGTCGGTTAGTGAACGCATGTTATCTGTTCGAGATCATAAGTGTTGCACGAATTGTTTGGCCGTTTCTCATGAGTTCAAAAGATGCCAGAGCTCAAATGTTTGCTATATTTGCAAACAAAAACATCATTCGCTACTTCATCGTACCGAATCTTCCCCCCGGGAGGAACCGAGGACTGGAACTTACCCCGCTAACCCTTCTACCCCATATAGTTCTCCAGATATCCCTCGACCTTCTCCTGCACAATGGCGAAATGAAGTGGATAATGGCGCATCTACATCCGCTGCTGCTCGATCTTTTCAAAACTTCGCCACCCGTCTACAGTCCACCCCGTCTTCAACAGTTCTGCTAGGAACTGCCCAAGTAAACATAGAATTGGATCATGCGAGGTTTTCTGCGAGAGCTCTGATAGACCCAGCGTCTCAAGCTACTTTCATCTCTCGAAAACTGCAACGGAAGCTAGATCTTCCAACCTATTCGGCACCTGCTGCCACTGTGGTGGGCCTTAATGGCGCAGTGGTAGCAAACTCAACAAAAGTTTGTACTATTTCGCTAGGATCTCCTATTGATCCCTCGTTTAAATTGACCACGGAAGCGTATGTTGTTGAAAAGCTCACTGGTCAATTACCCACATGTTCGTTAGCGAAGTATGCTGATTTTGATGCACCCGAACTTCCGTTAACAGAATTTAAGTATGCCCACATGGATTTGCTATTAGGTGGAGATGTATACTCCCAGATAATGCTTTCTGGAGTTCGAAAAGACCCCATAAACCCTTTGATTGCCCAACAAACCGTTTTCGGTTGGGTTGTGTCTGGCAAAATACGTCAGTCAAATTCTTTTCCCTCTACGTCCAAATCCCCTACGGAGTTGAGTCCTAGACCCTCTCGTAAAGGTGAATTTGCTCAAAATTTGAGATCCGATTGCTACCGAGCCCCGAAATTGAAACCTAAATCGAGGAAGTTATTGGGGAATACCATTCCCTCCTCCTCCCTCATTCTCCTCCTAACCCAGTTACTCTTTACCCCATCAAATCGTTATTAAATCACATCATTTGTCTTTTCCTTTGCACTAGATTCCGAATTTTTGAAATTGTCAGACGCCAGCACCGCTAAAACTCTGGGTTTCCGTTGGAATGCGAGCATTGAAACACTTCTCTTCAAGCCAGCTCCAACGCCCTGTTTCTCTATAGTCACAAACCGTTCTGTCTTGTATCAGATAGCCAAAGCTATTTGACCCCGTTGGGTGAGTGGCACCTAACATCGTAGTTGCTAAGATTATTTTATGCGACAAATTTGCAAAGGCAGAACAAATTGGGACTAATGTTGGAACCCATGAAGTTTAACAGATGGCTTGAGTTTGTCGATGATTACTCGTACATCGACAGGATTAAAATCCCCCGTTGGGTTAATTTTAACCCTCAGCGTGAACTACTTCATGCAAGTTGTGATGCTTCTGAGAAAGCATATGAGGTCATTCTGTATAGTAGAGTCCTAACCCCGTCTGGTGAATTTGTCACCCACTTGCTTGTTGCCAAAACAAAGTTCCGCCTGTATAAGTGTAAACTTTACCCCGTATAGAGCTTTGCTGTGCAACTCTGTTGGCAAAAATGGTATTTTCACTTTGTAAGAAGCTGAATCTTACCAGATCGAAAGCCATTGTGGGACAGATTCGACTATCGTTCTGTCCTGGTTTCAAAAACCCCCGTGCCATTGGGCAACTTTTGCGGCAAATCGAGTATCGTTTATCGTGGACCAGGTAGGCACTGACAATTGGAATCACGTGGAATCTCGACATAAAGTTAACACTCTAATGACCTCGGAAAACCTGTCAAGGAGACTTAGTTGATGATGATGTTATTGCCCTTTCTAATGACAATTCATCCCCTGACAATTGAAAACTAAACTGAATCGAACGGGTTTATTGGTCCTGATTCGAAAGTGCGAGTTTCCGGTGTTCGATTCGCCAATGGCATTCTAACACGACCGATTAGGAAGCTCGCGCTGCTCCCTAGTCAAGAATAGAACTAATTCGTTTTCTTTTTTTCTTGTTTGCGTGTTCGTCGTTTTCATTTACAGATCACCTAATACCCCGTGGGCTATCTGTCGAACGCCCTACTAACGACAACCTCGACATTATTATTGTTGATCCCAGCCCAAGAAGAAGAGCACAACCCACAACCAAGCTCTCATGTCCAGTACCAGCTAAAACTATATTTCTTTATTATATCAGAATTATTTTACTTTTATGCGCACATAATATTGTAATATAAACCTACATACATATATATCCTGAATTGTAATTTTTTGATCTCTGGCCAGGTGATTTCTCGATCCTCTTGTTGCAATGTTGCAAGGGGGGCGGGATGTTCACGCTGGCCACTGTAGTGGAAACTTAATTAAAGATAAGTTTTGTTTTGTTATAAGTGCGGCTCGATACGCACTGTTTGACTTTTGTTTATTGATTGATTTCTTGAGGGAAAATATCCCTTCTTTTATACTAATTATTGGCTGATTCAGCATTTCCAAATCAGTCCCTTAATTCTAATACATTTCAATATTTACTTAATGCTATTATATAGGTTTGTACTTATGTTCTACAATATTACATTTGTTTGTGTGTATAATTATTACTTAATGCTATTATATAGGTTTGTACTTATGTTCTACAATATTACATTTGTTTGTGTGTATAATTATTACGGCACAAGTGGGAGCAATATGACGCGCGCCTATGGTTGCTATACAACAGTCATAATTCCCACGGTAAAGTGTGAAGAGTCACACACGATCACAAGAACCGTAATACAACAACAACATACATTGTCCACACAATACGAAAACCAATGCGCCAGCGAACCGTCAATGAAATATCAAATGATCGTCGCATGTGCGCCTTACTATTGCGCTGTAGCGACGGTCAGCAACATTGTGTCAAGTGGCCGCTGCTCATATGCAATTGGATATTCTTTTGCTCGTGTACATTGTGTGAAAATAAAACATGAAATGTTGTGTTAGTACTGACGACTGTATAATCATGCTACACCTCCACCCTTTACAAGAATGTTCATATAACTTTTGTTCTATGGACATTCTTTTACACAACACAATACAATGATTTTACATCTATTTCTAATTTATATTAGTAAACTTAATTATTAATTAATGTTAATCTTAATTTAAAGTAATACAATTTTAATATTATTTCTTATTTTAATTTTAATATTTATTTTATTTTTAATAAATGTTTAGTGATAAATTCACTTAGTTAAAAAAAAATGTATCTTAAAGAATATTATTTCACTTTTCTGGCCAGTTTAGTGCTATTGTTAAAACTATTTGTTATATATCTTAAGTCTATTCTTATGAACTACTTGTTCTTTATTATTTTTCTTATCAACTATAGTTACATTATTTCTTAAATCTATGTCTTTAATTTTGTATGGACCTTTAATGATTCCTCTAGTTTATGTCCTATATTATTCCTAAGTAAAACTAAATCTCCTATTTTAAAATTATAATCTAATATATCCTTATCATAGTTATTCTTTTGCTTTATTTTATTCATTTCTAATAAACGTTTTGCTCTCTTAAGTGCAATTTCTAATCTAAATGTTGCTTCTTTTGCATAGTTATCTACATTGTATAGTGGTGTAATTGTGTCTACCTCATTGAAATCTTTGAAACTGTTTGGTATTTTGCTAAAAATCAATTCAAAAGGACAGTAATTATGTACAGTTGATGGTGTTGTATTAAAGCAATATGTAAAATACTTAAGCCATTCATCCCAGTCGTCCTTATCTACTGATATGTACGAGCGTACGTATTCATTAAAAGTTCTATGACTTCTTTCTATCGTACCTAAGGTCTGGTGATGATGAGCTGTTGATGTTAGTTTCTCGATCTTCAACAGAGTGCACAATTCGTTTAATATTGAGTTTTTGTATTCTGTACCCATGTCCGTAATGAACGTCTTCATCGGGCATAGGTAAGTATAAAATTCTCAAATATCGCTTTTGCGATAGTTTTTGCTGATTTGTCCGGTATTGGTATCGTTACTAGGTATTTAGTCAAGTCGCATATTAGCGTGACTGCGTACTCATTTCCATGTATTGATCTTGGAAATGGTCCAATTGTGTCTACATACACCGTATCAAACGGTTTGTTAGGTGTCTCTGTTATTGTCATTGGACCTTTAACATGTTTGGTAGATTTCGCTATCTGACATTTGTGACATGCTTTTACATATTTAGCTATGTCTTTTGTCATGTTTCTCCAGTAGTAGTATCTTTTTATCTTTTCAGCGGTTCTGTATATCCCGCAATGACCTCCTTCAATGGGGTCATCATGATATTTCAGCATAATATCAAGAATTGCCTTAGCATTCTTTCTTTCGATTACAGTTACTCTGTTTAATAGCGCTATTTTAATTTTTCTTAATATTTTATTGCCCGTGTCTTTAAAATCATTTATTGAGATAGATTCGAAAATCTTCTCACTAGGTGCTACTTGTAATTTATTGATATTCAGGTTACCGGCCACTTTTTCAAGCCTAGAGAAAAATTGTCCTAAGTCAAATCTCTCTGAAGTAAACGTATCATTCATTGTTATGCTAGCTAATATTGATTTTCCTTTCTTTATGTAGCATTTGTTAGGAAAAATCTTTAATTTATAAAACTTTCTGACGTCATTATTCTTAATTGGTATATATATTTTGGGCTCATCTACGCTATCTTTTTTATGCTGATTATTTATTTCGCTACTGGTTTTTTGTTTAGTCATCGATCTTGTCGAGACTCTTAATACGCACGATACCTTTTTATTTATGTTTTTGAAGTCCTCAATTGTAATTCGCGACAATGCGTCCGCGACATAGTTATCCTTTCCATTCAAAGTCCATCTTTCTCTTATTAACCTAGTCAAATTTTCTAACAATATTCAAGGTCCATTTACATATATTAATTTTAGAATCTATTTCTTAACAATTACTTTAAAATGCAAAACAAACATTTCACAATATCATATGAATTTACATATCAAATCAAATTAAAAATTTTATTAAATAACACCCTTTTGGGTTCTTATTCTTATATAAATTAAAAAAAAAATCTATAAAAACCATTTTTTTTTTTATAACTTTTGTGTTATTAATTCTTTAGGTTTTATTCTAGAGGATTCTTACAATATAAATTTATTATATTTTTCTTATTCAATTTATTATATTTTTCTTATAATATACATATTTAGTAATCAAATTTATTATAATTAAAATTTATAAAAAAATATTTTTTTTTTAAATGTTTGCCAAGAGCGGTTAACGCTTTCTGGCCTATGGGGCGGCTGAACGCCCCACGTTTTAAGCTAAACTAATTTTTTTTTTTTTACCATTTTGCTTCACTTTTCCTCCTTTTTCATGTGGTGTAGTTAATCAATTTGATCCTCCTTTCATTGTTGCATCTGCTGAGGCGTTTATGATGAGTTTACTTGCAGGTAGTTTTGTAATAGTTGACGATTCTCTTGGCACCATTCGGCAAAATCTTACACTGGCCAGACTCCTTCGGGATCATATTATCCTCAATATGAATGGCAAAATCAAGTAGTAAATTCCACGTCATGAGGACTGTCTCTTGGCCAGACAGTGTCTTCCTTCTACGCTGCTGACGGATCGTTTCGGCTGATCCGCCAGGCCAAGATTTTATGGGTGCAACAAGTGTCGCACTCCTCTGCCTCTTGGGTGCTTTTTATCTAGAGCACTCCAAGAACTGGCAGGATCGCCATGTAGTGGAAACTTAATTAAAGATAAGTTTTGTTTTGTTATAAGTGCGGCTCGATACGCACTGTTTGACTTTTGTTTATTGATTGATTTCTTGAGGGAAAATATCCCTTCTTTTATACTAATTATTGGCTGATTCAGCATTTCCAAATCAGTCCCTTAATTCTAATACATTTCAATATTTACTTAATGCTATTATATAGGTTTGTACTTATGTTCTACAATATTACATTTGTTTGTGTGTATAATTATTACTTAATGCTATTATATAGGTTTGTACTTATGTTCTACAATATTACATTTGTTTGTGTGTATAATTATTACGGCACAAGTGGGAGCAATATGACGCGCGCCTATGGTTGCTATACAACAGTCATAATTCCCACGGTAAAGTGTGAAGAGTCACACACGATTACAAGAACCGTAATACAACAACAACATACATTGTCCACACAATACGAAAACCAATGCGCCAGCGAACCGTCAATGAAATATCAAATGATCGTCGCATGTGCGCCTTACTATTGCGCTGTAGCGACGGTCAGCAACATTGTGTCAAGTGGCCGCTGCTCATATGCAATTGGATATTCTTTTGCTCGTGTACATTGTGTGAAAATAAAACATGAAATGTTGTGTTAGTACTGACGACTGTATAATCATGCTACACCACCCTACTTTTAAGCTTAGATTTAAGATTTCTTAAAGTGTATAAACCACCCCTGTATTAGTATAAATTAATTGTGAATTATTATAATGTAAACGAAAAGAGATCACTACTCGATCCACCCCCGAAGCTAAAGGTACGTTTTGTTGTACTAAATAAATAATAATTGGATTATTTTAACTAATATCTTTGTTTATTATTTACCCGCATTCTCGCGAAATATTTTATTTTATTGCTCTACCCCAATTCCCCCCGAAACACATGGGGAATATTTCGTTGTAGAGCATCATACAGTCGATTTGAACTGAACTTATTTTATTAATGACACTTTAATTGGTTAATGATAACTAATCGATGTAAACTATTTATTTCGTATTGAAAGCCTAAACTAATTTAGTATTCGTAGTTCAGTTTAAAATGCTGAATTTAGCACTCAACTTGTTCCTGTTGTTGCAAACAATTCAAGTGGTCCATAACATAAACGTTTCTATTAAACAATATAGGCGCTATCACAAATAACTGAATTAAATGAAATGTATCTTTAGCTAAATGCCCATTTCACAAGTGTCTGGTGTAAGGAATATGACAAGGAATTTATTGAAACTATGGAGTGTTTTATTTCAATGGATTCAATGGGAAAACAAACAATGAATGCCGTATTGATCCTAAAAAAGGATTTAACCCGCATTAAAGATCAATATCGATTTCTAGTGAACCTGAAGCAAAAAAACGATACATATCTATCATTAGATTTAAATATTTGCGAAGCTTTGAGTTCGTCATTTTCCCACTTTGTTACACGTCTCGCCTTGGAAGAAATTCATCGCGTTAGTAATTTTCCGTATGAGTGTCCATTGAAAAAAGTAAAAATTATTACAAAGGAATTATTGAATTGTTCTTATTATTGTTTGTTATTTTAATTTCAGAATTTCCGGTATGTTATTAACAACTTCACGATCAACACAAAATTTCTACCCTCCTTTACGCCTGACCTCAAGTGGTATTCAAGTTCTGATTTTTATGTTAAGCAGAGAAAAATCTTAACATTTGATTCTTATGGTGTAGTGGATCATAAATTCAAAAGAAATGGATAAGCATTATTAAATTTAATTATAAGTTCGAAGAAGTTATCGGAAATATATCGAAATTGAGATTGCAACTTCAAAGATCAACTGTGGTGTTTTAATTTTAACTTCGAAGTTCGAACACATGATTAAGAAATATTGAAAATATTTTGTGGACTTTTCAAGAACGCGTACTTCTTCTTTTTCGCTGAAAGAGATTCGAATGTGGAACTTATGCCCGTATTTAGATTGGAATTAATTTAAACCAGATTGTGGTTAAAATAAGTTTCAAATTGAATTTTAAATAAAACGCAATTGTTTCAGATTAAGTTAACACAAGTTAAGTAATTACAAACGCTTTCAGCAATTAAGATAAACAGCGTGATTAGCAAATTATTATACGAGGGCGATCCCATAACTAGACTAAATTTCTTTTATACTGCTGTTTACTTATGATTGAATTTTTCTCCTCCATTTATGAACTGGGCATCATGTTCTCCTCCATTTATGAACTGGGCATCGTATCGTTAGTTTTCCTTCTAAGAGTATGGCTGATCCAAATAAATTTTCTTTGGCTTACATCCATGATTGTTTATAAACCGTAGACCCTCCAGTTCATTTATTTATTAATATTAAGTTAATCTCTCTAAAATACGTAATCGTTTTGAATTTGGAAGAGAAAATACTGCTTGGGAAATCCGCTATGTATGTATGGTACAGTGAGTTAAAAGAGTCAAAATGTGAGCTACAACAAAAAAAAAAACTAATACATGGGGAATATTTCGTTGTAGAGCATCATACAGTCGATTTGAACTGAACTTATTTTATTAATGACACTTTAATTGGTTAATGATAACTAATCGATGTAAACTATTTATTTCGTATTGAAAGCCTAAACTAATTTAGTATTCGTAGTTCAGTTTAAAATGCTGAATTTAGCACTCAACTTGTTCCTGTTGTTGCAAACAATTCAAGTGGTCCATAACATAAAGGTTTCTATTAAACAATATAGGCGCTATCACAAATAACTGAATTAAATGAAATGTATCTTTAGCTAAATGCCCATTTCACAAGTGTCTGGTGTAAGGAATATGACAAGGAATATGTCGAAACTATGGAATGTTTTATTTCAACGGATCCAGCGGGCAAACAAACAATGAATGCCGTATTGGTCCTAAGAAAGGATTTAACACGCATTGAAAATAAATATCGACTTCTAGTGGTCTTAAAGCAAACAAACGGTACATACCTATCGTTAGATTTAAATATTTGCGAGGCTTTGAGTTCGTCATTTACCAATGTTGTTACACGTCTTATCTCGCAAGAAATACATCGCGTTAGTAATTTGCCATATGAGTGTCCATTGAAAAAAGTACTCAATTGCAGTGAAATTATTGAATTGTTCTTATTATTGTTTGTTATTTTAATTTCAGAATTTCCGGTACGTTATTAACAACTTCACGATCAACACAAAATTTCTACCCTCCTTTACGCCTGACCTCAAGTGGTATTCAAATTCTGATTTTTATGTTAAGCAGAGAAAAATCTTAACATTTGATTCTTATGGTGTAGTGGATCGGGAATTAATATTGTTCAATTTAGTAATAAACTTGAAAAAAGTTATCCGAAATATATCGAAATTGAGTCAACTGTGTTGTTTTAAATTTAATTTTGTTTTTAATAAGAGAACAAAAGTCCTCGGATACATTATTAAGGAATATTAAAAAATTTTTGTGAATTTTACAGATACGCGTACTTTTTCTTTTTCGCTCAAAAGATATTCGAATGTGGAACTTAAGCCAGTATCCAGATTGTAATTATGTAATTGAAACTGGTTTGTGGTTAAAAATAGTTTTAAATAGAATTAAAAAAAACGCGATAGTTTCGGATCAAAGCACACAAGTTAAGTAATTAAAAAGTTTTCAGCAATAAAGATAAACAGTATATTTAATAAATTATTTTATGAGGGCGGTACAAAAATTAGACAATCTGAATGAATAAAATTTCTAAACTACGTATACGTACTATATCGATTTGTTTTAAATAATAATTTATATGGGAACTATATATAGTCACTCAATTAATTAATTCGAACTAAACTAACCATTTTGACGCCATAAGTTTCTAAGAAAGCATTCGTCAATGTCAAAAAACCTAAGGTAAATATTTATTTGCAGTGATTCTGCAACTGTTTGCATAAAATTTACTGCAATCGTTTCAGTATTCACACAAAACACTGCCACGATGCCGTTATTGGATTATAATTTGGTCATGAGAAGATAAACGCAAAGTGACTGATTTGTTGGCTAACAATAAAATAAAGGCAGAGTGAAAATCTGTCAATTGACGGTTTGATGATATGATATGAAATACATATGCAAACTTTAAACTTTATGCACTTTAAAATTAAGTTTTAAAATAATTTATATTTCTCTGATTTATTTAAAATTTTTGAAAGTTTGTTGAGCGGCATTTAACAACTGATTTTGATAGTCATGCAATCATGCTATATAATTTACAAAGCGTCACGCCATAAATCCAAAAATTATTTAAAACTAAATGTTTTAACGAATGTTAATAAAAAAAATTAAACTTTAAATTTAAAGAAGTTTGAAATTAAATAAACTTATCGATATCACTTCAAAATATAAAACACTTACCCAATTCACAAAATGTTATAGTTGTCGTAGATCGGTAGAAACTATGACAAACTACAACTATTGTACATAATGTTGTTGGTAATTTCCATGTCAAAAACTACTACAACATGTACGACAATTTTTCCTATGTTTCCGAAATGTCGTAAATTTTTTATTCAAAAAATTTTATAACACTGGATAACATCTACAACAATATTTAAGACAAGGTGTTCACAAAATGAAATGCCATTTAACTATAATCTACAACAATATAACATTTTGTGAATTGGGTAACTGTATTTGAACGATTCAGATTATAATAGTCGTACATTAGAATGGCAGCGGGTTGAGATGCAAAAATCTCATTGGACTTGTCAGCCGGTATATTCAGACAATGATTAACTTTCGCTTCCAAATTATCCAGGCAAACAAACAAACAGGTAGACAATAACGACAGATTCTGAATTCTTTGTTTCTATTTTCTGTACCAGTTCATTATTCTTCAAACTTTCACTTGATTCTGCTTGCGATATATAACCGGAAGGAAGATTTACTTCCATAATTACCATATTGGTGGCGTTGAATTCGGACAGATCTGGTTGGAAAGTGAAACAAACTTCCAAATTTATTTCTTCGGAATTATTAAAAATAACTTTGGGTTTTATATTGAAATAACGGTGTTCATTTGTATCAATGCTATTATATTGATGCTTCATTTGGACTAGGCAGTTACCATTACCCTCCATATCAAAACTAACATGGCGAGTAGATGGTGGCAGCAAAAAAATGTAACGTTTGTTTTATACCATTTTATAAATTAAAAATTTTAGTTACCTCTTCCTCTTGGAAAACATAAATATTATCTGAGTCCACTGTGAATTCACCAGTTTTTATTACGTTCTTCCCCTCATTCAAAGCCTTATAAGATAATCTCAAATTGATATTCTTGAAATCTTTATATTTTTCCGAAAACTTAACTAAAGCTTCCATGCCCACCACTGTGTCATGGGACGATGAAAATCCCACATTAGCATTAGGTTGTTCAATTAACCATTTAAGTATGGGGGTATGATCACCCGGAGTTTCTAGTAAACACATGGCTGCGTAGGCTGTAATTTCGATATCATTCGATGGATTAACATCATTACCAGACCACCATTTAAGACCATTCTCTTGTCTGCCATAGGTTTTTAGGTGATCGATAACAGTGTCGGCATTATTATGTTTGACACGTTTAAATACCGTTGCTACTATGGCCAGGACATAGACGTCGTTTATGCTCTCCATATTTGCATTCAGAAATTCTATGCCCTTCTGAATGACTTCTTTATGTTTCAGCATAATTCTAAAACAAAAATATAAAATAAATTACCCAATTCACAAAATGTTACAGATGTCGTACATCGGTAGAAACTATGACAAACTACAACTATTGTACATAATGTTGTTGGTAATTTCTATGTCAAAAACTACTACGACATGTACGACAATTTTTCCTATGTTTCCGAAATGTCATATCAATACACCAGAGTTGGAAAACTTGGTTTCATTTTACTAGTTTTATTTTTCAAATGTATTTTAAAAATTGTTTGAATAAATCATTAGCTAAAACAATTACCCTATTCACAAAATGTTATATTGTTGTAGATTATAGTTAAATGGCATTTCATTTTGTGAACACCTTGTCGTAAATATTGTTGTAGATGTTATCCAGTGTTATCAAATTTTTTTCTGGTGTATTGATACGACATTTCGGAAACATAGGAAAAATTGTCGTACATGTTGTAGTAGTTTTTGACATGGAAATTACCAACAACATTATGTACAATAGTTGTGGTTTGTCATAGTTTCTACCGATCTACGACAACTATAACATTTTGTGAATTGGGTAAATAAAATATGGCTAATTATGCATATTAGTAAAAATTAATTTTAGATTTACAAAGTTAAATATCATCACAAATTCCAAATAACGATGCTACCTTACGGGTAGATGCTCCATTGCCAGAAACACCAAGACGAAAAAACACAATTTTTAGCTGAAGTTTGACTGGAAATTGTACCAATATGCCTTTTGTTTGAAAAACTTCATCGTGTTTGACTAAGTTGAATAGATGTTCAAGTTGCCGAGGTTGTAAGCAAACCATTTGGCTAAAGCGGTTGTCGTCGAAGTTTATCAAAACTTTTTGATTCCAAGTTGTAGATTTTGGCAAGCCAATATGAACCAGGGATGATAAATGACACCAATGAAATGGTAACAAAAAACTTTAAAAAAGTACTTTTCGGGTTGAAAAAGTATCAAATTTTGAATTATTCATATTTTTACACAAATTTTCCTTCTTTTCATATTATATTAAAGTAACATAACAATTCATGCGAACAAACAAAGTATAAACATTTAAACCAAAAATAAACAAAACATTTCATTTAAGTATATAAAAATGAGGTACATTTTAAAGAGATCAATACACTCCCCGAAATATTTATAAGACCAAACGTATTTCTCGAAAACCTTAAAATCTTTTAGACCAATTCGTACCATTTTTGGGTTAAATATAACTAACTATAATATAAATCTTTTTATGTAAAAAAAATATTTTTTTCTTTGTTTAATAAAAGGATAGCACAAAATGAATTTCATTTTCAAACGAAAAAATTATAAGACCAAAATTAAATAATATTCACCTAAAGCTAAAATAACAATGATATAAAACAACTACTGAGTAATTTTTGTATTTATTAGTAATTAGTGTGTGCACCGTGATTAATAACGACTTCCTGAAGTCGACGGGGCATAGAATTTATTAAATTTTCAATGCAATTTTGACCAATCCTACTCCATTCTCTTATGATGGCACTTTTTGAGCATTTACATCCTTATACTGAGTGTTATTATTGAAAACTTGGTCCGATAGTATTGCCCATAAATTTCTTATCGGATTCAGATCTGGACTACATGCCGGCCAATTCAAAACTGGTATGTTTCTGGAGGACAGAAATGATTTTGTTGCTTTTGATTTATGGATTGCGGCGTTATCCTGCTGAAATATCCAATTGTTGCCTAACGAATCATCCCCAAAATTAATTAAAACGTCATCTAATAATTCAATATACTTCTCGCTATTCATTTTAGTTGATATAAAACATTTGTTTTATATCCTATTTAGGAGTCCTTTCCGTAGTCGAAATCCCAGCCCAAACCATTACGGTGCCTCCACCGAAATTTCGCGACATTCGTTGAAGTTTTTCAACGTTATCAGTTATTTTTCCTGATGAAAAAAAGTTGATTTAGATGGTCCAGATGGTTTCCAAAAATATTGAATGGATTCACGTAAAAAAATCAACGAATGTCGCGAAATTTCGGTGGAGGCACCGTAACGGTTTGGGCTGGGATTTCGACTACGGAAAGGACTCCTATTTGTTTTATATCAACTAAAATGAATAGCGAGAAGTATATTGAATTATTAGATGACGTTTTAATTAATGTTGGGGATGATTCGTTAGGCAATAATTGGATATTTCAGCAGGATAACGCCGCAATCCATAAATCAAAAGCAACAAAATCATTTCTGTCCTCCAGAAACATACCAGTTTTGAATTGGCCGGCATGTAGTCCAGATCTAAATCCGATAAGAAATTTATGGGCAATACTATCGGACCAAGTTTTCAATAATAACACTCAGTATAAGGATGTAAATGCTCAAAAAGTGCCATCATAAGAGAATGGAGTAGGATTGGTCACAATTGCATTGAAAATTTAATAAATTCTATGCCCCGTCGACTTCAGGAAGTCGTTATTAATCACGGTGCACACACTAATTACTAATAAATACAAAAATTACTCAGTAGTTGTTTTTTATCATTGTTATTTTAGCTTTAGGTGAATTTTATTTAATTTTGGTCTTACAATTTTTTCGTTTGAAAATGAAATTCATTTTGTGCTATCCTTTTATTAAACAAAGAAAAAAATATTTTTTTTAAATAAAAAGATTTATATTATAGTTAGTTATATTTAACCCAAAAATGGTACGAATTGGTCTAAAAGATTTTAAGTTTTTCGAGAAATACGTTTGTTCTTATAAATATTTCGGGGAGTGTATTATAAAACATCTTTAATGTTTTTATTTTAGTTTTGATAACATGTAAGCATAACAATTCATGCGAACAAAAAAGAATAATAATATATTAAAAACTATATTAAAGAATATAAAAATTAGGTACATTTTTAGGAGATCGGTATTAAAAATCATTTTTAATGACTTTATTTTTGTTTGGATAACATTTTATTGTTAATTTTAATATTGTAACAACAAGAATCTGTCGACTTTAATAAATCTTTCGTTTGTATTAAACTAGATACGGTTGAAACATGGGTTACCATATCACATTCTCATTTGAGAAAGTGAAATTTAGGTAAGTTAAGAAAAAGTATCAAGTATATCACGGTGGTACCGAGGTACTTGGAAGCGTCAGAAAGTATCAAAAAAAAAATACCAAAGTATCAACTTAATCATCCCTGAGATGAACACTTCTACGATTTGTCATTAAGATAAGCATGTTGAGCCTAAAATTTTCCTGTATCTCATAATTCTCATCTTCATCACCTGAAAAGGTGTCTATTTTGTTAAGCTTATAAAAATATTTGGTATTATGTACTCACTTGAGTCAGCTAGTAAAGTTTCGCATAAAGCAGTAATTAATTTATTTTTTTCACTTTTAATCATTTTTTTTAACTTAAAATGTTTTTCTTCTTTTTAAATTTTTTATTTAAAAAATTTGATAACACTGGATAACATCTACAACAATATTTACGACAAGGTGTTCACAAAATGAAATGCCATTTAACTATAATCTATAACATTTTGTGAATTGGGTAAATAAAATTAAAAACGACAATTTAAATTTGTAAACGTACACTGTCCTCCAGAAATGCTAACAGAGCAGATGCTGTAAGTCCGTAGGGTTCCATATGATTCTGATTAAGTAGGTATCCTGTGTAAGGAAATTCTCCATTAGATTGCTGTTGTTGTTGCAAATATTTTAAACCAGATTGTATTATTTTCGGTTCTATGTCCGCGTATTTTGTGGCTTTAATCAGGTAACGCACTACGTATGCCGTCAACCAAGTACTGGTCTCTTCATCGGTGTTCTCACCGAAAACACTGAAACCACCATTCCGATGACGAAATGATAATTGTTGCTGATAACCGGTTTCAATGGCGGCAATAAGATTTTTAGCCAATTTATCTTCTTTAGATAGCCTGCCATTGGCTTTCAAATACTGCAGTATTAGGACTGAAGGGGCAAAATTTAAAACACATTGTTCACCGCAACCAGTGGGCATTTGTATTAAATCATCAAAATTTTCTATTGTGGAGACTTTATCTGCTTTATTTATAGGCACTTCAATATGTTTTATTTGCTGCTGATTATCATTCGATTTTTCAACACCCTGCATATTTGATTCCATAAAATAAAATTCCTGATCGTTGTTATATAGAATGACTTCAGCGTCAACAGTCTGATTGAGGTAATTAAAGATTGTTACGGGTATGCTAATAATTTCACCACGTTTCACTGAGAACGGTAGGTTAACTGATATGAAGAATGGCTGTAAGGCAATTATATCTCTGGGTCCATTTACTATGCTAAACCCTGTTACATCGTTATTTGAAAATGCCGTTATGCGCCAAGTAGTGATGGTATCGGGTATCGGTAGAGTTAATTGAGTGGTTGTGTCATTGCTGGGGGAAACATTTTTTGAAAATTATTTTCATGTTAATGAATGTTAATTTCAGATACAGAATACAATTCGATTTGATTAATTTTACTAAAAGTTGAAATTATGTTGAACTTACATGAAAGAATCATGGAAAATCGAAGTTTCTGGAAATTTTTGACGGAATCGAGGTCGAGATACAAATCCACGTAGATATCTTGGAGGTGCTAAAAAAAACAGATAAATGTTAAGGAAACATGTAGTCACGGTAACAATGAAGATGCCAGTATTTAAACTATAAAAAGTGATTTTCTGTTGAAAATATATCAAGAAGTATATCTAATTTAGTATAACTCTTATAACAAGACTTTGAAGTAGACTAGTAGAGGCCAAACTTTTATTAACCCCCAGCATCTTTAACAAAGCCTTGAATGTAAAACATTAAAAGAGTTTTAGAGAAGGGGACATTTAAGTTATAATACGCAAATGCCTTGATACTAGACATTGATAACATTTGCAGAAATCTAATGAATTTTATGCAATCACGATGGCTTTCGAAAGAGGAATTCGTTGATTTTACGATTAACGCAATAGAAATTGTTTAAAATATCCGATCTAAAGTGTCGGATAGGAGTAAATATGAATGAAGGATAGTATACCCCATCTACTTGCAAATAAGATAGATCCAGCAAAACATTTGAAAGTTATATACATCACCTTGTTTATGAAAGCTAACTAAGGGCCAAGAACACATTGCGCTGAAGAGTTTGAAATTTAAAGAACACAGTGGATATTTCGAAGAAGCAACATCCTCAATATCGCCGAAATATAAAAAAAATATTTGTTCGGCGACTTCCTCTCGGCAGATTTCTGGCAAAAACTCTGAGAGTAAATAAAATTGCCATGAAAAGTTTCTCAAAAATTCCTTCGTTTGGAGTCCACTATACTTGTACTAGCAATTATGAAGCGTATTTATCTGAGTACTGCTGGTAAGTATGCAGCACAATCGTTAAAATATGCCTTATTACTTATACTGCATTTTAACAGATAACGGTAAAGAAAATGACGATAAGGTGCCTTGCCAATATTCACATGAAGTTTTGAAGCAATTTGATGTCAAATTTTCTGAAATAAATGCGAAATTTTCAGAAACAACAGCTAAGATGAAAACTTATTTTGTCTACCAAAATATCACGATTTTCTAATCAATATCTATATTTCAAAGCGAAATTAAGCAGCTCAAAGAGATAATTCAAACTAAAAATGAGACTACAATGACAGCATTGTGTACCCAGAAAGTAGCGGCCGAAAGCCTTGTTCGACAGGAAAAAACCAATGTGGCAATTTAGACTGTTTTTACAATAAACAACCTCGAGGAGCTGAAAGCGCTCAATGATGTCATAATCGATGAAAATCAGCAAAATTTACGTGAGTTTTTATTCTTCTCTGCTTTTATAATTTTTCAAATTTTTGTGCATTTTTACAGACCAATGCCATGAAATTATCTCTGAAAGGAAAACAGCCGAAAACTTTAACGACAATTTTATCTTTGCAATTGATTCTTCCTATAAATATTGATGGCACTCATGGCAAAAAGCGCTTGAACTATTATGAAAAAGTTTTGATGCATTGATGAATGCGATTCGGCCTCTCTGTAATGACCCAGGATAAAGAACTACGCAACGCCTTAGCTGTTATTAAAAAGCGCCATTTTCATAACGTTTGTGTTGAAAAAAAAATGTAATAATTTTAATACTTTATACAAAATTTTCTTTCAGTACAAACTTTCGAATGCATACATACATACGCATACATATGTATACGTATATTTTTCATTTTACTTGTTTACATTACAACTTTTATTTTAAGTCATGAAATGTACATGAATTTTAATTTAATTAAATTTAAACTGTTTAAAAATTGAATTTAAAACAAAGTATAAACCAATATTTAAATTAACTATATTTTATTTAACTACAAATTGGTTGAAAAATAAGTAATTTGTAGTTAACTTAAAAGTCATACAGAGATGATCAATTGACTACCGCCTATGACATGCCTATGTTAAAATAATGAGTTGTCGACAAGGAAAAAAGTCACTTAATCCACTAGATGTGCTTAGTAAAAAACCATTTTGAAGTTACTTTAAAATTAGTTTGATTTCCTACAGGGTATACACGTAAAAGATATACACACAAAATTAAAATATACATTCGCAATAAAAAAAATCTTTCTTTGTTTATCCGCATGCGGGTGTGTTGATCACGACGGTATGGAAGCAAATGAGATATTGCTTGTCAATCAGAATTGGAGACAATCAAATAAAATTTCATCGAATGAAAAGATCAAAATTTTGTGATTTTCATCAATCAAAGCCGACAACGTATACGTATATAACGGCAACAGGCACACATATAAGACGTTGATGGTTTTATTTGATCGTGTCCAGGCGCCTTAAGATCACTATTTATCAAAAGTTATACATTTCCAGCTTTGTTAGATAGTTGTGAACTATTTGCTAAAAAAAAGTTGTCTACAGCACATGCCGTTTTCATGCAAGAATTAATTAGTGTCCTTGCAACTTCAAAAACTGGAATTTGTTGAAATATCGTTCTGCTCCAGAAGTTTCAGATAAGTACGTACGTTATAAATTTCTAACAAAGAAATGGTAGATGAAGACGTATAAGTTACTAAGGTACCAAGGAGCACACATCAGGATTAATGTACCATACAAAAGCATAGTAAGGTATGTATACAGGTTAGAAGATTCCGCCATATATCGTAATTTTCGGAAAATATTTTAAAGTTAAACTTCGAAAACATTTATTCGTTCAGTAATGTATTTATTCTGGCAGTCATAGTAATCTTTTAGAGAATTTAATTTGAGGCCTTGACGTCTACCACGGGAAGATTACACCTCACATCCCTAAATTGTGAGTAAATCGAGAATTATTACATCCAAAATTAATAACAGTTAATTGAAATTAGATCAGGAAGACGAAAGATATTAAGAACTCCGATTCATTGATTTACACAATCTGAATGTTATTTTATATGATAAATAGTTAAAGTTAAAATCTGATACGAATAAATTAAAGTATGGTCGCGACTACTTTTTTGTCAAAAGTTACTTTAAGTTTACGTTGGTCAATGTTTTCACAATTTGTAAAAATTTCACAACCATATAGAAGATGGAATAAGTTACGACTTGACTAAGAACATGCGTATAGAGAAGCATGTAGAATCAATGATTTCCAATTAGTTACGCAATATAGACTATACCCGCAGCAAAATTAATATGATTACACCATGTAAGTACATCACAACAAATCAATGTTGTCTCGATTAATATGTATTCGAACACTGTAAAATTTTTGTTCTATACTTCAGAAGAATATCGATTTCGAGGGATTAATACTAAGTCCATTAGCATACGCACAGTGATTTACTTTTGTTATGTCGTTACAGAAATATATATCGTCAATACTGCAATTTACTATTGATGGCAATATCGCTTTTATATAAGCAGATAAGAAAAGGGCACGGCATAGAACCCTCCGGAACTTCTTTAAGAGTATCGGAGCTGTTATCACTAAACTCCACAAGTTGAAATGTTTAGTATGGTAGGAAGAGATGAGGTTACAAGCCGAGGTAGAGACTAAAACTGTTTATACAGTCTACTAAGTAGAATTTTATGATAAATAGTGTCGAATGGCTTAATATAATCTAAGAGAATTAGAAAAGATACCATGTTTTTATCTAAATATGATCATTTTTCCCCGACTACATCTACAAGAGCTGTTATACCACTTCTTCCTTTCATAAAGCCAGACTGTCGTTCAGAAAACAGACATGCATTTGGCTCCTAATAAGATTTTCCAATACCTTAGAAAGAAATGGTCTAAACTAATTATTCAATTTGGGAACTGGAATAATTTTCGATAATTTCCAACAGCCACACAGAGGAGCATTTTGCCCGAAAAAATGGCCAAAATTAATAGAAGTGTTTAATGAGTTAATGACTGAAATTTGTTGATAGTGTTAGTGATAATTAGGCCGAAGGATGAGCCCAACTGATTTTGGTTCAAATCGGTCCGTGATTTCGCCTAGCCCCCAAACAAATTCCTCTCGAAATCGCACTTATTTACACATAATTATGGTAATTATGCAACAATCATGATCAAATTTCGCACGGATCAGTTCTATGTACTAAGAAATCAAGGTGTAAAGTCTGGTGAAAATCGGATCACATTTGACCCTAGTCCCAATATAAAGTCCCCTTTAGAAATTCATGTTTGCGCTTATAAATAGTTTAAAAACATCGGTATTGTGATGAAATTTGGTATGAACGTGTATTTTGTAAATCTAAATCATATTACAAAATTTTGTTATGGTCGGTCCATAATTGCCCCTAGATCCAAAATAGAGCCCCTTCAGAAAATATGTTCAGCAATTATAATTGGCTTAAAAATTCTATTACCTCGATGAAATTCGACATGAACATGTTTAATATGCATATGAATCATTTTATTTGATTTTATTATGATCGGATCATAAGTTCCCCTAGGTACCACTTACGGCCCATTAAGAAAATCAAACATACATCTCATATTGTTATAATTGTCGATATACATATGTAATTAAGTTTTTAAAGTTCTATCATAATTAAGATTTATTTATAATATTTATTTTACATTATTTAATACTTATGTAACTTAAAAATTCTTAAAAAGTGAAGCTAATTACATTCGTTAAAATCGTTATCATTTTCATCATCAATGTCAGGAAGGAGAAATTTTATAGTATCTGATGAAAGTCGCCGTGGTCTAGTAGGTAGTGTGTTGGCTTATTAGACGAAAGGCCCGAGTTCAAATCCCAGGTCAGACATCAAAACGAAAATATGAATATATTTCTTCGGCGACTTCCTCTCAGCAGATTTCTGGCAAAAACTCTGAGAGTAAAAATTGCCATGAAAAGCTTCTCAAAAATCTGTCGTTCGGAGTCGACGTTAAACTGTAGGTCCCGCCACTCCTGTATAAAAATTAACACACACAACATGAGTGGTGTGAGAAGCTAGGCCGTAATGCTAACTGAAGGGTTGTAGTGGCCAATTATGTATGCATGTATGATGAAAATGATTTTCTATTCCTTCGCGATTTTTGTGTACTGCAGCTTATAAAAGGGTCATTTTATTATTTTTTTACCAGATTACAGGTAAAAAGGATGAAAATAGAGATTTCAAATTTTATTGCGGTGTATAACAATTTTTGAGCACTTGCTACTTTCAGTTTTAAAAATCTTGTGTGTTTCGTTTTTTGGTAGAAAAATTGTAATTTTTTTAATTTAAAAAAAAAGTAAAATTGTCAAAAAATCGCCAAAAATAATTGCGAAAATTTGCCCAAACTTTTTTTGTTCCCGAATGTAGAGAGTTCATATTTTCTTGTGGTATATAACATTAAACTACTAAAAACTACTTTCACCTTTAAAATCCTTATCTTTTTTTTTTGGGGAGGGTAAAAAATGTGAAATTTTTATTATTTTTAAATTTTGAACGAATAATTTTAACAATTATATATGATATATATACATATATACAAAAAAAAATGAAAGTACCAGTTGCTCATATCTTTCAATTAAAAAAAATCAATATAAAACGTCTATTCGTTTAGCCACAAAAAATATCAGATAAACCTATTAAAATTTCAAAAAACACCAAAAACGCATTTAATTTTTTTCACTTTCCTGACTTTGACATCATCTCAGACCTACAAATCTCAACTAAAAGTCGTGAAAATTCACTACATAATGCAAAATTTTGTCTATCCAACTGCATACTCAGTTTCTTAAATTTTTTTAAATTCATTTTTGCCTTTTTGGCCAGCTTTTCAGGGTAAATGCCACTTAGTGCGCCAGGAAAAATGTGCGTCAAAAAATATTATTAATCAAATGTGTTATGTATGGTAACAACTTTAGTATTAAGATTTTATCATATGTTATTTTTTTCGTATTCTCGGCTATTAAAGTACTTTCTTTTATTATAATTCAATTGGTATAATATTGTCGAGCCAAGATTGTTTCTACATTTTTTGTTTTTCCTAATGTCGGCTTATCCAAATGTATTTGGATTCTTTAAATAAAAATAAAGGACAAAATTCCGCCAATTATTTTCTTAATTGTAACTATGTATATATCGATTCATCTTACGATTTACACTAATTACTTCTACAGTCGGCCAAAATGGAAAAACAATTTTCGTTTATTATTCAGTCAGCGACTGGAAGTCTATTTTAGGGCTT
The DNA here is from genome assembly GCA_930367235.1 of Sarcophaga rosellei. NCBI lineage: Eukaryota > Metazoa > Arthropoda > Insecta > Diptera > Sarcophagidae > Sarcophaga > Sarcophaga rosellei. The sequence goes on along the minus strand of OV884019.1, from coordinate 49,628,599 downwards.
ATTAGCAGCGTATTCGGGAGATCCAAAATGCTAAATAATAAGTGGAGTATTTAATATTTATATTCATATCCAATAAATAAATAAAGTTTATTATTGGAGTTAAAATATAAATCCGAGTAAGTGTTATTGGTATTAAACATTTCACACATAATTAATGTGTTCTCATGTACACCAATTTAATTTCGTAAAAATAACAGTTTTTACATATCCTTATCAACGATACTCTATTAAGGCTAGTACTCTGTTCAAAATTTGAAGTGGAATGCTGTCAAAATACATGTTAAAAAAATCACATGAAATTTTCATGAAAAAATGTTGCAGAAGTAGTACTCTGTTCATGAAATGTTTCTGGCAACATTATTTTTTCACAGCGAAATAATTAAAGTGCCAATCCAAAGCGAATTCATGTAACCGGTGAGATTATCTAAACAGCTGAGCCATTGGTGAGATTATCTAAACAGCTGAGCTATTTCTTAATGTCAAAATTTTGTTGTTTTTGTGTGTGTTTGTTGTGCGTGTGCGTGTTGTTGTTCATTTTTTTTCCTTTTCCATTTTTTTTCTTCCTATTTTGACAACATTAAAGGTCTTTAACAAAAACAAAATGCCTGTTGTTTTTGCATTGTTGTATTTGTTGTAGAGATAAGGCTACCTTATTGAATATGCCTTGTGCCAATCGTTTCACGTGGAATTTTCAATAACAGCTGACTTTAAAATTTATGTGTATGTGCTAAAATTGTTTTCCTTTTGAAAAAAAAAAAAAAATATTTAAGTAAATATAAAATGGAAAGCAACCAAGAAAACAAAAAGATGAAATTTGGTGAGGCAGAAAAGCGGCAACTAATATCATCCAAAAGCTCTTCTGTCGCAACAACAATATCTATTACTTGTTGTGCTGCTGCACAAGCGGCCAGTAATATTTCTTTATTCATTTTTATTTCACGATTTTGATTCAACACATTTTTAAATAAAGATTTTAAAATAAAAAAAGCAAAACATATGTGTTTTGTTTACAAAAGTAAAACAATGTGGCGTACTTTCAATAAAAAAAATCGTCAAATTATGTAAATTCGCGTGATAGGCAACATTGGCTACACGTCAAATTAATGTTGCTCAACATTTTTCACCAATTTGAACAGAGTACTAACCTTTATTCGAAAAAATATTAAGAATACACCAATACCCCGGTTTGCGTCGCTAATTGGGACTGAAAAAATGAGACGCAAACCGAAACGACGCAAACTGAAGAAGAATTTTCAACTTTCAGACTGAACTTCACTCCACGACATATAATTCGAAACTAATAACTACGCTTAACATGTAAACAACGCACACCTGCAAATTTGCTTTCTACTAAACGGGAAATCCCCTTTTTCTGCTTTAGCTTTGTAAAAACATTTTCATATCAACGACGCAAATCGAAGCATTTACGACGCAAACTGATACAAAAACGACGCAACATTGAAATTCCAGAAACTTAAAAAAAGACGCAACTTCGAAGCGACGCAAACTGAAGCGACTCAAATCGGGGTATTGGTGTACACAAATTTGTACGGAAGTTTATTTGCCAGAGGATGATATGTGTTTACAACCAGAATGCATTTTTTTATTTGAAGTGCCAAAAAAAAGTTATTTTTGAGAAAACGTTTTCGCAAAACTTCTGTAAAAAACTGTAAAAAGTAAACTTGTATGTCTGTTTTTTATTCAGTTGGATTTATTTTAATGCTTAGGAAACGTTATGTTCTTGTCTTCCCCTATTGCGCACTAAACAAATAAAAATATCAATAAAACCGACTTTGGAAACATGTCCAGGAAAAATTCTGATAGAAATATTCTTTGAATTGCGAAGGAAAGGATCATGATATAAAAAGTTTAAATAATAACAAATTTTTTCCTTTTTTTGTTAGAAAAATCCCGAAATAATCACAGCAAAAGTGACAAAAGGTAGTTGGCTTTGCTTTTATTTTTGTTTGGGTAGCGAAAGTTACAAATAGAGTTAAAATAGAAAAGAAAATAAATATAAGAAAAACAAAATAAATAAAAAGTATCATATATACAATCAAATTTAATAATATATTCCCGTAGAAGAAGTGTTAAACTAAATATAGAGACAATCTTTATCATAGAAATACAGAGGCTTATATGTATATATTTAAAAGGAAGTAATTTAATTAAATGTGATATGTATTTAATTAGAGGATTGTTTAAGCTAATATTTCACATATTTATTGTTTTTTATTTTAATAAATAAAATACAAATATAAAGTTCGTATTTTTTAATATTATGTTTGCACTTTTGCTCGCCAGTGTATATAATGTTACAGTGTAAATACTGTTACGGATATTTTATGCTTTAAAATGATAGATGTTTTATAAATAATTTATTTAGGTTTTAATTTTAGGAGATACGATGTTGAGGCGTCTTTTGTTGTTAAGTATGTATGTACTCTTAAATTTTGCACAAAGCCCATAGACTTGAAATCAGAACTGTCAGAAAGCCATTCTTTAGAGGAAAGGAATATTGATATAATGATAATTGTTTCGGATCCGGACTAGACCCTTATTGTAAACTCCACGGCTGATTTTGGTTTTACAACAGTTTCTTGGAAAACTTTGGCCGGTGTTTGCATCCCATGTTCACATAAATTCAAACCAAACCTTTTCTATTTAAGACGCTCGGCTTCGGTTTCACTCGCCTAGCGAAAATTTGTTTTTAGGTGGATTAGTAAATATAGTGAAAAATAAACACAAAAGGCATTAAACTTCCTTGCTACGACTTTAAAAGAATACGTTATATACATATGGATATAGTCAAAGAAAAAAGTCTACTTACATCTCTGTATATACACTGTTCCCCAGGGATTTTTATAAAATTGTAAAATGCATAAATGTTTGAGATATTTCAACGAAATTGCTGTTCTTGTAATTTTGACAACCTTAAACAGTTCCTATATTTTTAACGGTGATGCTCATATAATTGTTATTTTGGTTTATTTTTTCATTCTTTATTAACCATTTTTTTGTTTGGCCTTAACTAAAGTTAGGATTTTAACGGTCAGATAACATGTTTATCAATATTATAAGTAGATAATAAGATAGGAGTGAGCGTTAAGCTAAAGGGAAGATCATCCTACCTGTAATATTTAAAGTTAAGTTTATGCCTGAACATACATTCATACATACATAATTGGCCATTACAACCCTTTAGTCTGGATTACGGCCTAGCTTCTCTGAGCGTTAAGCTCAAGGGAAGATCATCCTACCTGTAATATTTAAAGTTAAGTTTGTGTCTGAACATACATACATAATTGGCCATTACAACCCTTTAGTCAGCATTACGGCTTAGCTTCTCACACCACTTATGTTGTATGCCTTAATTCTATACTTGAGTAGTGGGACCTACAGTTTAACGTCGACTCCGGACGACAGATTTTTGAGAAACTTTTTCATGGCAATCTTATTTACTCTCAGAGTTTTTGCCAGAAATCTGCTGAAAGGAAGTTGCCGAAGAAATGAATTTTTTTTTCATATTTCGTTTTGATGTCCGACCTGGGGTTCGAACCCGGGCTTTACGTCCAATAAGCGAACACACTACCTACTAGACTACGGCGACCATGCCATATAATATATTATTTTCAAAATGGCAACTTCAAATATAAACAAAATGAGCAAACACAACAAAAAGAGAAGCTCGTTGTTGCCACTGCGTATTAAACAAACATATTTAATTTGCATAATGTGATCGACATTGTTCGGGAACTGCTATATTTTTGAAAAAGTTAAATTTATTTTATCTGTATGTTGTAATAACGAAAAGAATGTGTCTCTGAGTTACAGCCCTCGTTAATGAAAACATTTCGCAGCTATCCAAAAATGTTTGCGCAAGCTTCTAGGATATGATTTTAAGTAAATCTAGTTAATTTGTTTGATCGCTGCTTATTTCAAGAAGTGTGCTACCGTAGCGCTAGCAATTCTGCTGATGCTGACTCCTATTGTTTTTCGTACGTCTATTTTATATTATACTACAAGTAAGCTATGACGCTACCATATTCTAGATGCCCTAGTTCTCCGTGCGTTATTCAGTTCAAGGGTATATTACCCATTTAGATTGAAAATTGAACTGAAAAAAGTTCTAATGCCTTAATAGGAAAAATTAATAATTATTCCACACTTAACTAAAATACAGGATGGAAGCAAATCACATTAACTAACTTATTTCATTCTTTAATTTCTTCATTAGTTGGTTTGTTGCGTATTTAGTTCATACTTAATTTGCTATCTCATCGCTTTAAACTATAATTGACGACTTTTCTTTAAACATTAATTTTAAATCTGTAACAAGACAATGTAGAAAATATGTACGTATTGAATATCTCTTACACACAAAATAATAAAATGTTTCGCACTCAAACAATTGAACATACAAAAGTTCTTTTAAAAGCCGACACACACAGTTTAGCTTCTTGCGCAACGCAAGTATTTTTTACTAAATGTTTTGAACTTTTTATTTATTTCAAATATAAAATATTATCTTATCTGTTGCTGATCTAAAAATGGAAAACTTTAAGGAAACCACGGAGGATCAATTAAAAAGTTTACGGAACAAGTTTATAAAAATGAAAATGTTATTAAACCCAAGTGAATAGAAGACTATTAGGGCAAATGATAAGGGTATTGTAAGTGATAAATAGTAATTCTTTTAAACAATTTTATCTGTGTAATAACAGTAAATTTTCTAGCGTCTCCCTATGGGCAATAATTTACCAAAACGGTTCAATCTTAATCTCTGACTTGTTCATATATTATAGTTACGAAAATGGAAACGGTGTAACATCGTTTAATATTCAAATGAGCAAAAGCTACAGAAACAAGTACAACGAACTTGTTACAAGTAAACCAAAAACATCAGTATGAAAGAAAAACAATGTGATAATACACATAATACACAAACAACAATTCTCGAGAACGCGAAACCATGAACGTTCGACTTCAGGAACCTTCATCGGACTGTTTACGTGGGATATAAAAAGGTAAGACAAAGCAGGCAACGAGCGAAATTTAGTCAGTCTTGTGAAGACGGGTGAAGAAAATAGTTGTGGTTTGAAGATCTCCGTTGTAAAGATCTATAGTTGTTAGTGCTTACGCGAGCGGAAGTGTAAAGAAGAATAGTGAACTAAACAAAATATTGTTGGATACATCAAGTTGGAAATAGTAGCACACAAAAGTAGTGCGGACAATAAAGAGTTCAATTGAAACTAAACATCAATTTATTTTTAGTTTGTTTGCAATCAGTGAACTCATATTTTAAACGTTTTTCAAAAGGTAAAAACGTAACAATATTAAATTTTTTCTAAGAAAACATTTAAATGTAATGGGTAATAGAAAGTCATCTCATATAGTTTAATTGTTTTTGTCTCACTGAGAAAATAATAACAAAATACATTGTGTGCCAATTATATGTCCAGCAATTTTTTGATCTTTTTAAAATAAGAAAGGTAACTATAATAATTTTTGTTATTGTTATGTGGGATCGCACTCGAAAGGATTAAGGCGATCCCGTAGGGTTAAAGAAAAACTGAACTGAAATAAATATAGTAAGCGGACTGAAAAAACATAAACATAATAAAACTTAAATACTTGATCGAGTTTGAAAAAATAGTTTTTCAATAAGAAAAAACAGACAATTAAAATTATTATATATTTGGCAGCCGAACCAAGCAGTTGTATTTTGAATTTAAATAAAAAAGAAAATAAAATTGTTTTAAATTATTGTTTGATAAAAAAAACTTAATAAATGTTTGTTTGTTAAAAGAAACTTAATAAATTTTATTTCTGAATAAATTTATATAATCAAATATAAATTAAATCTATAAAACCTACAAATTGGGGGCTCAACCGGGATTGACAAATTAAAAGCAAAGAAAATACAAAGGAAAAGATGCTCACAAGCTGTGAATCGCCTAAATGCCAAAAAAAATGCCCGTTGTGCAAATTTAAAGAATTCTACCAAAAACGTGTAGTGCAGTGAAATTAAATTAATTATCAAGAAGGACGATATCTGTGAGTCAAATTGAATGTCAAGAAGGACGATCTCTGTGAAATAAACTAAATATCAAGAAGGACAATCTCTGTAAGTTAATGACAAACTCTGTAAGTTACTCAATGTCCTGATCCATGTGAAGATGAAATGAAAAGCCGATGAAATTATCTAAAGTATGTACAGTAGCGAGCAAAAAAATGCAACGCTAAGCTGATTGATCTTTATGTGCGCCTCTTTAAAAAGAAAAGTACGGAAATTAAAAACTTTTTTTTTATTTTTTTGCTCGATTTTCACCAACAGACCAACCTAGCAATAAATTTCTTAAAATAAAGAATTTCGGTGAAAAACAAAAGTAACTTACCCCACACCATTAGTAGTGAAAGTAAATTTAATCTTTCTAGTTCTGATGGGATAAAATATATTAGAAGACCACCTAAGCAGAGATATTCTCCCAGATATCAGCTCATTTTGAAAATTATATTCATCTTAACGTTATTTAAAATTACTATTACTTTATATCTTATCTCTTTACATTGTATTGTGTTCGTGTTCGATAATTCACATATTGTAATTTTATTTAGAATTTTCATTTAATTTTGTACTTTAAAATTTTAATAGTATTGTAATCGAAATGGAACTGCTTGACATTTTGGCGCTTACTGTAGATGGTTTACAAGGAAAACTGACAGAATTAGGGTTACAAACGGACGGAACGAAGACAATTTTACAGGCACGTTTAATAGAATATTATCAAAATTTTAACAATAGGGCCGATGCAGATTCCGAGTATGTCGAAGCGGCTTCAGTTGTGCCTGGAGAAACATTTTCTTTAAGGAAAATAGAAGATACAATCTCGAAATTTTCAGGCGAAGGTCAGCCGGGAATAGACCAGTGACTTGAAGATTGTGCATATACAGTGAAATGGAATGATTTGCAGAAATATATCTACGCCAGACAATTGCTAACAGGGGCTGCTAAAATTTTCATTAGAAGTCAGGGCAACGTTCGTGAGTGGAAATCGCTTAAGGATTCTTTAAAACGAGAGTTCGGAAATAAACTTTCCTCAAGGGAAGTACATCGTTTATTGCAAAGTCGAAGAAAACGGGCTAACGAGAGTTTCCGCGAATATTTGTATAGCCTTATGGAGCTTGGATCTCCAGTTGGTGTAGATTCTGAAAGTATAATCGGATATTTTATTGAGGGAATAGATGATAACAAATCAAACAAGTGCGTTTTGTATGGTGCGAAGAGTTTCAATGAGTTAAGGGACAAAATTTCGATATGCGAAAAGATTTGTTCGTCGAGAACATAAAATTTGAGAGGATCACATAGAAATTTATTTAAAAACACAGTGACGAAGACGGATACTAGGGATGAAAGACGATGTTTCAAGTGTGATGACAAAGGACATTTGTCAAACAGTTGCACTAGTGTCGGAATAAAATGTTTTAAATGCCAGCGTTTTGGACACAAATCATTTGAGTGTAGTGGTGAACTAAAAAAGGAAAACACTTCAATAAAGGATGTTAACACTAGAAATAGGAGAAATATTCATTCAGTATCTAAAGATATCACCCCTCCACCTGGTCGAATTTTCGAGCACATTAAGATTATGGGAAAACTGTTTCAGCTTTTATGGATACAGGCAGTGATATAAGCGCTATTCGTTATGATGCACTTTCTTTTTTGGGTGATGTTGATCTCGGTCCTGAGAAGAAAACATTAGTAGGCATAGGTGGAAAGAGAATTACGACGATGGGTGATTTTACTGTTAGTGTCAGTGTAGATGATGTTGAATTGGAAGGTGCTGTTGTCAGGGAAGGTGATATTTTGTATTCAATTGTGCTGGGAAATGATATTTTTGAAACGGTCGATATGCTAGTAATTTTGCTTGCAGCAAAGTTTATATACAGAAATAATCCGTCGGAAGTTAGTGCTGCGCTGGATCATAGTGAGATTAGCTCAGTGGTTGAATTACAGGGGGAGTTTAGTAATATTGTACATAACGCTTCTGAACACTCTTTTGAGGATCGGCTGGGTACAGAACATCTAAGGGAGAATATTAAAGTAGAATTAGTTAGAACCTACAGACCTATTAGATCCCAGAATTATCCGGTGAAAATGAAGATTGTTTTAAGTGACGATATTCCTGTAGTACATAGGCCAAGAATAATGTCATATGCAGACCAGCTTGTAGTACAGAACCAATTAGAAGAGTGGTTAAAAGACGGTATAATTCAGCCAAGTTACTCGGAGTATGCTGCACCTATATTTTTGATATCCAAGAAAGATGGAACTAAACGTCTTTGTTGTGATTATCGTAAACTTAATCTCAAGATCGTGCGTGATAATTTTCCAATGGCTGTTATCGATGATGTTGTGCAAAACCTCCAAGGTGCAAAAGTGTATACTACATTAGACTTAAGAAATAGATTCTTTCATGTTCCAGTAGAGCCGGACTCAAGGAAGTATACAGCTTTTATAACACATAATGGAATATACGAATTCTTGTATGTACCATTCGGTATTTCGAATTCTCCTGCAGTATTCTGTAGGCATATAACATCGCTTCTTAGGGATCTTATCAATGATGGTACTTTATTGATTTATATGGACGATATAATTATTCCTTCTGAGAATGAAGAGGAAGGAATCATGAAGCTACGAAAGGTATTGGACGTCGCGAGAATGAACGGACTAGATATCAAGTGGTCAAAATGTAAATTTTTGAGGGAGAAGATTAATTTCTTGGGATATATAATAGAAATCTCTACGATAAGACCTTCAGAGGAAAACACTAAAACCGTGTCTACATATCCGTCGCCACTTAATCAAAAGTCGCTTCAGAGATTTTTAGGATTAACATCATATTTCCGTCGATTTATACCTGATTATACCATAATAGCAAAGCCATTGTCGGACCTTTTGAAGAAGAATGTGAAATTTTAAATGGGACATAATGAAATTATAGCATTTGAACAATTAAGAAATTCATTAGTGACGGCACCCGTACTCAAATTATTTAATCCAAAGGCAGTGACTGAAATTCACATTGATGGAAGCATGTATGGTTATGGAGCTGTGCTATTACAACAAAATGATGAAGACCTACAGCTGCACCCAACAGAGTACATGAGTAGAAAAACAACGTCAGCGGAGCAAAAATATCATTCTTACGAGCTAGAGGTATTGGCTGTTATTGAGGCATTGAAGAAGTGGAGGATTTATGTACTGGGATTGAAAGTGAAGATAGTGACCGACAGTAACGCATTTGCATTAACAATGAGGAAACTGGACGTTCCACCGAGGGTCTCAAGATGGGCCTTATTCTTACAGGACTTTGAGTACGAAATAGAGCATAGGCCAGGATCGAAAATGAGGCATGTGGATGCCTTAAGCCGCATTTCGTGTCTTATGATGACGGATTCCTTAAGATATCGTGTTAGGGAAGCTCAACTTCAGGACGATTGGATAAGAGCAATCAGGAAAGTTTTGGAGCATAGCTCATATGACGATTATTACATAAAATTTGACCTATTATATAAGAACCATGATAGAGAACTAATAGTTATACCGAGTAGTATGGAACAAGAGATTATACAAACTGCGTACCGTCAAGGCCATTTTTCATCTTGTAAAACCCAATACTTAGTGGAGAAATCTTTTTATATACCTGAATTGAGGACAAAAGTAGAGAGGATAGTGAAGAGTTGTGGTGAATGTATAGTATCGGAGGCTAAGAGAGGTCATAAGGAAGGACTTTTGAACCCCATAGATAAAAATGATAGACCTTTAGTAACATACCATCTAGATCACGTAGGACCAATGGAAGCAACGCATAAGAAATACAATCATATTTTAGTAGTAGTCGATGTTTTTTCTAAGTTTGTGTGGTTGTATCCAACAAAAAGCACAGGGACAGAAGAGGTAATAAAACGACTCAGAAGACAAGCTGCAGTGTTCGGAAACCCGGAGAGAATTATTACAGACAGAGGCTCGGCGTTTACATCAAACAAGTTTCAAGAGTTTTGTGAATCCGAAAATATTCAGCATCTTATGATTGCAACTGGAGTGCCAAGAGGGAACGGCCAAGTTGAAAGGATACATAGGATAATTATTCCTATGTTGACCAAGCTTTGCGTAGAGAAACCAGACCATTGCTACAAATATGTTGACCGTGTACAGAGGACTATTAATACTACGGCACCACGGAGTACTGAACCGTTTAAGATACTGAACATGAGGAATAACGGCAATCCTGATATAAAACTTTTATTAGATGAAATTTTCATGAAAGAGTTAAATGAGGAACGTGATGCATCGAGGAAGGAAGCTAGAGAAAATATACTACGCATTCTGGAAGAGAAGGAAGAGTTTTAATAAAGGCAGAGTTCCAGAGACAGTTTATGAGGTAGGAGAATTGGTCGCAATCAAGCGCACCCTATTTGGTGTTGGTATGAAGTTAAAGCCGAAGTTTATAGGTCCCTATAAGGACGTGAGGAAACTTAACCATGGTCGTTATGAGGTAGAGAAAGCTGGATAATGTGAAGGGTCTAGGAGATGTAACACAGTGGCCGAGCACATGAAGTCGTGGAGCACATCATTCGGGTCGGATGATTCGCCAGGAGGGCCGAATGTGGGATCGTACTTAAAAACACATCATTCGGGTCGAATGATTTGTCAGGAGGGCCGAATGTGAGATCGCACTTGAAGAGCATGTCATTCGGGTCGAATGATGCGTCAGGAGGGCCGAATGTGGGATCGCACCCGAAAGGATTAAGGCGATCCCGTAGGGTTAAAGAAAAACTGAACTGAAATAAATATAGTAAGCGGACTGAAAAAACATAAACATAATAAAACTTAAATACTTGATCGAGTTTGAAAAAATAGTTTTTCAATAAAAAAAAAACAGACAATTAAAATTATTATATATTTGGCAGCCGAACCAAGCAGTTGTATTTTGAATTTAAATAGAAACTAAAATAAAATTGTTTTAAATTATTGTTTGATAAAAAAAACTTATTGAATGTTTGTTTGTTAAAAGAAACTTAATAAATTTTATTTCCAAATAAATTTATATAATCAGAAGGGGAGGAGGGATTGTTTTAGTGGAAGCACCACTCGACGCAGCTGACGACGGTCACTGTAAGTGCGAAAGCATTTTGAACCCTACCTCACACGCAAAAAAAAAAGAATATATAAATTAAACCCATAAAACCTACAGTTATTATGTATGTATTTACTAGGTTTTATTAATTACAGTCGGCAAGATATTTTAAATAGTATATGACAAAAAAATTAATCCTTTTGAGATTAAAATATTCAACGCAACCTATTAGTGGTATATGATATAGATCGATGTAAGAACAAATACTAAGTTCTGTTCACCATACAAATTCGGAAAATTGGTAGTGAGAATACCAATTGTATTAATTTGTTACTTCTACTCAAGAATGATCACGCGCATAAAATTATTATTCGATTCGGCATTTTGCGATAAACAATCAAGATCCATAAAATATCTTGAAAATTTTTGAACTAAAAGTTCATTTGGAAAATATATATTTGAATAATATAACTCGACTGTTAGACTCTTTAAACAATAACTACTGTAATTTTTGTCCGATTTGAGCAAACAAAGTGTCAATCTCATCGCAAGATAATGCACTTTAAGAAAGTTCCCACTTATTTCATATTTTTAATTAATGTTTGCTACTGTGAACGGACAAACTTGAAAAAATATGAAAAAAATTCGCATTATTCAAGTTTACCTCATCAAAACCTGTAGCATATTAAGTCAAATAATATATATATGTGGGCACTCTGCTAGTCTAGTGGGTAGTGTGCTAGACTGTTAGCGTGAAGGTTGTGGGTTCGATTCCCACCAGAGGCTCTTGCCTGTTACACTACACCGAACAAATTGTCTAAGCTACTCAGCTCGTAATTATTAAATTTTGGACATCGACTCAGAAATGTGTGTGTAATCAATAAATTTGTGCGTAAAGTACAAAAAAACCGGTTTTGTCAAATAAAACAAGTTTGGAGGGTTCCAGAAATATAAAAAAAAATTTTTTTGAGTTATACTCAACAAAACTAACAACCTACACTATGTCATTAGCTGGGTGTATTTAATTTTTTTTATTTTGTCTCATAGTGTAATTCATGTTAGTAATAGTAGTAAAATCTCCAACAGCAATATATGTATCTCCTTTAAATGCATTTAAATGTTTACTTTATAGATGCGTAACGTAATAATATTCATTGCAATACTGTACAATTCTAATGGAATAGGCATTAAGTTAAAATTTTCCTCTTGGATTATCTTGAATACAATATTTAAATGTTTATCGTAATTACTTGACTTCAATAAGTGCACATCGTACCTGATTTCCCCTCAAGTTACTACATGCTATGTACATTTACTTGAGCTAATGTGTGCATTACTAAGGGCTGAAAAGCAATTTGAACTGTCAGAGTGCATTGCTGGCAGAAATAGAGATTAAAAGACTTTCTATAATTATGTTCAACGATTTGTAATGAACATAACTTAATTGCATAATATTGTAGAGTTCTATTGCCGTAATTGTGTAAAGAAATAATTTTCTATATGGTATACTAGATGAAAATTCTAGAAAAACTCTACTTTTCCTTCACAAAAAGTTTACGTATGAGATGAGCTTTTATTGTTTCAAGAAATGAATTTATATGAGTTGTGGAATTATTTAATTCTGATATTAAAAGAAAAACTTTAATCAGTGCTTTGTTTAAATTAAAAAACAAGAAAAATTATATTCATACCCACATTTCAAAGTTTTTCTTATCGCAATTATCGAGCGTGTTAAAAAGAAATAAATTATCTGATCGGAATCTTCGGACAAAATCACCAAATTTTCGTAAACAGAACATAATTTGGAGAGAAACTTTTGGAGATTTTGATTTGGAATTCAGACGCCACAAATTTTGTTCACCACCATCATTATCTTTGTCACAGCCAGTGTTGCCATATAAATTTCAACGAAAACCTTCAAATTGAGTAAAAAAATCTTCACAAAAACTACAATTTATCAAATTTAATACATGTTTATTATGATTAAAACATAACATAAAAATGTATACAAGACATTAATTTTTAAATACCGTTTAGAAAAGGAACAAAAAATAACGTAAATAATATATTTTTCATAAAATTATGGGTTCATAAAATATATAACAAAAAAGTACAATTTATGTACATATTTGTTACAGTTATTTTGTACATTTCTTTATTAAACTTTGTACAAATAAGAATTTGTACCTAACTTATATTTCCTTTTAAACCACTGAATTTTGAAACTGAATTTTGAAACTGAATTAACTAGAAGATTGAATTGAAATTACTTATTTAAACTTAAATTATATTGTGAATTATTTAAAGTAAATTTATTGGAAAACTGTTATTATTTTGGAAGGCATTTTAACATTAGCCAACACTTAAACATTCCAATATTCTAATTTATCTTTATCTTTTTTATAATTTATCCTTTGGATAATTTCTGAATTTTCGTAAAACCAAATTTGTACATTAAGATCACTCACTGTCACAACGCACACCTGTTTGGTAACAAACAGTCTTTATATAAATAAAAATTGTTATCATCGCAATCTGAAAAATAAAACTTCGTTTTTTGTGCACTCATCTCATCTCATCTCTCTAAAGGTAAGTTACTCTAACCAACCTTAAAAAGAAATAAATAATAATGTTTCTTTCTCCTTTCTCTTTCCTTTAACCCTAATTATAATTACACGCGAGTAATTATAATAACAACTTCTCTTCGAAAGATTGGCCCAATTGCTTCAATCCCTACATTCCAATCTTTTGAAAGAGAATTTGTTTTACAAATAACACCAGTTATTTCATGGTCCTTCTCCCCGCGAACTCCCCGCAACCTATGGAACAATTCAATGCTCTTTTATTTTATCGCATTTCATGCTCCATCTCCCCGCGAACTCTACGCAACCTATGGAACAAATCTATTCTCCTTCATTTTTTGGTGATAAAAGGTCCTCTCACTCTCACTCTAAAAGCTCAAATTACTCGCTCCCCCATTACTCCATAGTGGAACCTAAGAGAAAAAGTGGATCCTGTTACAAAAAACAGACATAATCACAAAAGTATGAGGTATGTAAACGATATCACAATATCACTGTAATTAGTATGCAAATATAAACAAGTCAATTCGGTACAATAAATAGAAAAAAAAACGAGGAAAAAGAAAAAATTTAAAGATAACAACAACAATACAGAAAGGCAAAACTAAAAAATCATAAAACACAAAGTAAAAAATACAGTGAAGACAAGTAAGTAAGTACAATGAAATTTAAAAAAATGTAATAAATTTAAAATTAAAATTACATACATAAATTTAAAGCAAAAAACAAAACAAAAATACAGTGAAGAAAAAAAAAAAGTGAGTGCTGTGAAATTTAAAAAAAGGCTAAAAATTAAAATTAAATTACAAATAAAATTAATGTAAAAAAAAAAGATATATATATATGTATATTGAAAAAACAACAAAAACAAAGAAGGTATAAGTAAAAAAAAAATATTGTAAAAAAATTTGTGAAAATAACAAATAAATATCTACATAAATGAAAGACAAAAATTATATTCTCAAGAAAACAGATAAGTGAAAACTCAAAATATAAAACGAAATACAACAAAAAGAAAAAACGTAAATCTAAAAATTAAAAAATGCAATATTTCTAATTACATACTTAAAATTGATTATTAAAAGTTCAAAATTTTGTGAAAATTACTGCTCAAATACAGTTAAAACGGTAAAAATATATATATATATATATATAAGTATATTTATATACATATGTATATATAGAAAAAAAAAAAAAATACAGTTTAAATACACTTTAAATTGCTAAAAGTTCTTATATACGTACATGAAAAAGAAAAATACAGTTAAAACAGTAAAAAAAATAGATATATATATACATACAGATAAAAAAAATACAGTTTAAATATAATTGAAACGGAAAAAAGAAGAGAAAAATTATACATGTATAAAAATAATAAAGTTAAAGTACAGTTAAACAAAGCAAAATAGTGCATATACATATATATACTTAAAATATTAAATACCAAAAAAAATTTTTTTTCATATATCAAAATTGTTTCTCACTTCACTGTTCGCGTTTATAATTACTTATAAAAGAAAACGGGAAAAAATACAAAAAAAAAAAACACATATATATTAAATACACATATAAAACAAAAAATTAAACTTCTTCAAAATTGTTTTGCCCTCCACTGTATTGTCGTCACATCATCCGTTATTTGTACCCAACAAAAACTACATACATATGTACACACATAAGAAAAGGTATTTATGTATCATACATATAATACAATACTTTATTATATTATCTTTATTATATTATCCAAAATTAAAAAATAATTTCATCATCATTAATAACCTTTAAAAAAAAAAAAAAATTTTTTTAAATTAATCTAATATTCAATTGCTCTAATTCATTTCTCTTATTTCAATATTTCTCTCATGAAATCAACCCCTAAAATTCCAAAGATTATTTTCTCTCAGCAAAAGCAATTGATCTTTACACTAATGAGAAAAAAATTGTTAATTTTAAAGTTGGAATTTAATTTTTTTCTAAATTAAATTATATAAGAATAATAAGAGAAATAAAAATAAATAAAACAAATATTTTCTAAACATAAAAATTGATATACACACATATACAATTAAATACAATTATAATTAAACTAAAAAAAAAAAAAAAAAAGTACTATATTTTTTCCCGCGAGTGTATAAATAAAAGAAAGAACACAAAAAAAAAAACAATGCAATTTAAATTGCAGTACTAAGAAAAATAGCAACAACTATTACGTATATCGATGAACTTATAAGAGAGCATACGAATAACACTCTACCTCTTATGCTTTCTATTTAGGGTTGCCATAGAAAATTTTTTCTTATCCCGATTTAGGAATTTATATTCGAAATAAATTTCGCGTAACTCATAATAAATACGTTTTTATATAATATTGATACTCTTATTATATGAATATTTACACTTTATATTATTAACACTTATTCCTCCAATTTAATTAAAATTAAATAAAAATACAATACACATAAAACAAAAAAAAAAATATATACATATACACACGAAAAGGTAACAATATATATATACATATAGAAAGAAAAGTATATATACATAGAGAACACAACAATTAAGTACAAAAATAAACCCCCTAACATTACCTTAACTGAAAAATTTGGTAACCCTACACCAATTAACAGTGAATTAACCCATTGCGAAACGGTGTGACTTACATAGTCACACATAATTCATTTAATTTTTGGTTTATTTTATAAACCAAAACTTATCTGATACGTCTGCTACACATCTAAGTCTACTTTGTAGGATAATTTAACTGGATTCCATATCCAGTGCTATACGTATATAGCCCCTAAACCCCCTAAGTAAGGAAACTTTGTTTCTATTTTTCTAATTTTTTATTAACCCACTCTTAAAAACCCCTAAGTTAGGAAACTTTGTTTCCATTAATTATTTAATTAACCCATAATTATCGCTTGTACTCGAAGAATTTAACTCTAGACAACTCAATTTTTGCACTTTGTTGGTGAATTATTCATTCAAAATGACTTCTCCTTCAACTTCTCAAGAACCCCTAAGGGAGCAATTTGTATTCAATTGCGACCATTTGCTACAATTTTGTACAAAATTTAATAGTTCCCCAGTTGAGGATCAAACTGACTCAATTCTGGATGTGAAATTGAAGGATTTGGAATCACGATGGACGGAACTCGAATCGTCCTATAGGAAAGTTATGTTGACCAACGAGGATACGGTTTCATCGGAATTTAAACAAGAAGCGAGGAAAAACTTTGATGCGTGCATGGACGCCTATTACCAATGCACCTCTCAAATCATGGATTTGATGAAAGTCTCTCGATTAGGTACTCCGGATAATGTAGCATTTCAATCCACTTCTCGATATTCTCTCACACCCCAATCACAAACCCAAACCCTAATGCCAGCGGATTCTGGCAATTGTATTAAACTACCGCCCTGCGATACTGAAATATTTGAAGGGAGTTATGAACAATGGCCCTCTTTCGGAGACATGTTCACAGCTGTGTACATAAACCACAGTAAGCTCTCTCCCGTTACGAAACTGTATCATCTCCGGAACAAGACCAGAGGTGAAGCTGGTGCTATTGTCAAGAGATATCCCCTTTCCCACGACAATTTTCAACTGGCATGGAACGCACTTCAAACTCGATTCGAGAACAAACGTGTTCTCGTAGATAATCAAATAAAAATTTTATTTGATATCCCCGCAGCTGACTCTGAGGATAGCGAGTCGATTAGAAGAATACAGTCTTCTGTCAATGACTGTCTTGCAACGCTGGGAACTCTAGGTGTCAAGGTCGAAAGTTGGGATCCAATACTTATTCGATTGATATCAACCAAACTTCCCAATTTAACCCTAGCTCTTTGGGAACAATCACTCACATCCCCTCGTGAGCTTCCTAAATGGTCTCAAATGTCCCAATTTCTTGTGGATAGGTATGAGGCTGTAGAACGTCTAACGAGTATCCGAAACTCAAGAGGTGGACTCAGTCTCACGAAGACACCTCTTCCCAATGTGCACATGTATATGTCACAGGACAACATAAATCCTACATGCAAATTGTGCAACGAAGATCATCCGCTCAGAACATGTCCCAAATTTCGAACCTTTACGATACAACAAAGAGTTGACTATGTGTTCAAGAATAAATTTTGCAATAATTGTCTGGGATCATCTCACATCAAGGCAAATTGCAAAAGTAAACACACTTGCCTCTATTGCAAGAGGACACACCACACCTTATTGCATATGGCAAAAGGAACTCGGGACACAACCCAGAATACCGAAACCACTTTTACCCGGAACTCCAATAAAAGCACAGGTTCTCATGATTCCCCAAAAGTATCCCGAAATGACTCGCACAACTCTAATCTCGAACGGCCATCTACATCTACTCAGGTACGCGCCAATTGCTCGTCAAGTAGTGAGAGCATTCTATTAAGAACTGCACTGGTGCAGATAGAATGTCGAGGTGAACACTTTACAGTGAGAGCTCTAATCGACCCTGGTTCTCAAAGGACATTTTTGTCTGAAAAGATTAGACATCGCCTTCAACTTCCTTATCAGAAAGCTCATTTCGATATAGTAGGCATTGGTGGTCAGAGACAATCGGCTAACAAAGAGTGTGAATTTACACTGTATGCTCGTAGGACGAGTACGAGAATTCCAATTAAAGCCATTGTCTTACCAAAGGTTACAAAATGCTTACCCGCTTGTAGTTTTGAGGTACCTTACTCGAAGGAGCTCATGGAACTGGATCTAGCTGATCCAACGTTCAACAAGGCCTCACAGATTGATCTCATTCTGGGAAATGACTATGAGCAATCTATCAATATTGATGGCATAAGGAAGAACATTTGTGGCCACACATCGGCTTACAATACAATTTTCGGATGGGTGCTAAGTGGTCCCATGAAAACTCATAACACTCAATCTTTTCAAGCAGTTACAGTATCCGAAACTTCTGAACTCAACGCTCTCTTAAAGAAGTTTTGGGAGGATGAAGAAATACCCATCACTCATGCGGAATCCGAAGAGGATGAATTTTGTGAAAAATTCTACTCCGAAACAACGACTCGAGGTGAAAATGGTAGGTACATTGTACGATTACCATTTAGACCTGAATTTCCCGAAAAAATATTTCTTGGATCGTCTCGATTTATTGCATTAGCTCAATACTCTCGAATGGAGAAAACGTTGGCCAAAGATCCTGAACTACAGTCTGAATATCGCTCAGTTCTACGTGAATATTTGGATCTCGATCACATGGAGGAGACATCATCTCAGGAAATTGTGTCTCAGGATAAATACTACTCTTTTTACCTACCCCATCATGCTGTAGTTCGACCCGAACACAAAACGACCAAGGTCAGAGTTGTGTTCAACGCCTCAAGGAAAACTAAATCCCACTTCTCCCTAAACGATATCCTATACACAGGCCCTACTCTACAAAACGATTTGATTACCATTATCCTTAATTGGAGAAAGTATCAATATGTCTTCAGTGGCGACATACAAAAAATGTATCGCCAAATCCTAGTACACCCGGATGACAGGCAGTTTCAGAGAGTTTTGTTCCAAAACCAACCAGATGATCCAGTCAGGGATTATGCACTGAAAACTGTCACTTTCGGTGTTAATTGTGCCCCTTATCTCGCAATTCGTACGCTGCTGCAACTCGCATCAGACTCTGAAACCCAATACCCCAAGGCATCTTCAATTCTCCGCTCGGAGACTTATGTTGATGATATTTTATCTGGTGGATATTCGCTGGAAGATACTCTGTCCGCTCAGACTCAGCTCATTAACGCACTGAGATCAGCTGGTCTTCCATTGAAGAAGATTACAGCAAATAATCCGGAATTACTATCTCATTTACCCAAGGAGGATTTATACGACTCCGAATTCTTACAATTCCAAGAATCTAGTACCACCAAAACGCTTGGAATAAAATGGAATGCACTCTCAGATGCATTCACTTACTCATTTTCCCCTATACATCCATCTGAAAGAATAACCAAACGTCAAATTCTCTCATCAGTTGCAAAGCTCTTCGATCCTGCTGGATGGTTAGCACCCATTGTTATTAGAGCTAAAATCCTCATGCAACGGCTTTGGTTAGAAGGTTTAGAATGGGATGAAGATATCTCGCCCGAATCCCTTAAAATGTGGAATGATTTCGTTTCGGATCTCTCGAAAACGGAAACGATAGCAATCCCAAGGTGGCTTCAATACACTCCATCCGACTCAGTTCAGATTCACGGATTTTGCGACGCGTCGAAATCAGCATACTGTGCTACTATATATATTCGATGCCAGACAAATACACACAATGTTTTCTCAAACTTGTTAATGGCAAAGAGTAAGGTAGCTCCAATACAAACAGTCTGCTTGCCACGTTTGGAACTAAACGGAGCTGTATTACTAGCGAATCTGATTAAATATGTTCACACATCCTTAAATTTCGGTGGAACAGAAGTTTTCCTATGGACAGACTCCTCAATTGTCCTTGGTTGGCTTTCTAAACCACCCTCCACTTGGGAAACATATGTTGCGAACAGAATTGCTCAAATTCATCGCCTGGTTCCGGAGGCAACATGGCGACATATCCCCACTCATTTCAACCCCGCTGACCTTGGAACTCGTGGATGTAAACCTCACGAATTGGCAAATAATTCCCAATGGTGGCATGGGCCTACATGGTTGAACAAGCCCGAAACTGAATGGCCAAAACGAAATCCATTAAAAGTTCCGGAAATACCTAATGAAACCCATACATTACACGCAGAGGTTAAAGATGAGGACATTCTCTCCAGATTCTCATCGTACAACAGGGCCTTGCGTGTGCTAGGTTACGTCTTCAGATTTATTAACAGAGTCAAACGAAAATTTGAACCTGGCATTTCTCCCACTACTCACGTAGAATTGACACATATGGAATTACGCACTGTAAAAACTCAACTCATTAATTTGGCTCAAATGGCATTTTATCCCGAGGAGTACAAATGCTTACAAAGTTCGAAGCCCATTTCGAAGAAAAGTTCGCTGAATACTATGAACCCATTTCTGGATTCCAATTCAATCATGCGAATAAATGGTAGACTCATACATTCGTCTCTTTCTTATAATGAACGTTACCCCATCATTCTACCAGGCAACTCTCGTTTTTGCCAATTGTATCTCACGCATTTGCACGAATTCCTTTGCCACGCTGAATGTAGCCAAATGTGTCGTATGGCACAAACTGAATTTTACATATTCAGACTCAAACCCCGAGTAAAAAAGGTAATACGAAATTGCAAAACTTGCATCATCAACAGGCAACAGCCATGTACTCAGATAATGGCTCCTTTACCCCCGGAAAGATGTATTTTATCTCTTCCCTTCCAAACCACGGGAATTGATTTCGCTGGCCCATTCGAAACAAAAGCATCTCCACTGAGAAAGTCTCCCATGATCAAGAGCTATGTAAGTGTTTTCGTTTGCTTCAGCACGAAGGCCATACACTTAGAGCTCTGCTCGGATTTATCCTCGGCAGCGTTTCAGGCGGCATTCGCTCGCTTCGTTGGGAGGCGGGGGCTCCCCCAAAGGGTAGTTACCGATAATGGAAAGAACTTTTTGGGTGCCAGCAGAATTCTCGAGCGCGAATTCACTAAATTTGTTAATACTGTCGCTAATGACATTGTCCAAAAGTATGTCACTCATGGATTTGAGTGGAAATTCATACCACCACACGCTCCCCACATGGGCGGCCTATGGGAGGCCGCGGTAAAAAGTTTCAAGTTCCATTTGAAACGAATTGTTGGCGCACAAAGACTGAACTTTGAGGAGTTCTCCACAATTCTGGCCCGAATTGAAGGTACTCTCAACTCTCGCCCAATCTCTGCTTTATCAGAGGATCCTGGAGATTTAACTGCGCTCACTCCTGGTCATTTTCTGAGAGGTGCTCCGATTATGGCTTTCCCTGAACAGAACCATCAGAACATGTCCCTTATTAATAGATGGGAAAAACTGAAGGTGTTACACCATCAATTCTCTATCAGGTGGAAAGAGGATTACCTCAAGTCATTACACAAGCGGTATAAGTGGAAAAGTCCAGTCCCCAATGTAAAAGCTGGAGATCTTGTAGCAGTGATAGACGACATACAACCACCTTGTGAATGGCGATTAGGAAGAATTGAGAAAACTTACCCTGGTACCGATGGAAATACGCGTACTGCTGATGTGCGCACTGCGTCTGGAATCATCACCCGTCCTATTGTCAAATTATGCCTTCTACCCTTCATGGGCGATGAGACTCATAACTAACGACGTTTTTTCTTTCTCTAATTATCCTCAATTTTATATATCCTTTCCTATTCTTCTAATACATGCTGTCTAATAAAACTTTGCTCTTATCTCATTTCACAGCAAAATTATTCCAAATTACATTGCATTTCTCTACAACTATTCTAATAACAAATTTTTCCCAACATTAGGAATAGCCGAAGCCGCACTATCCACTCAAGGTTAGGTCAACGCAGGCACCGTTTAGATGACCGCTTGTATAAATGTGTTCTTTGCGACAATTTCCACTCTTTGCGTTTTTGCAAAAAATTTCTCAGAATGACGGTCCAGAAGAGGGAAGACATTGTAGAGAGGCATCGTTATTGCGTAAATTGCCTTGCCAAGAGCCACGATTTAAGAGGATGCACATCAATGGATACGTGCAAAAAGTGCGATAGATTCCATCACACGCTTCTACATCCAAAAACCAATCAACCCAGGAGACCTAGAAGTCCGAAGAGCAAAGCTTCACGCCAACAGAAGAACCCAACAAACCAGAAGACTAAACAACCAAAACCAGCAACAACATCCAACTTGTCAGCAACGCCCGATACGAAAATACTGGTAGAGGCCATACGTTCACTAGCTCATGTGCTTTGTGCCAACACCAATAACTCTGTTGACTAACGTCAAGGCCGGCGCCATGTACAAATAAGAATTTGTACCTAACTTATATTTCCTTTTAAACCACTGAATTTTGAAACTGAATTTTGAAACTGAATTAACTAGAAGATTGAATTGAAATTACTTATTTAAACTTAAATTATATTGTGAATTATTTAAAGTAAATTTATTGGAAAACTGTTATTATTTTGGAAGGCATTTTAACATTAGCCAACACTTAAACATTCCAATATTCTAATTTATCTTTATCTTTTTTATAATTTATCCTTTGGATAATTTCTGAATTTTCGTAAAACCAAATTTGTACATTAAGATCACTCACTGTCACAACGCACACCTGTTTGGTAACAAACAGTCTTTATATAAATAAAAATTGTTATCATCGCAATCTGAAAAATAAAACTTCGTTTTTTGTGCACTCATCTCATCTCATCTCTCTAAAGGTAAGTTACTCTAACCAACCTTAAAAAGAAATAAATAATAATGTTTCTTTCTCCTTTCTCTTTCCTTTAACCCTAATTATAATTACACGCGAGTAATTATAATAACAACTTCTCTTCGAAAGATTGGCCCAATTGCTTCAATCCCTACATTCCAATCTTTTGAAAGAGAATTTGTTTTAAAAATAATACCAATTATTTCAAACTTTTTATTAGATTGTTCAAAATTTGTACAATTGCGTTCACTTTTTTTGAGATAGTCTTTTGTTATTAAAATACCACATAATGTAGATATTTCTAGTTTATTTCTAATTTTATTTTTATTAATGTTAATTTGAGAAAAAATTCGTTCAACATTAGCTGTTGCAATAGGAATAGATAATACGGCATAAATAAATTTTTTTAGGTGAGGGAAAACTTCAGATCCATAGCAATGTTTTGTTTTCAAAATGATTTCCCAAAATATTTCAATGTTTTTCTTCTTCTGTTAGATTGTGTTCTTTAAAATTAAAGTGACACAATTCTTGCCATTCATCATCTGTTTTTTGAGCGTTTTCAGAAGTTATAATATTCGGGAAAAAAGGAAAAAACAAATTAATTGAGAAATAGTTTTGACTTTACCTTTAATAACATTATCAGGAGCTAAAATCTGAACATATTTTAGGAGATCATTCTCAAAATCAAATTTTTTAACAACCTGTTGCATAACTCAATATAAAATTGGTAGTTATTGGTAGTTGTTAGAGCTATGGGTACTTGGGTTCCCAAATAAAATAAAGTCAATCTTGTTAAAGTTTTCAATAGAAATAAACTCGTTTTTAACGAAGTATGCAAATATTTTACGATATAATCGTAAAATTTCACTGTGCAGTAGATCTAGATATTTGAGGACTCTCTCTCTGAAACAGTCGATTCAATTTATTGATGTCATTTAAATATAAAGCTTAAATTCGCTCGTTTGTACATTACTTAAAATTCTTTCCGGTGAATCGAACTTTTCTAAGTCTTCATGCAAAAAGTATAATTCTAAGACGTCTACTCGACTCAATAGTTGATTAAAAAATGAAAAATCTTCAAATTTATAAAAATCTTATTTTTAATATAAAAATCTTTTAGTCTTCACATCACCTCAAAAAACTTCAAAAAGAAGATAAATCTTCATATATGGCAACACTGGTCACAGCACTGAATAGATATACAGACAATATATCACTTAAGAAACAAATGGCGACTATCAGTTCTCTCCATCGATTCAAATTAATGTCAAATCTTTAATGGCCCTGGGGATGATTTTTAGGACTATTCTGGCTTTATCTTTCTAGGGTATATACATACAATTAAGTATTATTTTCTTTGAATTATTTACCAATCTACCGAAATGAAATTTGACATTTAATTTGTTACACAATTAGTCAGAAAAATATAAGTACTTGTCTTTAGCATCAATTACTGCTATGATCTGCTATGTTGTTTTACTTTAGGTGCGAAACACATATTTATAGTAGGATTAACATACCGGTAACACAGTCTTGCTAGGAGTAGGGGAAACCCCTACATGTAGGTATTTTCTATAGTAAAACAGAAGCGTAGTGGAAATCGAACAGATTTTTTATATTTGCCGAAATGTGGGGATTTTTTTATTGTGCATTATTTATGAAAGAACTGTAAAAAAAATTTAAAAGTAGTTGCTGTTGAAAACGATAAAAAATTAGTTTTCCAAAAAATCGATTAAAAATATAAAAGCATGTTTTGGCTTAATTATTCAAATGCCGATTTTTCCACTTCAATGGAAATATTTCTAAAATGTTTGACGCCAATTTATAGACAGTTAAAAAAGCTTTTAAATAATGTATAATGCTTAACATTTTTTATTTAAGAACATTTTTAAAACATACATACATACATAATTAGCCAGTACAACTCTTCAGTCAGGATTACGGCCTAGCTTTAAACATTTTTAAAACAAAAAAGAAAAAATATATTACTGAATTTCACGTCAAACGCATAATTGGACAGTCAAGTAAAAGGCACTGTTTTAGCACTTGAAACCAAAACTTTTTGCCTTTATTACTTCTTCCAAACGTCAGGCATCGACTGCATTACATTGGCGCAAAATTCCGGGGTTATCTTGTTCCATTTTCGCCTAATTCCTTGTGTCAATTGCTTCACTGTGCTGATAATGGATTTATATAGCTTACAGGAAGGTTGTTCCCATGCTCAATAATGGTGGGATCAGAGGTCTGTGCCGGTGCTTAGAGTAGTTTTGAACAATTATGGATAAGCTACAGCTTCGTAACGTACTTCGGATCGTTGTCCCAGTAGAACCAAATGTGCCCTATATATTTAACTTATCGCCACTTTGCTTCACATATTGTTTTAAAATGCCTAAATATTAGAATATATCCATTTTACTGTCTATATAATTGTAAATACGGGTTATAGGGTGGGGTTAGTATGAGGGTAAGAGGGGGTAGGGTATATTAGTGCACAAACCTTTATGATATTAATTGTGTGAATGTATAAAAAATAAATAATGTTTTTTATCTTAAACGTTATAAAGCGTATATTTGTTTGTGTTTTATAACAATGTGTATTTTGTTTACAATGTGTATTTTGTTTACAATGTATATTATGTTTGCAACTTGCTTCAAATTTCACAATTAAAGTTCACAAATTGTTTTATATTTATTAATGTTCACAATTTTTATAATTTGTCAAATATATTCAATATGAATTCATTTGTTGTTCACTTAACTTCGCACACGCGTAGAACTAATTGAGTGTTTGTTTTATGTTGCTTGAGGATCGATAGTCAACTGCTTTATAAGGATCAAATATAATTATTTTCTACCAGAATGTGTGTATGTTGAGGTGTATGGTGAATGTTGATGTATACGGTAAATGTTGATGTGCATGGTGAATGTTGATGTTATTATTTGTTAAAGATGTTTGTGTTGTTAGTCAGGGTTGGGGTTGAGTGAATTTGTTCACTCGTGTGAACATCCTCCCGGGCCGACAACCTGTGAATAAAAACGGACAATTATTTTTATTTGTTCAATATTGGGTTATAGAGAGTAAGGGTAATTATATAGTAAAATACTTTATTATATTTTCAATTAGTAAGTGATCCCATAACGAGCCAACCAAGGGTTGAGTCCTGTGCGATAAGCAAACCGCCATCGAGATGAATGGTATTTGGCTGAAGAATGGTGGTGTATAAATCACCACCAATTTCCATGGCCACGGGTGAATTGTTATAAAACTCTGGATCGGCTAGAGAAATTCTGCAGAATTTGCCTTTTATGACAGGATCCAATCCTTGAGAGTAAGGAGTGTTGGGTAAATCATTTGCAACCAGCATGCAAACCTCGTATTGTATTGTGGAGGCCATGTTGGGGGATATTGTGATCTTCACATATATATTTTCATCCACTTTAAACGGTTTTAATGTGGACTCACGCACGAATGCTACTCCTATTCTCGAGGTCGTTAGGCTAGGGTTTAATAAAGCTCTGACAAGTTGTTTCGATTTCTCCGTTACGACTTGAACTACAACCGTAGGCACAATGGTCTGAGTCCTTGACGTTGGTAGTGTGGTTACTATATTTGGCTTGACAATTGTTCGTGGCGCAGGAATGGGTACCGTGGTTCTCCGTGATGTTGTTGATGAGGATGGTTCCTTTTGGAAATCCTTCAGAATGCGATTTGGCCCGTGTAGAGTGGTGTGGTGTTTGCCATCACATTTTTGGCATCGGGACTTATTGGAACATTTTCCAATTAAGTGATTCCTGGCCAGACAATTGACGCAGTAATGTAATTTAACCGCGGTTTTGTATCTCTCTGCCAAGTTCATCTTCTGGAACCTTCTACAAGTTGCACAACCAAAATAACGTTTTGTCTGGGGCTTGTCATTGGAACGTGCCTTACGGTTATTGTTATTGGGTGCCATATTCTGTGTAAAAGAAATTATGTATTAATGAAATGAAGTGTAATGAAGGGGTTAATGGGTTAGACTGTTAGGGTGAAGGGTTAGTCATGAAGAATAGTTACAAGTGGATAAGTGGGTTGAAAAGGGTAAGTAAACAACTAAATGTTATTTGGGTTATACTAGAAGTGCCAAACTAACTAGTGGGTAAAATGACAACTTTTGTTATTGGTCGAGTTAACGTTCCGGACAATGTCCGTATATCGACTACTCTGTTTCGTCCATCAGAGCCAGTGTATGTTTTAATGACTCGACCAATTAACCATTCATTTCATTTGGAGGTAAATTGTCCTGTCTGATAATGATAATGTCATCCGTTTCAACTTGACGTTGAGGGTTCTTCCACTTGTATCTCTTGTGGAGCTCTTTAAGATATTCATCTTTCCATCTTCTACAAAAGTTATGATGTTGAATCTTTAACTTTTGCCATCTGTTTGCCAGGGTTAGATTTTCATTGGTTACATCGGGTTCTGCTGGGGTTAAAATGGGTGATCCAATTAAAAAGTGTCCTGGAGTCAAAGGGTTAAGGTCCTGTGGATTCTCACTTGACGGGCTTAAGGGTCTTGAATTCAGGCATCCTTCCATTCTCGCGAGCAGTGTGGCTAGCTCTTCAAATGTGTACTTCAGCGTATTCATTTTCTTTAGATGAGCCTTAAAGCTTTTCACTCCCGCTTCCCATAAACCACCCATGTGTGGTGCACCGGGAGGTATAAAATGCCACGTCAAATTTTGAAAACTGCTAGCAGATATAACGGAACCTTTCAATTGTTTAATGAATTCCTGTAGCTCTTTCTTCAACAATTTGCTAGCTCCAATGAAATTCGTTCCATTATCCGAGTAAATAGTGACAGGGCATCCCCGCCTCGAAAAAAATCGTGCGAAAGCTGCCATAAAGGCTTGGGTTGACAAATCAGATGTAGGCTCCAAGTGAATAGCTTTTGTTGCAAAGCAAACAAAAATGCATACGTAACCTTTTGTTATTCTACATGCTCTGCCATTATATACTTTAATGTCGAATGGTCCTGCAAAATCAACTCCCACATTCGTAAATGGTCTATCAATTTGGGTACGTTCTGGCGGCAATGTTGCCATGAATTGGGTTATCTGTCTATTCTTGTATCTAATACACGGTGAGCATTTGTTAACTACAGCGCTAACAAGAATCTTTAGTTTCGGAATCCAGTATCCTGAGCGTATTATTCTCAACAAAAGTTGATTTCCGCCGTGTAGGGTTATCAGGTGCACATGTTGGGTTAATAATTTAGCAAATGAGCTGCCGTAGGGTAATAGAACAGGGTGTCTTTCAGAATATGACAAACCGTTGGAATTTGCTAGTCTACCATTTGCTCGCATTATATTTGCGGAATCTAAAAATGGCGTTAAGGTGAGCAGGTTACTTTTATTGGGTATAGGGTTTCTTTTCTTCAGACAGTGATATTCGCTTCTAAAGTATTCAGTCTGACAAAGAATAATAAGTCTATCACGGATAGATTTGATCTCTGTCGCATCAAGTTCAATACTTGGGTGGGTTGTTAACAAACGTAGTCTTTCGTTGACTACTTGTGGGTTATTTCGATCAAGAATAACTCTATCATTTCGAATTGTATTGTACCGTTTTTACGATGCGCGATCACAAAATCGATAGACATACATTACACGTAGAGCATTTGACAATTTTGAAAATCTTGATAATATGTCTGGGTTTTCCGTTTTCGTATCCAAGGAAGGGTGGGTATTAACGGTCGTAGCAAACGACTGACTAACCTTCGCTTCAGCTTGAGTTGTGAAGTTTTTATGTGTTGCTGGTCACTGCGAAGCAGATTTCTTCAACCATGATGGTCCATTCCACCATAAATTATCATCTCTTAGTTCATCAGCGTTGCATCCTCGGCTAGCCACATCGGCAGGATTATCCTGAGAGGCCACATGGTTCCAATTGTCCACTCCTACTGCTTGTAAAATTGTCGAAACTCGATTTGCCACAAAGGTGTTCCAAGTGTTAGGGTGTTTGCTAAGCCAGGCCAAGACTATCGATGAGTCGGTCCAAAAATATGACTGATGTAAGGGTAGGTTGAGTTGGATGAGTAAATTTTCGGTCATATTTGCCAACAACACTGCGCCACAAAGTTCAAGTCTTGGTAACGAAATTACTTTGATTGGCGCAACTCTCGTTTTAGCGAAGAGTAGGGTTACAGAATTAGGTCCGTCTACGGGTGTATCTCGTGCATATAGACATGCAGAGTATGCTTTTTCAGAAGCATCTGAAAACCCATGAAACTCAATTTTAGCTGTAGGCGAAAAGTTAATCCATCTTGGTATACGAATTCTATTAATATTATCATAAAACTGCAAAAACTTTTGCCATTTCATAAGGGTGAGTGGGTTAAGACATTCATCCCAAGCTGTGTTATCTTGCCAAATCTGTTGCATTATAATCTTTGCAGATATTACAATTGGCGCTAACCAACCAGCTGGGTCAAAAAGACGAGCGATATCCGATAAAACAGTCCGCTTTGTGTATGCCGATTTCCTTTCGATTAATGGTACATTAAAGAAAAATGTGTCTTCCTTCGCATTCCACCGGATTCCTAATGTTTTGCATTATTCGATTCCGAAAGGTTGAGCAAATCCACATCAAGTAAGTGTTCTTCGGGTAAGTTTTCCAATAATTCCTTCGTATTAGCGATCCATTTTCTTAAAGGAAATCCAGCAAAGTCAAGAGCCGAGATCAATTGGGTTTGTCACTCTTTAGCTTCTTCAATGGTGTGACCTCCGGGTAAGACATCGTCCACGTACATATTATTTTGCAATATTTGCGAAGCGATAGGGTGGGTATTTTGAATGTCTTTAGCTAATTCGTTTAGTGTTCTAATAGCCAAGTATAGTGCACAATTGACACCAAAAGTAACTGTTTGCAGTTCGTAATCCCGAATGGGTTCGTTGACGCTTTTGCGGAATAATATCCGTTGGAACGGAGTGTGTTTAGGGTTTAGCATAATCTGTCGGTACATTTTTGTAATGTCGGCATTATAAACTATCTTGTAAAAGCGCCATTTCAAGATGAGTAGAACTAAATCTTGTTGTAGGGTAGGACCAGTGTATGGGGTATCATTAAGGCTGTTGCTGTTCGAGGTTTTGCTAGATGCATTAAAAACAACTCGAACTTTTGTCGTAACACGATCAAGTTTCACAACAGCGTGATAGGGTAAATAATAATGGGTGTTCGAAGGTGTGTTTGGGTTATATTCTATAAGTTTCATATGACCTAGTTCGATGTACTCCTATAGCACGTTATCATATTCCATTTTCAGCTCTGGCTTTTTCATCAGTATTTTCTCATTCCTTAGGAACTGAGCCATAGCCACGTGTCGCGAGTTTCCTAACTCTACAGGAGGGTATATAAATGGAAGGTCAACCTGATAACGGCCATTAGGTAATCGACGGGTAGTGGCCATATAAGTTTCTTCACAAAGGGAACTTTCTTCTGAAACTTTGGGTTGGGTGAGTACATCTTCAATTTGGTCAAAACTTTATCAAGTGTGACCGAACTGAAGTATGAAACTAAGGGTTGCATATTTTTCGTGTTCCGAATGGGTCCAGTTAAAATCCATCCAAACTCTGTTTCCTGAGCTATTAGTGTATCAAGAAGATCCTTTCGTACTCCAGATTTCAGTATATGAGGGTAAATATCGCTGCCAATTATAAAATCTATCCGTCTGCTTTCATAGAACTTTTGGTCAGCCAATTGAATATCTTCTAAGTCTTTTACGAGGGTTGGGTTTAAGCTTTGGGTGGGTAAATTTTTCGTAAGTGTTTTCACAACAATTGCTTGGATATTCAATTTGAAATTTTTATTGGTATTCGAGCGTAGAGAAACTTGACATAGTTTTGTTGATCTAGCAGAAACTGTCTCATTTAATCCAGAAATTTCTGCAACTATGGGTGTAGTGGGTAAACGTAACTTTCTTCTCAGTTTATCCGTTACAAATAAGAAGTCTGAAGCTGGGTCAATTCTCCTTGGACTTCTACATTTAGAACTGCTGTTCCCAATAACTTCTTCCTGTCATCCATGGGTATGGGTTTGCTCGATTGTGTGTGGGTTGAGAAGGCCTGAACTGTATCTGTTGAAGAAGATGTCTGGTTATCCTCATTATGTGGGTTAATCCTTGACTTTGGTCTGTGCAATAGACTATTATGTCGTCCACCGCAATATCTACAGACGAATGTGCTGCGACAAGCTTGTATGACATGACCGACGGCTAAACAATTGTAACATATTTCATGTTTCCTTACAAATTCAATTCTCTCGTTTATTCCAAGTGAATTGAATGACGAACATTCTCTCAAGGTATGACTTTCGCTGCAAAGTTTGCAAATGGAACCATCATGTTTCATTCGGGGGCTCTTGTTGTTCGATTGCGTCGAAGAGGGAAACTTTTGTTCATTTTTACGTTTGTTTTGGGTGGGTGGGTTTCTTGTTGGGTTTAGGTGATCCCTAGGGGTTTTCCCATTTGAATCATTTGTTATATTATGAAATGTTCTGCCTTTTCTGTCATACTGCGCTCTAACACCTTGGAATTGTTTGGGTTTCGGGTGGGTAGGATTATTACTCTGGTCTTGGACATCATTAATCGAAGTAAGTTCCTTAAATGTGTTAGTCAAAAATACATCTAAATCAGTCCAAGAAGGCATCTCCGCACAATCTTTCAGGATTTTCTCAAACTCCCTTCGGGTTTCCCTAGGTAATCTTGATGTACACAGGTATAATAAGATAGGATCCCACTGATCCGTATCTATATCCAAAGAGCTCAGATTTGCAATACAGCAATTTATCCTTCTCTGTAGCTTCCTTATAGAAGCACTACACATAGTGCTTACGGGGGGTAAATTCAAAAGGGTTTTCAATTGAGCATTTATCTGCATCCTACGATTCTCATACTGAGATGATAATTGATTCCACGCAATAAGAAAGCCATCATTTGTTGAAGGTGCATTGTCTACTACCGCTTTTGCCTCGCCGCTTGTCTTTTGTTTAAGATGGAAAAGTTTTTCAACTCCACTTAAACGGGTATTATTACCATAAATGGCTTTGAAAAGATCCCTAAACGAAGCCCAGCTTTTGAAATCTCCGCTGCATTTTGGCATATTACAAGGGGGTACAGTGAAACCTGCAGAACTGCTGGGTTGTGGGGTTTCTGGTGTGGTGGGGTTTGAGTTTTTCGGTTGGGTCAAATGGTCTATTGACTCATCTATAGAAATCATAGATGATCTATAGAATTTCTTGGCCGATCTCACATTCCTGGAGAGGCTATTAAAGTTTATAGAATTGGATGCGTCAGGGTCATTGAGTTGTGGCGACTCTCGGATTTGCTTGAATTTCCCGTCAATGTTCGACCACAATTTTTCCAATTCATTCTTCATAAATCTCAATGCGGGTATTGATTGAGATTTTTTCGGAAGTGCTTCATAATCTTCCTCAAAGGCGCTTAAGTCCTGTTGAATATAACGCACAATATCGGCGGCCAAAGTCTTCAAATCCGACATTTTGGGTTATTTAAAGAAATTCACAAAAAAAATTCTTAAAATAAAATGAATATAATTCTATACTAAATTTTTTCAGGGTTCAAATTAAAAAGTGTGAGTTTTTGCCTCAGCTGTACCAAAATTACTTTTGTTCCAGCAGACAAAATTTCCAATTGGGTATTAAAACGTTAACTGTGTGCGCTAATTAACTTAATATGCAATAACAGTTCCTTAGAAGCAATATAAAAAATATTATAAAAAAATGTAAAGTGTTAAATATTTTGAAAGGGTTGGGTGAGTTTGAATGAAAAATATTGTATATATTATATTGCTAAAAGTATTGGAGCAAATTTGCAAATAAAATTGGAAATAAAAAATTTTTGGAATAAATATCAAAAATTTCGACTCACCCTTTTTGCTGGGGTGTAGAGTACAAACCACAATATGTAATATACAGGCATGTTCTGAAAATCACTTTTTGTGAAAGTGATTTGAAATCACAAGAAAGGTGTTCTGGACACAAAACTTTTGTAATTTTTGTGATTTTAAACCGGTGAGCTAAGTGGCTGCCGATTTAGAATCACTTGCTTATTTTTTCAGCAATTTTATTTTAAACTTCACAATAAATGAATTAAATGAATAGCTTAAAATGTTTTTTTTATTGATTTTTATATTAAAATGAACAAGTTTGGACCAAAAAGTACATAACTATGAAAAAATTAAAAACACTTCCCATTTAAAAAAATGTTGTTATTTGGTTTTGTGATTTTGTATTTACTTTTTAGTTGTCTAAACAAAAAGTCAGCTGTTTTCTTGTGTTTTCGTAAAGGCAAAATCACACCGAAAAGTTAAATGTTTTGTGGTTTTCAGAACACCCTTAAATCCGATTTGTGATTTCAAAATCACAAGTGATTTGAAATTTTGTGATTTTCAGAACATACCTGATAATAAAAAAATTCTCTTGTGTTGTCGATTCCTCTTTGTGTCGTCTTCCCGCTATGATCTGTTGATAATATGGGCAGCGTTGCCACAAAGAAAAATTTTTCCCTACCAATATTCTTTCCAAAACCTACCAAAATTATTCCAATCCTACCAAAATTTGAATTTAAATAATTATAGATTATTCAGTATGAAATTAAAGTTTTATTGCTAAAATTAACAAAACAATTTCATATATATCACATTTAATGTGTTAAAAAAAAGCAATTCATTTAAAAACTATAAAAATAAAGGAACATAAACATAGTGTATAAAATTAAAGCTAAAAACATAACGAATTCATCTTTAACATAAATAATTTGTTTAAAAATGTTTAATATACTAAATATCGTATATTATATAACAAAAATTGTATTTATAATATTCAGGTATCATTGAGATATTTGTTTGCAGACCACACGTAATGCGGTTCAGACTTCCATGTAACTTCTTTACATATCATTATGTTATTTATTGTGCTTTTATCTAACTTATTTCTTAGTTTTGTTTTTATTAAACTTAATTGTGAACATTTTCGTTCTGCAGCTGCAGAACTATGTGGAAGAGAAAGAAAATTAAAAATAAAATTACATAAATCACCATAATAAAATTCATTGATTACATTGTCCCAAAATTTATTCCTTAGATAAAGGGTGATTTTTAGCTATTATCTTTTTGGCAACACTGGTTTAAACAGCTCACGCACGTGTCGTGTTTTGTTTCACTATCAAACATCTTTAGTTTGGTCTATAATTTAACCATGAATCGTCTTACAAACGAACAACGCTTACAAATCATTGAATTTTATTATCAAAATGCGTGCTCTGTTAAGAAAGTTCATCGCACGCTTCTTCCATTTTATGGTCAGTTTAATCGACCCACTGAAGCGGCTATTCGGGATTCGTAAATAAGCAGAATTGTCGATTTTGAAGTGAAGATCAGCCAGAAGCATTGCAAAAGCTAGCAATGCATCCAGAAAAAGTCACAGTTTGGTGCGGTTTATGGGCTGGTGGCATCATTGGACCGTACTTCTTCAAAGATGCTGCGAATCGTAACGTAACTGTGAATGGTGAGCGCTACCGTGAGATAATATCCAACTTTTTTTGCCCAAAGTGCAAGAGCATAACATGCGGTTTCAACAAGACGGTGCCACATGCCACACAGCACGCGTAACAATGGACTTATTGAGAGGCGAGTTCGGTGAACATTTTATTTCACGTTCGGAACCGGTCAATTGGCCGCCTAGATCGTGCGATTTAACGCCTTTAGACTCCTTTTTGTGGTTCTATGTTAAAGCTCATGTCTATACAGACAAGCCCGCTTCAATTGACGCATTGGATGACAACATTGAAGCATTTATTCGTGAGATACCGGCCGAAATGTTGGAAAGAGTATGCCAAAATTGGACTAAACGGATGGATCATTTGAGGCGCAGTCGCGGTCAACATTTGCATGAAATAATCTTCAAACATTAAATCATATGGACCGTACTATCGATTCAAATAAAGATTTCATGAATTTTTCTGAATTTTATGTGTTTTTTCTAATTTTCCTATAGTTCTTAAAAAATCACCCCTTATAACACTTAGTCAAAGTAAGTTCCATTGCAATACGATTTTATCTGGATCACAATCCGCAAAATTTTTAAATTTCAGTATCAAGGGCAATATATTTATTTTTTCTTTGGAAAGAACATTTCTGGGTGTTATTATTATTTAATCTTACAGATATTAATTGTATTTTCCTACCAAAAAATAAATGAAATTTGAACAAACCAACCAAACTACCAATCGTAGCATTTTTAAATAAAAACTACCAATTTTGGTCCAATTGGACCAAAACGGCAACGCTGAATATGGGTAGTGTTGTTGTTGTAATTTTCGACAGTCACTATAAGTACACTATATGTGTACGTATGTATATATTTTAATGTGGTTTTTTTATATTTGGGTAATTTTTGTAATAATTTGAGTTAATATATATATATTATTTTTTTTTGTATAATATGCATGTAATATTTATGTATCAATATAAATAATTTTTGTGGGTATTGTACTGTTCGCAATTTTTGTTTTTAGTTTTGTTTAAATATTCTAATATTTGTTCTGTTTATTAATACTGTCGTGTTGTATAGTATTTTTTTTGCACTTGTTAATCTCTTGTGTTATTTATTTAAACATTTTTTTATTGTTTTAGTGTAAGATTTGTGAATTTGTTTTATTTATTTGTAAAAAATAATTTTGTTTTCTGTATCTATGCACTTTTATGTTTTTTTTTTTGCTTTAACAGTTTTAATATTTTAATGCACAAATTTTGTTATTCTTCTTTTTTAATTTGTGGACTGTATCACTGTTTCAATTTTTAACGGTTCGTGACGACCAATGTTTTGACGGGTTAGAAAGGATCGGGTATAATAGGTAATACATAAGGCGGGTTCAACAAACCTTTTAAAGAGGGAAAGTACAATATGTATATTTATATATATATATATAGATGATTAAATAGGAAAGCCAAAGTTAGGTTAATTTCAGTTGTTTATTTCTTTTCGAATTAAGGTTTCTTTGTAGCAAGAGGTTTAAGCAAAGACTATAAATATATAAAGATGTTGCACACAGTGTATTCAAAATTGACAAAATTTTGTGCTTCTTTATGATGAGGGGGGTAGGTAACAGGGAAAACTAAATCTTCGTGCTTACTCTCATTTTAATTGAGAGAAAGAGAACAAAAGAGAGCAAAATATAACATCTACATGTTACGGTACATTCACATAAACATATTTGCTTATTTTTATTTTCTTCGTGAAAAAAACATTCTGGTTAAAAAATATTAAAATCTAAAAGAAGTTTTGTTTCCATACAATTTATGTGCAAATAACCTGCGGAAAAGCAAATGTTACCGATTGTGTAATTGTAGGGTAAGAATACGTGTTTTATTGTTGTAGAAATGACACTATATCGATTCGCACCGAATTATAATGCTATTTTTTAGACTATTCAATTATGTATGTATGAACTTCTGTCTCTATTTTTGTATAGAATGAAGTTGTAATAAAACGAATGCTTTTTTGTTTAGTATTTATTAAATTTATTTATCATTTTAATGTTTAAAAATTGTATATGTTTCCCATGGGAATGCTTCCGTAGTAATATAACAACTAGTAAAGCATCTCCACTCTGTATTTATTTATAACATTCGTTGTTCTCAGCAAACCAAAAGGAGTAAATCGTATTTTTGGTGCAACTTACGCATTGCTCAACAACAAATATTTTTATGTTTTTTGTAGCTTTATTTTTTAAAATTATTTTTAATAATTACTACTAAATTTTAATATTTAATCAATGTATGTAATAATTAAGAGATTATTTTCATAATTTGCTAGTTTTGTTTCTCTCTAAAAATGGATTTCTAAAGATTTATTCATAAAGTTTTTTTATTTCGGTGCGAATCGATATAGTTTCGTTTCTACAACAATAAAACACGTATTCTTACCCTACAATAAAACAAACGGTAACATTTTTTCCACACACATTTTGTGAAAACAAGACTTCTTTTAGTTTATTTGTGTTTTTATTTGGAATGTATGTATACCAAAAAGTTTTTTGGTTATGAATTAGTGAGTAAGAGAGAGAAAATAAGTTGAGAGAATTTATTTATTTACAGCCACAGAAAAGTGTTAGTAATAAACGCTATTTTAATTTTCATTTCATCAACTTACATATGTGAAGCTGTCTATCTTTGCCTTAATAATTTTACATAAATAAAAATAAAATAAAAAATCCATTTTTTATTAAAAGAGCTTTCCATCTTTGGCTTAAAAATTAGGCCATGTTTTTTAGATAAATAAAAAAAATAAAAAACCTATTTTGTATTAAAAGAAAAAAAAGCGAGAATTTCAAATCATTTAAAAAAATTATACTATGCTGCAAAATAAAATGAAATAAGCCATTTCATGACTTAGACCATTTATAACATAAAATATTTTTTGAGTGTCATTCTGAAATAAAATGACAAAGCATCCATCACACATGTGTTCTTGTCGCAGTCTGATCGACAACTAAATTAAAAAACACAAGAATGCGTGTCAGTTCTCTCTGCACAATTTTGCTATGAAATGGAATGAATATGCACACACGTATACACGCATATGAGAATAAATTGCTTACAGAAGAGAGCAATACGTTCTCTGAGTATAATAATTCTCTGAGTACCAAAAGTGGCAGTAGCCGTACTGCCATCGACAAATTTTGCACTGGCAGTACAATGTATGGCAGTGCAACATCTTTATATATTTATAGTCTTTGGTTTAAGGTTAAATTCAATTTGTAGGTTTTTAAATATTTTCTTTCTTTCCACATCTTTCTTTTTGGATTTAAGGGTTTTACACTAGTTTTAAATTTTAACACTAATTTTAGATTTAATATATGTAGTTTTAGGGTTTTACAATATTTTAATTTTTATCACTAATTTTAGTTTTTAATATAGGTTTAGGGTTTTACAATATTTTAATTTCACCACTAGTTTTAAGTTTTATAATTTATTTATTTCTAAACAGTTATTTTTATCTTTTTGTTGTAGGGGTTTTGTTTATTTGGTTGATGCGCAGACACTTCTTCTTAGGGTGCGAACAGAGTGAGCGCCGATGCCGAGCCGAGCTTAATGACGCTTGTTTTCATGCGAGAAGAATATTTGTA
Source organism: Sarcophaga rosellei (assembly GCA_930367235.1). Lineage (NCBI taxonomy): Eukaryota > Metazoa > Arthropoda > Insecta > Diptera > Sarcophagidae > Sarcophaga > Sarcophaga rosellei. The sequence continues at coordinate 49,590,321 of OV884019.1, read as the reverse complement.
TATAACACAGTGAATGCGAGAATCAGCGCTGAAATTCTATTTATTGCATGTGTTTCGCTTTTATGTCATTTGGTCTTGTTGTTCATATGTGTTTAGAAAATTGCTATACACTGTGATGGATTCCTCTGATGAAGAGTATTTTGCTTCTCCTAGTGTGATTAATGCAATTATTAACACAAAAGAATTTGGAAAACATCTAATTACACTAAAAAGGAAAGAATTTGGTGAATTTCATCATTTATATAATGATATAAGAATATATCCAGCTAAATTTCAACAACATACCCGAATGCACACTGAAAAGTAAACATCAACAATGCAAAAAAGCGCGTAAAACGCTTTGAAACTGTTTTCTCGCACTCATCGGCTTTGATCTCTGCTTTTGTCGGCGTTCACTGTGTTATACACAAGCTTATTTGTATTGACTCGTATGTAATCAGTTTTATCGCACTGACAATCTTTATCGCACTGACAATCTCGGCTCCGCTTTCAGCGCTCACTCTGTACGCACCCTTACTTGCGAATTTGTAGTTGAAGTTTTTATTTTTGTGTTCTTCGATTTTGATTTTGGTTATGTATTATTTTGCGTATATTGCGTATATATATTGCGTATATTTTGTATATTTTTGTCTCTTTATATAATACTAGCTAATTCCCGGTGTGCTTCGCTACCCCCATCGGAATTAAATACATATATCGTGATGCAACTGGATCGCCCACCATCAAAATTGTTACGCCATTGTTGGGGCATTGTATCGTCCTTGGTGTTGTCCAGCTGGAGTTCTATCAGCATGAATTGCGATTATGTGGTCATCTGAACTTAATCGTGAACTTAAAGATCCTTACCAATTCGTTGATTTCATGAAACATCACTTGTAAATCGGCAACAATCCATTGTTTTGTGTCAGGGTTATAATACTGGCGGTGGTGCACTTGGTCATTGTTATCCGCTTTTCCTATGAAATAAATTTGTAAGAACTTAGGATCTTCATTTGGAATTGGCAACAATGATCCCATTTTATGATAAATTTGACCTTGAACACAAAACGTTGGCATAAAGTTGTCTCGAAATACTTTGGTATCACCAAAAGAGGTCATTTTGAAGCACGAATTATATTTTCTTATATTTTTAAGAAAATTTTGTGAATCCACATTAGTTCCTAAATGAAAAAAATATTTTTTATTAATATTTTGTTAAATTAAAAAAAGTATATATTTCGAAAAACTTACCTGAAATCAGCGATTTTAGTGGTTCTGGAGGTGGAAGTAATTCAGATAGAACGATTTTACCATAAGAGCAACACATTCTAGGTGATTCATTTTTGTACCTGAGTGCATTGCAATATTGGCAAACTTCATTCATGTCACCAATTGCCACTAATTCGTCTTCGGTATAGTCTATATCAGATCTATAGTTAAATGCAATACCTGAGTATCCATGAAAATCATTACGTCTATTCACCGCCATTCGATTATGATTTTGTTCTCGACGCAAATAATATTGCTCTATCCTCTCTGCTACTCTTCTTGTTGATGTTCGAATCCGCTGACTTTCTACTCGTGATTCATGTTGGACTTCTGTTTCATTAGTTCGTGATGTTATGGTACGATTTCGCTGGCTTTGCAGCCGACCTTCATGTTCCAACGGTGTCTCGGTAGCTCGTGCGATTGTCGCATGTTGTCGAAGACCTTCAAGACGTCTTTCACGCTCTAAAGGCGTTTCTGTGCCTCGTGATGTTTCGGTACGATTTCGCTGGCTTTGTAGCCGACCTTCATGCTCCAACGGTGTCTCAGTAGCTCGTGCGGTTGTCGCATGTTGTCGAAGACCTTCAAGGCGTCTTTCACGCTCTGAAGGCGTTTCTGTGCCTCGTGATGTTTCGATACAATTTCGCTGGCTTTGTAGCCGACCTTCATGTTCCAACGGTGTCGCGGTACCTCGTGCGGTTGTCGCATGTTGTCGAAGACCTTCAAGACGTCGTTCGTGTTCTGACAGCATTCAGAAGCTCGTGCTAAAGAGGTAAGATTTCGTTGACTTTCAAAGCGCTCTTGGTTTTCTGAAAGCGTTTCAGTAGCTCTTGCTGTTGTGGCGCGTTGTCGTAGGCCTTCAAGGCGTTCTTCAGGTTGTGATGGCGTTTCGGCGGCTCTAGAGGTTGAAGCTCGATTCCTTTCAGTCCTTAGGCGACTTTCACGCTCTTCCGAACTTTCATTTGCTCCTTGGGATTGCAAATGCAATGCATTTTTAGTGCTTCTGGAAAGCGATGCTTTTTTGGGGGCATTTTTATAAATTGTTGCAAAATAAATGTCACTCAACGTTTAACTCGTTCTATGAAATAGGTTCAGGTCAAAAAACTTTTTAAAAAAATTAAGGCTATTTAAATTTGACAAATAATTATGTTTGTGTCGGTCGCAGGTAATTTTTTTTTGATGAGTTTCGCAACTTTTTATTTTATTCGGAAAAAAATATTGAGAGTTTACATTTTATTACTTAGGTAATCGAAAGTAATGAATGAAAATTTTACTGCCTATTGTTACATGCCCATTCATCACCCAAAAAAATGCTGATTATTAAACTTACCTGATCTATTTCTCAAGATATGCAACAAATAAATAATATTTTTAGTAATTACCCATTGTTAGAAGTAAACAATAACATAACTATTACATATGTATATGTTTTTCAAATAAATATTTAAATAGTATGAATTTCAGATCTTACTATGTATATGAGTTGAAAATTTCAAACTCAACCATTTAAGGGTCATATGTTGGAGCAGCTCAAACATTCTAGAATTCAAATGTATGTTGATGATATTCAACTCTACATTGATAGCTCTATAGCTTCCATCAACACTGGAGTTAAAGATATTAACACTGACCTTAATAATATTTCTCTTTGGGCGACTGCAAATGGTTTAAGGATTAACTCTAAAAAGTCAAAATGTATTGTAATTTGCAAAAAATCCGCAAAGATTGAATCTAGTAATGATGTTGCCTTTTTTGGTTATTTCTGAAAAAAAATAAAATAAAACAAAAGTCTACGAATTTAATTTTGGTTATATGTATTTTTTCTTATTTGGTGATTTTTTTCACAAATGTTGGTTACAAAATTTTTTTCCTTCCCTTTTATCTTTCCCCCGCGTCGTGAAATTCCAAAATATGCCAAAATGCACATTCTTTATACATTATTTTCTTTGGTTTTATACATCAAGAATCATAGATAGCATACTTTAGGGGTAACTATGCGTATGAGTAATATATTTCAAATGCAATTAAATATTAAGTATGTAGTATGTATTATACATGGGCATGGCCCCTCGCTCATTTGGAATATCAACATAAAAAGTAGCCTATAACTCCTTCCAGACATACAGGAAGATACTGTGAAAATTTCAAGAAAATCGGTTCAGCCGTTTAATCGTCTATAAACTTCAAACATACAAACAAACACACATTCATTTTTATATATAAGATGTATTTTGTTTCTATTTTTTGTGAACTTTTATGTTTCCTTTTGGTTTTAAATTTGTTTTGAACTTTCTTTTTACTGTTTTATGTGATTTGACTTTATTTTTGTACTTTTAATGTGTGTGATAATTTTAAATATGTGATGTATTATTTTTGATTTTGGAATGTTCTTACATTTTATTGTTTTATATGTTAAATGTAATGTTTTTGTAAATGTACTTTTTATTTAGGGTAATTTTATTAAAATTATTGTTCGTGTTAATTGTGAATTTGTGTTTTTTGATTTCTATATTTAAGTATTTTGTTTACTATCGAGAATTGGTTTTTGTCTGTAGGATAGTTTGTTATGTTTTTTGTAAGGATTGTTTATGTTTTACAATGCATTTGTTAGTGTTTGTGTTTATTTTATTTCGTTTATTTGAAACACTTACATATACGAGATCACTTTTGTAGTGCTTTATTGTACTGTTCTATTGTTGTAATTATTTTTTAAAAATTCAATTAAGGGTTTTTTGTGGACTGTATATATATACAGTGGTGGCCACGAATTTAAGACACGACATATGACTGACTTATTTGTGATAATTTTGACAACCCTGTAATATCAAATTAGATATTCTTTATTTTTCTATGTCCCCTGTAATGTTAAGAAAAAGTACCGTTATTTTCTTTTTTTTCTTTTTACATTTTGTTGCTTTTTAATCATATTAATGTAAAAAACGAGTATTTAAAACTGGCCATGAATTTAAGACATTTCAGAATTTTCTGATTTTTAAGCGATTTTTTTTTGTGTTTTTTGAAGCTAAACGGTGAGTAACGAATGTTTTTTATTATTTTATGTTGAAATACATCGAAATATTTAATTAGAAATGGCCAGAGGTACTTGGAGTTCCGATGCCGAGCGAAAACTGATCCAACAACTAAAATCTGCTGGAAAAACAGTAATAGAGATATCCATGCTGCTTAAATGTTCTAGATGCAAGATCTACAACGCGATGGAACACATCAAGCAACATGGTACCACCAAAAATATCAAACAGCAATCTAGAGCCCGAAAAACTACACCCAGGGAGGACATTTTAATTTATAGAGTAGCTGCTAGTAATCCTTTCACGAGCTCAACTAAAATAAAAAATAACATTGCATCGGATTTTCGCATTAATATTTCGTCTAGGACAATAAGAAGACGATTAAATGAAAAAAACTTGCGTGGGTGTATTGCACAACGTAAACCACTTGTGTCAAAAACAATATCAAAGCCCGACTAGCGTTTTCGAGAGAACATCTCAAGAAACCCATGATATTTTAGAAAAATATTCCTTGGAGCGACGAGTCGAAGTTTTGCCGCTTCGGCTCTGATGGAAAGCGGTACGTATGGCGCCCTCCAAACCTGGAGCATCATCCAAAGTACACCCTAAAAACGGTCAGGCATGGTGGTGGAAATGTGATGGTGTGGGCAGCATTTTCCTGGCATGGTGTAGGTCCCATTTACAATATAAATTCTAAAATGGAGCACCATGTTTACAAAAATATTGTAACAGGCACAATGATACCATTCGCTGAAGACAACATGTCTCTAATATAGAAATTTATGCATGATGATGACCCTAAGCACATTTCACGTCTAGTGAAGAGTTGCTTAGAGGAAAACGATATCATTGTTCTTAAATCGCCAGCTCAATCCCCGGACCTCAATCCAATTGAGAACCTGTGAAATGATGTTGAGGAATATGTACGAACAGTTAAACCAAAGAATTCAAGCGATTTGTGGGAAGAAATCCGAAGGGCTTGGTATGCAATTCCAAAGCAACGTTATGTGGCATTAGTCGAAAGTTTACCCGGGAGATGTGCTGCTGTGATGAAAAATAAAGGATTTCCCACTAAATACTAGGATTTTTTTTATTAAGCTGAGCTTAATTTAGAGAATAGTGTTATATTATGCCTATGTCTTAAATTCGTGACCAGGATAAAACTTGTGTTTATGCATATAATATGTAAATAAAAATTTTTAACCGAATATAGGTAAGAAAATATTATTAATTTTTCTTCATAACATTACAAAAGTCTTAAAAAAAATATCATGGACCCATAATTTTTCGATAAAATGTAAAAATTATCACAAATAAGTCAGTCATATGTCGTGTCTTAAATTCGTGGCCACCACTGTATGTCGCTGTCTTCTTTTTCCTCGAAGGACCATGTAAATACGGGTTATAGGGTGGGGTTAGTATGAGGGTAAGAGGGGGTAGGGTATATTAGTGCACAAACCTTTATGATATTAATTGTGTGAATGTATAAAAAATAAATGTTAATGTTTTTTATCTTAAACGTTATAAAGCGTATATTTGTTTGTATTTTATAACAATGTGTATTTTGTTTACAATGTATATTATGTTTGCAACTTGCTTCAAATTTCACAATTAAAGTTCACAAATTGTTTTATATTTATTAATGTTCACAATTTTTATAATTTGTCAAATATATTCAATATGAATTTATTTGTTGTTCACTTAACTTCGCACACGCGTAGAACTAATTGAGTGTTTGTTTTATGTTGCTTGAAGATCGATAGTCAACTGCTTTATAAGGATCAAATATAATTATTTTCTACCAGAATGTGTGTATGTTGAATATTGATGTATATGGTAAATGTTGATGTGTATGGTGAATGTTGATGTTATTATTTGTTAAAGATGTTTGTGTTGTTAGTCAGGGTTGGGGTTGAGTGAATTTGTTCACTCGTGTGAACAATAATGATTGAGTGTTTCCGGCACTGGACTCAGTAATTGGCTCACGCCGAATGTACTGCTTTCCACTTGATCCATGTATTTTAAATTTACTCCTATAAGTAATGACTATATGTACCTGCATAGGTATTTTGGTCTTAAGAGAGTAAATTAAATCTACTTGGAAATGTGTTTACTATCTAAAATTAAAGCGAAGTCCTTATGAATATGTACACTAGATTCACAAATCATAGCCTCTACTAACCCTATTGTAATTCTTTCAGATTTGGAAAATAAAAATTTATAATTTCATTGCCTAAAAAATTTGGCTAAATTTTACAAATTGAATCTGAAGCAATTATAGTAAATAAAAATGCCGCCAATAATAATAATCTAAAGAGTCTTCTTGAAGAATAGCAATGTCATCAAACTTGTTTCCACTAGGTCGCTAAACTGTTCACCGTTGTCTTCCATTTCCTCAATGGTTTACTCTAGGTTTTGGTTATCCAACCATGTGATGCCGTCGTTATTGACGTTTCCGTTGCCATTTAAGTTTTTTGTATTTCTAGCTATTTTGAATTAAAAAGTTATGTTATATAAAAAATCAATTCATTTTTAATTTACTTACTCAAAGAATAACATTGCCGGATAGCATTGGCCGTGGTATTTGAAAAAAGTTGGGCCGCCAATTTTACTTTTTGCACTCCTGTAATTAAAATGAACTTGGTTATAAGTTAAATGGATTAAAACCAAAATATTACCTAAATAATATATATTTATATATAAATACATTTATACTAAAATACAATTGAAGTATCACTGCTTGAAGTGCACTTCAATACTTCTGAAATTGTGGCTGCAGTCAGTAATTTCCCATTGTACAACAAGCCGGTATCAATGAAATGATTACGTATAAGTTTTAGTAGATGGCAGCATCGACAAACGTAAATCTATTTCACTGACCGCACTTGGGAACCAAGGCTTTTCGAAAAATATTTAATGAAAAATATAGTTAAATATCGATGGCCTAATATGAAAAAGGCCTAACTCAATTTTTTTCAAAATAACGTTTCTTGTTTATTCTGGAAGACAAATATCAGATGCACTTTGCCTCAGAATTTCGGGTGGATACAATTGCAAATAACAGATTTATAATGATTTCAAAAAAAGGCCTAAGTCATGTCAATGAATTTTTGAACGAAAAAGCTCTAACTCGTCTTTTATTTCGTTTGGATGGTTTTCTCTATGACACAGTAATACAAGTATTTAAATCTGTAAGCGCAGCTGAAGTTGTGCGTTTATGTGCCTCAAGTGACAAATTCACTTTAGCGGAAAAAGTTGATTAAAAAATCTCATCGGTAGTTTTGGAAGATGACTTGGGAGCAAAAACGGATGTATGTCATCGGTCTTACAATCAGTTCTGAGACAAAAATTAATTCCACTGAAAAATCAAGACGAACGCAGACAATTCAATATCCCTTGAAACATAATCCAATCAGACTACAAGTGTATCGTAATAGTATGTGTTATTCACCGCTAGGCATAAAATCAAAGATGGGCCAGTAAACATGGTATGCAAGAAAATCCCGATACGACTTCAAGTCTACGCAAATCTGCCAAGCGTTCATCTGCCACAAGAAAGCGCAACGAAGAAAGGCATAAATTTTTACAAATTTTTTTAGATGAGTTGTTCAAAAACGGAGTCCCATTATTGTCGAAAGGACGACAAAAATTATATTTTGAATTTCCCCCTACCGAAATTTTTATAGGAAATTTACCTGCTGCGGTTTCAAAAAAAGAAAATGAATACATAAAATTGCACCATCCAATTTTTTCAGAACTATTAAAGGAATCGAACTATTCCATATTTAAGCCTAGAAAAGATCAGTGCGATATGTGCTGGTAGATTATAAAAAAACAGGGAAGAAATAACAAAAAATGCGAGAAGAAAATATAATGACTTAAAAATGGTGAGTCCGGACTATGTGCAGTTATATGTATGGATGTGCAAGCGGTGAAATTAATCCCTCAATTGTTATAATTATAGGTATCATTTTCAACTCAGTTTAAAAAAAGGCCTAACTTACTTTTATTTTCAAAAATATCAATGAAGAAAGGGCCTATCTTAGATAACTTCATTAAAATGAAAATAAAAAATTTTTAAATGAGAAATAAGATGTGTTGCTGTTTTTATTAAAAATTGTATTAAAATGTTTGTTGTAACTAAAATTTTACGGATTTTTTTCCTTTTCCTGTAAAGTAACCAAAAATCGAGTTAGGCCTTTTTTATATTAAGCCATCGATATATAGATATATAGAATGTGAAATAGACATGTTTTAGTGTTTGTTGCAATGTTTTAAGTATTAGTTTTTTTTATTTATATTTTCTTTATTTACCTGATTTTTAGTTATGTACATATATCCTTCCTTGTCAAGCCATTAATAGTCGTCATTGGAGGAATAAGAAAAATATGTCAACTGTAGTGGTTGTGTAGTGTGTTGTAAACATATTGCGTATATGTCACTTACCTGGGGAAACTCCTAAGTCCTTCACAACAACTTACGGTTAGACGGGCCCATATCCAAGACGATTGCTCATACTGCAAATCCAAATGTAGACAATCGTCTTATTGTATACCTAATCGGTGTATATAATGTCTTTTGACATTTTGCAGTCGAAGTCATAAAATACCGGCTGCTTCCATGACTTAAGCCATGTGCCCAGTGTTGCCAATTTTTTTTTTAAATTTCCCGTCAAATTGGGCTTTAAAAATCGCCAAATTGAATTTTTACAAAACCGTTAGAAACCCGTCAAATAAATAGTTTGAAAATTTTAAATTAACGTTAAATAAACTAAAATGTGAATAATTACACATATTTTTTATTGAATTGTTTTTTCAATTATGTTTAATGATTACTGTTTATGTCCGAGGATCGAAAAATCCCATCGCCGACGATCAACCAAAAGAGGTCTAACGTCCAATAGAGGGCGCTACATTAATTTAAGCTTTTTTTATTATTTTTAACATAGTATAATGTAATTAGAGCTTTTTGTGGACTTTTTAACATTTTTTATTGTAACTTAATTTAGCTTAGGCCTTGACCTATATAATTTTTTCTTAAAGATTCATTCGTTTTGTAACCAGCATAAGCAGATAAAGAAAAATAAAAACGTAAAATTTTATTGTGTTGATAGTGATAAATAAAAGAAAAGAGAAACTAGAAGAAGAATATTATAAATTTCGATTTGAAATAAAGAAAATAATATATAACCAAAAATTATCATTTGTTTTGTGATTGTGACATCAAACTACTTGCCTTATGAAATTCGAAGGAAATTATTTGGAAAATGGAAATAAATTGTGATCAGATTAAAAGCATGGGCAAACTAGTTAACAAAACCAACTCGAGTGATTTAATAAAACCTTTTAAGCTCAATTCTCTTTGCGTGTTCGTGTTTAGAAGAACATAAAAGGAAAGTGTTGTTTTTTTTCCTCCAATTTGATTCCTTTTGATTTTATTTCGTCTTTTTATTGCCAGCAATTGAAGCAGGAGTGTGGTCACCAGGAGGTCGCCACTACCACCAACAACATCCAGCCCATCAGGTTGTTCATCTATTCTTTTTTTGTGTTTATTAACCGCAGCATACAGTCCACAATCGAACAATTACAAACAAAATTAGGTATTTTCAAAAATATAGTACCAGTCTTCTGCATTTTGTTTATAAGTGGTTATTGTACCTACTTCTCTTATAACAGATTTTGGAAGTTTAATCACTCCAACGTCAGATGACTCATCAATGAGGAGGCTAAATTTCGAATCGCCAATATCATTTCGTAATTGATTTGTGAAATACAGTGACAAAACATTTTTAATAATGTTTGTGGGTTTTGTTCTGTGCATCCGTATTTGTTTGCCGTCTTCAAAACGGGCACAATTCTGTTAAATGATCCACTGAATTGGTCGACGAATGTTGTCAAGTAAATAGTGCCAATGCAAATTCCTGGTTTTTGGAGTTTCAGCTATCACGGGTTGAAAGTCAAGTTTCCGCCAACATGAAATAATTTATGTTGCAACAATTTTATCTTTTTTTTTTGTCATGTACTTACTTTTTTTAATATTTTTCCCTTTTTTTGCCTTCTTATTTTAAACACAACACTTTAAGCTTCACCTTCATTTCAAATAGGTTTCAACTTTACGTTTTCGGTTTTTGCTTTGTACTTTTTCTACTAACCGTTATTGACTTGATTTTGACTTGATGTTGATTTTTTCTTATTTATATCATATCCCTGGAAAAAACGCTAAAGTGCTGTAAAAACTCCAGATTTCACGCTAACCGCTAAAGCCGCCTTCACACTATCACACAAGTAATATGTAAAGTCTGATGAAAAAGTAAAATGAAATTCCATCCGTATTTCAAAAAAGAGAATAATAGTCGTATGATTATTTTTTTTGTGTTTACACGATTGGTATAAGACAATAATAAAGTAAGACGAAAACAGCTGTTAAAAAACATAAACAAAGTGAAAAAATTTGCTTAAAGTTTCTACTGAAATTAAAATGCCGGGAATGGCTACTACGGCGTAAAACTGGAGACAAATCAACAACCTTTTCTAAATCCATTAAATTATTAATTAAATATTGAATATAATTCTAAAAATATTGTCACAAAATAAGAATAATTGTTTGTGCCAAAAATGTTTTTTGTTTTTGTTTTTTTTTGCACATGTGTTTTACACTTTTTTGTTTTGTTTACATAAAAATACATCCCTGATCTAATGAAATTTTCTTGTTTTTTGAAACATTTCAAAAAATGAAGAGAGCCATACGACTGTCAAATTTTCATCCGTATTTGCTCTCAATGTGTGATAGTTTCATTACATATTATGTTTAGACGATCCCATCCGTACTCTCCTACATACAATTTTGACAGATCATATTACTTGTGTGATAGTGTGAAGGGGGCTTAAAAAGCATTTTCTCCCGTAATTGGCAACAATGCACGTGCCATAACCACCTGCACTTAGTTACCTCACTTTGTCCAGGTTGGTGGCGTATTCGAAAGTCTCCTCAATTACTTTCACAAAATTGGTGATGTGCCTCATGAAGTCTACTGATGAATCGCTAATACCTTCCTCTATACGTACTTTTCTACACCAACGCTGTAGAGTGGACACGTGGTAAAGGAAAGCCTTTTACGTACAGGTGGTTATAGGCCCTCGGTCCTGAAGCATGCAGATACAATCCATTGGAAATATCTGGCCATTGCCAATGTATTGTGTCTGGTGTCATCAGCTTTCTGATTTGGCCCTCTGTAATTATCCTCCTCACATTATCCAAGGCCTTATTACATTGAGCAAGTTCTCACTGTAAATTCTTTACTTGTGACTTTATTATTTTGATTTTATTAGAGTACTCCTCTTTCTCGGTGAATATAAAGCTGAAAACGTATGACAGAAAATACTTGGTTTTTAATTACACATTGCATTACATACATATGTATGTATTCATGAATATATGTATATACCATTTAATATATATCACAAAAAAATCTTAACCTACCTTGTCTGCGTTTCTTGCTCTAAGAAAGTTTTGGAGGGCGGAGTCAGGTGATGGTAAGTGTTTGGTAGGGGCAGGTGGTATGTATAATCCAGCAATGAAGACGGAGTTAGGAATTGTATTCTAAAAATTAGAAAGTACACAAAGTATTAAATTATGTATTTAATATAAAAATTTTATATTTAAGACAACTTACTCCGTTTGTGTTCCCTGATCTCTACAAGCTTTATGTTTTCGCGAATGTCCATTTGATGAACTTGTTCAGGTAAAATTAATCTGAATGAATTAATAATAAAATATGTATATACTTCTATAAATATATAAAATTTTATGTACTTACAGTATTGAAGGCTTAGGAATGATTGGGATAGGCCTGGGGAATAATATTTTCCAATTGCCACTTATTACAATGTCACAGGCAGAAAAGTGGTCAGTCAGCACACACTCGGCCATTTGGTTTAAAATTGACCTTATTCAACTGACCACTTTTGTGGAAGAAAGAATGATCCTTTGTCAGGCTCGTTTCTCTTCCCACATAGCTTACATATACACATTTTTTAAAATTAATTAATGAAAAATGTACGGAACTAAAGAATGTTTAATTAAAAACAAACAAATTTCAATATGAAACTTACGACAGTATTGGATAATTATTTATAAAACACACATATATGTATTTATAACACTCACGTAAATTTATTACACTCAAAGTATGTTTTTAACAAATTTGTTAAGAAAAAAATAATTTAAAAAAACACAAATGTAAAACAAAAACAACAGGCATTTTGTTTTTGTTAAGGAGCCTTTGGGATGTCGAAAACAGCTGACTGAAGAATAACAATAGGAAGAAAAATGCTAAAAAAAATTTATAAACATGAACAACAAGACATATGAATACTGTTTAATCTTGTTCTTCTTTTTATATTGCGTTTGACATTTACGGAGAAATACGTTTCTTATTACAAATAAAACCAAATATGCAGATATTTGTTCGATCGTCCTTTAATAAGTACTGTTAAGCGAAGCTTATGAGCTCTAGACTTTTGCAGGAATTCTAGTTTAAAAAACATATTTGTGTGCGACCATTACTAATTTAAGAATTCATAAGATGGAACTTCCAATGAATGGCCTACCTAAGTACCTAAAACAGTACCTAATGATGGACACGTTATGTACTCAACAGACCGGCATTACATAACATTGATTTAATTGTCAAACACATTGTTAACCAAAGGTACAATAAGTGTTCAACCACTTATACAGTTCTTAAAATTTTTGTAAACTTCAAATGAAATCTGAGCCAAAGACAGAACAACCCCTTATAGGTTTAAGATACTTATGCCTGAACATGCTATACATTGCTTTAGATAACTAATGATGTCATAGTGTACAGTGATTACTGCAAAGCCCGCGGGAAAGGGCCTTATGGACGTTACATGAATCCGCTCAAAGTTACAAGCATCGCGGGGTATCCCAGAATTTAACCAATGAACTACATTTGCAGGAAATGGAGTCACCAAATATACAAAAATATTAAAAAAAATTTACCAAAAAAGAAAACTTGTAAAATAGTTTTAAATTTTTGTTTGTGAATAAAAGTTGAAAGAAGGGATTTTGGTATTATGGATACCACGGTCACAGGTGCAAAACATTTAGTTAATAATTAATTCATTTGGTTATATTTATGACGTAATGACTTGTTCTATGATAGCGAAATACAGTAGTTTTGATTTAGCTGCCTTTTATTGACGTTCGCATTGCCTTTACCTGCACACAAATTTTGTTTCTATGCCGGCGTGCCTGCATGTTTCGCAGCCTCGAGATCTCTCTTCTTCAGTCTTAAGATACGCTCCACGTAATTCGCCACTGAAGTCCGATTCTCTCCACTCGCAATCATAACCTCGACAATGTTAGCGGCCGTGATTGATCCAACTATTGATGTCAGCTCAGAGCGGTAGCTCTGTCAGCGTGCACACTCAAATATAGTGTGCTCTGCATCATCAATTACTTCCTCTTCTTCGTAAAGGCAATAAGGGGAGGCGCTCTTGCCCATTCTATGCAGGTATTTCCTAAAATACCCATGCCCCGATAGCATCTGTGTAGTGTAGTAGTTCACCTCTACGGTTTTCCATCCCATCCAAAGCTCAATATCCGTCCACCTTCCTCTGTCCTCTTCATCCCATTGGCGTAGCCATTTTGAGATGGTGTTTTGCCTGAAGGAACCTGTTGTGTAACTTCAGGTCAATTTCGCCTTATAAATCTCCATCCGCTCCGCGGCTTGCAGATCCACGGGAATCACAAGTACGGCTGGCGCTTATACTGTGCGATACGCCGAAGTGATACGCAATGCAGCCGTTCTCTGTACCGATATAAGTGAGTACGCTCGCTTTCTAACATTGAGCGCTTCGGCCCAAATTTCACTTCCATAAAGCATAATGCTGTTACTAACCTCCATCCGGAGTCTCCTTCTCGCCTGTAGCGGGCCTCCAATATTCGCCATTAGTTTGCTGAGCTGTCCTACGATCTTTTGGGCTCTGTTAGCCGAGTATTTAATCTGTTCCGCATATTTTAATCTGGGATCCAATCTTATTCCAAGGTACCTCACCGAACTCTTAGTCGTAATCACCTCGTTTCCAATACTCATGTCCACGTGCAATGGGATACGACGACCAGTGATTAGCAATAACTCCGTTTTATGCATGGCCAGGTCTAGGCCGTGGGAGTCTAACCATATTTTCGCCCTTAGCATAACGCGTCTCAATTTTCGTTGTGCCTCTTCCGTGTTCCTGGCCGTGATAACAGCTGCGATATCGTCTGCGTATCCAACCAAAAAAGTTCCATCCGGCATATCTTCTCTCAGAATTCCATCATAGGTAACGTTCCACAGGTCGGGATCGAGGATAGATCCTTGTGCCGCTCCTGATGTTATTCGTTTCACCTTTGATCCCGAGCTTGTGTTATACAGCAGCTGCCTGTTACTCAAATAACTGCTTATCATGGCCAGAATGTAGTGTGGCACACAGAAATTGTTCTCCAAAGCATCCAGTACGTCGCTCATCTAAGGCTGTTAAACGCGTTTTTAACGTCTAAAGCAGTACCACAGGCCTCGTAAAGTGATTCCCACGTTGTGTGACCATAGCCGCTCTCAGTCACCTCTCTCAAAGCGCCAATTGTCGACCGACCGGATCGAAAACCATTTTGCCGAGCAGACAGTCCTCCACTATTCTCTATAGCAGCAGTAAGCCGTGGCTTCAAAAGCCTCTCGAGCAGCTCCCTGAAGTATGCAGCATGCACAGTGGCCTGTACGCGGATGGGTCCTCCGGATCGCCCTTTCCCTTGTTTATTAAGACCAGCCGTTGTTTCTTCCATATTTCAGTGAAAATACACTCTCTCAGGCACGCGTTGTACATTCCCAGTAGGAGTTCCGGTCTTTGATTGGCAATTTCCCGCATTACTTCAGGCGGGATTGCATCGGGCCCTGGTGCTTTACCGGGTTTTAGTCTGGCTGCGGCTACTTTTAGCTCCTCTGCGGAGAATGGTAAAAATTCCATATTGAGCATATTTTCACTTTTTATAGCTGCACCTTTAATATATGTATGTGCCTCATATTTTCTTAACTTTAAAACTTTTTTCATAACAAAAATTAAAGTTAGCTGCGTCGAACAAAAAAGAAATCTTTATAACATTTTTTATTTAAAAAAACGAAAATCTCAATTCATTTTGCCTTTGAAATTTATTTACATTTTTTGTTAAAAGCAAATATCAATAAATAAATGAAATATAAGAAGTATTTTATGGTTGATCTTACATAACATTTAAATTTAGTTATTTGCTTTAGCTGGGCTTTGAAAGAGTGATCTATAATTATTCCACACCAGCTCAATTAGGCAGGTAAAAACATTTAATTTAGCTGCATTTTTGGCTTATTTGTACAAAAATTCTTGCAAGAGTTAGTTGTGCAGGTAAGTCAAAAGTACTGAATTAATTTTAGTGCAAATACCGCTGAATTAACAAATACCCTTTATCAGTTCAAAATTATTCGTAGTCGCAAAAATTGTAAAAAAAAAACTTAACATACGAATTAAACATAGCGATGTGGAATTTGTGAACAGAGACGATAATAGAAATCTTATTACTTATTTAACAAGACTATCGGTGTTAGATTATCTTAATGGTTTAGAAACCAGCATATTTCAAAAAAATAAAAAAGGACGAAACAACATTATTTTATTTACAGGCTGAAAACATTATTATTGACCTAATAGAATTTTTAGCCTGTGTTCCTGAAATATTCCTGTTAAACCAAAAATATATCACTTTTTTAAAATTTTCTGTGGTTCTTAAAAGAACCGATTAAATAGTGAGACGTTTGTTTTATGCATGTATTGCTAGAAGGGAAAAATTTACGTTAGTATATATTTTATAAATTCATTTTCTTACTTACAAAAGGAAAGATTTATAGTATTATTTTTAGCATCTTCTTAAAGCCCATTATGCGTTGCTTTGCCTAGTAACCTTTCAGGCGGTTGTTCAAATTACGGATACGGAAATTTATCCTACTTTTAAAGAACAATTTCTTTATATTTTCCGGCAACTAATCTCTCGATCAGGAGCCTGTGAAGGTTACGACAATAGAAAATATTATTACCGTTAATATTGTAAAATAAATTCGATTGTCGGCTTTTTTAAGTAACCTTTTGACACCTGATCAACCCACGTATATTAGAGCGACTCAAGTTGTATGGAAGCAAAATTCGTGCTCGATGTACCCCCCTCGAAATGAACCTTGGACTTTTTTAAGATGACATCTAAAATATTTCGGCTCTAGCTTTGACCTCTCGTGAGCTGGACCATTTTGAAAATGGGTCCATTTTTGTATGTTTTGTTAATTTGAGAATTTGTTTCCTAACCAACATATAGGTTATGGGTGTCATAAGAAAGGTTTTTTCAAGGCGCGTCCAGCGGTATATACAATTTGTCCACGGACAATCATCCATGTCCTTTTTTGAAGGATATTCTGTAAAAAAAACGGTTTTTGAATTTTTTCTTTTCTTCCTTTCTAACCAAATTAACTCTAATATGATGGCGGATTTAGTTTCTAGATGATGTTTGGATGAAAATAGGACTAAAGAAAGAAAAGAAGAAATGATTCACGACTTTTTGTGGGCATATTTTTTCCCAAATTAAAAAAAGGTATTAAATTTTTTTGTTTATATTTACAAAACTATACTCAAAAAACGCGAACTAGGGCGAATTTCAAAAAAAGCTAAGACCCGTATTTAATTAAATCAACTAAAGATTAAAATATGTTAATTTGGTTATTTTATTACAAACAAACCCGAAAAAAAATTCAAAAACCGTTCTTTTTAACAGAATATCATTAAAAAAGGACATGGATGATCGTCCTTGGACAAATTGTATATACAGTTGGACGCGCATTGAAAAAACCTTTCTTATGACACCCATATTGTATATGTTGGTAAGGAAACAAATTCTCAAATTGACAAAACATGGAAAAATATACCCTTTTTCGAAATGGTCCAGCTCACGAGAGGTCAAAGCTGGAGCCGAAATATTTTAAATGTCATCTTAAAAAAGTCCAAGGTTCATTTTTAAGAGGGTACATCGAGCACTTTTTTTGGTGAGTCGCTCTAACGTATATGAATCTTGATGACATTCATATTCTACAAGATTTAGCTTTCGAGTCATATAGCCAGTATTCTAAAGCATCCTCTTGTAGAATACCAATGTCATCTAGATCCGATTCGTCTTGGTCTAGGTTAATATCCTCTTCCATTGGTTTTGGCTCTGTGTTAACATCGTCGTCCTTAAGTACAACTCCGCTGTCTGGCAATGGGCTTGTATCTAAAATGCCTTCATTGCCAATGGAAAACCAATCTGTGCTTTCTACTTCCACGTTTCCCTTGCCTCTAAGGTATTTCGTAATTTTAAAAATATATACATAATTTGAATTATAAAAAATTATAAACATTATCTACGGACAAACTTACCTAAGATATATTTCCGAAACCTGTATTTGAATTCTTGAGGAGAAGGGTGATCATTCAGCCCACCTTTACTTCGTATGGCTCCAAAAAAATTCTCAAGAACATCCTGGTTCAGTCGGTTAGTAACTATGTACGTCATGCTGTATTTTTCGACGTACTTCAAAAGCATTTCTAAAGCCCTGTTAGTCATTATTATACCTCTCTGAAAATATTCCAATGATTTTTTTTGAGGAATTATTGGGATCGACATTAACTGTGTCGTATGAGCCAATGTATCCCTTTACCGCTCATGTGAAATTCCGTAGGGTTCCTACACAAAATTAAATATATTCACTATCTGCAAATATTGTACAAAAAATTAACTTTCCAGGATATGCGCAGCTTAGAGTTGAAAACGTCGAACCAGTCATTCACTAATTGAATAAATTCTGCAGACTCTATGGGTTCCATTCCTAGGGAGTAACACCGTCTAATAGCATTGGCTGTAGTGTTGGAAAATACTTTTTGCCTTCCTAGATTACAAAGTTTTTAATGTATTCATATATTTTTCATCAATAAAAAATCTTCAAAATTATCTGCCCCTTTAACGGATATATGTTCTTCATTTTATTTAAAAGTTATTGACATATCCGACTTTGATGTTAGTCCAAGAAAATCGGAGATTGTGCGAGGAAGATTAATACGCTATCTAAATAATGGTTACGGATTAACCGAAAAGGAAAAACTTTTTCTTCCAGGTTAGTTGGGCTCGAAAACCATAGTTTATCTTCCGAAAAATAATGTGTATAAAATAAATTAATTTCATGTTATTTTAATGGTTAGTAGAGAAAGTAAGGAATGAATGTTTTAAATAATGTAAAGGAACTAAAATAATGCAAATTGAAATAATGAAAGTAAACGCAAACAAAGACACCCATACACCGAATTTAAAAACGAATTCTGATTAACAAATTTCTATTTACCGATTTGAAGGAGATAATAATTCCTTTATGCTGTGGGAAACCATATACCGATGTCCTCAGCGTTGCCAAGACGATTCCCAGTAACGAAATAATTGTTGTATTAGTGTGGTGTAATTGGTATGGTGTAAATGTTTAACTTACCTGTAGTTGCACCAAGCTCTCTCAACAACTTGCGATTACTGGGACGCATATCACACACCATTGCAACAACCGGGAAACCTGCAGTGCTAAGCTTTGAAATTATACTGTGTACTACATATATCTTTCGACATTTTGCAGTCAAAATCATAATATACAGGCTGCTTCCATGACTTTTTTAACCCTCGAGCCATAACAACTTGGACATAATTAGTTGGCTTTCTAACAACGTCAGTAGGGGAGTCATACTCTACCTTCATTTCATCAAAGGCCAACACACAAATTTTATCACTCAGCGGCATATCAGTCGTATGCCGCATGAATTCTATGAAAGTGGATAGAATCCCTTCGTGTGAGTTGACTCTTCCACACCAGCGTTGCTACGTTCTAAAATGAGGTAGAGGAAACCTTTTTGGTATAAATGCTGATATGCTCTTGGTCCAGATACATGTAAGCAAACGGCACTGAATATGTCGCTCCACTTCCAAAGCACATTACCTGGACCCATTAATTTCCTGAGATGGCCGTTAGTAAAAATTTTTCGCATGAAATCTATGACCGAATTGGCTTAGGCGTGTTGAAACTTCAGCTCCTTATTTTCCAATTTAAATTTCTTAATTTTGTTACGATAATATGCAACGTTATCATAAGAAATTGAAGATCTAAGCAATAAATAAAATAAATAGTAAAAACAACTTTAATAATAATAACAATAGAAATTTTATGATGTTAATAAATATACTTACTCGGTTTGAGTCCGTTGCCAATGGAAATGGAATAGGCCAACATTATTATTTTCTATTTCCATAGGAAGCCTGTTTATTTATTTATATTTATTAATCTAATCCTATTCTATTTTGGTCCTATTTGCACTATATATAAGTGGCTATTACGTGTCAGGTAATCTGTGTTATATATAATTAGATATTGTTATATGTTAAAATTGTTCATACATACACTGCCAAGGCTTCATTATGGTGATTCTCCATTACAGGTTCAGCATTTGGCATTAATAAACATCAGTGACCAGCAGTTATAACCTGCGTCCGAGAAAAATGATCAACGCACAGGCGGGAGTTTCGCACTTTGGTGCGCAGAAAAAAGGCCCATTTTCTTTATTAATTCTTTTTTACAAACTGCACAACTTCTCATTTTATGCACTATCTATATGCACTATAAACAATGAACACTTTTAAACTATTTAATACAAAATTAAAACACATTTGAATTGTTAAAAATAATATAAAAACACTCTTATATAATAATATATTCATATAATATGCATATTTAAATTAATTTTCAAAAATATTAAAAACTAAAAACTTACATGAATGTAAGAAAATTCGAAAATGATTTTTAAGAAAAATAAACATACTTTTGACATATAATAAGACAATAAGAAATTTATTATCAAAACAAAACACTAAAAAAACAACAAAATTTTGACAATCCAAAACTCCTCAGCTGTTGTCATGGGGTCACCTGTTATGAATTCGCCTAGCACCACCTTTTATGAATTCGCCTTTGTCAATAGCAAACATACCTGGGTATGCAAACGCATTTGTATTGTATTTGTGTCTACTTTGATTGGTTTTTATTCTTGAATACTTAGAATAACGGGATTTTTAGTAAAGACATAAAATGTTTAAGTTTCATGATACGGCTTAGTACAGTAAATAATAAGAGCAAATGGTGAGTGGCTTACTCCGCGACAAAGGCTGTAGGAGTTACGAGAAGATAACAGTGATGATGAAGCAATTAAGTTTGAAGGTATTGCAGAAGAAAGTAAAGCTGACGAACTCAAGATTACTCCGACATCGAAAAAATCCAGTTACCATAAAAACTTCTTGAAATACTCTATGAAAGCGGAGGATAGTCCAATTTGGTCTGTCTTATTGGCACATACTCCTAGATTCCGTGCTCATATTATTTTGATGTATTGAAAACTTTTAAACCTTATTGAATAAACATTCAATATTATTATATTTTTATTTGTTTTCAGCTATTGATGGAAGGTATAGATATTTGATTTCATCAATTTTAATCAAACTTCAGAATATGTTAGAATACATTTCTAGTGCGGATATCATGAGAGATAAAGATTTTTAAAAATGAAAAACACACGGGTATGTACTTAGCTGTTGACATTAAGGTTAGTAGTGTTTTCACACCGAGTGGTTTTAACGCAGAAGTTGGTTTTACCACACAAAATTATTGTGTTAAAACCAGCTTAAAACTTTTTTTGAATTGGTTTTATGAAATACAACCTTGATTTCGATGTACTAAATCACAGTTACCAACACTGAAATGTTGAAAACATCTGAGAAAAGTAAACAAAATATAAAATAAAAGCCGGCAGTGAGAAAAAAAGTGATTTTAGAAAATGAACAGTAAAATAAAAAATAAAATGAAAAGGAAGAGAAGTCTGTGGACGGAGCAGACAGTGTTTTCATAGAAATGTGGGAGGACAAAATTGGCGATTTAACACGATCACGCCGGCGCTTAAATTCATGGTTCGCTTTATCGGACGGTAGCTGTTTAGTAACAATACAATGGTATCGTTTAAAGCACAGCTAACCAGTAACGCATCGGTTTGACAGTTCATAGACCAGTCGTGAAAGAGACAGCAAATATTACCAAAAAGTATTTCTGTCTCTCTCTGATTGCAACTTTGTTTTGTTTATGTTTTATTTTCGGGGTTGATTTTTATTATTGGCGAGAGTTAATAAAAAATTTAATTTTTGTCTAAAACTATTAATAAATAATAAAAACAACTAATAACATTAATAATTTTTAACTTTTTCTCTCAAGAAATTAAAAAATATTGGCAACTTTCAACAAGAAAACTTTTTTATGAGGAATATGTCTTATCTTGATCTTGTAATATTTAGCTTGTTGATAACCTCTTGCACATGAAATTATATTCATTGTGACCGAAAATCAATCACATTTCGATTAATATTTAAATATTTAAGAATCTTTAAAATTTTCATTGAAGAAATTAAAAAATATTCCAAATTTTCCCTTTTTAACACAAAATAAATGTTTGTTTACATTTAATTTTTCTGCTTTATCCGCCAGTTTTCACTCTGTATATCTGTTGCTTCTAACACATTTGCTTTGCAATACATTGTAAGATTTTTTTTCTCCCTCTAAGCCGTCCTGCGTTTATATGTTATGAACGTTTTTCAACTGTCAAAGGTAGCACTACTTGTTATACTTTGGTTTAAAGTTTGGTGTATTTTTTCGGGAATTTGTCCCATCCTCATTAAATCTTTTGAATTTTTACGGTGAAATAGAACATCGTGACTCTCAGGTATTTTTTTTCGGCAGTCGAACTGTTAAAGATCTAAATAATTGGTATTACGCTTGTTCTAATAGCATGATTAAGTGCGGGCCACCGGTGGTACACGCCGCCCGATGAGGCAGTCTAGTGCGGGCCACCGGTGGTACGCGCCGGCGTGAACGTGTTAAGGGGAAAAATAAAAGACTCCTACATGGTCTAGAAATTTCCCCAGAGGAAGTTAAGGCCAAAAACACGAACTTGACCACAAAATTTCGGTAAGCAAATAAAAATTCAATTATTTTTAATTCATGTATGTGTAACAATAAAATTGGGTTTACAGAAAGTGCAAATCTTGTATTGGGCATTCTGGGGGATCACCATCTAATTGACCTCTTTACGAAAGGGTTGGCAGAATTATTGGGTCGCAGCCTATCCACAACCTCGAAGGCATTACAGAAGATAGCATAACAGGTAATAAGATGAAAAGAATTTGTTTTGTTACATGTGCAGTATAATTTTTTTAATTTAGATACACAAGACCCACAGAGTGGAGACATGGGTGTGCCGGGAATGGTGGTATCAGATGGTAAAGCCTCCCAATCACTGACGCCATCAATAACCATGTCACCGAGGTTATCAGCTGCCGACAAACCGACGTCATCTCGCGGAGAAGCTAGAAATAAACAATTGGTAGAAATGTTTGAGAAGTTTGTGAATGATTTTGAAAAAGCCATAAATGATGATAAGAAGTGTACCGAAGAATTTATGGCTTTGGAAAGACAGAAAGTAGAAATATTTAAAAACATAAGCGAAAGTACCGAGAAATTAACAAACGGAATTTTAGATTTTTTTAAAAATATAAATAAGAAAAATATTTTTGTTTTTTTAGTTTATGAATCTTGAATTGTTTTCATACTGAATTTATATGTTATTTTCTGTTTTTTAGTTCAAGTTGTTGCATAGTATTAAATAGCAAATAAATATAACTTACACAAATGTAAACAAAATGCGCCGTCTTTATTGTTGTCATAAAAGGGACCATGTCTCCTTTCTGTTATAGAAGGGGAAACATCAACAATTCAAGAAGAATATATTTTATCCTTTTCTTTTATTAAAAATTGTGCAGTATGCAACACGCCTTAACATTTTTGTTGACATTAGAAATCTGATTGTCAACGCCTTTTCCAATACGCCGGAATCTAGAAATATTTTCTTCTTTTTAAACAAGTTTAACAAATTTTAAATATATAGGGCTATCCATTTCGTGGTTTCAAAAATATGGGACTGGAATTCGACATCTGTCAAACTAAGTTGTGAAACCAATTTTTTCTTTTCAGTTGAAAGTCCGACATTGACGAAAATGGATCGCTTAACTTTCACACAACGCATTAAAATTATCAATACCTACAACAAAAATAGTGATTGGCGGTGGACGGCAATTTTTCGAACAAAATATTCTTCAGCGATGAAGAACTTTTCACTCTCGGTGGGTATGTTAATAAACAAAATTGTCGTATTTGGGGTTCTGAGAATCCTCAAGTAATTGAAGAGAGGCCATTACATCCAGAAAAAGTCACTGTTTGGTGCGCTCTTTGGTCCGAAGGTGTGATTGGACCTTACTGACTGAGACACCGCCCAATATGTGTCAAAAAGTGGTCGAAAATTACCTCAAAAGAATCAATGCTTGCAACACTTCGCGTGGAGGTCATTTAAATGATGTAGTGTTTCACACATAATGTCAACGTTCAAACTTTACAATAAAAATGAAATATCATGAAAAAATATTTTATGTGTTTTATTTACGTTTAATTTTGAAGCCACGAAATGGATAACCCTATACTTAAATACCCTTCAAATGGCCAAAAGCATTTTCAACTACTCTTCGACTTTTCGATAAAGCATAATTGAATTGCTTTTAACTTTCCGTTTTATCAGTACGAAAAGGATAAGGTTTCATTACTGAAGTCAACTGAAGAAAAGCAGAGACTGCTAAAATGACAATAGGAACATTTACTGAGCCCATTGGTGAGCTCAATTCTTTTAAAAGGGCTGTATTCTGCAGTTGTTGCCTTAAGGTCGAATTCTCATAAATCGTAGAATCATTACACCGTCCAGGGCTTCCCACGTTTATGTACATAAAATTATAACTGGAAAACAAAAGTAAAATTATTATAAAGGTACATATGTGATATGTATGTATATTGATATACATATAAACGCTGCTACATACTTTGCATCCACTAAGGCAAAAAGCACAACAGAATACCAGCCTTTATAGTTAAAATAGTCGGTGGCATGTTCACCTTTGGTATGAACTTCAATATGACATCCATCTGCAGATAAAAAGTTTAGTTTATAATAAATGAACAAATTACAATATTACCAATTGAGAAAATCCGAGTTGCAATAAACCATTGACAGAACGTAAAATCGTATTCCTGTCAAGAGGGAAATAGTTCATATATAGTGGACGGAGTATCTTTTGCTTTTAAGGACTTTAGTAAGACACATAATTTATCGAATCTGTCCCGGTTCATTCGCATATGCAACTTAAAATAATAAACAAATTTATGTAATAAAAATGTAGCATTAATAAAAAGTGCATTTTTTCCTTTCAGCTTCTTTTTGTTTTTTTATATAAAACTACTTGACTTCCAAGCACTTCATCACTTTTTAGAAATAGATCCACTATTTTAAAATATTATTTCACAATATTTAGAATAATTTGTAATTTATTGTCCATTTCTTAATTTTTCTTTTTTCTTAAACATAAACAGCTGTTGCGACTTTTGCCACAACAATAAATACCTGATTTAAGAAAATTTGCAGTGTGAACGCAAAATCAGCTGTTTATGGTTTTAATGCAAAAATCAGGTTTTAACTTTTGGTGTGAAAATACTATAAGCCTGTTTAACTGTCAAAAAATGCCCAACACTATCTATGTACAGTACGCTATAATATTATATTATTTGTTACAAAGACATTAAAAAATTAAATTATAACCCAAATCAATTCTACTACATTTTAATTTAAATGAATCAAATCTTTAAACCGTTTTATATGCTATACTACTGCTACAAAACGAGACTACTCCAAATATCCGGTCATCAAAACCTTTCTGTAAAGTGCAAATACAGAGCAGAGTAATCAAAAGCAATAAACAGTAAAGTGAAATTCCTTAATGAATTTACCGGCAACAAACGTTACGAAACATGATAAAAGTGAAGCAAATGTTTCAAATCGCATACAACTCCATAATCACCATACCCAGTTCATAATCTCATCCACGCACGTAGAAAATGGTAAATGTGAGATTCAGTTCTATCTAAAATTCTTGCTAATGGTAGCTCGATAGTTGTAAATATGTTTGAGAAACATGTTTTCATGTATATAAATATTTACTTTGATTTATTGGAATTTGTAACGCTTTCAGATGATTCCACACACTTGGAATCATACAAAATTGTATCGTAACGTGTAATCTTGTGAAGTTTTAAATGAATTACAAACAAACATTTGATGGAAAACAGGATATATGTATGTAATATGTATTGTAGGCAGATCATATGGCCTGTACAAAAAATGATTGGTTTTGTGAATGAAATTAAAGTTAAAAGACAAAAAATAGAGCTTACTTCTAATTACACCCAAATGAAATGTTATCGTACTCTTGCCCCAAATTTAAAATAGATAGCACCTTTGTTATTTTTCAATATGAAAACTGCAAACGACAAACAAAAGAAGACATTAGAAATGATGTAATGTCATGATGTTATAATCATAATAATACTTTTTGCATCATTTCTAATAATCCGTGTTTCTATTCCTACTTTATTTTCTCTTAGTTTTGAGAAAAGCTTTCAAATCCATAAATGTCAATTATATAAAAAGTTAATGGCAATAAAAATATAGTATTACATACAGGTTAGTAATAATACCTTTCGAAACGTTGTGATGCACATAAAAATTGTAATAACAAAAATATTTAGTGGAGATTTAAAATATTTTTATAATACTCTTACCTTATTTAATATCACAAAAATATAATATCCATAAAAATGTATCCATTGAATTTTGAAAACAACTTAACCTAAAAGTCCTCATCATGCAGAATAGGTTAAAATAATCGTGTAAAGATAAATGCAATAAAACACCGCCTGTAAATTGAAATGCTAAAAAGTACGATGTGTACGGGGTGTATACCCCTCAACCCTACGTAAACTTCTTAAGCACTAACTTACGTGTCCCTGCATAAAAATCCGGTTTATAGACGGCGGATATTGATTTCCAACAGGATAATAACCATAAGCATACCCATAAATGTAGTTTCATTGTTGTTAACATTAGCTAAACAGTGGGACGGTTTGAGTTTGAGTGACTGTATATAATTTTATACACATAAGATTTAAGATTTGACATAAATATACCAAAATATAAAGTAGGTAGAGAGATAAACATTGTTACAACATTGAAGGAACTCATTCTAACAAAATTAGTTACTTTATTATGGTTTATGGATACCACACGATACTTCTTATTGTCCTTAACGGTAGAAAAATGTTTTAATGCTTGTCAGATTCAAACCATGGAAATAATAATTATAACCATCCAAATTGAACTTCTTTTCATCCGAAAAAACAATACGTTGCCATTCTTTGTTATAAAGTAGTAGTTACTCACGTAACGTACCGTAGAAAACGTTCTCTTTTTAACATATGGAGAACAATGTAAACGCTTACCGAAACGTTCTCTCTCGTTAGCAAAACGGAACGAACTGTATAAAACAGAATTCTCCCACGTTTTTACGTGACGTTTGAACATGAGAGGGGATGAGCAGTGTTGCCACGAAAAAAAATATTGTAATCAACATTTGCGACATAATCACCAAATAAGAAAAAATATAACCAAAATTAAATTCGCAGTTTTTTTATTTTAGTTTTTCGAACTTAAATTATAATTGACAAAAAAGAAACAAAATAAAATTATAATCTTACTAATTAATTAATTTTAACAAACAAAACAAAAGCTATTTTTATAAGAAAAATAATAACCAAATCCGGAAAAATCTACACATTGAACAAAAAACGGCAACACTGATGATGAGTCTGTATACCAATTTCTTTAGCCGAAAGTCCATACCATGCGTTTCATGCGACCTTGCGTTACATGCGTATACCGAATAAGTAGAATCAGTGTAATTGTATGTGACAAGAAACAAAAGAAAATGCATAGATGCGTAGAACGCATCAAGTAGGTTTACTTTCTACTTTTCTATGCGACTCATGCAGTGTTGGAAATTGTCAGCAGTTTTTTAAACTTGGCATGCCAAATTATATACTATTGTGAATGGTTTCGATAAATATGTTTAAATAGTTCATTTGTACTATTTTCGCATTATAAAAATATTGATAAGAACATATTGTATAATAAAGTTTACTATTAATTTAAGAGGAAAATACATTTTTTAACACATTTATGAACATCATTTCATGAACAAAATATGCATGTTACTAGTTGTCGATTGTTTTTATGTACTGAGTGTCATCTACTTTGAATTTATTTATTTGTAAACATGACAAATGGAGGATAAATTAACCGAAAACACTCGTCATGTGTTCTTTTGAGGATTTTCGTAGGCCTTTACAGCACAAAATATCACATATGTAAACTCATAAATTTGTAGTTAATGACATAAATTCCTTTAAAATTACAATTTGATTTTCTATTTTTCCCAAAAATGTTCTTGTTTGCTTTTTTATTGTTTACCACAGCAGCTGACCAAAACAAAAAACCAGTCGCATAAAACGCATTGTATGTAACTTGCAATAAAAATCGCATAGAATGCAAGAATCGCATGTAACGCAAGGTCGCATGAAACGCATCGTATGGACTTTCGGCTTTTGCATTGTGTTGTGTTCGTTTGTGTGTTGCTTTTGTTTTCTTTCGTTTTTATTTACATTTTTCGTTGACATATGTCCCGTTTTGAACGTTTCTATAACTACACAAACGTTTTTAAGGCTACGTACGTTACGATTTTACGTTTCATACGGATGAGTAACCAGACCTTAAGACATGTGTTCACCGGCAAACTGAAGCCGTTTTTTTAATTTTTAATCTTTTCAAATGCTTGGCACTACGTAGAATACGTTTTACAGTAGCTAGACTTGCTGTAACACCAGTTTTTGCTTAAT
Organism: Sarcophaga rosellei; assembly: GCA_930367235.1. Lineage (NCBI taxonomy): Eukaryota > Metazoa > Arthropoda > Insecta > Diptera > Sarcophagidae > Sarcophaga > Sarcophaga rosellei. The sequence continues at coordinate 49,561,986 of OV884019.1, read as the reverse complement.
TTTTGCAGCACAATTACTGGAATTAGAGGCAGCTCTTATGATAGCTCTTCTGTCCGCTTTTGTTGCGACTCTATGCGTACATCCTTTCATGTTTTTTCCGTAATCTAACGGGTTTCTTATAAAATTGCTCACAACATTTTGATTCCGACCAATTTTTTTTGCAATATTAATGTGACTTAAGCCACATTCAATAAATGCCTTAATTTTGCCTTTTTCTTCTTCAGTTATTTGCTTTTTTGCGTCTCATTTAAATTGTTTTTATTATTTTAAAATTGCAAATATTGACAACCACTAATAAAATGAGAAATTTGATCTATTGTCAAAGGTAAACTGATTTTATGTTGAATGAACCTAATCAAGTGAGCTAAAATTTACATGTGCTTTTACTGCATTTTTACATAAAAGCAAAAAAATAGCAAAAACTCCTAATTTTACAGTTATTTTTGTTCAAAATAGAAATAGAAGATCAAAATAAGACGTACTGCTCATAAAAAAGTTTTCTTGTTGAAAGTTGCCAACATTTTTTAATTTCTTGAGAGAAAAAGTTGAAAATTATTAATGTTATTAGTTGTTTTTATTATTTATTAATAGTTTTAGACAAAAATTAAATTTTTTATTAACTCTCGCCAATATAAAAAACCCACCCCGAAAACTAAAAAAACATAAATAAACAAAAAAGAGTTGCAATCAGAGATGACCAGAAATACTTTTTGGTAATGTTTGCTGTCCCTATCACGACTGGCCTATGAGCTGTCAAATTCCGTTTCGTTACTTGTTAACTTTGGCAATGGGGAGCTATTTCAAATTCTTACTTAGTTATTTAATTGGTCATTAATAAACCAGGCTTTCTCAGATTGGTCCTTCCAACATAGACAAGTTCGCCCTTTTCGCCGACTTTCGCTGTTCTACGCATCAAATACTCCTCTCGTCGGCACATCCTCTTCCATCTGAAGAACGTGACCGAGCCAGCGCAGCCGCTGAATATTAATATGCTTCACAACGTCCATGTCGTTGACGAGTTTATACAGCTCATTATTAGATCGAATGCGAGAATCATCGCCAACACCCAATGGACCGAAGATCTTACGTATGACTTTAATCTCGTATATATTATAAGTTTCGTCGAACGAGAGAGGTCTCTGTTACTCAACTGCCTATGTATTGAGACCATAGTAGAACCTGTTGCCAAGAGTGATCCTACGCTTGATCTGCAGACTGACATAATTTTTGCTGATAACGACGAAATTGTTAAGGCTGTTTAAGTATAAGTCTTCTCCCTATGGCATACAAGGTTTTTACAAGCGTATTGTGTGAACGACTGAAGCCACTCGTCAAAACAATGATTAGACTTTATCAGTGCAGCTTAAGACCTTCAGCTTACGACAAATCCTGGAGAAGACCCATGAAAAACAAATCGACACACACCATATTTTTGTTGACAATAAGGTAGCCTTCGGTAGCGCCATAAGGAATCGAAACTTTGCGTTCTCTGACCTCGGTATTCCTGAGAAGCTGATAAGGCTAAGCTGAATGACGCTCAGCAACTCCTGTAGCTTCGTCGAGGTAGGAAAGGGACTCTTCAAACCTTTTGCATAGAAATGAAGAAGTGAAGCACTGGATGCTTTGATAATCCAAAGTCATGCTCATATCATATCAGATCAGGGTGTGACAGATATTATTTTCTATTAATAATTTGAAAGACCTACTGACAACATTCAGTGCAGAATATAACATTGTTCACACGTTAGAAATTATTTATATGTAGTTCTCACATTACCATGTTTATAATTGTGAACATAGAAACCGTTTTTACGTTTGTCTTAATTACTATTGCAATCGTTGTATTTCTGAACATAATTGTACATTTGTATCTATCGCACTCCATACATTTTCATGTCGTTAAAGGTCAGCGACATGACAGTGATGGTGTCAACAAAACATTTCGTACTTGTTTTACTACCTTGTTGGTTTATGCATGTAAATGGGTTTGAACAAAAGTGGAAATATGTATGTATGTACAAAAATATTTTCGGGATTAAAACCCTGTATAAAATATTAAGGACAGTGGGAACTGAAAAGAACGAACATAAAATAAAAACGGAATTGCCAGGCATTCTGGCCAGTCCTTTTGAATAAAAAAAGAAGAAATTGACATAAATAAAAACACTGCGAAACGTTTTATCATCAAAAAAAGTCTGTTAACATAAAGTAAATGATATATACTTCAAAAAACCAATAAAAACGTTTTACGTACACTTATAAACCATAATTTTCACAGAGACATATATTTCATTATAAACACACAAGGCAAGCTTCTTTTGTTTAAACTACTGATGTTTTTATTCAATTCCTCGAATGATATTTTTTGCATTCCTATCACCACTTTTTCTACTCTCCGTTATTTTAAAATTAATTCCAAATTTATTGCCTTTTAACATTTCAGTAGTAAGTCAAATAATCCAAATATTTCACTTTTTGTTACTCAGTTAAAGGGTTTATTGTTTAAAGATTGATTCTAGAACGAACCAGTTTTAAACGCGCTCAGCTAATGCTAGTTCTATTTTTTGTACCTATAAAAGGAAAGTCACGACTTTTAACAAATCGCGCACTGCATTTAAACTATCAAACGCAGCAAACACAACAATTTTGCAATTCCATCCTTAGACTGTGTTCATACGAGCAGATTCTTGTTTGAACAATGACCTGACGTTAATAAGCCAATACACTATCTACTAGACTACGGTGTCTTACAGTTCTATCATTGTTTAAAATACAGTATATTTCATTTTTTTTTATTTCTATGATTTGATTGCCTGAGATGTTTACTTGTAAATTTATAATTTAGTCATCGTACAGATATTTTAAAAAGGTATGGTAATACTACATGTCAGGAGTAAAATTATTGTTTCACACTTTCATAGGCGAATTCACATTGCTGTCTGCCACGACAACGTTCCTATTGCTCTCTGACTTTCCATTATTGCTATGGAAACATATTTATAGTGGCTTCGTTTCACTTAGCAATATTCAAGACGGGTGATACAAAATGAAAACAAATCACAACGAAAAAGTAAAAATAGAAATTAACAATGTGTGAAAAAGGAAGTTCTAAAGGAACATTTAGAGTATATGTATATGTAGGAAAATAGGGAAAAAGATGGGTTTCTTTTGACGGCTGAGAACATCGATTAATATATATAATATCGGGTTATCCATTTCGTGGTTTCAAAAGTAAACGTAAATAAAACACATATAAAATATTTTTTTCATGATACAGTAAACCCTCCTATAACGCGGTACTCTCAGAACGCGGTTCCATATAACGCGGGACTGAAATTGCGACAGCCCTCCTATAACGCGGTACTTCCAAAACGCGGTTTCCATATAACGTGGAGCCCTCCTATAACGCGGTACTTTTGCAGCGCGGTTTCCGTTCAATAACATCCCATAAGTTCCTTGCAGTCTTTTAGTTTAATTTTTTTTTATTTTTTATCAATCCTTATATGAACTCTTGAATTCAATAAAAATAATTTATCTTGCCTTTTGTATTTCTTGGTATCCATATAACGCGTTACGAATGATGGGATTTGTACTAATTCTGAGTTTCTTATATCGCGGTTTCCATACAACGCGGTAGACGGTTTCCATAGAACGCGCTACGAATTGGCCTGGTTTGTACGGTGAAATCCGAGCTTCTTATAGCGAGGTTTTCATATAACGCGGTACGCACTCACCGCGTTATAGGAGGGTTGACTGTAACTAACTGAACAGCCAAAATGTGTTGAAGAAGCGCAACCGTACAGGCTGAGAAATGCAAACGATTTTAGGATACAGTGAGCAAATACCAGTGCAATGCAGAAATCATTATATGTAATATAAGGGATTGAATATGTACAATAAAATGCCAAATTATTTGAAGATTGAATGAAATATCAAGGTTTTTAGAAAAAATATTGTAAATTTTGTTAAAAATAATAGCAGTTAAACCCATATAGTTATAATACGAGTACATGTTTATAATATTTAATGTTTGTGATATTTTGATGTTATGAAACTATTTCAAATACTACTAATTAACTTGAATTGAATATGAACAACGACAAGAAGCCGCAGCTTCATACGAAACTCTTGTGCACTTCTATTGCTCATACCAATCTCATCCAATAGTTTGAGATCAGTTGAAAAATTAAATATTTGTGAATAAATTTAACGATATGCAACCAGTTTTATTGCACTTGCTGCCTTTTAATACTCCAACCACAGAGATTTATGGTTCGTTAAATGTACACTATTTACCCCAGTACATTAACAATTGTTTCTTCTTATGTGGCCGTTGGTCGGTTTCACTTCACTTTCTACTTTTTTCCTTTTTTTATTTTTATATTGAGATCCTTCATTGCTTTTGTTACCGCTGTACTTGTTATTTCACACTACAAACACTGCGGTTTGTTAACTTGTGCTTCTATCACCACTTCTGTTGAATTCAGTTGTTACAATTATTATTGAAGTACAATATTACGAGCAATATTCAGTCAAGTAACATGTAGTGATTACGTATATTGTTGCTACATAATGGTCGTGTTTATTTTGTGTCTGCAGTTTGTTTAAAGAGTATAAAATTTATTTTCAATTTGTACGAGTTTTTTTTTACAAAATTTTAACACAAATGAGAAACTCTTTAATTATATTTGAAAACGAGATTTATTGAACCAAGTATGTGCCATTTGCATTGGGAACAATTTGCTATTCCTTTTTAAAAAAACCATTTGTTCATCAATGTTGAACTACTGGGTTTTCTGAGTGTAAATTTGAGCCAGCTATGTTTTGCAGATCTCTACACAGTTTAAATTTATATCATGGAAAGACTTAAACAAAGGGCAATCTGTTGGTGAAAGGTACGTGGTATTTGATGGACACGTTGCCAAAAAAGCTGTCATCAGAAAACACAAGAAAAAAATGGTACATTCAGTACCAAGCGAAAGGGAGGATCATCCTGCCATTAACTTTTATAATTAAGTTTATGTTTGAACTTGCCATGTTATATATTATTTTCAATATGGCAACTTCAAATTTAAACAAAATGAGTCTACACAATAAAAAAAAAAAAAACCAGTCGTTACCACTGCGTTTACAAAAAACTTGTTTAATTGAGCAGTTTTATCGACATTGCTCTGGCACTAGTGCTGTTAAAGTATTGAGTAGTGGGTATCGAGTATTTACCAAATTTTTTGGGTACTCAATACTAAAAAGTAAGTACTCAATACTTTTGAGTTAAATAAGCACAACATAATTTGTTCGGCTATAGTATAAAAAATGCAACTCTGCTAAATATACAACTCAACAAATTCAAAATCAAATGGGGAAAAGTGATTTAAAAAAGGTAATTCCACTCCAACAAGATGGAACTCCATATTGCACATGCTAGAAAGATTTGTGAAAAACCAAGAATCGTTAGAAGCTGCTGTAACGATTTTACATAACCCTATTATACTACTTTCTTTAGAAGAGTGGGTTATTATTAAAAGAATAATAGTTATTCTACAACCGTTTAATGAAATTACCATCAGAATGAGTGGTGAAATATACACAGCAATTTCTAAAGTTCTGGTTTTGATACAAGGATTGCAGTCTTTTTTATTAAAAACAAAAAGCCGCGAATCAAATGAGAAATGTAAAATATTGATAGCAAAACTTTCCGCAAATATAAACAGATGTTTTCATATGTGTGAAACTAATGAAATATATTTAATTTCAAGCTTTCTAGATCCTCGATACAAATTAAAATCATTTAGTGATGAAAATGCTTTAAATATTTGTAAATCTAAAATTAATACCCTTTTGGAAGAGGTGGACACAAATGAATTAGACAATTTATTGGAGGAGGTTTTAAGCGAAAAATTTATTTGGGATGGCTTTGACGAAGAATCAAATGCAAATAAGAATAATATCAAAAAATTATTTGCTGAATTGGAACAATATATAAATGGGCACACACTTGAAAGAAAGAAGTGCCCTTTAGAATGGTGGAAATAAATATCCCTTTTTAGCTAAACTTGCTAACAAATATTTGGCTATTGTGGCAACGTCAGTCCCAAGAGTGTTTTCAAAAGCTGTTCAGATCCTGGCAGAAAGGCTCAATTCACTAAAAAGTGAAAATGTTTAAAAATTATTATTTTTGCATTTCAATGACTTCTAACAAACACAAAGCTTTTTCAATCAAATTTTTCTTATGTGAGGAAAATTTGTAATTCTTCTTTGCCAAATGAAATCTTTCTTACCTGTAGTAAATTTTCACATATACCACTAATCATTACAGAACTTCTGCATTTATAACAAAAGAAACACTTTGTGTACGCTATATTGATTTATTACATATAATTCTAAAACAAATTTTGAATTTGTAACTTAATTTGTAAAATATTTAATTTTTTAGCTTTCAAAAAAAGCCGTTAAAAGTATCGAGTAGTATTGAGTACCCAAATGAAAAGTATTGAGTAGTATCGAGTAGTGAAAAGTAGTAGAATGTTACAGCACTATCCGGCACTGCCATATTTTAAAAAAATATAACTTTGTTTTATTTTATATTTTTTAAATTTTAAATTAAAAACAGCTAAGCATGAAAATAAAATAAGCTTGAAAATGTATAAAGTTTTTTGCTTCTCCTGTAAAATTAGATAAAGTGATGTTACGTACTTTTGGATTTTCGACGACGATGTATAGATAGAAGACACTAGGATAAAACGAATTATTAATAAGAAATCTTAAAGCTTTTATATGTAGACTTTTTTCCCGCTGGCTTTTTCCAAATTGGAAAAGACATTATAGGGACGTTTACAATTCAGAATGTTTGAAGAAGAAGCGCATTTGAGAATAATATATCGTAGAAATTATTGGGAAAAAAATATAAAAATTAGTGGGAAAAAGCTTTACAGTGGTGTATGTAGACTTTTTCTTTGACTGTATGTCTTCGAATGGAACCGAATCGATTAAATGAATATACTAATACTATGTTCGCACGAGCCTTCGAATTACTTCGCTCTCTGTTTGAATTACTTATTTGAATTATCATGTTCACACGGTAGTTTTGTAATTCTTTTTTACAGTTCTTCTTCTTTTTTTACTAAATTATTATTAATATTTTTCATACAGCTTCTTCAAAAGCTGCAAATACTTTTCAAAAGGTTTTCTACACACATAGTGGCTTCCTCCGCTAATTTCGCGAATAACTTTCTTATAAATAATACTTTTTTAAAATATTATTTTTGGATTCCATTATTGTTTACAATATTTTTTGTGCTTTGACAGCTGGTGATGGCAAAAATACGATAAAATTTAGAGATTGCATTGATTTTTAAGTAATCCACAGGGTAATAGAAATTGGATTACACACAAGTTGGGTAATTCGCTCACAAAATTTTGTATGGCGAATGACGTAATTTAGCACATAATTGGGTGTTGAATTGCGAATGAGAGAGCGAATTACGAAAAATTGCTGCCGTGCGAACATGGCATAAGGGCCATTATTACAACTTGTCGTTAAAGTTGGGGTTAGTTAAAGGTACCTTTAGCTAAAGGGAACTGGAAAGTTACCTTTAACTTATTTTCGTTGTTACAACTTACAGATAAAAAATTTTAAAAATATGGCAGTGCCGGAGTAATGTCGTTAAAACTGCTCAATTTTAAAAGTTTTATTTTGACAACCGCGGTCTTTGCTTTTGTTGTATATGCTCATTCTGTTAAAATTTGAAGTTGCCATAATGAAAATAATATATAGTATGGCAACTTCAAACATAAAGTGACCTTTAAATGTTAAATGTAGGATGATCCTCCCGTTATCTTAACGATCACTTCTATCTTATTGGGTACTCATAATAATGAAAAACAGTTTATCTGCCCGTTAAAATCCTCCCTTTAGTTAACGACAAGTTGTAATAAAGGCCCTAAGAGGTATCCAGTAAATATAACTAACTTTATAAATGTGAGATGCACAATTTGTTTCACAATGAATGAGTAACATTTAAATAATAATCATACGCTGTAGACTCTGATTTAACCGAAATGTAAGCTTCTAGAATAAACCATTGTGTATGTATTTGGAATGATTTATTCATCTGTCAAAAACAGCATTTTTGTAAGTTTTGTTTTCTTCTTTTGCAAATATTTATAAATACTTTTCATATTTTTAGGGCAACAAAAAATAGTTCATACAAAATAAAGAACTTTGATAAGTTAATGGGCTTAAATTGTAATGTGCTTTGTATGTGTTTGATAAATTACTATGAGCGTGCAGTGGTAAAAGCTTACAGATTAAATAAAGTCAATTGAAATTCGAAATTATAATTTAATTTATTCTTTATTGAATGAAAGTAAAAATTGGAAAGAAAAAAAAAACGATCTATAGTTGGAAATTTTCTTTTAATGAAAAATACAGGAAAATTACGTTTTATACATTTTGATTGATGTATCGGGTGTAACATATTGTAAAGAATATCAATATTCTTACACTTCCTCTGTACCGTAGGATTCTTCACCATAAATGATTGTCACATACTATAGAAGTAGGTTTACTAACATATTGTAAAAATCCAAGCACTTCCACTAAACCACGAATAAAAACTACCTCTTTAGCTCCCTGACATAAAGCTATACATATATTCAGCCTCCATAGTACTTAGTGCACCAACAGGTTGTTTACGAGACTCCCAAGTTACTGAATCATCCGCCATTAAAACCACACGACCAGAATAGGAACGTCTGTCTTAAGTACCGCTGCCCCAGTCTGAATCTGTAAAAAATTAAATTTTTTCTGCTTTTGAAGAGTATGAAATTTTAGCAACAGGTTTCTTCTTTAGGTATCCAACACATATTTCACAGCTTGAAAATGTTCTTTATTTGGATGAGTGTTAAATTGAGATAACTTAGAGACAACATGTATTAAATCTGGTCTAGAAATAACTGCCAAATACATTTAAGCTTCAATAGGACTTTGCTAGTTTTTTGTGTCTAAATTCTTATAATTTTCTGGGCATTTTTTAAGTATTGCTGCACTTGCCCAAGGTGTAGCTGCAGGCTTGCAATCCGTCATATTCCATTTTTTAATACCTCTCCAGTCTATTTTTTCTGATGAATTGATATACTGCCTCGTGGACCATCACGACGAATTTTCTTTCCAAGGTAAAATGATATCGGACCTCTATCAATTACATCTGTCGACTTATTTAAACTTTTTCATTTTTAATTTACTTGAACAAGGCAACAACATATCGTCGACATATGAAGCAATTATATAGGGTTATACATTTCGTGGTTTCAAAAGTAAACGTAAACAAAACACATATCAAATATTTTTTTCATGATATTTATTTTTTTATTGTAAAGTTTGAACGTTGACATGAAACACTACATTATTTAAATGACCTCCACGCGAAGTGTTGCAAGCATTGATTCTTTAGAGTTAATTTTCGACCACTTTCTGACACATATTGGGCGGTATCTCAGTCAGTAAGGTCCAATCACACCTTCGGACCAAAGAGCGCACCAAACAGTGACTTTTTCTGGATGTAATGGCCTCTCTTCAATTACTTGAGGATTCTCAAAACCCCAAATACGACAATTTTGTTTATTAACATACCCACCGAGAGTGAAAAGTTCTTCATCGCTGAAGAATATTTTGTTCGAAAAATTGCCGTCCACCGCCAATCACTATTTTTGTTGTAGGTTAAGCGATCCATTTTCGCCAATGCCAGACTTTTAACTGAAAAGAAAAAAATTGGTTTCACAAATTAGTTCGACACATGTCGAATTCCAGTCCCATACTTTTGAAACCACGAAATGGATAGCCCTTTACATAAATTATTTCAATTTCTTCTTTATTTATATTAAGATATCGTTTACTCGCTTGTATCATTCACGTCCTGCTTCTTTTAAACCGTAGAGAGACTTTTACAAATTATAAACTTTGTTGGGATATTCTTTGTTTTCAAACATTTTAGGCTGAGACACAGCGTTGTCAACTATGAATTTTCAAAAAGCACCAAACTCGTTAAAAAAAAACAAACGCGTACTTTTGACAAAAAAGCACTAAAACATTATAATATTTATTTTAATTTTATGACCATTTTATATAATCAGTAAAAAAATTTACAAACCAAAATTAATATTATTTATTTAACTCCAGCAATAATAAGGAAAAGAGTTTAAGTTTTATTTATTTGTTTATTTATTATATGATTTTTTAAAAAGTATAAAATATTTTTTGAGTTAATACTTTATATATATATATATATATATTTATTTTTCAAAACAAATAATTTTCTATTTCTTTTATTAGTTTTAAAAACTTTTTTTAGTTTTAACAAGTTTTTTATGTGGTTGCAAATATAATGTATTTCAAACAAAACCATGAGATCAAACTCTAATAAAAAAGTAACAAAAATTAAAATAAATAATAAAGTAAAACAAAAATAAAAAATATTTAAATCCTTAAAAAAGCAGAATATAAGTTTACAAAAAATAATTCACATATTTTTTTATATACATATATCCAACTCTTTTTTTACACGGTAGATACGTTCCTCAGAAAAAAAAGACGTTTCCTATAGTAAAATGGGGGATACGTTCCATGTCATCTGAAAACCGTGTAAGATGAAATAAAGAACTATATTTACTTCGAAAAACCATGTAAAAAAATGTTGAAAACTATAAAATTTCAGAAATGCATACAAATTGTATGTTCGTATGGCATTTTATTGAGCATTAAAACTTAAAATACATAATTCATACAGAAAAATTAGAATAGAAATAAAGAAAAAATATTTACATAGCTACATAATTATTCGTCGCTACTTGATAACAAACGCAATTGTTTGCGATTTTTCACTTATTAAGTTCAGAAATGTTAAAATCTAATTGATAGCACGAACAATTGATAAAATATTGCGAGCTATTAAACGTTAAACACTTTAATTATGCAATATTTTATGTAAATACATATGTACAATCATGCGAACAAAATCTCTAGGTAAGAGTTATTGAATAAGGGGGGTTCCCAGTTACTACTATATACATATGTATGTTCATTTCAGCAATGGTCCCAAGTGTGGTAAAAACAAACATAATTACAAGACAGTGATTTTGAAACCGTACTAGATTAAAAAAATTTTTTTTTTCAACCGTGTAACTTCAAATCCGCGTAAAAAGAAAGCGTGTAAAAAAAGAGTTGGATGTATATCATTTAGTTTTGTACTACAATTATCACATATCAATGTCGAAGTCTATTGTTTCATCACTTTCATATAACCATAAAACTGTTTTGATTTCAAATTCAGATTTTTTGTATGCGTCGTTACTGTTAATATGTATATTAACTTCGTCCGGCAATACATAAGTTTCACAACAGGAATTTTCCCTTTTTAAACCATTTCTTATGTGCAGTAAGGCGTTTACCGAATTTAATGACATTCTGTTACGAATTTTATTTTTAAAGATATTCATTGCACTAAAAACTCTTTCAACCTCAGCGTTAGAATATGGGAGGAACAAAAGTTTGATAGCCAGATTGACTAAATCTTCAAAAGGGTTAATTTCGATGGCATCTTTGTAGCATTTTACTTCTCCCCAAGAGAGCAACCTAGAACTAATATTTTGCCATTTTAGTAAATGTATCGTTCGCCATGCATTTTCAATATTTGTCAAAATGTCTGGTTTAGATTAAAATTCTCTAGCTAAGGACATGATTTCATCTTATGTATGGGATAAAACATTATTTACATTGATTACTAAAATTTTGCTTAGCATTTCGTAGTTTTTAGGAAGTCTTAATCTTATTTCTTCTACCAACTTTTTTACAAATTTAATGCAGTTTTTTGAAATTTCCTTTTTATTTTCTACAGTAATATTTTTTGATACGCAAGCCTCTTCAAAGTTATATCCCATACAATATATATTTTCGTCTAAATTATTAATATTATCGTTTAAAAAGTAAAAATTATGTCCAGGTCTCGTTATTTTTGTTATTAACATTTTGAGCAAATTTTGTAAATCATCTAATAATTTGGTATGGTCAGCATTTTGAGCTTCAAATGCTAAGTTAACTCCTTGCACATCTTTAAGTACATCAGCTAAATAGATTAAGTATATATAATTAGAGTCATTATTGTACATTTTATGTAATTCATTCAATGTATAGCACTTTTGGCAAAGTGCTAAATAGAGTTTTTAGTTCAAACCACATTTTCAAAATTGTCTTAACAGATTTTTCAATCGATAACCATGGGATTATCTGCGTTTGTATTAATTAATTTGTATTTTTTTTTTCGTAGGTCTTTTGTCTTAGCGAAGAATGTGAAAACCAGTTATGTGTTTCCTTTAAAAGATATTCTAAATTGTCCGGTAAACAATTTTTGGCTGTTGATACAACGGCTAATTGCAATGAATGACAAATGCATCTAACCAAAACAAGCGAATTTAAATTAGGTTTCGTCATTAATTTTGCATGAACGCCGTTATTTACACCAGTCATTAGAGCAGCATTGTCAGTACCATTTCCAATTAGTTTTGAAATTGGTAATTTACATAATTTTAAAATGCGCTCTATACCCTCAACTATACCTAAGAATGTTGTTTAAAATTTTTTATTTCTTTCGCTGTAGTATCTAATTACAATGCCTAGTAATTTAGTAACAGTATTTCTGTGCCTTCGTCAATTATTAAGCTATAATACGATGATGCTATATCTAACAAAAGATTTTTAATAAAATGGAGCTAGTATTTTTTTTATAACGCAGATGTACTTTGTTTTGTGGAGTGAAAATCCACTGGCTTTGCTGTCAGAAAATTGGCTGTTGCATATGCCTGTTAAATGGTCTATATTTTGAAATGAACAATGGCATGCTATAAAGAGGGATAACTGACCTTGGGCCTTTTGTTTTTGGTCTGCTGTTTTTTGCGTTGTTTGAAAACTTAGAGTTGGTTGCTGGTGACGTTTGTCGCTGAAGGGGCTTATAGCATTAACGTGCTTTTGCGTTGCAGCATGTCGAATTAAATCTGCGTACCTTGCCTTTATTTCGCAGTTGCAATAAAAACAACTTGCTTTCTCGTCATTGTTTAAACATGGTCGAATCCAAAGTATTAATTCTTTTTGTGTTTCCCAAATTTTTCTATATTTTTGTCTATAACTGCTTTTATCGGAGTCCATTTTTTGAAACTAAAAGAAACTTATCTCCAATTAGCTTTCAAACTTCCAATTAAATGGAATTTGCGCGTCACTTTCATAATTTATAGTACAATATGTAACTTATAAAGAGTTGCATTTCAAAGTAATACCTTTTTGAAACGTTAAATAATCTACACTCGACAAATTATTTTACATGAAAAGAAAAGCACTAGGCACCAACTCGAAAATTTTCCGTGTCGAAAGTTTTAAAATGCACTAAAAACTGTGCTAAAAGCACTGAGTTGACAACGCTGCTGAGACATATAACATATATATTTCCTTTTTAAGTATGCTGCAACTACATCAACATGATTAATCAATAATTTGTGTCTTGCTGCTAACGCTAATATTAATCTTATAGCTGAGTGTCTTATTACCAGCGTAAAAGTTTCATAAAAATCAATATATTATATTTTTTTTTTCAATGGAAATACGCACTTGTTTCCCTTCGGGCTTATCAACTCAATTCCAAGTTTTATTTCTAATTAACGATTCGTATTCAGCTTTCATAGCTTCTAGCCATTTATTAGAATCCTTACAATTTAAAACCTCATTAACAGTTTGGGGACTACTGACACATGTTTTCTTTTATTCCCGCACTAAAAATTTCTTCTCTTTCTGTATTACTAGTTTCTTCATTAATCTTCATTTCCTCTTATTTATCTTCTTTTTTGGTTTCATTTTCATTTAACTGCTGCTAGTTAAACTCATTATTTTCTTGATGTTCGTTACCAGATTCATTTTGATTTTCATTACCGAAACATTAAAACTTTTACGAATAACCTTTCGAAGAACAAAACATCCCGAGCAATATAAACTTGACTTGTATTCGTATTGTATAAACGATATGCTTTTGTATGCAATTGATAACTGACGAATTTCATTTATATACCTTTTGGCAAAAATTTTCCACCTTTGGATTTCGGCTCCTTTTTTTCGGCTCTTCCCATCTCAAAGAGAGTTCTATTTGCGTGTTCTGATACTCCATTTTGTTGTGGTGAGTAAGCGACAGTAGTTTGATGAATAATTCCTCTTTCCGAACAATGTTTCTGAAACTTTGAGTTAACAAATTCTTTACGTTGTCACTTCGAATAATTTCTATTTGACGGCCTGTCTGCTTCTCTACAAGACCAGCAAAGTTTACAAATGCATCACTTTTTTGTTTTAGAAAAAATATCGCGAATAGTCGTCGATAAACGTAATGAAATATGAAGATTCTCCCACAGACTTGACACCTATCGGTCCGCACAAATCTGTATGAATCAGTTAAAGGGCATCACTCGTTTACAAGTTTGAATAACTTTTATACGGTGTTGCACTTGTTTTGTTTTCTGCGCAAGTAAAACAATCTATACACGTGACCATTTTTATAGCCTTCCTTCACCAATTTATTTACATCATTCACATTAATTTAACCAAATCTTTGATGCCATTTTCTAATAGTATTTTCATCAATTGCACCATTTACAACTTCAAAATCTTTAATTTTTTCAAAATTTACAATAAACATACCTTCCACTAGGTTACCTGTTAAAATGTGTTTATTTTCCGACTCAGCGTTGCTTTATTCATAGCAAATTGGATTATATGACAAGCTTTAATAATTTTGTTTATTGATAGAAAATTCGAATGTAATCGCGGGACGTACCATACACACAATCTTCTAGTGAGTATTGTAGTGTTCGTATGCGAATCATACTTATTTTGTGATTCTTATAAATGTTTAGGAAATGAGAGTCGAAATCAACAACATGAGTATTGTTAAGTATGAGTACGATGAGTACTTCAAATGTTGAATATGAGTAGGATGAGTATATTAGAATCTACTAATCTTTTTGAATACTCATTGCTGATCTCTGATGCAAAACCTTCATTAGAATTAAATTTATATATCTTGAAAAAATAATACTTGTACATACATACTTACTTGGCCACTCATGTGGTGTTTAATTTGTATACTATATATTTTATGAGTGGCGGAACCTACAGCTTAACGTCGACTCCGAACGACAGATTTTGAGAAACTTTTTTATGGCAATCTTATTTACTCTCAGAGTTTTTGGCAGAAATCTCTTGAGAGGAAGTTGCCGAAGAAATATTTTTTCATGTTTCGTTTTGATGTCTGGCCTGTGGCTCGAACTCAGGCTTTATGCCTAATAAGCGAACACACTACCTACTAGACTACGGTAACTGCTTGTATCCATTTTGTAAATTGAATCCAACACGTTCCAAGCATCTTTTGCTGTTGCACAATTTTTAATATAAATCAACTGATTTGGCTTCACATTTAACGTTATTTTTTCCATAGCATTCATGTCTATTACCATCTATTTTCTTTCGCTCTAGCCTCTACGATAGTGTGCCACAAATCTAACGTGACAAGCTATCTTTTTACCCGAATGCTCTACGTTGCATAATTATCTGGATTTAATTTATCGATACTTGCTACAGCAGACGACATATTCCTTGGTTTTTATCTCCGGATAAAATAATGAAACGCACTTTTCATTACCAAAATTTTTGGCGGTAATTTAATCCTTTATTTTGTACTTCGGTTTATAAGCTCTCTAGACCTTTGTAGGGTCAATTCCTATGATCGTGCAGAGGTAAAAGATAAATGAAGATGATTGAAATTCAAAATTATAATATAATTTATTAAATTATTAAAATTTATTCTTTATTGAATGAAAGTTGGAATGAAAAATACATTTTTGAAAAATGATTCGAAAGTTAGAAATTTTCTTTTAATGAAAATTACAGAAAAACTACTTTGTTTACATTTGGATTTAACAAGTATTTTTCTAACAGTATGTGTCTTTGTATAAAATTACTTACTTGAAATGTTGCTTAGCAAACAAATAATTTTAAAGGTGTGTGTATAAATAATTTGGGTATACACATTTCTTTATAAACACTAAATTTATCACATTAAAACAAACGTTTTTATTTCTCCTGGAATTGCTATACTGCAGAAGTCGTCGTAGTCTAGGAGCTCTTATGTGGACTTATTAGACTAGAAACCATGGGTCAAGGCCCAGCTCAGACATCTCGATCAAATAGAAATAGAAAAACAATTTACTTTCTGCGATTTTTTCTCAGCAGTTATTTGACAAAAGCTCTTAGAGTAAGCAGAGTTGCAACGCAAGGTTTCACAAATCTGCCGTTTGGAGTCGACCTTAAACTTCATACTTGTTTACTGAAATATACTATTATTTTAGTGTTATTTATTTACTCGTGCAATATAAATAACCATTAGCGGCAGTGTCTGTTCGCTGAATGGGCTTTTCATCGAAAAATCATCTACAATGTGTTAAAAAACAAATTCGTCGAATTTGTTCAGCGCTTCTCGAAAAAGTCAACACTTGATATGGTTTGCAGGATGGCAGTATAGTCGGTATTCTTCAAGAAAAATTCATCGTGCGATTCGATCACGTTACAGTTTTCATAAGTCCAAGTTGTGTGCGAATAAGCCACAAACCATAGAGATTCTTAAAACCAACATTATCCGTGTGTGTCATCAGTTAAATACAACCTGTTTTATGCGTCAGTCATTAAAAATTTTATATTTTGGATGAGCTTCAAAGACGTGGTGGACATTTAAAAGATCCTATATTTTACACCTAATGACATATTTGTTGTTTATTGAGTTATCATAAAGCAATACGTACATTTAAAATTTATTAAAAGTCTATGAGCTACTATCTAATTTAGTGCAGACCTTGCGCTGACCAACTTCCTCCTTTTCCCTGATTTTGGTGGAACTTGGTTAGTGCAGGGACTGCGTTCACCCGTGGCATCACAACGGGCCGCTATGCGTGCTCAAGTGAGCTTTGTGATATCAGAGCTACCACTCCGACCTAACCTAACTATCTAATTTGAGATATTTCAACATATAAATC
Organism: Sarcophaga rosellei; assembly: GCA_930367235.1. NCBI lineage: Eukaryota > Metazoa > Arthropoda > Insecta > Diptera > Sarcophagidae > Sarcophaga > Sarcophaga rosellei. The sequence continues at coordinate 49,544,874 of OV884019.1, read as the reverse complement.
AAATAATAAAATTTAAAAATTACAAGATATGAGTGTATATAATTTATAAAGAAAAAGATAAGAAAAAACTTTGTACACCTGAAAATGTAAATGTACCACTGGAACAATATAATCTGAACCTAATTTATCTCACGAAATTTAAATAGTTTACTTATGTAAACTACGAAGTATCATCTGATAAATTTTTAATTAGTTCATACTCAGAAATACTACATTTATTAGAAAATGCTAGATTCTGAGTTTTAATGACATCTTTGATAGTTTGTTGAGAATAACGTTGGTGCAAGTCTTTTGTGCGGTATAAACGAGGTAGTTTAAAAATTATTTTTAGAACTTTATTTTGAACAATTTGAAGTTTTCTGACGTGAATTTCAGCCGTATTTCCCCAAACACAACATCCATACAGTAATATCGGTCTAATAACGGTTTTAGTACTGAGATACGATTTTTTATTTAGTATAGGGTATAAGCAAAGAAAATAAAGTATAAAGAATGTGCATTTGGGCATATTTTGGAATATTTCTCAAAAATATATCATGACGCGGGGGAAGATAGAAGGGAAGGGTAAAGAAACCAAGAGCGTAACAATGCGTTGTTCTCATCGTGCATTTTTGTTGTTAGACTAATTTTTTATTTATATTTCTGAAACAGTGTTGCCACGAAAAAAAAATTTTGTAACCAACATTTGTGAAAAAAATCACCAAATTAGAAAAAATATAACCAAAATTAAATTCGTACACTTTTGTTTTATTTTTTTTGAAGTTTAAATTATAATTAAAAAAAAGAAAAAAAAAAGCTTTTTTTATAAGAAAAAAAATAACCAAAACCAAAAAAATCTACACATTGATCAAAAAAATAACCGATTTTGGTTAGAAATAACCACTGTTCTCGGCACAAAGAGAACATGATAAATATTATGAGAGGCATGTGTTAACCCAGAAAGTCTGCACAAGAGTTGGATTCGCTGCTTTTGAGGGCAACGAAAGCGAACCGAATTTTTTGGTGTTTTTTTATGCATTCCCGAGAAAGTCTGCACAAGAGTTGGATTCGCTGCTTTTGAGGGCAACGAAAGCGAACCGAATTTTTTGGTGTTTTTTATGCAAGTGTAGTCGCCGTGGTCTAGTAGGTAGTGTGTTGGCTTATTAGACGAAAGGCCCGAGTTCGAATCCCAGGCCAGACATCAAAAATAAAATACAAAAAGTATTTCTTCGGCGACTTCCTCTCAGCAGATTTCTGGCAAAAACTCTGAGAGTAAAAATTGCCATGAAAAGCTTCTCAAAAAATCTGTCGTTCGGAGTCGACTTTAAACTGTAGGTCCCGCCACTCATGTATAAAATTAACGCACACAACATGAGTGGTGTTGAGAAGCTAGGCCGTAATCCTGTCGAAGGGTTGTAATGGCCAATTATGTATGTATGTGTGTTAACCCAGAGGAAAATTGTTAGTAATATTTTCAAGTCTACTTATTAACCCAATAATATGTATATGTGAGCGAAATATATAGAAAAATTGTACTGCGCTAAAAACCTAAAAATACCGCAATTAAACTTCGCAAGTATTCTTCCAAAAATCGAAAACATTTCTCATTGATATTAGTGAATCATACTATATGAACATTCTCCTTTAGCAGCTGACAAGCAAAGCAACTGAATCAGTGTTACCACCAACAGCTTTATGACTTACACACAACTGGCATCGAAATTACACATATGAAAAAAAATTACACACATAATTCTGTTTTTGTAAATATTGCATACATACAAACATAATTGTTCATTACAACTCTTCAGTCAGGATTTCGACCTAGCTTCTCACACCACTTATGTTGAGTGCGTGAGGGGCGGGACCTACAGTTTAAAGTCGACTCCGAACGACAGATTTTTGAGAAGCCCTTCATGGCAATTTTATTAACTCTCAGAGGTGTTTGTCAGGAATCTGCTGAAAGAGGAAGTCGCCGAAGAAATATTTTTTTTAATAATTCGTTTTGATGTCTGATCTGGGGTTTGAACTCGGGCCTTACGTCTAATAAGCCTACACACTACCTACTACCTATACGTACTCAAAATAATATACATATAACATTTCTAACTTTTATTTAAAACACAAACGAAACAAAATATTTTTCTATTTTAAGAAGAAAAATCACACAAAAAAGATGGATTTAGGTGCTTGTTTTTGCAAACTAATGTTGGAAATTGCAATAAATTTTTAAAACAAATCGGCGTTAATAAATTGACAGTTAAAAATTAGCGATTAAAGAAAAAGGTAGGACAAAAAGTAAAATTACACACGAAGCTAATTACACACATGCTACACACACAATTAAAAATTACACACAATATGTGTAATTACACACAAGGTGGCAACACTGAACTGAATGCATTTTTACGCTCTCGTGATGAGAGCAACACAGTGTTACGCTCTTTGTTTGTGTTTATTTTCCTTCTGTCTTCCACCCAGTGTTGCCATAACGGCATTTAAAGTGCAATTCTAGCACTTATTTTCGTCCGCTGCACTTTTTTTTTTAAAGATGCTAGATGCTTTTTAACACTTTTTTGCCATTGTCTGTATTTTTTTAGCATTAAAAGAGCATTTTTAGCATTTTTCCATTCATTATTTAAAACTTCAATGCATTTCTTAAATTTCAAAACTTAACATACAATTAATTGTATGTATATTTCATTCTAATTCATATTTCAAATTATTTTTTATTATAGCAATAATAGTATTTTTTTTTTAATTTAAGTTAAAATTTTTATTTATTTTTTAATGTTTTTAAAAAAAGAAAAAAACAAATACAAAAAAATTTATATATTTCTTCTTCAATCAATTCAACTTTTCATATGTAATAAATATTTTTTGAAAATAATTTTTTATTCCATTTAAATCAAACTAAATTCATATTTATTAAACCAAGATAAGGATTTTTTTTTTTAAATTTCGAATAATTTTAATAAAATTTAACCTAAATTAAAAAAAAAAAACATTTATAATGAAAAACGCTGTTCATTTTTTAGTTTTTTTTAATGACCGGTTTTAAAGTTTTGGCACTTTTGTATTCAGGATTGTACTTTTTTGACAAACTTTTTGCACTTTTTCCAAACCGGCTTCTGGCAACACTGCTTTCACCCTCCTCATCCAGAAATGATTTTAGTGAGAGCGGGTCGTAATGTTTAGTGAGAGCGGGTCATGATGTTACAACCCGCCATAAGAAATTTTACCTCTACATAATGCGCATTCTTTAAGGCTGGTTCACCCATAAGTTTCTGAAACATTTTTGGTTCGGACAAAATTTGTTTTATATGTAGTTTGACGTTTCTCTCAGAGAGCGAGAGAAATTTTTTTGTGCGAACAACTCTCAGTGTGAAATAAATTTATTTTAAATTTGGTCCGAACCATTTTAGAAAAGGTTGCCACACCATATGAAATTTATACAAGAGACAATGTAAACAAAAAGCAAATAAGAAAAAAACGTATGAAAAAAAGAAGTATTTTCGGTAAAAATAAAAAAAAATTGGAGAAAAAGTTAAAATTTAAAAAAATTATATTAGATAAGTTGGAATACAATTAATATATAATTAAATATAATTAACTTTCTTAAGTTTATGCACATAAGTATGTATTTAGTCATTTTCAATTAAATATGGCATCACTGTTTTTACGAACAAAGTTTCTGAAATGGGAGAATCATTTTGCAGAAAACTCTCAGTAAACAAGAAATTTCTCCGAACCAAAAATGTTTCAGAAACCTGTGGGTGAACCCGCCTTTATATCCATATTCTTTGGTATAAGGCTCTACAGCACTTAGTGGCCTTATCCACAATGTGTTCGATATGTTTTTTGAATAACAGTTTTTTATCCAAGTATATTCTCAAATATTTCACTGATTCACTGAAAGGAATAGTAACATTATCATTTCTAAGTTGCGTTGTTTGAACTCTATTTGGACTCTTAAGCTGGATTCACCTATCGTTTCATAACAAAATTTTTGTTCCGAAACAATTTTTTTATATGTAGTTTGACGTTTCTGTTTTTGAGAGAGAGAGCGAAAGAGAGTAAGCTTGCTTCGGAACAATTTTATTTATTTATTTATTTATTTATTTTTATTTGCCTATGGAAATATTCCTTGCAGGCACTTAAATTAACGGTACAAGATATTAATTCTAAAAAACTATGAGTTTAAATACATAATTACATTATTTTTTATGACATTATTGGATAAAGAAAAATCAATTAACATATACAATTTATTAAATTCTTTACACATTCTCCTAATTGGATCAGCACCAGCGTAGTTGGATCTAAAAAATTGTATTGATAATGGGGAAAAATGACGTGACGGACGTTGAGGAACATTACATGTGATATTATGGATTAAAAAGCTGGAGCCTATATCACCAGTAATTACATTGAATAAGAACGAGATATTTAACATAGTTCTGCGGCTTTTAAGTGTCGGAAGTTTGATTAATGCTAGTCTCGCAGAATAAGAAGGTAAACGTGTGGGATTAAAATTCAGTCCTCGGAGACAAAACATCAGAAATTGCTTTTGTACAGATTCGATGACGTCGGAATGTTTTTTATATAGAGGATCCCATATTATGGATCCATAGCTCGAATTGATTTAATTTTAATTTTTGTTCCGAAACAATCGAACTGTGCTGCCAGCTGATTTAATTTTTTAAGTAAAGTTGAACTGAGCTGCCACATCATATTATATGTACATTTGTATGTATATGGATAATAACCACGAAATGGATAACCCTATATTTGTTATTCTTTTGACTTGGTGAACAGTCGAGTGTTGGTGACGAAAACCAAATTGTTCATCGTTGATTATTCGATTTTCTTCGATAAAAGTATTCATCCTGTAAATTCTTTGTTGAGTGTGTATTTTTCAACTTATTCAGATTATGTAACATTGCGTAGTGCAGTGATTCCCCGGTTTATTATTTTATGTAATGTGATGTTCATAGACAGAATCTAAATTGTGATTCCCCTTTTAATTTGGTTTATGTGATAACTGATGGATGGTCAGTTAATTAGCTACTCTGAATATAAATACATATCTACGTATATACAATGTATATGAATATGAGAAAAATAAAAGTTAATGAAAATATTTTTAAATATTATTATTTATCACAGTTATCATTGACAACAAATAATATGCAGGTAAATATGTATTTATTAAATTTTTCCCGACGTATTTTAACAAAATATCCCTTGGACGGACATCTCCCCTAGGCGGACAAAAATGCCTCGACGGTCGGTGTCCGTCTATGGGAGCTTTCACTGTATAAGATTCACAAAAAATTGACATTAGACTTCATTAATACCAACTTTTCAAAAGAAAAGTCTGACAATCAGTGTTGCCAATTTAGCGCGTTTCGCGCTGCATTTAGCGCGTTTTAACCACCAAAACGTCGCATTTTTTCTCTTTAACGCTTTTTTAAGAAAACGCGCTAGGTTGGCGCTTTTCTACTTGATTTTTTTAGTTCCCCATTGATTGAATATAGTTTTTTGGGATATAATTTTGAAAAGGCTTGTCGTGATAATAATATTGAAGGTTGTGAAAAAGAATTAATAGAGACAAATTTAATTAAATTTACTAAAGCTTTACTGCATAAAATAAGATCAAGATTACCAACTAATATTACAATTTAAAATAAAATATCATTATTTAGTGTCGAAAATATTTTTTCGAATAAGACAAAAGATATCAGTGAATTTTTGGAAGAAGACGATATTGACGAAATGGAAAATTGTCTTCATAATTCAAAATTATGTCAGTGGAAAAATATAAGTAATACATAGCAGCTTTGTACTTGTAATTAATTTATTAAGTTTTCCTTTTTCGAACGAAGGGATGTATGCATGTTGGCACGAAGTGTGAACAGTTTGGAATTTATTGAGAAAACAATGAATTAGAGAGACTATTTAAACATTCTAAAGAACAAATTCATTAAAAGTTCGGAAGAATTAAGAATCGCTAAAGTTCATTACTTCCAACATGTCAATGAACCCAATCATACAGCTGCCAATGTGAACAAGTGGTTTGTCTACCACAGGCGATATGCTTAATACACTTGCACAAAGTTCCGATATGACTCCAAGAGACTTTTTAGGAGATCATTTGGAAGAACGTTTACATAGTCGCTAAACCTCAAATAAAAACTAACCGAAAAACCTGCTCTTGAGTGCATTTCGGCAAATATCAGCAGAAAACACTTAACAATGTCAAATAGGTTAAATTGTGTGCTTGACCTTTAGGGATATTCTACTAAATGTAAGGGATAACATTTTCATATATTAGGCCCTGAATTTTAAATTTAGTCCGCCTTCTTCTCGGAGGTGCCTACAATTTTTGCGATTCAAAAATAAGGAGTCATCAGAAACTTTTCCTTATTTTTCTTTTGTTTTGTGACAAATATTTAAAATGTTTTTGTTTTATAATAAAACAGAAATAAATTAATATAATAAGTATAAAAACTTCAATTATTTATACCAATTTTTGCTACATATTTATGCAATTTCTAAAATGTATTGTGGCACTATACATAATAAAAATATTTTTTTTAACAATTCCATTACATTTTCTATTTTTTGATTATAGTTAGTTACTAAAATTAATACTTAGCGCTTTTTAACGCCATTTGAGTAGTAGGACCGCGGGTTTTGACCATAAAAAACTGGCAACACTGCTGACAATGACTGTCTGTACCGTAGTCACCATGCTGTAGTATGTTTACATGTGTATGTGTACATCATCATCTGCGGAGAAGTCTTGGTCTTCAAAGATAATTGGATCCATTACGACAACTTGTACTTCCACAGAACACGTAGAAAATTAACATTAATAGTAACACAACAACAAAGTGAACCAGCTGTGTCAAGTGTTTAGTTTAAGAACAGGGTGCACCGTATGCAATTTTATGCAATATTCAAAAACTGTTACATTATGTAAATATAGCAACAAATGTGATAAATAAATATTTTCTTTCACAAAAATAATTAAAAATAGTTGATCTAATCAAATCTAATCAAAAATAATCAAGAAATCTAATCAATTATTTTTTGGATTAGTTTTGATTAGAAATGCTAATCGTCACTAATTGTGAATAGATTTTTGATTATTTCTAATCAAATCAATTAGTAATCTGAAATTTTTATCAATATTCAATTCTAATGATTAGATTATTTTATTTCTCTAATCGTAATGATTTCTAATTCTAATCGAAATTCCTCAGCTATGGTTTGGACCAGCATTTTACATCTTATAAAATAAAAAAATAAGATAAACACTTTTTTAAGGCTTTTTTATTTCATTTGTACCAATCTGTGTTTTAATCATCCTAAAGGGTCCGCCAAATAACTTTTTTTTTTAAAATGCTTTAAAAAAACATGAATATTTTCTCAAATTTCTTTTTTTATTTGAAAGTGCAATCCTTCCGGTTAATAATGGAAAATAATTTCATTCAAATGGCTGCCTCGGCTGGCCATGCAGTATACTACACGATCGGTCAAATTTTTAAGCACATTATCGATTGTGTGCAGCTGTATTTCACCAATTGCTTCACGACTATTGTCCTTTAAAGCGTCAATTGTCTCTGGCTTGTCGGCGTAACACTTATTTTTGACGGCACCCCACAAATAATAGTCCAACGGTGTCAAATCGCGTCTCCGAGGTGGCCAAACGACATCAGTTCTGCGGCTGATAATGCGATCTTCAAAAACAGGGCGCAAAACATCGAGTGTAGCTTCGGTTGTGTGGCACGTACCGCCGTCCTGTTGAAACCAAATGTTGCCAATATCCTCCTCTTCAATTTTTGTGAAGAAAAATTCGTTCAACATGGCCCGATAACGATCGCGATTGACTGATCTTGATTTTTCGATCATACCCACCAAGATCAAAATGAGGTTCATCTGAAAAGATGATTTTTTTTTGCCAAAATCGGCATCTCCTGTAGGCTACTCGTGTAGGCTACTGCATGGCCAGCCGAGGCAGCCATTTGAATGAAATTATTTTCCATTATTAACCGGAAGGATTGTACTTTCAAATAAAAGAAGTTATTTGGCGGACCCTTTAATATACGATCATATATGTTTGTATAAATTAATAGAAAACCCTTTAAATGAATTAATGATGACTTAAAACATTATTCTCTGCACTTAACTTTAAATGTATGTGGTTAGTTTAACGCAATATATCTTTCAAATACACCCCAAATAATTTTATCTGTTATTTGTATTCAATTTGTCCATATAATAATCAATGAATACAACATTAAAAAATAAAACAATTTTTCATGTAGACCTAATATATTTCGTATTTAATATATGTATTCTATGCGCAAATTTTTAAACAAGGTTAATAATTGTAAAACTATAGGGTCTTTTAAGCATTTCCTATCTTTAAATTTAAATAAAACATAGTCTGGGATAACATTATGTGATTAGGTCAGTCTTTTACTTGCTTTTGTCAAGTGCAGTTGTCTAGTGCGTTTTATTTTGATTATTTCATTTGTTTATTATTAAAAACAATTGAATTGACTATTTATAAATATTCCACGTGATTCCTTAGGGAAATCATGGGAAGAAAAAAAGCTAAAGCTCCTAGATCGGCCATTTCAGTCAATGTTATGGATACTCATCTGAAAAATCAGAAGGCTTGTTCCAAATCGTATAATAAATTTGGAATGTTATCTGAACTTAATACTACAGATATTGACCCTCCGGCTTCAACTAGCAATAACGCAGCTTCGGCTGGTGTTAAAAAACAAAAGATTCCACCAATTGTAATTGATTCTTCCATTGAATTTAAAGAAGTTATAGAACTCAACGGCACTGATGGTTATTTTTTCCGAAGAACTTCTATAGATACAAAAGTATTTTCTGAAAATATGGACAAATATTTAAGTCTTCTGGCTGACTTAAAGACCACAGATCTTAAATTTCACACTCACAAATTATACGATAATGCTAACTATAAAATGGTTTCGAGGGGTCTACACCAAGTCCCAACTGAATGGATTAAAGAAGAGCCATTAACTTATCACGGAGTTAAGTGTCTTGATATTAAAGAGATAATCACTCAAAAATCTACAAAGAATGATGCTTTATATTTACTTACATTCAATCGTACTGAAGTAATAAAAAAAAGTTCTATTTAAAATAAAATACCTACAAAATATCTCTGTTAATTGGAAAAGTCAGAGATCAGCTCCAAATAAAGGACCAATTCAGTGCCAAAAATGTGGAATATATGGTCATGGTACTGAAAATTGTTACAGACAGGCTGTGTGTTTCTTGTGCTCCAGTAAAAGTCATGATTGTACAAAATGTTCAATGAAGAATGCCTCAAGTGGAATAATATATAAATGTTTCAATTGTGCTTCAAAAGGTTAGTTAGATGTTGTTGTCGTAGAAGAGCTACAAGTAAAAACATCGCCATACAGAGAATAAATACTCAAACTCCCATTTTTGATGCAGGAAATCAAAATTTCCCCAACTTTTACAAATCCTCCGCAGTACTTCACTACAAATGAACAATCATATGCAAATCATTTTTAGGAATCCTTTTAAGTAATCTATTTTCTATGGATCAGCTGTTCTCAATTTTCCAAAATGCTATAGTTGATTTAAAAAAATGTTTATCAAAATTAGATCAATTTAATATTATAATGAAGTTTACTTAAATATGCAGTGTAAATCTAAAGTCAACATTATGTTTTGGGATGCTCAGGGCATCAATTTTTTATCAAAAAAAAATCCAGCTACAACATATTCTAAAAGATAAGCACATTGATATTCTTCTCATCTGTGAAACAATTCTAAAGGAAGTAAATAGTTTTTCTCTCCCATTCTTTCGAGTTTATAGACAAGATAGACAAAGTGCTGGTGGCGGGATTGCAATTGCGGTTATAAATAATATTAAAGCAAAAAGTTGTTCTAATTATGAAACTCGTGAAATAGAAAACGTTTCTGCAGAAATATTTTTGCAAAATCGAACACTTGTTGTTACTGCAATATATTCGCCAAGATATTATGACACATTTAAATATGATATAACTAAACTTACACCATCTTATAAACAATATATAATTTGTGGAGATTTTAACGCCAAACACTCGAGCTGGAATTGTCTTAGGGCTAATACGGCCGGAAATGTTTTATGTAATTTGCAATTAAGATCCAACTTTTTTATATATTACCCTAACAATCCAACTCGCTACCCTCAAAGTACTATCGGAAAACCTACAACCATAGATTTAATACTTACTAACACAAACTTTTTTATTTCGCCTTTAATATCTCATGACAATATTCTTCCCTCTGATCATTGTCCAGTAACTTTTACTATTGATGCTGCAGTCGAAATGGATAATACATGTAAAATAGACCTCATAAATGTAAACCGGAATATATACAAACAAAAAGAAGAAGACTTACAAGGTAATACCATAGCTGAGGAATTTCGATTAGAATTAGAAATCATTACGATTAGAGAAATAAAATAATCTAATCATTAGAATTGAATATTGATAAAAATTTCAGATTACTAATTGATTTGATTAGAAATAATCAAAAATCTATTCACAATTAGTGACGATTAGCATTTCTAATCAAATCTAATCAAAACTAATCCAAAAAATAATTGATTAGATTTCTTGATTATTTTTGATTAGATTTGATTAGATCAACTATTTTTAATTATTTTTGTGAAAGAAAATATTTATTTATCACATTTGTTGCTATATTTACATAATGTAACAGTTTTTGAATATTGCATAAAATTGCATACGGTGCACCCTGTTCTTAAACTAAACACTTGACACAGCTGGTTCACTTTGTTGTTGTGTTACTATTAATGTTAATTTTCTACGTGTTCTGTGGAAGTACAAGTTGTCGTAATGGATCCAATTATCTTTGAAGACCAAGACTTCTCCGCAGACGATGATGTACACATACACATGTAAACATACTACAGCATGGTGACTACGGTACAGACAGTCATTGTCAGCAGTGTTGCCAGTTTTATATGGTCAAAACGCGCGGTCCTACTACTCAAATAGCGTTAAAAAGCGCTAAGTATTAATTTTAGTAACTAACTATAATCAAAAAATAGAAAATGTAATGGAATTGTTAAAAAAAATATTTTTATTATGTATAGTGCCACAATACATTTTAGAAATTGCATAAATATGTAGCAAAAATTGGTATAAATAATTGAAGTTTTTATACTTATTATATTAATTTATTTCTGTTTTATTATAAAACAAAAACATTTTAAATATTTGTCACAAAACAAAAGAAAAATAAGGAAAAGTTTCTGATGACTCCTTATTTTTGAATCGCAAAAATTGTAGGCACCTCCGAGAAGAAGGCGGACTAAATTTAAAATTCAGGGCCTAATATATGAAAATGTTATCCCTTACATTTAGTAGAATATCCCTAAAGGTCAAGCACACAATTTAACCTATTTGACATTGTTAAGTGTTTTCTGCTGATATTTGCCGAAATGCACTCAAGAGCAGGTTTTTCGGTTAGTTTTTATTTGAGGTTTAGCGACTATGTAAACGTTCTTCCAAATGATCTCCTAAAAAGTCTCTTGGAGTCATATCGGAACTTTGTGCAAGTGTATTAAGCATATCGCCTGTGGCAGACAAACCACTTGTTCACATTGGCAGCTGTATGATTGGGTTCATTGACATGTTGGAAGTAATGAACTTTAGCGATTCTTAATTCTTCCGAACTTTTAATGAATTTGTTCTTTAGAATGTTTAAATAGTCTCTCTAATTCATTGTTTTCTCAATAAATTCCAAACTGTTCACACTTCGTGCCAACATGCATACATCCCTTCGTTCGAAAAAGGAAAACTTAATAAATTAATTACAAGTACAAAGCTGCTATGTATTACTTATATTTTTCCACTGACATAATTTTGAATTATGAAGACAATTTTCCATTTCGTCAATATCGTCTTCTTCCAAAAATTCAATGATATCTTTTGCCTTATTCGAAAAAATATTTTCGACACTAAATAATGATATTTTATTTTAAATTGTAATATTAGTTGGTAATCTTGATCTTATTTTATGCAGTAAAGCTTTAGTAAATTTAATTAAATTTGTCTCTATTAATTCTTTTTCACAACCTTCAATATTATTATCACGACAAGCCTTTTCAAAATTATATCCCAAAAAACTATATTCAATCAATGGGGAACTAAAAAAATCAAGTAGAAAAGCGCCAACCTAGCGCGTTTTCTTAAAAAAGCGTTAAAGAGAAAAAATGCGACGTTTTGGTGGTTAAAACGCGCTAAATGTAGCGCGAAAGGCGCTAAATTGGCAACACTGATTGTCAGACTTTTCTTTTGAAAAGTTGGTATTAATGAAGCCTAATGTCAATTTTTTGTGAATCTTATATATAAAAATGAATGTGTGTTTGATTGTATGTTTGTATGTTTGAAGACGATTAAACGGCTGAACCGATTTTCTTGAAATTTTCACAGTATCTTCCTGTATGTCTGGAAGGAGTTATAGGCTACTTTTTATGTTGATATTCCAAATGAGCGAGGGGCCATGCCCACGTATGCTACATACTACATACTTAATATTTAATTGCATTTGAAATATATTACTCATACGCATAGTAGTTACCCCTACAAGTATGCTATCTGTGATTCTTGATGTATAAAACCAAAGAAAATAAAGTGTAAAGAACGACGCGGGGGGAAAGATAGAAGGGAAAGAAAAAAATTTTGTAACCAACATTTGTGAAAAAATTCACCAAATAAGAAAAAATATAACCAAAATTAAATTCGTAGGCTTTTGTTTTATTTATTTTTTTTCAAGTTTAAATTATCTATATATATAAAAATGAATGTACTTTATGGAATCGTAAACTATGCATTTAATCTTTAGCAAAGTTGTTGCGCATGAGCCGACTAAGGTTTCTAAGTTGGTATAACCAATTTCCGACAGGTGGCGCCACTGAAAATTCTTCGAAATTAATTAAATCGTAAACTGTGCATTTGATCCTGTGTTGAAAAGAAAAGAGCATTACTAGCCTCAGAATCAGCATTGAGACTGAAAAATCTTCGAGTACATGCCGCACAGATCCGTTCGCATGAATCACTTGAACAATGAATCACTTGATCGAATGGGTACTACTCAGGCCCGTTCGTCTGAATCATCTGGACAACGGGAAACAAAATCAATAAAATGATTCAAACTTAATTGGATATTTGTCTAATGTCTTTCCTTCAAATTTATTTTAGTTTGTTGTGCAGCAAAGCGCGCAGGGTACAGCTAGTTATATACATATAAGCAGAATCAGCATACATTTAAAACGATGTAATTGTAATATATAGTATACCTATTTTCTTTTTTTAGAGAACTTATTGAATATGCATTTTTGTTTTTTTTTTTTTTATTTTCTGTAAAATTTGTTCTTTATATTTATTTTATGTATAGTATGTATAAATGTAAATAGTATGTAAATATATATGTATGTGGCAATATATAATGCAATTTTATGCAATATATAAAAACTGTTACATTATGTTAATATAGAAACAAATGTGATAAATAAATATTTTCTTTTCACAAAAATAGTTAAAAATAGTTGATCTAATCAAAAATAATCAAGAAATCTAATCAATTATTTTTTGGATTAGTTTTGATTAGAAATGCTAATCGTCACTAATTGTGATTAGATTTTTGATTCTTTCTAATCTAATCAATTAGTAATCGTCTAAAATGGCTTACTAATCATAATTAAGCAATTTTCCAGCACTATTAAAATTTCTAATCCCATTGCTAATCATTAGGATTTCTAATCATTATTCCCAAGGTATGAAGAGGACGAATACCGCAACTCCTATGAATCTCTAGGACTACATCTGAAGGCAACTGCAAAATTATTTATTAGCGGTCCCAGTCTGTTACACCTTGAGGCCACGTGTTGTTAGAATTAGTTTAGACGTCGTTTTGAGAGTTAATCAGCTTATTGACCGGTATTTAGACAGCGATTCCAGATGTTATTAATTTTGGAATGATCTGGATCATTCTCTTGGGAATGTGGATCGTTCTTTTACATTGTCCCGAAGCCTTTCCAGTAAGGGACATGACAGCTCAAAAGGTTACATCAGCGTTTTGGTCCCATTGGATTTCTCGATTTAGTTGTCAAGGTACTCAACTTGAATCTGGTCTATTCAAAGCCTTATAACTTGTATCCTAAATTCGTTACATAAACCGCATACAGGAACTGTTTTACAGAAATTCTCAGAAATCAGATAAATTCACCATGATTTCTTAGGTATGGAATAAATTCATCCATAATAGTCAAAACTGTTAAATAATATTTCCAAAGAAGCAAGACGAAAATTTATTAAATAGCCATTAAGCCATACAAATTTGCCATCAAATCCATATAAAAGAAAACCAAAGAAGGATAAATATTTAGTAAAAACAGTTTCATATTACAACAAATCTAAATTCGGTATAGATCCTCCCGACCAAATGGCGATGAAATATTGTAAAAAATCAAAATCTCACAGATGGACTCTCCAAGTATTTTCCAGTATCTTTAATTTAGCAGGCACAAATACTTGGATGTTATATATGGAAATGACAGTAGAAATTTTTTTACTCCGGTTAGCAGCACAACTTCCCGCTAATTATCGAGAGGCCTGAGAAAATAATATCAAATACAAAAATATCATCGATCAGTTTCTAATTAACAGTAAAATTGTGGAATTAGGTATAGTAGAGGCAATACTATCACAAAAATTTGTTCTAAATGTGGGGAGTACGTTTGCGGAAAATGTACATTACAAACAGCGTTGCCAGTAATTTTTTTTTTAAAACTTTTTATTTCTGGAAAAAACCTTGTTTTTAGTAATAAAAACTTTTTTTTCTACTAAAGTACCAACTTTTTAAAAATAAAGTACCGGAGTGCGTTGACTCTGTTTCTTTCCCTGTTGGTGTTCCTTTGATATCTTGTCCTGGAGTAAATATTTCGAGTTGTTATTAAATTTATTGAAAAAAGTGGAAATTGAAATTTTATGAAAAAACTTGTTTTGTTAGAAAACGAATTTAATGAAAACTTTATGCGATCTCAAAAAACTTGTAAAAAAAGGGAAAACTTGGCACCTGGCAACGCTGATTACAAACTCCATGCATCTGTACAAAAAGTCGGAGCTCAATAAAATAGTTAAAAAATGTTTCTGTTTTTTAACATTATAAAAAAAATAAAGTTTAGTTTCATGCTTAGTAAAGCCAATAATCATTCATTAAATCAGGCGAAATAGGCATGTATTATTTATTTATTTATTAATTACTATACAATTACAAATTATATCTAATTATTTAGAGCTAATTAACTTAAACCTTCTGCTCAGTCTAGTGTAACAGACCAGAGCCTTTGGTAGGGATCGAAGCACACTATTCACAAGACTACTAGGCACCCAGTTATGTATTATTTAGGAGTATGTCTAGCGTTAATACAACTCGTCTCTAGAATGAACTAACGATTGATATAAAGTTATTACACAATGCTACAAAATTTTCAACTGCATAATCATGTGCAAGATATTGGTAATCAATATTATTTTATTTCATAATATTTTATGCAAAATCGCCGTAGTCTAGTAGGTAGTGTGCTGGCTAAATAGACTTAAGGTCAATGTTCAAACCCCAGGTCAAACATCAAAATGAAATATGAAAAAAAAATATTTCTTCGGCGACTGCTGAGAGCCAGGAGATTTCTGGCAAATACTCTGAGAGCAAATAAAATTGCCATGAAAAGTTTCTCCAAAAAAAAAATATATCGTTCGGAATCGACTTTAAGCTGTAGGTCCCGGCACTCATGTATAAAATTACCACACACAACATGAATGGTGTGAGAAGCTCGGCCATAATCCGGACTGAAATATTGTAATGGCCAATTATGTATGTATGTAATACTTTTTTCTTGAAATTGAATTATATTTTTTAGATTGTTATACCATAAAATTTTTCAAACTAGTTATTCCTGTTACCTCTTATCAAGTACTGTTAAATGAGATAATATCTTTCTGTACTGTATGAATGTTTAAATACATAAATAAATAGCATTCATAATAGGTATTAATTATTATCCATTACCTCTTACCATTTTACTTCCGGTTTATTTCTTCTTTTACTTTTTTTATTTTAAGAATAATACTTCTCACATTCTTTCGAAAATAAGTACACATTTATGCCAATCCAACTGGTCAGAAAAACTTTTCATTTCACACTTAAGCACTGAAATTGTTTCGAAGGTAGTTCTCAACTTTGCGTAAAAATGTTCTTTAATATGAAAAGTTTTTTTATACATTGTATGAGCACCAAACACACACTTTAAAAACAGGAAATAGAAAGAAATTCCGTGAGCCGTTAAAGTTAAGTTTACTATTAATTCAATTGATTTATTTTGCTTACACGTATTATATTTGTGCATTAAGTTCATTTAAATATGATATGGTCTCAAAAAGTTTCTGTAATCGTTTCTAGTAGATGCTATGTTCCGAATTTCGTTCATGTTTATGCCTACTCTAGAAGCTTCATTGTCTAGTAGTCGTTAACAAGTGATCCTAAAACAAACACCTCAGGTACTTACTTTCACACGAATTGAAACATCAACTTCAGATATTACACATGATTTCCACAACATGGGATAAAAGCACTACATTGAAATACCGGTAATAACATCTTTTACAACTCGGTGCGAAAACAAAGGTGTAATTGTATGAGCAAACTATCTTCCATTTTCTGAGCCACTGAAGGAGATGGATCCGCAGCAGACTTTATAGGCATAGTCAAGGGTACTATGGTAGCATAAACTATGCAAGAAGTCAGGTCATAAAAAGAAATCGAGAAATGTTTAATCGTACGAACGCGGGAATTATATTGAAATGGTTTCATTACATATACAAGCAAAACGCAAGATTGTATAAGTTACAGTGCTAGTAAGCGAGGAATTATTATATCGGGAGTGTCTAAACTCGGGGAATACTGTATAAAAATTTTCGAACCGCGTTGGAAGAAATAAGTATGAAATGTGAGAGAGGATGTTCTCGCAAAGCATTTTTTCAATTTCCTTAAACAACCTGCTCTGTGTAAGCAGGTGGGTTCGTAATAATCTTTTTTTTATACTGTGGAATTCTAATTTAAAATTTTGGTTTGAAGGCAGGCACGAATTCGATAGTGTTCTTTGTTCACGGACTCTTGCATCCAAAAATGGGTGTCAAAATTAGGGTCAGTTGTCAACAGCTCCTGAACTCATCCAGTGAACACACGTCCTTGTACATTGTCGCCGATGGTGATTTGCCAAAACAGACGGAATAAATGACAATTAATTTGACAACAAGATAGCCACTATCAACTGTCAAATTTCGGAAGTCCCTGTTGGAAGGCCTACATAATGCAAGTGACTAGCTGTAATTAGTAATAGTTTTGATTAGCAATTTTTCAATTTTGAGGTCCTGTCGTAGTCTAGTAAGTAGTGTGTGCGCCTATTAGACGTAAAGCCGGAAATATAAAAAAAAATATATCTTCGGCGACAGATTTCTGGCAAAAACTCTGAGAGTAAATAAACTTGCCTGTTTCTCAAAATCTGTCGTTCGGAGTCGACGTTAAACTGTAGGTCCCCCCGCCTCTCGAAGTATAAAATTAAGAGACACACAACTTGAGTGGTGTGAGAAGTTGAAGGGTTGTAAAGACCAATTATGTATGTATGTATATTAATAAGGCTTTAAATAATTAAAATAGATCTTATTTTGTAGGTTCAGTGTGATTGATGTCATATATTTCTACTTACAGAATTATAAATTATTCATTAATTGTTGGTAAATTGGCTGCTAAGTCTTTCGATGAAGGGATCAGTCAGACAAGTTTTAATCGGTCATGCTTTAAAGCTTCAACCACTGTCTCAAATTATAATCTCTCCAACCGATATTTCCTTTTTAATTTCCAATTCCAACTCAAGCTCCAAGTAGAAGTACTTACAAGTGTGTGCGGGTATAAATAACTCACACACTCACTCAACTACGGCCAACATCCGATTAGCTCACGATCCTATTCGGAGGTTGTTCTTATATCAGTTCAAAAACCGGCTCATTTTTCTTGAGTCAAATTAAATGCCTTTCTTTTATAAGTTTACTTTTTTCCTGAAGATATTTATTTAACGGCAACAGTCAGTTACAGTTTCTCTGGGTGGAGCGCAGCCAAAATGTTCAATTTTTAATGAGCAATGGCATGGGTAATGTTGGCTTTAAGAACCACCGTGTTTTGGCACCACACCAGAGAAAGTCTAACGGTGGCTTATCGCATGATCACGGTGGTCAATTCACATCACCTCCACAGTGAAATGAACATGACCCCAGTTCGCTAATTCAAACATTCAATCACATGAAATTAGTATTCAGATCATCCAATTCAGGCCAAATAATACTGTCAGCCAATGAGTGTTGGGTTGTGAGTCATGAGTATTAGAAAAAGCTCCTAATTCAAATTAATAGAGCAGTGTTATCTACAAAAATGTGTTGTTATTTAAATAAAAGATTTATTCAAAATTAAATCAAATTTCTTTTGCTTTAATTGCAATCATCAAATACGCGCTTAATTTAAAAATGGCGTAAATTCTTAAAACTTACAATTTGAACGATGAAACTTCGGTCAAGCAGTAAATAAATACCTACAGTTGATATAACGTCCTTAATTAGTTAATTTAATGTGTACATATTTGGTTATACCAATTAAATCTACAAATCTATTAAAGTACGATTTAAATTTTGCACACGACGTTCGGAACTTCATTTCCTTTACCGTATTGATTTCCACCTGCTACAATGATTTATACAATGCCACCTTAGAATATCACATTAAATTATTTTCCTAGAATGCCTAATAACACCACAGTTGAAGTGATTTCGTAACGATTAGCAGGAAAAAGAAACAAAACAACAACAAAAATTCAGTCAGCTAAACGAAAAGACTTGGCAGAGTGTATTTGAATTACAAATTGAAATGAAAATTGTAATTGTTGGTTTCAAATTCAATATATTTTTATTTAATCAAATCCTATACGGAAATAAATTCAATTTTGATGATGTTTTTCAGAGATGTATATAAGCTGAAACTGAAATATATTCATTCGGTTTGTTTCAAAGCTATATCTATTTAAAATTAATAAAATTAAATTGTATTAATAAATGAATTTATTTAATTACAAATTCAATACATATTATTTAATTTATTTTTATTTAGGTTAAGTCCAAAGTAACCATTCTCTGATTTTAAGTTCAATAAAAATTATAATGCACAAAAATTAATATACATACGGTGAAACAAATTGGGGATGTTTAATTTGTTTTTAAATCTCATTTAGATGCCTTTTAAAGAAAGAGATTTTTATGAGATGTGGATTGTAATTACTCGTGAGTAATTACCATCGTTGGGTTGCGAGGTGTGGGAGAGAAAAAGAAAGAAATGGAATTATTTCTATTTCTTTAGAGAATTGAGAGAGAGAGATTCTTACCTATTTTCCAGCATTCAAATAAATCCTTTGTATTTTTTTAAAGTTGTGAATTTATTAGGGGTATTCAAAAATTCCGTTTTGGTAAGTATAAATTCAATCAATTATACAAATTTTAGTGTAAATAGATCAGTTGAGTATAATTTAGTATAACTTTGAGTAAGTATAATTTTGGGTAAGTATAATTTTAGGTAAATATAATTTTAGGTAAGTATAATTTTAAGTAAATATAATTTTAGATAAGTATAATTTTATTTTTAATGTAAATTATTTTGTTTCAATTATAGTTTTAAGGGTAGAAAGTAGATTTATTTATTAATTATAAATTTCATTTAATTTATTATGTATTTTAGTTTAGGTTTAAATTACAATTTTTTTTTATTATTTTTGAGCACAATTTTTTTCTTTTGGTAATTTTATTAAATATTTTTTTACACAATGTTTCACACAATAGTTTCATACAAGTTTTTCTATTTTTATTTTAAGTGAATATATTAAAAAAAGAAAATTTGATGGTAAATTAGGTTGTCGCAAGATGGTGAGCTAGCGAATTGTTAAAGGTTCCAAGGCTAGGTAAAGAGTTAGAGTTGTTGACGAATCAAAGGCAAGATGAGAAGTGAAGTTGGTGTGCAATTTCATCTTCCACCAAACTTCTTAGATCATTTATATTGCTGGAGGCATTCCCTTTATTTAATGGAATTGGAATGCGGAGACATTCCTTTTGTGTTGTTTGTCTTGTGTTGGGTTTGTGTTTGATGGAAAGTGTGTTGTTGTTGTTGGATCTAATTAAAATCCACTTGTGCGATGTTATGTGTTCAAACCTAGTTTGAACATACGGACATATGTATATTAGACCGACTCAAGTTGTATGGAAGCAAAATTCGTGCTCGAGCCTTGGACTTTTTAAGATGACATTTGAAATATTTCGGCTCTAGCTTTGACCTCTCGTGAGCTGGACCATTTTGAAAAAGGTTCTATTTCTGCATGTTTTGTTTCCTTGAGAAACAACGCTAGTTTGCGTTTTTTGGGGACAGTTTTGTAAATATAAACTATAAAATTTAATACCTTTTTTTTTAATTTCGAAAAAAAATATGCCGAGAAAAAGTCGTGGATGATTTCTTTTTTTCTTTCTTTAGTCCTATTTTCATCCATACATGATCTAGAAACAAAATCCGCTATCATATTATAGTTACCACAAAATTGCATTTATATGTATTCCAGAGCACCGTTTAAAATGCATCTAATTTGCAAAAATCTAAATTTTTTACATACAAAGACGATGTACTTGGCGAAAGAAAAAATTTTATACCCTTTTGCCCTACTTAAAACGAAGGGTTACCACCCCTTTGTATTTTTGTCAAAACGCCAACTAGTGTGAATTTCAAAAAAAAAGCTGAGATCCGTATTTAATTAAATCGACTAAAGATTAAAATATGTTAATTTGGCATTTTTATTACAAACAGCCCCGAACAAAAAATTCAAAAACAAGGTTTTTTTTGCAGAATAACATTAAAAAAAGGACATGGATTATCGTCCTTGGACAAATTGTATATACAGTTGGACGCGCCAACCCTTTCTTACGATACCCATATTGTATATGTTGGTAAGGAAACAGATTCTCAAATTAACAAAACATACAAAAATATACCCTTTTTCAAAATGGTCCAGCTCACGAGAGGTTAAAGCTAGGGCCGAAATATCATCTTAAAAAAGTCCAAGGTTCATTTTGAGGGGGGTACATCGAACACTTTTTTTGGTGAGTCGCTCTAGTGTATATGCATCTATAATATATGAAAATGCCAGAGAAATAGGAACCTTTTCCACGTCTTTTCCAAGAGTTCTAAATTTAATTTCAGTTTCAGTTAACAATGATTTCACATATCATTAGCAAGAAAAAGTGTCCCTTTTAAACATTAAACTGTATTGAACGTCGAGCATGCGTCGACATAAGACTATTTCGTTCAGAAACTTTAACTCGGAGCAGAGATTAACAGATTAAATAATTTATTTATGCTTTAGATATTAATTATTAATAAAAAATAAAATAGTTCTTTGAGAGAATAAAGAATTTACACTTTAAAACCGCTTAAATATAGAAACACAAATAATGCTTCTGACATCACTAGCTATCTTTTTGATTTCACTAAACTCAATTGAATTTCCAAACTGGATGAGAGAAAGGATTAGTAACTACGATGAATAGTCTTGCATCAATTGTTCATCCATGTGGTTTTCTACAAACTGCCAGAAATGCAACGCAATTTAAAAATTATAATTTTTATATATAAGTTGACTACATTTATTTTTAACTATGTTTTAAAACTTATTTTTTAATTTTTGATTATTTATTTTAATTGATTAATTTTCAGTTGATTAACCCAACCCTACAAACTTGTTTTCCAAGTTTACCCCATCAAAACTCATAACATATAAGTTTGAACAAAATGTTTATGTATACCGTTTTAAAGGCTAATCTCTCCCCTTTCTAAAAAACTTTCAGATTTTTAAAAGAGGTTCAAAAATATTTGGGTAATCAATAATTTTGTGTGAAAAGATAAAAAAAGTTTTTGTAAAATAAAATAAGTTTGGAGGGTTCGAGAAAAATTAAAACAAGTTGGTGAAGAATTTAGACTATGACTCGGGTGTATTTTCATTGTGGCACCGTGTTATTTATTTCTGTAGATTATAAAACGTAGTTATTATTTGTAGTTTCAAAATAAATAAAGAAAAGGCCATCCGTAATTTATGAAGTAATGAAATCAGCACTCAGTGAATATTTCTTGTACTTGAGTTTGTTTTATTTTATTTAATTTGAGATAATACACAAGCAAACTCTATATAGAGACGAAGAAATGACCAGCATCTAAAACTTAAGGTATAAACACATAGGCAACAGACAGCAGCTTGACTGCCAAGTGCTGTCATATAATATCAGCCAAAAAAGTAAACAGTTTATTATTATGAACACATATTTTTTAGTGTCGTTACGTTTTTTACGTACGCAAAAAAACATAAATATTTAAAAAACCGTATATTCGAAAAAAAATTTATTAAATTATGTTTTATAACATGCAATCCAATTAATTTATTTACAAATGTAGCTCCGCATCGCGAGAAATTATTTCTTTTATAAATTTATTATTATATTTATAAGAAATATCACTAATTAATGAACTTATCAATCGAAATCGATTGGATTGGATTATTTTTTAATAAAAGAAGAATTACAAAAATAGAAATTTGTCTAAGTTGTACAGAAACAGCTTAGGTTGGTGCCTTGACTTTTTCAGATCTGCCGTCAATATAACCGCGAGTATTCTAAACTTGGAAACTTTCTGTTGTCGGTCGTCTGTCGTCTATGTACTTATACCTTAATAAATCAAAATAAAATTCTTCGATTGTTAAACTAATATAAAGTATGATATGTGACTATTGACATTTAAACTATTTGGCATGCAAACCCTCTTCCACTAACTTATTTCACTTAAATTTCATTGAATGTATAGAAGCAGACATGTAACATGTAAAACAACATTTACCATAAATAATTAGCACAGAACACAAATTACACGGAGCGACAGTCAAAATACACCCAGCTAATGACATAGTGTAGGTTGTAAGTTTTGTTGAGGTTGTGAGTTTTTTGTATTTCTTGAACCCTTCAAACATGTTTTATCTGACAATTCATTTAATTTTTTTTTTTTGTCGCATAGTGTTATTAATAAATATCCTACTTTTGAATACTGCTGTGTCCCAAATATTTTAAAACATTTAACAAATTTTAATTCATTAAAATCTACCATGTTCTTGCGACGAATATACGAGTAGACTTGTGTATAAAATAAAGTGTAATTTTTATGGTCCTATAATTTGTGGAGCAGAAGTACTTGCGAATTTACGCAGTTGGAATTGTTACTTATTCCCCTGCTGGTATGTCAAATATACACAAATTTAAAATAAAACGAGCTAACAAACTTCACAACATTATGAAGAGGAAATACTTTTAAAGGAAGAAAAATTGTGTAATGGCTGTCACTCGTTGAAACTGTAATTGAGGATAATTAATGTGTAAAGTATTTAAGTGGTTAATTTCATGCATTTGCTCAAAGAAACAAAAAAAGCAATAAAAACAAACTCATAATAATAAATACGTTTATAATGCTGGACAATATTTTTCTAGTAAAATAAAATTAATCGGAATTAAATGCAACTCCATAAGACGTCTTAACTATTAAAATTGGTGTGCATAACTATTTTTAAAACAATAAATTGAAACTCATATAAATCCAGAAAACAATCAAAGGAAAACCCCTAAGGAAAAAAGATATTGTGTAGACCTTTATCACGCTAGTTTTTATGTTTTTTTCCAATAATTTCCACGTTATATATTTATCAAATTCGTTTTTTCTTCAGAAATTCTTAAATGTAAATGCCAATATTGAGCTCAATATTTCATATAGTTTCAATTAATTATTGCGCAATAAATACGTAAATTGTTATAATATTGAGCAAAACTTAAAATGAAGCATTGCCATAAGTATATTTAGTGCGCATATTACAATTATCGGAACGCTTTCTGTTGATATTTGACAACTCAAATGTCAACAAAGACGAACAAAGAAAAGAAAAAACAAAATAAGAACAATGTTGATGAAACAACCAGCTGTTTCGTTTACCAGCTGTCAAATGAATATTGAATAAGCAGCTGAACTGCGTATATTGTTATGTCTGAACACTTAAAATATTGTACTCAATAATAATATTGACTCAATAAAAGTGTATATCTGACCATAACACATCTTTCAATTTGATAAACATCAGTGGGAAAAACTCTACATCAGAGCCCGGCAATTCCTATGCACGCGTGCATGTCGGCCATTACTAAATTTACAACAACGTACTCTCACGATCAAAAACACACTCAGTCTCATTTGAGCATGCATTGAAAGAGGTTGTGTTGTCGCATGTTTCTGCTAATGCAGGGATGGAAAACTTAATGTTTTTAACATCAGCGTATGGTGTGCGTTTTTAGAATTATAGCTTTTTTCAAAATAAATTATTCTAATTTAGTAAAACAAATTTAATAAAACAAAAACAACTTATATTTTACTATTCATAAAAACTATGTACATATAAAAAAAGAAGTATTTTTCAAAAATCTTCTATAAAAAATTGCGAAAATTTTGATTAGAAAGGAGAATTATTTACAAAAAGTTCTAAGTTCTAAAACAAAAATAACTTAACTATTCATAAAAAATAAAAATATATAAAGTTATGTAACACATTCATACTGTATTGTTTATAACTTCATCAATATTAATAGAATATGGACAACATTTTATCCTAAGTAGATTTTCAATATTATTGTCAGATAAACTGTTTCTAGTTTTGGTTATTATTAATTTTAAAAAAGAAAATGAGGATTCGCAAATATAAGTTGAACCAAACATCGAATATAATTTCAAAATTTCATTTTTTGTTTTCGGGTAAATTTTTTCATCAACTTTTTTCCAAAATTCGATGCCATTTGCTAATGGTAATGATATATCGTTTTTCATTTGATCAAGTTCAACTTTAATTTCATTTGATTGATTGTTTATATTACATAACAATGGATTATTATTATTATTATTATACGTATATATTAAAATTATGTTTCAGTAAATGTCCAATGAAACCGTCATTTTTTCCTATCATCACCTTAGCACCATCCGTGCATACAGTAGAAAATTTTTCCCTATCAGCAAATGAAAAAATTGTTTCTTGGATTATATCAAAAATAGTGGTTCCCTTAACATTTCCATGAATGGCAACCATTGACAACATTTCTTCATGGATTTCAAGATTTTCATCGACTGTTCTTACGCATATTAGTAACTGGGCTGTATCACTTATGTCCGTGCATTCATCCAAGCAAACAGAAAAATATTTGCAGTTCAATATCTTATTTTTAATATTGGAATATATAAATGAGCTGATATCTTGTGTTCTTCTAGCCACAGTACGTGAGGACAACGGAATATCTGTTATTATTTTACGAATTTCATCTGCTTTTGATCCAAAACATTCTAAAACATCATTGCTCAGCTCCTTGAAAAACTCTCCGTCCTCGAACGGACGGCATCGTTTAGCAAGCGCTGCAGCAACGACGTATGAAGCTTTCCTTTTTAACGAAAGATCATCCTTATTTTGAGATTCGTAATCTGAAACAAATTTTTCAAAGATTTTTTTTTTTTAAATCTAAAATTAGGCAATTTCTTGCGTCATCTGTAATATTTACATATTCGCTATGACAAGTAAGATAATGTCTTTCTACGTAAAATTTGTTACTTCGTGCCATCGTCCGTTTACAAATCAGGCACTCAGGTTTGCCAAAAAAATTTTCGGCAAACAGGAAATCGTTTTCCCATTCTACGTTAAACATTTTTTGTCTTTCTCTAGCATCAAGCGTACGGAAAACCTCACTGCATGAAACCTCGAGCGAGACTGATCGATTTTTTTTAAATATCCCAGAAAGTTTTCTATTAGATATGTAAAGTTTGTCAAAAAAATCTTTGCACAGAAAAAATATGTGAAATGTGATCTTCTTTGAAGAATTCCAAGAACAAAATCTTTACCTACTTTTTTATTATTGCACACATTTTATTACTATATTTGTTTACGACTATAAGGAGCTAATAGTTTTCTAATAGCCCCACACATTACAATAATAACAACAACAAAAGAAGTTTACACCGTATAATGAGTGTCAAAAAAACCTTTGCATATTGAACGAAGATAATAAAAAATGACGTTATTTCCCAAAAATGTTGTGCATTTTGGGTTTTTTACAAATGATATGGGATGTGAAAGTGGAAAACAAGGTCTTATTAATAAAGCGGTCGTTCTTAATGCAACACGTGTCCTTATATTTGAATACAAAAAATGCCAGGAAGACGAGTTTCAAAGAATAGTATACAATTGGTCTATTTTAATTACTACAAAGGCATATCTGCCTATCTAAGGAAGTATATCTTGATATTTTAAAAAATGAACTGACCGCCAGCATTAAGAAATTTATATTTCAAAAAAAAAAAACAAATTTTAATCTGAAATGATTTCTTAAATCGATATAATCAAAGTCTAAACGAATTTTATAATTTTTATTTTTACATTATTTTATTTTTAATTAAAATACCACCATTTAAAAATTTAAAGTTTCCATGCCTGCATTGTAGTGAATGTGAGAGTATAAATTTTTCTCTTTTCTTATTTTTCGCTCTCGCACAACTGACCAATAGCAAGTGTTGCCGGGCTCTGCTCTACATACATATATACATACATACAAACATACATGTAGACTCAAACGACAATTCAGTTTATAGTTCGTTTAACTAATGAGATCTGTTGTGTTCATATTTTTATCATATTGTATATTAAAAAAGGAAAATAAACTAAGGTCAAATTCATAAATTTCTATGTGCGAATTTTTTTTGTTGTTGATGCTACTCGATGGAGCCAATCAATACGTAAGTCGATGAAATTATGATACAATTTTGTCAAATCGAATGGCTAACTATATCCCCTTTGACAGTACCAGTATTTCATTGATTCTATGATTTCACAACGGAAAGGAATTGGTCCATACTCTCTTAACTAAGGTACCATTCTACGATAATACAGATGGGTCGAGGACATATAGGGGGATAGAAGGTGGGGTATTCGGCCCAGAATTAAATATTCAGAGACCATAGGGAAACTCGCGAATTACTTCCAAACTCAATAAACTAGAGCAGAAAATACAGAGAAGGGGTAATAGAAATAGCACCCAGCTTCTATGAAATAAATCAGACTATAGAGAATAGTAACCCGCATTTTACCGGCCGTAGACTGAAAAAACAAAGAAAGTAGCGCCTGGGTGCTCATCAAGTAATCAGCAAACCGTTATTCGAACAGTCTCTTAAAATTTGCGAGACAATCGGAGATATAGGTTGACGGCAGTGATCGAAAAATACTGTATACTAACCATTATGTATGTAACTGATGAAATACTTTTAACTATCATTTAAGTGTTTGTGAACTCGTACGCAAGCGAAATATGTCTATTATTCCTAAAGAATAATAAATGACATCAAAACCACAACGCGATCTCAAAAAATACTGAATGAGAACCTAAACTCTCGCGTACACTAAAAATGTTAGTGTACTCGAAAAAGTTCACTAAAACCCAAGTTTTTGCGTTGTGTACTGATCTTTTTAGCGTACTTTGTACACAAACACTAAGAAATAGTGTTTGTGAACTCTGTTCAGTACGTTATGTTAGAGTTTGCAAAATTAAGAGGTCGTGAGCAATACCAATAGCTCGAATCTCGTCAAAAACTACAACGCATATTTTAAGTTCGTTTAAATACTTTAAATTTGCTAAATTTTTATTACGATAAATTTACTTTTCTTTTAGTTACTTACTTTAAATGTAGTTCATGTAATAATCAACAAAATTAATTTGTAATTTCTTTATAACTATAATTTTTAAGTATTTATTAATAAAATTTTTCTTACTTATTAACAACTACTACTGAATAAAATGGCCTTTCTTGTTTTTGATAATGGGACTTAAGAATCCGAAGATCCAATTTGGTTTGTAACGGAAAAATAAATACATATATTTTTTTAGAAATTTATTTAATGATGTTTTCGACACATTGTAATGCATATTTTGTTTGTTGCGAGAAAGGTTCTGAGTGAATATTTGAACATTTTAAAATATCTGTAAAATAGCTGTTAATGCATAAAAGTGAGCATTTTAAAAGCGAATATTTTATATAATTAAATGCTCTTTATTCCTGCATAGCCACAATTACTGTGAGACGTCGAATTAAAAAAATCGTCTTAAAGTGAAATGTAGCTGCCGTCAAGCCACAAACCCTGATATATGATATGTTACGATCGTACCTAAAATGGCGACGTAGTATATAAAACACAAAAAGGGCGGTATTTCTAGACATGGCAAAAAAATTTTTTATGGTTTTGGGAACGTTATCTTTAATTCTAGGGGATGACTGGCTCAACTTTTTTTTCGACCTACCCTAATGTACATGCATATATATCGGGTTATCCATTTTGTGGTTTCAAAAGTAAACGTAAATAAAACACATATAAAATATTTTTTTCATGATATTTCTTTTTTATTGTAAAGTTTGAACGTTGACATTATGTATGAAACACTACATCGTTTAAATGACCTCCACGCGAAGTGTTGTATGCGTTGTATGATAGTTAAGCGATCCATTTTCCTCAATGTCAGACTTTCAACTGAAAAGAAAAAAATTGGTTTCACAACTTAGTTTGACAGATGTCGAATTCCAGTCCCATACTTTTGATACCACGAAATGGATAGCATTTTACATAGGTTGAGGAGAGTATGTATAATTAACAGTCTGGTTGCAGTACTTCACTACTCTAAGCGATTTATATTGTTTAATTGCATATTCAAGAGTCTTGGTTTGACCGCGATCGCAAACAGACGTTTAGTGTGCTAATTTTTCGTAAAAAATAAAAAATTAAAAAAAATTAAAACAAAACAAAAACATAATAGACTTCAGTTATTAACAAAAACAAACATTTACTTATTCAAAAAAATAAAATAAAAAAATAAAAAAAAAAAAAAAAAAATAAATAAAAACAATTTTAATGCAGGAATGCACTTAAAAATATTGCATTCTTTTGTATAAAAACAAAATTACTACGCGATGCCTAACTTAAGTGATGTCAGTAGTGAAGATGCTAATGATGCTGAAATGCTACGAACAAGTGAAAATAACAACAACGTAGCTGAACCGGTTTGGCAAAGTGTTAGAATAAAACGAAAACGAATTGAATCCCCTCAACATAATAATAAAAGAGTTAATATACATGAAGTACCATCTACATCATCCAACAACAATAGATACTCAGCCCTTGATACTAATGACGAAGAAGCAGATGAAGCTCATAAAGCAATACCAAAACCTCCTCCTATTTACATTCCTAATGTGGAAAATATTAATCTTATGGTAAAAAAATTAAGCGAAGTTATTTCTGCTACTGATTTTAGCTATAAGTCATTGAGAGAAAATCAGGTTCGATTAATGATTAAATCTGTAGATTCTTATAGGAAAGTCATAGAATATCTAAATAGATCTAATATTAGTTTTCATACATACCAATTAAAGCACGGAAGATCATTCAGAGTTGTTATTAAAGTACTTCATCCTACTACACCGACGGAAGATATTAAAGCCGAACTCTTAGCAATAGGTCATTCAGTAAGATCTGTGACAAATGTAAGGAGTCGTGTCACAAAAGAACCACTTTCAATGTTTTTTGTGGACTTGGATCCAAACCCTACCAACAAAACCATATATGAAATAAAGTTTATAAATCGGGCAGTTGTTAAAATTGAACCACCTAGAAGAACCTATGATTTAGTGCAGTGCCATCGTTGTCAACAATTTGGACACACAAAGGCATACTGTAAAAAACCGTTCAGATGTGTTAAGTGCGGCATGGATCATGCAACTGTTGAATGTAAAAAACCTATTAACACTCCTCCCCGTTGCGTCCATTGTATGTTAAATCACACTGCCAATTACAAAGGTTGTAGAGTCTACCAACATCTTGTTTCTAATAGGACAACTACAAAATATTCAAATGGTCAAAGAACATCTAATGTAAACTTAAACTCTACAGAGTTTCCACAACTAAATAATACCAATTTTAATCAGCCAAATCAAAATCGTTTTAATGTGTCATATTCAGAAGCAGTCAAATCTACAAACGCAAGCGAAAACACTCGTATGGATCGACTTGAAAAAATGATGGAGAATTTAATGAATATGATGTCAATGTTAATGGCTAAATTATGCAAATAAACTTAAGGATAGCAATATGGAACGCTAACGGTTTATCTAACCATACAAATGAAATTGAAATCTTTATAAAAAATAACTACACTCCCCGAAATATTTATAAGACCAAACGTATTTCTCGAAAATCTTAAAATCTTTTAGACCAATTCGTACCATTTTTGGGTTAAATATAACTAACTATAATATAAATCTTTTTATGTAAAAGAAATATTTGTTTCTTTGGTTAATAAAAGGATAGCACAAAATGAATTTCATTTTCAAACGAAAAAATTATAAGACCAAAATTAAATAATATTCACCTAAAGCTAAAATAACAATGATATAAAACAACTACTGAGTAATTTTTGTATTTATTAGTAATTAGTGTGTGCACCGTGATTAATAACGACTTCCTGAAGTCGACGGGGCATAGAATTTATTAAATTTTCAATGCAATTTTGACCAATCCTACTCCATTCTCTTATGATGGCACTTTTTGAGCATTTACATCCTTATACTGAGTGTTATTATTGAAAACTTGGTCCGATAGTATTGCCCATAAATTTCTTATCGGATTTAGATCTGGACTACATGCCGGCCAATTCGAAACTGGTATGTTTCTGGAGGACAGAAATGATTTTGTTGCTTTTGATTTATGGATTGCGGCGTTATCCTGCTGAAATATCCAATCGTTGCCTAACGAATCATCCCCAAAATTAATTAAAACGTCATCTAATAATTCAATATACTTCTCGCTATTCATGATAGTTGATATAAAACATTTGTTTTATATCCTATTTAGGAGTCCTTTCCGTAGTCGAAATCCCAGCCCAAACCATTACGGTGCCTCCACCGAAATTTCGCGACATTCGTTGAAGTTTTTCAACGTTATCAGTTATTTTTCCTGATGAAAAAAAGTTGATTTAGATGGTCCAGATGGTTTCCAAAAATATTGAATGGATTCACGTAAAAAAAAATCAACGAATGTCGCGAAATTTCGGTGGAGGCACCGTAACGGTTTGGGCTGGGATTTCGACTACGGAAAGGACTCCTATTTGTTTTATATCAACTAATATGAATAGCAAGAAGTATATTGAATTATTAGATGACGTTTTAATTAATGTTGGGGATGATTCGTTAGGCAACGATTGGATATTTCAGCAGGATAACACCGCAATCCATAAATCAAAAGCAACAAAATCATTTCTGTCCTCCAGAAACATACCAGTTTCGAATTGGCCGGCATGTAGTCCAGATCTAAATCCGATAAGAAATTTATGGGCAATACTATCGGACCAAGTTTTCAATAATAACACTCCGTATAAGGATGTAAATGCTCAAAAAGTGCCATCATAAGAGAATGGAGTAGGATTGGTCAAAATTGCATTGAAAATTTAATAAATTCTATGCCCCGTCGACTTCAGGAAGTCGTTATTAATCACGGTGCACACACTAATTACTAATAAATACAAAAATTACTCAGTAGTTGTTTTTTATCATTGTTATTTTAGCTTTAGGTGAATTTTATTTAATTTTGGTCTTATAATTTTTTCGTTTGAAAATGAAATTCATTTTGTGCTATCCTTTTATTAAACAAAGAAAAAAATATTTTTTTTAAATAAAAAGATTTATGTTATAGTTAATTATATTTAACCCAAAAATGGTACGAATTGGTCTAAACGATTTTAAGTTTTTCGAGAAATACGTTTGGTCTTATAAATATTTCGGGGAGTGTATATCGACATCTTTTTAGTCTCTGAAACGCATTTTACAAATAGATCCTTTTTTAGGATAAAAGACTATGATATTGTTACTGCTAACCATCCTGATGGAAGAGCTCATGGTGGAGCAGCTATTTTAATTAAAAATAATATAAAATATGAAATTGTGAATTCTATTGAAGAAAACTTTCTTCAAGCTGCAGGTGTAAAACTAACATGTGATAACAACAGTATAATGCCAAGCACACTTGGTGGGGATCCCGATTGGCAAACCCTAAAGGAAGAGAGTTATATAAATGCATTTCAAAAAACAATTACTCAACTTTATCTACAGGTAACCCTACATATTGGCCTAGTGACAATAACAAAATACCTGATCTTCTGGATTTCTATGTTTACAAAGGAATATCAAGATCATTTCTGGATATTTCTGATAGTGCTGATTTAAGCTCTGATCACAGCCCTGTAATTTTGACTTTCAGTACATTATTTCAAACCGTAGCCAACAAAGTTAAAACAATCACATCTAAAACAAATATGCAGTATTTTGAAAATTGGATTAATGAACATTTAAATTTGAATGTACGAATTAAAGATAGCTATGACTTAGACGACACTGTTGAATGTTTTACCAATGTAATTCACGAAGCAGCTTTTGTATCCACTCCCCAAGAATCTCTCCAACCTCGTGGAAATATTGTTAGATTATCGGCTGAAATAAGAGAACTCATTGCTAATAAAAGAAGATTAAGAAGAGTGTACCAAAATACCAGAAGTCCATTAGACAAAACAAATTTTAATAGAGCATCACAACACTTAAAAAGTCGTTTAAGGGATTATAAGAATGACTCTGTAAGAAATTATTTAATTAATCTGAATGTGTCTAATGATAATGAACATAAACTATGGAATGCTATAAAATATCTTAAAAGGCCAATAAAAAGAAATATTCCCATAAAAAATAGTAATGACGAATGGTGTAGATCAGACATTAGTAAAGCAAATGCATTTAAAGAACATTTAAAATCAACATTCTGTCCATTTGTCTTAAATAGTCAATCAGTTAGAAATGATATTTTAAATTTTTTGGATATACCTTGTCAAATGGATCGTCCTATTAAACATATAAGTCCAACAGAAGTAAAAGATACTATTGATAAACTTAACAGCACGAAATCACCAGGTTACGATAATATTGACTCAAAAGTACTCAAATCTCTTCCAAAGAAAGGCATAATTTTTCTTACAACCATTTTTAATTCAATTTTAAGATTAAATCATTTCCCATCGCAATGGAAATTTGCAAAAATAATTATGATACTGAAACCCAACAAACCTGAAAATGCTGTTTCATCTTACAGGCCAATTAGCTTATTAAGCTGTTTTTCAAAGATTTTTGAACGTCTCCTTCTCAAAAGACTACTGCCTATTCTAGAGAAACAAAACATAATTCCTGATTATCAATTTGGTTTCAGACACAAACATGGCACACATGAACAATGTCATCGTATTGTTAATCACATTTCTAATGCTCTAGAAAAGAAACTGTACTGTTCTGCAGTGTTTTTAGATGTTGAACAAGCCTTTGATAGGGTTTGGCACTTTGGGCTCTTATACAAACTTAAAATGCTTCTACCAGCACCATTTTACTTGCTGCTAAAATCATATCTCCACGAAAGACACTTCTTTGTTAGTATTAATGAAGAATACTCAGATTTTGATGTCATCAACTCGGGAATACCACAAGGAAGTGTTTTGGGTCCAGTACTATATACTGTCTTTACGTCTGATATGCCGATAATGGAGAATCTAACTACTGCAACATTTGCCGATGACACTGCTATATTATCGTCTAATTATTCCCCTATTATAGCCTCGGAATTGTTACAAAATCAAATAAATCTTATCCAAGATTGGTTGCAGAAGTGGAACATAAAAGTAAACACACAAAAATCGGTTCATGTAACCTTTACTTTGAGAAAAGAAGAATGTTCTCCAGTATATTTAAATGGATGCATTGTACCTACAGGTAATACAGTCAAGTATTTAGGCCTTCATCTTGATAGGAGGCTAACATGGAAAACACACATAAAAAATAAGCGAAAGCAACTGAACATTAAAACAGGAAAAATGTATTGGCTATTAAAACCTGGATCTGGGCTAAGTTTAGAAAATAAAGTTTTACTATATAAAACAATTCTTAAGCCGATATGGACATACGGTATTCAACTTTGGGGGACTGCTAGTAACTCGAATATTGAAATATTACAGAGATACCAGTCAAAAACTTTAAGATTATTAACAAATGCCCCTTGGTTTGTGAAAAACGACAATATACACAACGATCTAAAAATTGCAAAAGTTAAAGACGAAATTAATCGATTTAGTGAAAGATACCTCAATAGATTAAGTAACCACACAAATGTGCTAGCAATTAACCTATTAAATGATAGTGAAGAAATACAAAGATTAAAAAGGTTTCATGTACTTGACCTACCCTTTAGAAAATAGAAATATGTAAATAAATATGTATATATTAATTTAACTATACAATTTTGTATTTTCGTATATTGAGTTCATTGGAACTTAATCTATAAGTTATTTTTAATTATTATTTAATTTGCTTATTATTTTAATTTTGTAAAATAGATTGCAAATAAAAATGAATTGAAAAAAAAAAAATTGCATATTGTTTTTTACTTTTATTTTGTGATAAATCGTTATAATACCGATGCTTCATTGCGATGTATAACATCGATATTTCTAACCAACATCCTTAACTCAAACTTCAGCTCAGACCTCTTAAATAAAACCAAATATGAAAAAGAAATATTTTTTCAGAACATTTCTCTCAGCAGTCTTCAGACTAATACTTCGAGAAATAATAAATTTGACATTAAGAGTTTCTCAAATCTGTTGCTCTAAATCTACATTAAATTCTAGATCCCGCTACTCATGTATAAAAATTTACACACGTGCTGAGAGAATAGTTTGTAATCCTGACTAAAAGGTTGTTGTGAAATATAACAGACCAGAGTCTCTAGTAAGAATATGGACCCTCACACTAATAGACTAGCAATAATAGGGCAATACATCAGTAGATACTTTTTTGAAGGGATACGTAAAGTTTCTTATATTCAGGAACATGTCAGCCACAATTCCAGTCCTGGAAGGCAATTTTAATATGTATTGTCATTAATGAGATGTCTCCCGAAAGCGGGAAAAATTATACCAATATTAGAGTATTTTATTAGACAATCTTCAAGAAATAAATAGCGATCCATTTATAGTACCAAAAAATTATTGCCTTCAGTTCATAAGACTTTCATGTTTTCTTTTTAAATCCCCCATTCTTATTCTATTTATGTTAAAGTTATTGGTGCTGTATGGTATACAAATGAAATTTATTACTCAATTTCCCAAACAAGTCTCACTGAAATATTTTTAAGATTTTTATGGTTCTTTAATATCCTGCATGTAAAAATACCCAATTATTGCTATTCACTACAATATTCGTACCATATCATGTATTACAACGGATCTCTTGATAAACATTTCAATCAGTTTGTATTTGAATTATTTTCTACAATTCTTCAAAAATAATAATAGTGTTGATTTATCCTACTCAATCATGTCAAGTTTTCCCAAAATTATGCAAATGTTTAAGAAAAATAGTTTTTATATTTCGTATCTTTTTCAGCAGGAAGAAGTAAAGAAAAATTAAAAAGAGAATGCATGAACAAAATGTCCATTTTCAGTCAACAAGATAAGAGGCAAAAGGATCAGTATAAAATTACTCTGGCAAAATATTTCCAAAAAATAGAAAATCAGTAGAACGGAAAACGGAAACAAATTTAGAAAAATTCTGACACAAATACATTTATTGAAATGCTCAAAATAAAATAACAAAATGTATCATGTACAACGAAGAATATACATATGTACACAGGCATTTTCAACATATCAAATAAGGCAATCGAAGATATCCTGAGAGTAAAAAGGTTAACATAAATGAGACGTTTCCAATACACTGAATAAATATTAATTAGTTCTTAACTCTTTCATTTATTTATTTATTTATTACAATACAATTACAAATTATATTCTAATTATATACGAGCGGAGTAACTTGACCATATGCTCGGTGTAGTGTCACAGACCAGAGTCTCTGGTGGGAATCGAACCCACGACCCTCACGCTAATAGTCTAGCACACTACCCACTAGACCACCAGGGCACCCACAACTCTTAGTTAAGATTGATTTTTGTTCTCAAGATATATTTGCAAAAGAATAAGTTTGAGAAAATTTCAGAAGTACCCCGGATATAATAATTTCCCGCTTAGTAGCACTAAAACTTATACAATCTTATTTTTGCTTGTACTAGAAGTATTTCTTGAGCGCTTGGAGGCCAAAGGTCACCATTAACACCATAAGGCAGATTTATTGGAAAAAGTAGTAAAAAATTGAACAACGCAATGCAATTCCATAGAATGTTCCTTATGTTCTCACTCTTCTCGAGACAGAGGCTCCACTTCGTCCCATCCAGAAGACGTAAACAACTGTGGGAAAGCAATTCCAGGTCAGGGAATCCGGATACAAGAACAGTTGCAGTTCTCGGATGTTTCAAGAACCTGCCTCTTTGCGTAGTTAATGTAATACAATAGGATTCTAGACTACAAACAGTGACTCGACAGGTAGGTACCTAGAGTTGGCTGTCTTCCCATTTTGATGAACATACTTAGGCCACATAATGACCATTGCAATACCGTAGTTTTATATTTTTCCCTAATCTTTGAACCATTCACAGACTCTGATCAAGCGTCTTCGACTACCAATGACTGTGCGTTTAAATTATCGAGTTAGTAAACACCAAAGTGTCTTTTCTCCTTCGATATAGTGGTGGGCAAGTATTCAGAAGATGAAGAATAGTTTCCTCATATTCCACATCTGTACAGCTCCTGCAGAATTTATTTGCTATGTATTCAAGACAGATCCGCCTTGCATGAGTGCCCATAATGCAATGCCCATTAATGACTTCGATAACCAGTCTTAGTGTACTCCTTTGAAGTTAAGGCAGACCTTCCGTGCGTCGTCTATTCTGTTTTGAGCAGATTTTCTCCGACATTCTGACCGTATCCTAAGCCGCCCATCTGTAGCTGACTGAATCCATAACAGCATTATCAATTATGATCTCAATTTTTTAAATGTATTCCCAAAGTAGTAGAATTCATTGAAGAGTTTGATGATTGTGCCACATCAATCGGCTATGCAGTGGCCCTGAATGTCGCTATGTCACGGAGACCAGTGCTTTGACTGTCGTCTGGCTATCAGAAAATATAGTAATATCTTTTCCGAAGATATAACAATATTTTGTAATTCTCGCCGCAGTCTGATTTGATGATACATACTTCCGTTTGGAAGACGGGTTCAATAATGGCTTGAATATTTACTTCCGATACTTCAAAAAATACTGGTTTGTCAGCATAAATCATAACATAGCCCCATAAAAGTAAATTTTCACAATTTGGTCTTTTATATAAACAAAACGTTGTATACAAATATAGAATTTGTATTCGAATGTCTCAAAAAGCTTTTTGAATCAACGTAAAGTGTATTGAGAAATGTCTATTTACAAATTTAAATGCTTCCATGCTACAAATTAAAAGCTTGATAGTATGAAACCTAGTCTTTGCAAAGGCTATTAATTTTTGCTTTCTGTGTATTTTTCAGTGGAAATTCTCTTACCCAAATTCGTTCGTAAAAAACAGCAAACAAACAAATATACAAGTTACAATGTAGAAAGAGATGACATCATGATGAAAAGAAAAAAAAACTTTTTTGACAGACAAATAACAAATTTGTAAACATAACTAAAGTTTTCTGTTGTTGCTTATGTTGTTACAACTTTGTTGAACTAAAAGAAATACCATTATCATAAAGAAACAACAAATAACTTTTGGAAGACCAACAGTATTCAAAAAAAGTCAGTGTCTGGTGCGGATTTTGTGCTGACGCCGTCATCAGTTCATATTTCTTTGAGATCGACGTTGTCCAAGTCATAGCTATTAACAGCAGGCACTACAAACTGCTTTTGGTCTGAATTGTACTTTCTGTACACCAAAGACAAGTGGGTTCAACACAACATCGGATTTATGCGCCAAAGTCATTAAAAAGTGGACATTTGGGATGCGCTTCACCCAGAGAAGACGCAACATCTTTCTTACAAACGAATAAAAATGTCAATGATATCTCATCTCAATTTGTTTCATTTAAATTTGAAGAAAGCGCTTAAAAAAAGACCACATGTAGTGAAAAATGATTGACTAAAGGCCTTTTTAGTCAGAAGAAATACTGAAAGACTCAATATGACAGTTATATACAAAATTATAGGAAGAAAAAAATAGGAGGGTATGCTGGGCAAAACTGGCAACCGCCTAAACGAGCACAGCTCCTGTAACATCCCGTTGTAACACGGTTACTACCTATTCCGTTGTATATTTATAGCTCCTGGTTGACATCTCAACCAACTTAAGAGTCTTATGAAGATGACATTTTTTTCATCTGTGGAGAAAATAAAACTTAGAAGAAATGCATTGTCTGATACCTAGTAATGATTTTCCAAAATGAACATGTTGTTTGTCGTTATACATATTTTGAATAATAAAATGTTTAAGAACTTAAATGACAGAAATTCAAGCACATTAATGTATGCAGACGATGTTAAAATATTTTTATCATTAAACAACATTGAATACCAAGTACTTATACAAGATGATATTAACTACTTAACCTCTTGGTGTAGTACTGGAGCTGAATGTTAAAACATGTAAATATATGTGCTTCACTAGATTATCTCCAACTAATGGATTTTATACAATGAATGGTAGTGTTCTTGAACTAGTTAATTCCTTTAACTATTTAGAAATAATTTCCGATTGTAAATTTTACTTCAGAAATCATATGACATTAACTGTTAGCAAAGCTACATGTATCTAAGGAGCTACATGTATACTAAACAATTTTCTGATCCTTATGTTACCAAACAATTGTTTACCACACTGGTTCGCCCAATTCTTGAATATGGATCTGTAATACCCTCAATCACCCTCAAAACGCTGTACACTCTGGCAAAATCGAATCAGGTTAAACTCAGTTCTTATTATTTTGTCTTCGTGGTTTAGGATGGGATCCTCATAAAAGGTTACCTTC
Source organism: Sarcophaga rosellei (assembly GCA_930367235.1). Lineage (NCBI taxonomy): Eukaryota > Metazoa > Arthropoda > Insecta > Diptera > Sarcophagidae > Sarcophaga > Sarcophaga rosellei. Next base: position 49,505,514 of record OV884019.1, on the reverse strand, counting down.
TTATGAAAAACGCCCAGCACTCATTAAATTACCATCTTTAAAAGCCGTAGTAAAATGCTGTATTTCTCCTGAAGCTGATTAATGGTGTTATCAACTCTCAATTTCTTCTGGAAAAGCTTTACATAAGAGTACCTGTTCGTCAAAATCATAAACAGGGGCACAGAAAACCCGCACGCATACATTGAAAAGCCGACGCACCCAAAACGAGTCACTGTTTAGTGCGGATTTTGGTCCAGAGGCATAATTGGGCCATGTGCAAGGAGTGGCCGTTACAGTCAATGGCGATCGTTATCGGGCCATGTTGAACGAATTTTTGTTCACAAAAATTGAAGAGGAGGATATTGGCAACATTTGGTTTCAACAGGACGGCGTTACGTGCCACACAGCCGAAGCTACACTCGATGTTTTGCGCCCTGTTTTTGAAGATCGCATTATCAGCCGCAGAGTTGATGTCGTTTGGCCACCTCGGAGCTGCGATTTGACTATTATTTGTGGGGTGCCGTCAAAAATAAGTGTTACGCCGACAAGCCAGAGACAATTGACGTTTTAAAGGACAATATTCGTGAAGCCATTGTTGAAATACAGCTGCACACAATCGATAATGTGCTTAAAATAATGTGGACCGATCGTGTAGGCTGAATTTTGCATTTGAATGAAATTATTTTCCATTATTAACCGGAAGGATTGTCCTTTCAAATAAAAAAAGAAATTTGAGAAAATATTCAGTAGTTTTTTTTAAAGCATTTTCAAAAAAAGTTATTTGGCGGACCCTTAATAACAACGTAAACAAAATCCACAAACACCAATGAAATCACGATGGAGTTCTCGAGAAGGCGAAACCACGAACATTCGACTTCAAGACATTCATCAGACTGTTTACGTGGACATATAAAAAGGCAAGAGAAAGTAGGCAGCAGTAGTAAGAATTCAGTCAGTCTTGTGTGAAGACGCGTTGCGTGTGTAGACAACAGTCGTGGTTTGAAGATCTCCGTTGTTGTAAAGATCTGCGTTGTTAGTGTTTACGCAATAGTGGAAAGAAGAATAACGAACAAAGAAAATTATTGTTGGATACATCAAGTTGTGAACAGTGGCACACAAAAATTGTGCGAATAATAAAGAATTTAATTGAAACTAAACACCAATTCATTTTTATTTCGATTGCAATCAACGAACTCGTATTTTAAATGTTTTTAGAAAGGTAAAAACGTAACAATATCATTTTTCTCCTGATTTAGCTTCATTATTCTACAGTGTCAAACCATTAAGTTGCCTTCAATATAATGTAATTTATTAAACCATAAGTAAAAATAAAACTTAAAAAAATTGTTTCTAATATAAACTAAGAATCTTAGCAGCAGCACAGCCAATGAAAAAATATTGAATTTAAAAGCTATAAAAAAATGAACTGCTTTATTTCAATCAAACTGAAGAGTAAATTCTGCTTTCATATTTGCTTGGATTTGACCTGGAATGCGATCTTCTTAAGTATTTCTCTGAGTTCTAAGCCAAATGGTTTATGGTGTTTAACCCAGAAACGATTCGTGTTAAAACAAAAATTGTTTGAAATATTTTATCCTCGAAAATGATTAATGAAAAGCATTTCTAAGTACGAAGTTAGTGTACCGTGGTACCTTATATATCAAATGTGATGTAAAGACCTCGATTTTTGCAACCGTGAAGAGGTTCAATATACCGCTAGTCCACATTACGACAAAATTTTTAATTTTGTACCAGTAATGCATCCAACATCTGAATGCTACTTTTAAAAATGCTCTTAAAAACATCAAACAACAAACTGTCGATGATTTAAAATTTAAGCAGCATCATGTAATAAAGCAGCAATCAATTTAAACTTTATTCTTTCCAACTCAATATAAAATTTGTAATTTCAGACGGTTTAGCATAAATAAAAACTTGAACAGTGGCGATAACAGTAAAGGTATTTAATAGATTTTTTGAATAGGCTCGTTTTTCTTTAAATAGATGGATATAAGAGAATTACCTCGATATTTTTTAACTCTCATCGTATGTATTTTATTCGCATTTGTTTGATGTGTTTAGTTGATGATTTTGCGAATTATTTATAAATTTTATAATCATATCCCACGAGTATCCAATTCATAATGTTCGTACTTTTTGACCAACTTTTGCTTTTGACATCACATTTAAACAGAACGATCCATCCTCGTACGTTGAACTCGATAAAACATTTACAGGGTTGACTTTTTATCGAAATAAAGTATACTTTCAGTTTCTAAATTTCTTCTTATGAATAAAGATCGCAAGCGTATAGTAATTTCAAAAAATTTAATTGTGAACATACATTTTATTTTTTTTTTTTTTTAATTAAGGGCCATTATTACAACTTGGCGTTAAAGTTAGGTTTAGTTAAAGGTTTAGCTAAATTGAACTTTAAGTCACCTTTTCGTTATTACAACCGACAGATAAAACAAAGTTAACTTTTTCAAAAATATGGCAGTGCCGGAACAATGTCGATAACACTGCTCAATTAAACAAGTGCTTTAAAAACGCAGTGGCAACGACGTGCCTTCTTATTTGTTTTTTTTTATTCATTTTCTTTATACAATTTGTGTATAGCGTTTTTATTTTTTGTTTGAAAACAAATATAATGAATATGCCAATATCAATTTGATTTTAAAAACTATGACTTTATTTTTAATTTTTACTCATAAAAATTAAAGTCAAGTTATCTGATCGTTAAAATCCTTCCTTTAGTTAGCGGCAATATAACGGGGAGATAAATGGTTTTTCATTATTATTATGAGTATCCAATAAGAAAGAAGTGAGCGTTAAGCTAAAGGGAGGATCATCCTGCTGCTAACTTTAAAAGTTAAGTTTATGTTTGGACTTGCCATATTATATAATATTTTCAAGATGGCAACTTCAAATTTAAACAAAATGAGCACATACAGCAAAAAAAAAAAGATGCCCGGCGTTGCCACTCCGTTTAAAAAAACTTGTTTAATTGAGCAGTTTTATCGATATTGCGCTGGCACTGCCATATTTTTGAAAAAGTTATCTGTGTTTTGTTTGCCAATAATAACGAAAATAAGTTAGAGATAGCTTTACAGTTCCCTTTAGCTAAAGTATACCAAGCCTTTCAGATTTCTTCCCACAAATCGCTTGAATTTTTTGGTTTAACTGTTCGTACATGTTCCTCAACATCATTCCACAAGTTCTCAATTGGATTGAGATCTGGGGATTGAGCTGGTCACTTAAGAACAATGATATCGTTTTCCTCTAAGCAACTCTTCACTAGACGTGAAGTGTAGTTAGGGTCATTATCATGCATAAATTTCTATATTAGAGGCATGTTGTCTTCAGCGAATGGTATCATTGTGGCTGTTATAATATTTTTGTAAACCGGTCCATTTTAGAATTTATCTTGTAAATGGGACCTACACCATGCCAGGAAAATGCTGCCCACGCCATCACATTTCCACCACCATGTCTGACCGTTTTTAGGGTGTACTTTGGATGATGCTCCAGGTTTGGAGGCCGCCATACGTACTGCTTTCCATCAGAGCCGAAGCAAAAACTTCGACTCGTCGTCCAAAGTATCATGGGTTTCTTGAGATGTTCTCAATTATCACAAATAAGTCAGTCATATGTCGTGTCTTAAATTCGTGGCCACCACTGTATGTAATTAAATCAAAACAGAAACACATCTTCAAATGTTTAAAACCGTAACAACTTAAGCTCCTGCTGCTTCCGTATTAAAAACAACACAGCATGTTGTAAGAGCACAATAAGAAACAATCTGAATTGAATTATGCGCTACGTGTACAGTAAAGCTAAACCATATTTGCTGAGTGTAGGTTCATCAAAATAATACTAAATGAGTTTTAATATTACAACATTAAACGCTAAGAATACTGTGGAGTATTTAATAGATGCAATAAACATGAAGGAGAAAAGTGCCAGAACCATTGTTATGAGAGTCTTTGTTTAGTGGTCATTAGATGATAAGTTTAGATGGCGTAAAAAATATAAAAAGCACAAAAAATAAAGCTGGGTATAACCGCTTTGGCCATAATATGCCACAATAAATTCTACTTCGTATTATAAAAAACTGTACATAATTCATTACAATAGCTTAATATTAGTTTTTAGTGTTATTAGCTTTGAAATGTTATAAGTTAACACTCGTTAACTGCAAAGGCAGTCATATTTTTAGTAAATCAAATGAAAATTTAATTTTTAATAAAAAATAAAGATGATAGTGTACTTTCAAAGTAAACAGCAGCTAACTTTGTCTTTTAAAGTGAACTTTAATGCAAGTAATATAAACAAATGCTAGCGGCAGATAATATAAATATTTAAAAGAAATACAGGATCTGCACTTAGGTACATATAATGATCCACACTGATGCACTTGTATAATTTAAAAAAAGTAAATGCTGACTAATACTAAACTAAAATAAGTGTTACCAAAGAAAATAAAGTATAAAGAATGTGCATTTTGGCATATTTTAGAATATCTCATGACGCGGGGGGAAGGATAGAAGGGAAGGGTAAAGAAGCCAAGAGCGTAACAATGCGTTGTCATCGTAGGTTTTTGTTGTTTGACTAATTTTTTATTTATTTTTCTGAAAGAGTGTTGCAACGAAAAAAAATTTTGTGACATTTGTGACAAAAATCACCAAATAAAAAAATATAACCAAAATTAAATTCCTAGACTTTAGTTTAAATTATAATAGTTTAAATTATAATTAATACAAAAAGAAAAGATAGCTTTTTTTTATAAGAAAAAAAATAACCAAAACCAAAAAATCTACACATTGATCAAAAAAATAACCAATTTTGGTTAGAAATAACAAAAAACGGCAACACTGTTCTCAAATCACCCAATAATATGTATGTAGGACTATCTCCTTGAACCAATAAAACAGTTTGTTGATGCAAATGTTTGTTCAAATTCATTTATTTATCTGTTAAGGGATACTTAAAGGTATTGATTATAACTATTAGCCTTTTAGGATTATTTAAATCATGTTAATGATAATTGCAACTTCCAGTTCACTGTCACAAAATTGTCTAATTCTCCCGACTCAACTATTCAACTCTACGGTCACTACTCAACTCTACGACTGACTGCTGACTATTTACCACGCTCTCACTGTTGTCAAATATAAGTACCCTGTAGTCTTTTAGCATGTCCGTTATGTACATAGTGAAGGGTATGTTCGACTGTGTCTTTTAGCATGTTCGTTATGTACATAGTGAAGGGTATGTTCGACCGAGGTCGGCACCCTACATGTATATGTGAGGAAAAATATAGAAAAATTGTACTGAGCTAAAAACCTAAAAACACCGTATTTAACTTGGCAAGTATTCTTCCAAAAATCGAAATCATTTCTCATTGATATTAGTGAATCATACTGTAATATTTCTTTGGGTGTAAAATTGAAGTCTGAAAAAAGCGACATGAACATTCTTCTCTAGAAGCTGGCAAGCAAAGCAACTGAATGCATTTTACGCTCTCATGATGAGAGCAACACATTGTTACGCTCTTTGTTTGTGTTTATTTTCCTTCCGTCTTCCACCCTTCTCATCCAGAAATGATTGTTAAAAAAGATTTTGGTGAGAGCGGGTCGTAATGTTACAACCCGCCATAAGAAATTTTACTTCTACATAATGCGCATTCTTTATATCATTATTCTTTGGTGTTACATCAAAACCAGTTCCTTTTAGAGAGTGTATAATTAAAATTAGGACTAATGACATGAACAGAAAACAACTCTGTGGACTCATGCCGTGGTGATCAGATTGTTCATCAACATTTTTAAGTTTTGATGAATTCATAAAGCATATTTAATTTTACAATCCCTATATATTTGTTGATAATGAAGAGTAATAGAATTGGTGTTATCAATTCCAGGTTTTTAAATTGAATTATCATAAGTATTACAATCATAAAAATTATGTAAACACAGATAAGATTATTTTGTCTCAAACAATGCAAGAAATAATTGAATTTCTAGTATTTGCTTACTTAATAAAACACTACAGTCATCTAATGACGATTACGACCAAGTTGCTCACACAACTCATGTTATGAGTTTTATTCCATTCAGCTGTGGTGGGACCTACAATTTAAAATCGACTCCAAACGACAGACTTAAGAAAATTTTCTTAGTTAATTAATTAAATACGTAAAAAATTGAGCCTCCTTAGCCTAAAAAATATTTTTTTATTACTTTCTGTTCAATCTGTCAAAGCTTAGGTGCTGAACTCAACAGCTCGTGCCTAATAAACCAATACATTACCCACAACGACTACATTTGCTTACATAGATATCTTTTATGATGAGTCGAGAGCTTTAGAAATTCTTTTTTGAAACGAATGTGGTAGCGAAATTCCAAATTCTTAAGAGCTAAGCTAAATTCACCAACTATTTATTGAATTTTAATTCATCAGTTCGGAATGATAATTACACCATCATAACACCATATCGGAGAGTTTACATCTTATATCAGATATGGGTTTCTACCTATAACCTCACACGTTTTTCAAAAAGTTTAAATTTCATTGGTAGTAATATGACTCACATGCATATTTCCCAAGTCAGACGTCTTAGCATACACCTTAGCCAAAACATTTTTGTTCATACATACCTACATTTATAATCGGCCATTACAACCCTTCAGGCAGGATTACGTCCTAGCTTCTCAACATTTCTGTTCATTCATGGATAATAATCCATAGGTTTAAAGACTGGTCAGAATGAAAAGAGTGTCATCAACAAAGACAAAAGGATTAATGTGATTTCTTAAAGACATGTCTGAAGTAGAAATTAAATATAGAACAGATCGCAATCTAGTGTTCTGTTGTGCAACGCTCGCTATAATTGGCAAAGGGCCGATTTCATTAATAATAAAAATTAATTTGAATAGTAGTATGTCTCATTTCGAAAATTAGGAAAAACTTGAGTCACAAATGTGATTTCCACTTCCAGTACTTAAAATGTATTGACTCGAAAACAAACAGAATAAAAATACAATATGTAAGAAAGACTACTATATATGTATGTACATATATTTACTCTTATTTACTCTAATACCAGCTGTGAAAAGAATGACCAACCTTGAAATTTATAAAAGATTGTGACACAGATTAATGATAAAATGTCAGCAGTTGGTGAATAAAAAGAAAAACAATTCATTTCTTTCAATCAATAATAAAAGCATGGAACGTGTAGTCGTTAGCAATAAAGTATTAAACTTCATCGCAACTGCTTTTGTTAACGCTTCAGTAATTAACAATATCTTACATTACAAAAATGTGTACATACCTATTCTTATTTGGAAACATAGTGATATCATTGCCAGTGATAAAATCATCATAGTCATCATTATTGCTTTATTTTTCTGTTTCTTGTTTTACTCTTTTGAATTTTTTTAGTTTTGAAAGAAAAATATTGTTTCGATAAATATCAATCATAAAAGGAAGGTGAAAAGATTATTGATAGAAATAATAAATAAAAATATAAGAAAGTTGGATTTTGTATTTGTATTAAAACAAAATATATATAATGACGTTAAATAGACAAGGTTACCCGTCTTTTTCACTGATTTGATTGCAAAGAAAAAATAGGCTTTAAATAAATTAAAATTAAATGGAATGTGTTCTTATATACCTATAGAAAATTAAAGAAGAGAGCGGAGAAAACGCTTGGAGAATTGATGAAGCGTGCAATAGTTTTAATTCTGTCATCAATGTTTTTTAGGGTTTGACTTTATTTTAAGCACGTTCATAATAGTATGATATATTCAATAATAATTGGTAAGATTATTATCAAATATTGTCAATTAATGGGTACCTTTAACTACCTTTAGCTAAAGGGAACTGTATATTTACCTTTAAAATATTTTCGTGGTTACAACTTACAGATAAAATTGAATTAGTTCTCAAAAATATGGCAGCGCCGGAGCAATGTCGATAAAACTGCTCAATTTTACAAGGTTTTTTTTAACGCAGTGGTAACCGCGGGGTTTGTTTTTTTGTTGTATATGCTCATTTTGTTAAAATTTGAAGTTGCCATAATGAAAATAATATATAATATGGCAACTTCAAACATAAAGTGACCTTTAAATGTTAAAGGTAGGATGATCCTCCCTTTAGCTTAACGATCACTTCTATCTTATTGGGTACTCATAATAATGAAAAACAATTTATCTGCCCGTTAAAATCCTCCCTTTAGTTGACGGCAAGTTGTAATAATGGCCCTAAATCTAATTATTTTTGGATCAATTAACAATTGATTTTTAAATTGTGCAAAAAAATTTTTCATCGCGCTGGTAAAATAAAAGAAATTATTTACTTCTGTTCGTTGTTCGTTTCATCAAATTTTTTGGTGTTTTCAATCCCACTGTGCTTAGTGCTCACTTTTTAATACAAATTGCTGTTATTAATTACAGATTCAATATTTATGGCAACAAGGTTCTTCGCAATATTTTGTCATTTGTTTTTCGTAATTCGTTTACTTTGATAGATTGTTGTAACATATACTATATACAATCACTATATACTATATATTATTTTTTATATATTTTTTAACCCACTCTAAAACATAACGGGAAGTACGAAGGCATACTGTCTAATACAATGAAGCCTTATGGTGTTTAAAATATGTCTGAAGATTTCAATTTCATGCAGGATAATGATTCCAAACACACTGCGAGGAGTGTAAATCAGTGTTGTTCGTCAGAAAGTATTGATGTTTTGAAGTTAATAGAAAATCTTCGGGAAGATATTAAGAAATCTTTAGAAAAAAACTAATAAAAATGCAGATGAATTGTTGTTATTTAATATTGTTTATTTAAATAAATCTTACTTTCTTTTAACAAGTTTTAAGTGTTTCAATTTTCGTTTACAATTGTAAATATCATGTCAGTATGTAAACAATTATTGTCCCTAAATAGCTGACCACCAGTGAATATATTTTTTTATTTATATTATCAGGCTTAGTAAACGAAATAATTATTGTTGGTCCAGATTGCAGCAGTTGTTAGTTGCATACGTCGTATGATTCGCGGGTGTTATTCCATGGGAATGATTATCATCATGCATACATAACTTTAAGTTGTCTATACACCAGATTAAATTCAGTAGGATATTTAGAACTTCTAGAAAATGTCCTTTCCTTAATGGAAAGTCTGAATATTAACAAGCTAAGGGGACTGTGTATGTAGCACATAAAAGTAAGGAATGGGTTGATATTTTCATTGCCAATACGCGATCTCGATTTCAGTTCTTTTAAAGACTTATAAGGAGCTTTTGCAGCTAAAGTTTGTGAAGGGAGTACGTAGATTCCACCTGTAAATGATCTAAGAGAGAAAATAGAAAATAATTCGGATTTAATATTAGGATCAAAATTTTTAAAAGCTCATAAATTTCATGAAAAGTATTTTAAATAACACAGTCCCATATAATCAAGATATTTAAGATATTTAATATAAAAGTGCGTCCAAGCAAATGTCGTTTAATGGTTCCCTTTTTTATAAATTCTGTAGTATGCAGGTAGAGTTTGATTTAATTTTGTTAAGCTTAGATATGAGCAAATTCGTCATGATTTATTGTCATCGTATCTCATATGAATTAAAATGGATTCAATTTAAATAAGAAACAACTTCTTTCATACAACATCGCAAACCTTGACTCTTTAGAAAATAAATCATAAAAACTTTTTTATTTATAAATTACAATACAATTAGAAATTATATTCAATAATTTACGAGCTGAGTATTTTCGGCCATCTGCTCGGTAACAGACAAGAGTCTCCGTTAGGAATCGAACCCATAAACCTCACGCTAATAGTCTAGCACACTACCTACTAGACTACGAGGGCACCCACAAAAACATATTGTACATCCATTAAAAACGATAACAATTAATGAAAAGACAACACCTATACATATTAAAATGTGTTCAAATCAGGCTTGAGCAAACATATTTCATTTCTAGTGATTTAATTATTTAAAACTGAGTAATGACAAAATATAAACACAAAGGGCCATTATAACAACTTGCCGTTAACTAAAGAGAGGATTTTAACGGGTAGATAACTTGTTTTTCATTATTATAAGTGGAGAATAAGATAGAAGTGAGCGTTAAGCTAAAGAGAGGATCATCCTAGCTTTAGCTTTTAAAGTTAAGTTTATATTTGAACTTGCTATATTATACATATTATTTTCAATATGGCAACTTTAAATATAAACAAAATGAGAAACACAACACCAAAAAAAGTTGCCCTTCATTGCCACTGCCTTAAAAAAAAACTTGTTTAATTGAGCAGTTTTATCGACATTGCTCCGGCACTGCCATATTTTTGAAAACTGTTAACTTTATTTAATCCGTAAGTTGTAATAACAAAAATAACTATAAAGGGAACTATAAAGTTACCTTTAGCTAAAGGTACCTCTAACTAAGCCCAAGCTTAACGGCAATTTGTAATAATGGCCCTAATTCTTTTTTATCCTTATTCTAAAATGCTACACAAATTGCAGTGATTAAAATTGATATATTGAATATATGTTGATTGATTGATATATATATTGAATAGAAACTTATGTTCAAATAGTTTTTTCCTTCTCAATATTTTTGTTATAAATTATCGCACACTCAAAATATAAATATTTTAAATAGAATGTAAATTAAATCCTCCTTACAAATAATTTTCCTTTTATGTTTTGCTTCTTTTTGAGATTTGTTTGTAATGTTGTTTCCTATTTTTGGTAACAATATTTGGACATGTTTTCCCACATGACACTTGTATGCTTTGCCTTTAACAATAAAACTTTGTATTCAGTTTTACTGAGTCGGCTGTACCATATGTTATCTTAACTTCAAATATAAGAGAGAAAAAATTAACACCAAATTTGCATTGTATTACAATGTTTTATATACATACAATATCATGTATTAAAACTTGTAGTTTTTTGCATTGCCAGAAAACTCAAGAAAAAAATAAGTTTTAATATTGTAAAACCTATTAAATACTTAAAACTTGTTCATATTTTGGGAAATGCCTCGTAACGAGATGATAAGAACGAAAGGAATGCTTTGGATGCTATATACGATGCCAAAAAAGGATACATCAGACGGAGCCTCCAATTTCAGTCGGCTTGAAGCCAATATTAACAAGTTGAAATGCCTTAATACCTGCTCCTAGAACACAGATTACATTAATACTGCAGCTGGAGTTAGAGCATGTTTAGAAATTTTAATGAAATCAAAAATGTTATAAAATTTGTTAGAGGGCATGAGTAACTACTACTTACAAGCAACGGCCATATACATTAAAGGCTTTTAACAAAATTTTAGTATTTTATCTAGGTTTTCGACTGCTGGAGATCAATGTAGAAATGTATATAAATCTTTTGGTCAAGTTTTTTGGTAGCTCGTGATTACAACGCTAAATATAACTTCTAGTGATCCCGACGTGTGACACCTAGAATTAGAATGTTGATGCAATATCCAAAATGAAGTTGAATGTGATACCGAGCGGTTAATCAACTTACTAGTCTACTGACAGGTAGATTCTCAACGTAATGGATTTTGGAGTGGCCAAAAAAATTTCCAGACATTGAGTGGAACTTAAGGCATTGTTACAATTTCGTACACTAATACGATTACAACACCCATCACAGGTCTGAGGGTAAGTTTGAGAAGTACAGATCATAACCATGCCCTTATCATGCAAATTTTAAGGATAACATTAGACGGCCTGTTGGTCATGCCGCTTACACCAAACCGAACTAGAGAAGTAATAGAATTATTTCTGTGGGCGTTCCTGAAAAAATCAAGTTTAAGAAATGTACAAACCGGCTCAAGCAACTTTAATAATCCCAAAAAATTGCATTTCCCACAAGATATTTGGAAGACTTTAAAGCTACACCAGAATCAAACTTTTGATTGTGGTGGATTGTGATTAAGTCTCCCTTACGGAACTCCGTCAGTGGTTGGGCAAGATATGATAATGAGATTATTAGAGAATACGAGTATTTATGCAATGCAAATCTGCCACCTGTCGTCGTTATACCTCACGCTGAGCTAAGTATCGACTTGCAAGAGATACAGATTTCTTTTGTTAAGCTTACCAGGGGCCTAATTCTGGCAGTCGTGATCGAAATGGCTTTCGATTTGATAGAAACTTCGAAAGTGGTATTATTTCTAATTCTGTCAGTCGATAGTTAACGAATCGATATTTTTTCCAGTGCTGTAAAAACTCAAATAAATGTTTTATATAACTGAACACTTTTGTAAACAAAAACATATGTTTGTAAAGTGGTAAGCAATTCGGAAAACGAAAAACTAATTTTTGCAAATTAAATAGGTATCGTAGTTTTGAATGGATCCCGCATTCTTTGCTTACTCGTCACGAGTTTTGTATTACTTTGTGATGTAGTTGCAAAAATATTATCACTGCAATCTTTGCTTCTGACAAATCTTCCACTTTTTATTTGCATAGTTGATCCAAAAGGTTCAATGTTCTTCAGATCTTCAACAGAAACTTCTATGCCAGCAGCAGCCAATATTTGTTGAGAATGAACTTTTTCCTCATAGGGTCCACCGCCGGTTCTCTTCGTGGAAAATGTATTAAATGTAAATTTTCTTTTAATTTGTTGTTTTTGATCAGTAAATAAAAAATTATTATGCAAAGTGAAATATTTTTTAATTTAGTAAAATATTTGCTTGTTTTTCATTACCTTGCGCCACATTTTGGCATCCCAGAAGCATTAGGTTTGATAGTAAGCTAATCCCAAAGTTGGTTAGCCTTTGCGTTTCCTTGTGCAGTATTCGACAATATACTTTTTGCCAAATCCGTATGGTTAGCCATAAAGTCTCCCATAATTTCTTTTTGGGTACCATTAATTTTTACCTAAAATTTTAACTTTTTTCTTACATACATTTTCTTTTCTAAATTTTTGACAGGTTTTTTGCTTACGATTAAAAACTAGGAACGTTGCATTCGAGAAAGGTCGATACATATTAATCGGTATCGACTGACAGAATCCCAAAACTAAAAAAATTTAACGTACAAGTAAGTATTCGATAGTATACGACTGCCAGAATTAGCCCCAGGACTGCTTCTCCCTTTTCATCGATGTTTCTCGAACAATTAACAAGGCATGGCATGAAAGTTTGACTCATAAGCGAATCTTCCTTATAATATTGCAATTCGTAGGAAAGTTATATTTTCGACAGAAAGTTTGTCGTTAACGAGGATAATTTTATTAGTACTCATCCATAGGATATTATATTGGATTCGTATTATATTTAAAATATCTCGAAATTTTGACACACCGTTGAACAGCTATACACATACTTCAACTATTTGGTAATGATACTTCTTTTCTTTCCACGCATGAGTATCCCCAGGAACATATCATCCATCTCGAGAAATGGTTAAAACTCTGGACTGAAAAAGTGTTCAAGGGACAAGTATAAACACATAGACGACAGAAAGCTGCAAAGTTTAGGATACAGGCGTTTGTATGAAGACGATTATAGACGATAAAACAGAAAAAGCCAAGAGAACAACCTAAACTGTTCCTGCCCGACTTATGCAAATTTATATTTTTCAACTAATGCCTCAGAAATCGCATGTTATCATTCACCTTGATAGGCGTCTGACCAAAGGCTCACTAAGCCGAGCGTTAGGGAATGTAATAGCAACGTCCACTTAACGTAAAAATGAAAGTACAATTATACAACGTAAAAACGTGTCATATATGTATAAACAAACTAAAAAGCTAATATTAAATGTCATAAAAATTGCAAAAAATTAAGATGGATTCAGAAGAAATGTTTACGTGTTTAAAAATAAAAAACCGCGTCGTTTTAGAAGATGGAATGTTCGCCCTGTTAATTGGGACTATGTTATATCAGGCTAGAACAAAGTTTTTATAAAAGTGGAAAAACTGCATGAACAAATGTTATAAGCTGTTAATTCAGTGTTATCACTACAGCGTTTTTAGATTCATTTCAACGATTTTATATTTATTTAAAAATACTTATTAAAAGTTTTATGTGCTGTTTCTGTGAGACAAACAATTTCACTTTCATACAATTAAAACACTCAATTTTGTTTGTGTTTGCTTGTTTTGGAAAACCTATATATCGTCACATGATTTCAAAAAAATCCTAACAAAAATTTAAAATCTACTTAAAAATGCATGATCCTGTAAAATTTTACACTCTCGTAATCAAAAATGACGAGTTTACTACAAAAATATGGATTGATCTTTTATGTGAAATTATATTCATTTCAGAGTTTTTTACAGCATTCAGCGTTGCCAAATGTGCAGATTTATCTGCATTTTGCAGTTTTTCTGAGCATTGAGCAGTTTTGAAGTTTTTCTGTAAATTATGCAGATTTTGCAGTTTTTACATTTAAATTTTTTAATTTCAATTTTGTTATTTTAATACCCCATTTACACTACAGCGAAATCTAGTACTTATGAGATTTCGAGCCAAATCTAGTTGATTTTAACTAGATTTCCCATACAAAATCTAGTAAAAATGGAAATGCAACTATGTGTTTCACCAAATAGTACTTAAAAATACAACGCTGCACAGGGAAAAAATGACATTTCAATTTAAAAATACATTTTCTAAATGTTGTAAAGGGTCCGCCAAATAACTTTTTTTTTGAAAATGCTGTAAAAAACACTACTGAATATTTTCGCAAATTTATTTTTTATTTGAAAGTACAATCCTTCCGGTTAATAATGGAAAATAATTTCATTCAAATGGCTGCACGAGTAGCCTACAGACGATGCCGATTTTGGCAAAAAAAAAATCATATTTTCAGATGAAGCTCATTTTGATCTTGGCGGGTATGTAAACAAGCAAAATTGTCGCATTTGGGGCACAGAAAAGCCGCACGCATACATTGAAAAGCCGACGCACCCAAAACGAGTAACTGTTGGGTTCGAATTTTGGTCCAGAGGGCCATTGGCCTTACAGTCAATGGCGGTCGTTATCAGGCCATGTTGAACGAATTTTTGTTCAAAAAAATTGAAGAGTTTCAGTAGTTTTCTTTTAAAGCATTTTCAAAAAAAAAAGTTATTTGGCGGACCCTTTATTATTTTCTTTTAAATTTCAGTCAGCTGTTTTTGTTATTAAAATGAAATCTTGCTACTGTCAAATAAATCCAGTGTAAACGATATAGATTTTAGCAAGATTTGAAATCTAATCTACTAGATTTCGCTGTAGTGTAAATGGGCTATAATTCCAATTTCTAAAGCCATAATTTTACCCCATTTGGTTAATATAGTAATGGCAAGTTTTATAAATACTTTTTAATGCGACAATGTAATAATCATATACTATTTTTTGCACCACTGATCACAAAGAAAGAGGAAATTCCCACATTTTCTGTCTAAGAAAGTTATATTTCTCTATATCGAGTTTGCTATTATAGTTTACAACGTAATTGCAGCAATTTCGTGCAATCAAAAGAAATGTCAATCAAATTTACCAAAGAAATGTACAAATCTAATTAGTATTTAGTGCCAGGAGAAATTAACTCAATTTACGAAAATGCATGTTATTTCAAAAACTTTTTATAAAACTGAATTATATTTATATTTTTTATTATATGTATTTAATTTAATTTGTTTTAATAAAAAAATATATGAACTGAATTATAAATTTTTTGGCGGTTTTATGCAAAGCTGACAGCATTTCTTATCTGTGTACTAGAAGCCTAATTCATTCCTGGAGCTGGCTTAAGATTATAATATATAATGCCATTTTAATTCAAACTGGAAGATTCAGTAGTATACTAAAACAATGAAAAAAAATATGTATATACACTTTTTTCTGAGAGAGACCATTCTGTGGTAAAATGATTGAACGAGGACGTATAGTACGACTGTGCTAAAGTGATAGTCGGAAATCATGGAGAAACTTCTGAGTTACTTCTCAGCGAAGTATAATCTGTAAAGAATCATTATGCACCGGCAATTCTAAATTATTTCTGTTTTTACCATGGCGTGGTCAGATGACGAGAATCTTATCGTCGTAGGAGATATTAAAGACATACACTAGTCGGGCCGTCTAATACGAACGTGAAACCTGACTCCGAAACAGATTTCATTTTATTTAAAGAATGGCATTCCGGATTTGAATCCCCTGGACTACTGATTAAAGGAAATGATTTCCTATAAAGGATGCATCAATACTTGAGCTTTGGTTCGTTCTGTGACTAAGTTTTTAATGGAGGAATTGTGTGCAGGTATTTATGACAAATTAATACATGTGTGGAGGCCAAAGCTGACATTTGGAATAAATGCTACATTTTAGCAAACAATAAATAAATAATTATATTAAAGAAAGCTTTAGAAACATGCATTGCGTTTAATTTTATAGTAGAGAATGTGTTTTTTAGAGAATATTCGGAGAATAATGTATTTATAGCGCTAAGTGTAGTCGCCGTGGTCTTGTAGGGAGTGTGTTCCCCCTGGTTCGAGCCCCAGGCCAGACATCAAAACGAAATATGAAAAAAAATATTTCTTCGGCGACTTCCTCTTAGCAGATTTCTGGCAAAAACTCTGAGAGTAAATAAACCTGTTATGAAAAAGTTTCTAAAAATCTGCCATTCGGAGTCGACGTTGAACTGTAGGTCCCGCCACTCAAGTATAAAATTAAGGCACACAACATGAGTGGTGTGAGAAGCTAGGCCGTAATCCTGACTGAAGGGTTGTAATGGCCAATTATGTATGTTATGTATAGCGCTAAGTACAAATTATAAAAAAAGCTGCATTTTGTATGAAAGAAATGTATGTATATTAGTTACAAACATGCAAATTAAATAATTATAGATTATTTTTCGTTAAAAAAAATATTTTTTATTTTATTTTATTTGTAGCATGATTTTACAGTTGTCAATACCAACACAATATTTCATATGCATAAACAAAAGAATATCCAATTGCATATGAGCAGCAGCCACTTGACTCAATGTTATTGACCGTCGCGCACATGCGACGATCACTTGATACTTTGTTGTCAGGCCGCCAGCCGCATTGGTTTTATTATAATGTGTGTTGTTGTTGTATTGCATTGCTGGTGATCGTGTATGGCTCTCTTCACACTTAACCGTGGGAATTATTATGTTTATATGAACAACGGGCGCGTGTCATATTGCACCCACTTGTCCCATGGTTAGTACACACACAAACCAATGCAATATTATTTAATATAGAATAAATATGTAAACAATTGTTAAATGTATTAAGTAAATATAAGAAATATGTTAGAGTTAAGGGGTTGATTTAGAAATGCTAAATCAGCCAAAATTTAGTATAAAAGAAGGGACATTTTTCCCTCAAGAATCAATCAAATAATAAAGCTCTATTAGTGCGTATCGAGCCGCACTTATAACAAAACAAAACTTATCTTTAATTAAGTTTCCACTACATGGCGGTCCTGCCAGTATTCTGGAAGTGCTGCATTTATTAGCACCCAGAATATAACAGTGGTCCTGCCAGGAAGTGCTAAATTTTTATTGGCACTCCTGGCAGGGACAAACAAGAGTGCAACACATTTTGTACCCATAAATTAAATCAATTTTGTCCTGGTGGATCAGCCTTAGTATCCACCAGCTGCGAAGAAGAAACTGTCTGGCCAAGAGACAGTCCTCATGGCTTGGAATTTATTACTTGATTTTGCCATTCATATTGAGGATAATATGATCCCGAAGGAGTCTGGCCAGTGTAAGATTTTGCCGAATGGTGCCAAGAGAATCGTCAACTATTACAAAACTACCTCATCACAAACGCCTCAGCAGATGCAACAGCGAAAGGAGGATCAAATGTAACAATGTAACAGTGGTAACAAATAAAAAAAAAAAAAATTTTAAAAATTAGTTTAGCTTTTAAAAGTGGAGCGTTCAGCCGCCCCATAGGCCAGAAAGCGTTAACCGCTCTTGGCAAACATTTAAAAAAAAAAAAAATATTTTTTTTTTTTATAAATTTTAATTATAATAAATTTGATTACTAAATATGTATATTATAAGAAAAATATAATAAATTGAATAAGAAAAATATAATAAATTTATATTGTAAGATCCCTCTAGAATAAATCCTAAAGAATTAATAACCAAAAGTTATTAAAAAAAAAAAGTTTTTATAGATTTTTTTTTTTTTTTTTAATTTATATAAGAATAAGAACCCAAAAGGGTGTTATTTAATAAAGTTTTTAATTTGATTTGATATGTAAATTCATATGATATTGTGAAATGTTTGTTTTGCATTTTAAAGTAATTGTTAAGAAATAGATTCTAAAATTAATATATGTAAATGGACCTTGAATATTGTTAGAAAATTTGACTTAGTTGATAATAGAAATATGGACTTTAAATGGGAAGGACAATTATGTCGCGGATGCATTGTCGCGAATTACTATAGATGATTTTAAGGAAATTAATAAAAAAGTATCGTGCGTATTAAAAGTCACGACAAGGTCGGCGATTAAACAAAAAGACAGTAGTAGAATAAATAATCAGCATAAAACAAATAAAACAGATGTATTAGATGAGCCCAAAATATATGTACCAATTAAGAATAGTGACGTCAGAAAGTATTATAAATTAAAGATTTATCCCAATAAATGCTACATAAAGAAGGGAAAATCAATATTAGCTAGCATAAATATAAATGATATATTTACTAAAGAGAAACTTGACTTAGGACAATTTTTCTCTAGGCTCGAGAAAGCGGCCAGTAAATTAAATATCAATAAACTACAAGTAGCAACTAGTGAGAAAATTTTCGAATTTATCTCAAAGTTTGAATTTAGAAATATGGGCAATAAGGTACTAAATAAAATTAAAATAGCGCTATTAAATGAAATAAAGATATTAGATATAAAGAATTCTAAGGAAATTCTAGAAATCATGCTGAAATATCATGATGACCCTATCGAAGGAGGTCATTGCGGGATATTTAGAACCGCAGAAAAAATAAAAAGATACTACTACTGGAAAATCATGACAAAAGACATAGCTAAATACGTTAAATCATGTCAAAAATGTCAATTAGCAAAAACGACCAAACACATTAAAAGTCCGATGATTCTCACAGAAACACCCACCATGCCATTTGATACGGTGTATGTAGATACAATCGGACCATTTCCTAAATCAGTAAACGGAAACGAATATGCAATCACATTAATATGTGACTTAACTAAATATTTGGTAACGGCGCCAATACCAGATAAATCGGCTAAAACTGTCGCTAAAGCGATATTTGAAAACTTTGTACTTACCTATGGTCCAATGAAGACGTTCATTACAGACATGGGTACAGAATACAAAAACTCAATATTAAACGAATTGTGCACTCTGTTGAAGATCGAGAAACTAACATCAACAGCTCATCATCACCAGACCTTAGGTACGATAGAAAGAAGTCATAGAACTTTTAATGAATACGTACGCTCGTACATATCAGTAGATAAGGACGACTGGGATGAATGGTTTAAGTATTTTACATATTGCTTTAATACAACACCATCAACTGTACATAATTACTGTCCTTTTGAATTGATTTTTAGCAAAATACCAAACAGTTTCAAAGATTTCAATGAGGTAGACACAATTACTCCACTATACAATATAGATAACTATGCAAAAGAAGCAAAATTTAGATTAGAAATTGCACTTAAGAGAGCAAAACGTTTATTAGAAATAAATAAAATAAAACAAAAGAATAACTATGATAAGGATATATTAGATTATAATTTTAAAATAGGAGATTTAGTTTTACTTAGGAATAATATAGGACATAAACTAGAGGCATCATATAAAGGCCCATACAAAATTAAAAACATAGATTTAAGAAATAATGTAACTATAGTTGATAAGAAAAATAATAAAGAACAAGTAGTACATAAGAATAGACTTAAGTTATATAACAAATAGTTTTAATTATACCACCCAATTGGCCAAAAGGGTAAAATAATAAATTTTAAAATAAGATAAATATTAAAATTAAAATAAGAAATAATATTAAGATTGGATTACGATTAATATGTAAAAATTTTAAACCATTTAAAGCATACTATTTAAGTTTACTAATAAAATATAAATTAGAAATAGATGTAAAATCATTGTATTGTGTTGTGTAAAAGAATGTCCATAGAACAAAAGTTATATGAACATTCTTGTAAAGGGTGGAGGTGTAGCATGATTTTACAGTTGTCAATACCAACACAATATTTCATATGCATAAACAAAAGAATATCCAATTGCATATGAGCAGCGGCCACTTGACTCAATGTTATTGACCGTCGCGCACATGCGACGATCACTTGATACTTTGTTGTCAGGCCGCCAGCCGCATTGGTTTTATTATAATGTGTGTTGTTGTTGTATTGCATTGCTGGTGATCGTGTATGGCTCTCTTCACACTTAACCGTGGGAATTATTATGTTTATATGAACAACGGGCGCGTGTCATATTGCACCCACTTGTCCCATGGTTAGTACACACACAAACCAATGCAATATTATTTAATATAGAATAAATATGTAAACAATTGTTAAATGTATTAAGTAAATATAAGAAATATGTTAGAGTTAAGGGGTTGATTTAGAAATGCTAAATCAGCCAAAATTTAGTATAAAAGAAGGGACATTTTTCCCTCAAGAATCAATCAAATAATAAAGCTCTATTAGTGCGTATCGAGCCGCACTTATAACAAAACAAAACTTATCTTTAATTAAGTTTCCACTACTACACTTCCATATCACTAGAACAATATTTTAGAACTAAACTTAAAATTAATTCTTAAACTTAATTATGGGTTGGTTAAACTGCAAGATAAACAATTTTCTATAAGCGTGTAAAATATTGTAACATGTGGAGTATTTAATAAAAGAATTTGGATTGTCTGGAATTATGTCAGCAATTTTAATTATTAATAATTAGCAAGAAGTTCAGTAACCTGAAACAAGGCCACTAAATTAAGCAAGAAGTGTATCTAAATGTTTTTTTGCCTTAACATGCATTAATATAAAGATATAAACACATAGACGACAGACAACAGAAAGCTGCCAAGTATAGAATACACACGTTTATATGAAAACGATTATATTGAAGGCAGAACATAAAAAGCCAAGGCAACAACCTAAGCAGCTCCTGCCCAAATTAAACTATTTTCTATTTTTGTGAGCAGCTAAAAGCAAATTAGTGATGCCAATACAACATAAAATCAAAATAAAAAAACTGCTAATAATACTTATATTATTAAAGAAAACGAATAATTCTAAAATTAAGTAATAAAAAGCAATCCATGTATTCATAATAAATAAAATAGAATTATAGATTCAATTTTGTATCTGAATTCATTTGATAAATGTTTTGTGTGCGCGGTTTTTTCATAAGTGAGTTTATTTTTGCGTACAAAAAACCTGATAGTGACAACACTAAAAAATATATTTAAATTCAAATTTGAAAATTGTGGAAGTTGGTAAGTTTTTTTTATTATCATTTTTTATATATAATGATATTAATACATATATTTCAGGAAATATGGATACAGACGAGGCACTAATTGAAGAAGTACGCAGCCGTGCAATGCTCTCTGATATGAGCCTCCCGCAATATAAAAGCGAAGGAATTGGAGTGGAGGGAAGTTGCTCAAGCGATGAAAATGAATGGTGAGTAGCAAAATGATTATGAATTTATTTCTTCATTGTTTTTGTATGTAGATACTGAGTGCAAGAGACGATGGTAGATTCTAAGGGATTACTACAAGAGGTGCAGAAGAATGGAGCAAATCGCTTCTGGAAGTACTGCTGAAGTCCCAAAAAAGCGTTGGAGATATTTAGGGCCAATGTCTTTTCTAGATAAAATCACTAGCTGCCGGAGGTAAAAAATATTTCATCATATGTGAAAATATATAATATATTATTGTTTTTTTAGTACTGTTGGAAATATATCCAGCGAGGACATAGAGGTGGAGTACTTGGAAGACAATTCAAGAGATGTCTCACCAAGTCAGAGTCCAAGAAGAAAAAAGGTAATTACATACATATATTTTTTTATTTCAAATTTTATTTAGAAAAAAGACAACGGTAAATTTGAGGAGTTTCTGGATTTGGCAGCATCAAGTATTAAAGAGACATGTGCGGTTTTTGTTCAAAACCCAACTCAGGATTCAACTGCAATCCATTTTGCGAGCTTGGCAGCAAAAATACGCGAAGCCAATATGCCTCCAGCAATGGTAAACAAAATTGAAGCGAAAGTGTTAGCAATAGTATTTAACGATATTAATGATTTTTTTTTCAAATAATGATAACATATGATATTTAGTAGCTTTTAGATTTTATAATTCAATTGTTTTTTTTTTATGATCTGTTAATGAATAACTTTTTTGCTTATTTTTTTTACTTTAATTTTGTATTTAGTTAAAAATGAATTAATAAAGCAAATATTTTTGTGTTAAAGACGACATTTTATTTAATTTTTTTGCAAATCTTTTTTATTGACACAGGATTGGTCTGGAAAAAATCTTTTAATGTATTTCGCAATTCTAATGCAGTTACAGATGAGCAGTTAGATTGTGTTGATTGATGGGATGGTAGAGAATTTATTTGTTCTCTCCACTGACCTTGAACTTCTCGGTTCTCAATTGAGTGGTCAACAGTGAAGTACTTCCTGTCATGTTGTAGCATTAAAAAGTTGTGAAGAACTAAAGTGGCTAAAACAATTTTGTCTGTGTTTTTTGGGGCCATATGTGTTGTTATATGTAATACCCTCCATTTGTTAGCTAAAATGCCAAAAGCATTTTCGATATGCACTCTAGCAAAAACGCCACCATCACTCTGGCTACCTAATGCACCTACGTCTACATATGTGAAAACGTAGTTAGCATTACATGCTGCCATTAGTACAATACTAAACGTTTTCTTGTAATTGTAATACAGGGAACCGCTTTTTTTTGGACAAACAATACGTATATGTTTTCCGTCAATAGCCACTATACAATTTGGCATTCCAGTTTCACATAAAACTCGTTCGATATCTCTTTAAGATCATTCACGTTTGGTTGTGGCAAATACATTGCATGTAGTTCATTCCAAATTGCGTCACATGTTTCATACAGGATTTTGCGAACAGTTGATATTCCCATTTTTAAGCCCATGCAAGCACTTGGATACTACACCCTTGCGCCAAGTACCTGAAATTTAAAATTAAATACTGAATTTTTATTCATAATATGTATGTACTTACATTATCGTTACAGACAAGCGTATCTCAGCAGCAATAACTTTTCTGTTTGAAAATCGCTCGTTTGTCCTTCAACAGGTTCAGTAGGACATTAAAATTATCGACACTCATCCGAGTGCACTTAAAAAAATGTTCTTCGTCCTTTTCTTTTAATTGTTGTACACAGGTTTTATAAAACCCTTCT
Organism: Sarcophaga rosellei; assembly: GCA_930367235.1. NCBI lineage: Eukaryota > Metazoa > Arthropoda > Insecta > Diptera > Sarcophagidae > Sarcophaga > Sarcophaga rosellei. The sequence goes on along the minus strand of OV884019.1, from coordinate 49,482,061 downwards.
TCATCGCGAGCTAAATTTACTGGGCGAATCCACCATCTTCGGTTATTTTTCTCTTTAAATTTATAGGCTTCATTCACTGAAGCTGTAATATGTGCTATTTTAGCAACTGCTGTTATGAAATTTACAGCATTTTCTTTATTCATCATTTTTTTTTTTAATTAAATATGTGAATATTTCTATATAAACTTCAATTGTTTTGATTTTGTGTCAGTCGTTTTTTCTGCTCTGCTTTCAAAAAATTTAAGAAGCCGGCATACGACAGAAAAAACAGTTGACAGAATTTTCTGTCGAACTGCCGAGCTGTCGTCTACGTGTTTATACCTTAACTTCTAACCGACGAAAGTTTTATGAGAAGGAAATGCGAAAAACTACACTTTAAGTAAAATAACATAAAAATTGTGGCACACATGGAAGGTGCCTTTTTATTTACCGCTTTACTAAAAAAGAAGACAGTCAAATATAATAAATTACGTTGACAATCTATTTTGTTGGTGAACGCAAAGTAGTAACCGTATTGTCACAGGGCACATGTTGGAGCTATTATTCATAAAACAATATGTATGTATACTTATAATGTATACATGTAGTTATACATACATATGTATGTACATATGGATGTATATGTTTTGCTTTTTACTTAAACAGGCAAAAAAGATGTGCAAAATCCAAATCAACTTTTTGATGTCATACTCAGCAAAATTTGGTTGCATTTTATTAACATTTTTTTTTTTTATTCTTTTTTACAATATGGTTTACAGTTTTAATATATTACAATTGATATTTATATGAACAAAATGTGCAGATTATTTAAGAACATACACTTCTAAACACAATTGGGCAATTCACACAAGTCCTTGTGTCGTTGTATTGAGCGTATTGTCGGACGAATATACAACAATGTATGCTTGTTGCTGATAATTTTTATATAAAAATCCGATACACTTATACACATTTTTTTCATATGTTTTTAAAAGTTGTATTGGTTTCATGCTATTAGTTTAGGTAAATGCCAGTCGTCAAGAAGAAGAATAAAAATATGGAATATTTTCTATGTAACTTGAGTCAACAATTAACATTTCAAACTTATAATTGTTCGCACAGATAATTAGTTAATTTAATTTTTTCCGTAATATTTTTCATTTTGTTGCTTTAAAATCAAATGCTGAATACTGGTCTTCTTCTTCTTATTGCTTTTTGACGTTTGGAATATAATATACACAACACAGCACAGCATTGAGCGTTCACAAACAACATACACGATACAAAGTCGTGTGAATTGGCCAAATGAGTTTATAATGCTTTTGTAAGCACTACAACTTTTAAGCAATTTTAAACAGTTTTAGCTCATAGGAAACGTATTTGGAAATCTTAAGGAATTTATTGACATGTTCATGAAAAATAAATCTAAAAAAGAGAAATAATATATATGTATAACCTCAGTCGACTTGACTGACTGTCGTAAACCTAACGGACATGCGGACAATAGGTATAGAGAAAATAAGAATTGACGAAGAGTTGAGTTGTGTTTCAGTTGTGTGTAAACCTAGTAATCTTTTCACACCGAGTGGTTTTAACGCAAAAGTTGGTTTTAACGTTAAAATCAAAAATAAAACCTGCTTTTACCATACAAAATTATTGTGTTAAAATCAACTTAAAACCTTTTTTGAATTGGTTTTAAGTTGATTTTATGAAATACAACCTTGTTTTATGTACTAAATCAGAGCTACCAGCTCTGAAATGGTAAAAACAGCTGATAAAAATTAAATAAAAACAAAACAAATGTAAAAATATAGAAAGCCGGTTGTATAAAAATGTAAAATTTCAAATAATGAATGCTACAACAATAATAAATAACAATATTTTAACAATAATATTAATATTATTTCTTAATTTTTCATATTTTTTGTTTTTTCTTAAACAAAAACATTTCTGTTCCGTCATGAATGTATGAAAATTAAAACCTGATTTAAGAAAATTTGCAGTGTGAACGCAAAATCAGCTGATTATGCTTTTAATGCTAAAATCAGGGTTTAACTTTTGGTGTGAAAACACTATATCGGACATGAGAACAATAGGTATAGAGACAAATGAGAATAGTCCAAGTTGCAACTATAATTTCTTTTAAAAAACAAACCCTTGTAGAATTATTCTAATTTGAAATATGAAAATATAACTGTAAATAATAAATCAATTATAATTAAAATAGAAATGTGTCATTAGTTTTTTTTATTTATTCAGCCCAATTATGAATAACAATCCCCCGGGAATTTTTTCCTTTTCCCAATTCTCCTATTATAAATAAAATCTCCCCATGAAATTTTTCTCTTTCCCCGTATTGTAAACAATGTTCGAAATTGGGAAATTCTTCCCCGGGAAAAAGTAGGTATTACGAATGTCAATTAAAGGGAGATTGCAATGACAACTTCTGGGAATAATTCCGCCAAACAATTGAAAGTGAGTTGTGCTAAAAAATGTAAGTATATAAATTTTTTTTAATAAAAAATAAATTTAATCACATTTTACAACATAAATGTTAAGTCAAAAACAACAAACAAAAAACAGCTCGAGATTCTTTTGAAAGAAATGGAAGTCCACCCTGATATCGCTTGTGGGATGTTCAAAGGAAGTAGAGAGGAGATGAACCGGTTTTGGCGCAATTTGGAGGCGGAGTTAAATTCAGCGGGGCCACCAGCAAAAAGTGTTTCGGAGTGGAAGAAGGTATTATTGATAAAATTTATCTATAATGGTGTATAGAAATATTAAGAGTGAAAACATTACACATGTATGGTCTGATCAAAAGAAGTATGTTCGACAGAAAGCTGCCCAAAACCTTAAATGTGCCAAAGGAACTGGTGGAGGTCCAAATAGGGAGCAGAAGTTTTCTGCATATGAAGAGGCCATATATAAAATGATTGGTATGCAAGAATCCGTTGAAGGCGTCTGCAAAACTTCTTCTTCTTCCACCAACAAGCAGACAGAAGACGTCATTGCTATTTCGGCTGAGATATTAACGGATGAAAATGCTGTCGGTTTAGATGACAGTTATAAAGATTGTTCATCTCAGCCACCAGCTTAAAAAATTTAAAAAAACACCAGTTGAAGTGCACGCTCATGTTTCATCCGTCGAAATATTGACAGAAGAAATCTCTATTCAGAGAAATATGTTAGAAGCCATGAAAGAACAGAATCAGATCACAAAAAAATTTATCGCTCCATAGACAGGCTTTGTGATTTGAAAAAAGTTGAATTAAAAGAGCAAAAACGCCATAATCTAGAAATTAAGAATAAGAGAAGTGGAAAATAAAATTGAAAAAAAGCAAAAGTTATTAGAGTTAGAAAACTAGAAATATTAGGTATTGAAAATAATATAAAAATGAACTGTATCTGTGAATATGATTTTTTTTCAACTTCTAAAATATTAATTTTTTGTTTTTTAGCTTTTTAAGTAATTTTTTAATGTACGCAACTGAAGTGACTACTCGTTTTGTTTTTAGTTTTTAAATATTTATTTTTTTTAATAAAGTATGTATTTATAAAACGATATACATACGTATGCATATCTGTTTTTATTTACAACTAAGTTATTGCAGACTGTTTCCAATATAATGTCTAACAATTTGGGCTGCAGATAAATACTGCTGTGAGGCTAAGGACTGCACATCATTTTCTTCTATGGTGAAAGAATCTGAATTATTTACAGTTGTATTGCATTTAAAATAAATACATATATTATGTAACACGCAACAGACATTTATTATTTGTGCTGCCTTTTTTGGAGTGTAATGCAGTTCTCTAGCGCCTAGAATACACCTCCATCTATTTTTGAGGACACCATTGGTTCTCTCAATTATATTGCGGCACTTTGTATGCACTTCATTAAACTTCATTTCAACAGACCCCTCGTCAGGAGTTCTATGAGGAGTTAGAAGCCACGGTTCCAGAGGATATCCTGCGTCGCCTAATTAAAAAAATTATACACACATTGTTAAGTAATGAATGTTATTCGCTATCATTTAAACATTTACCAAGAAGCCAATAGTTTTTACACCCTCTCAGGTATTCATGCTCAAGATGGGAGGCATCAACGTATTGAATCCTCAGCTCATTATCACAGACCTATAAATATTTCAAATTTGTTGTTATTTATTAGTTATTGATACTATTGAAAGCACTTACCAGCATTACATTTGAACTATAGAATCCTTTCCTGTTATAGTACAAGTGTCTGTTACTAGGGGGAGCTATAATGCGGACATGCGTCCCATCAACGCACTCTATAACGCTAGGAAACCCATGCTTTACGTACAGTGACAACGCAATTTTTCGTTTGTCCTCCTCTGTTCTGCAGAAAGTAATCCACCTTGGGCATTGCTGCTCTTCAAAAATGTCTACGACTTCTTTTAGGACTTTACTTGCACTAAATTGTGCCAGAGATACGTCACAGTCTTTACCTACTCCTGTTTGATACCCACCTTTTGCAAAGAAACGTAAGGCTGCACTTACCTTTACAAGGGGAGGTACCGCAGACGACTTCATTCTTGGCTGACTGTGCAACTTTAACACCTCGAGCAGATATTTAGATGCAGGCCTATTTATCCTGTAATACTTTTCGAATCTATAATAAGTAAAATTTTCATTACCAACATAAACAATTATTTACAAAGTTTGCGGCATTTCAAATGGGTTTAAGTCATCACGCAACATTCTCCTTGCAATTCTTTCCTCTTTTATTGAACGTTCTTCTGCTGCTTCAACTTCCAACCGAAATGCTGCACTAAACATTTTACTTTGTTCTAATATATTTTTTTCACTTTTTTCACGTTCTATGAACTTTTTTTGGTAAATTTAAAATTTTTTAATTTCTAATTTTAATTTGAAAGTTTTAAGTCAAAACATAAAAGCAAACAGCTGACTTCGAAAGCTCTAAATTTCCTTTTCCGTAATACTATGCATTCTCCCCGTTTGTTTAGAATATGGTAATTTAATTCCCGTATAAAGGATTGTTTTGTTAGGTTGTTTTGAATGCTATGCCTAACCACAGCAGTTTTAATTCCTTCCTGCACTGTTTAAGGTGCTGGATGAGAATATTGAGAAATACGTTGTTAAGTTTTGTTTATCAAAATGTTTCTGATTTTTATTCAAAATTATTCCACTATTTATACTTATTTCTAATATTTACAATAATTCTTAAAACTATATATTTTACTCTTTTTGTTGCAAAGAATGACTCACTTGCGACAATTACCACGAGATGATTGGTCAAAACCTCACTCAATATTTTTAATAGTTTTACTCATTACTTTTTTAAATGAGTCGATTTAAAATTATAAATTTCATTCTGATTATTTTTTGTAATCCAAAACATTCATGATCCCTTTCAAGTGCTTTGACCCATGTTATTAATTTTATTGCATTTTCTGTTTATGCATGTGTGGTCTTGTTTGTGTGCCGCTTATTAAGTGTGTCATACTTTTCTATTTCCCTTATTTCTCAAGGTTTATAATTACATTGAATAACATTTAAAATTTGGGTTGAACATATGTAATTTGAATCTTCTTTACTTTACTTATTTGTATATTGTGTGTCAAAAATGTGGTGTGGTGTTTATCGTTATAGTGATACACTACACCCGGGAGAAATGAACTCCCAGGGAGCATATTTCCCCGGGAAAATTCATAATCGGGCTGATTATTTTAAAAAAGAAAGAAAACAACCTACATATATTGCAAGGCGTAATAGCTAACGAAATTATTATAATAACATTACAGTCTTTATAACAGCAACTTTTTTCAAAAAAAAAAAGTTCGCGATAAGTGCAACTTTATTTTTTATTTTGGAAATATTATATTATTTGGCAGTTATTGTTTCATTTTCTTTTTATTCTCATAGTTTTTCAATCAGACGCGTAATTTAAAATTGTTTGACAAATCATAGGAACCTAAAAATACCTTTCACGATGACACTGGCCTCACAAAAAATTTTGACTGTTTATTTACAGTTATTTTTTTGTTTTTTCTCTGTTTTGGGGTCAAGCGGTTTCCGCAGGATAGGGATATGCGATCAAAGCTCCCTCGGAGCCTCCAGCTTCTACCCTATCAAGACCGTTAGTACGTGACATCGTCACATCCTGCTAGAGGTGGCCCTGCTCTACAAAGGAACACTACGGATCTAGACTGGGGAGTCAATAAACACCTCCCTCTCAGCCGGGGTGACTATGGCTGACCCCCCTTGGAACCTTTTCTTTCTTCTGACCACTCTCTCCCTCCCTGTTTTTGATTTGATTGCCCTGAGCTGGTGGCTGTAGCTTTCTGGACCTATTTGTGTATGCACGGTAGCACCGGGATAAAACCCGCTGTGTGAACGGCTCCAGGCTAGGGATACAGCTGCCCCCGTCCCGTTAAAACCCTGGCAGGCCTCAAAGTACGTTCCTTGTCCGCCACCGTTAAGTTGGTGGTGTAGGTTCGGTTGAGAAGACTCCCGATTAGTACCCGGTCTGGCTCTGAGCACCTGTCCGCATAAGTGATGGTGCCAACCCTCGCGTGGCCTCTGCTTGCATAGATATCCACGGAACCACTTATGGGTAACTACACTTTGCGGGCAAGGATAGCGGCTTTGAGTGGGGACCCTCTTGCAATGAATTCGACCAACCAACCCAACCCAAGACACAAACCAGCGCTAACTCAAGTTGGCGAGCGCAAAGCATCTACTGTAACCGGTGGACGCACAACCCTCTATAGGCAGGCACCTGTCAAAAATGCAGCTGCCCCTACCTCGAAAGCTAAGGCCCAAGTTTCTACTTCGGTAAAACCTCGCTTGGTACACAAGGCTTTGGCTGCGAAGCCGGTCGCTAGTGTCGCCACACCTCCTGCCCTGGCACCTTCTACCGAGGCTCCGTCTACCTCTAAGGCTGCTGGGAATATGCCCTCTCACTCTTAGGCTGCTGCGCAAGCCCCTGGCACCAATCCATCTTCGAGTGTCAAGAATACCGTTAGTGCTAGCGTGAGGGCATATAGAACTCGCAGATCAGCCATGCTTATCATTGCGAAATTTGGCTCGACCGACCCGGCTCTCCTCTCAGAGGACGAGAAGGATCGCCTTGCCTGTGCTAAGGCCCATCGTAATGAACGCCCCCCCCCCGCCTCCGATCACGGCAGAGACGGCCCCAAAGAGGCAAAGATCAATCGAGTTAAACGATCCACTCCAGCCTCCCAAACGCTCAGAGGTGACCAACCCTAACATCCCCCCTACAAGACCCCGTTCGTCGACGCAACCTAGACGTCCTGACCCCAGCAAACCTTCTAAGCCTCTCAGTGAGGTATTAAAGGAAGTTCTGACCTGGGCGGTCGTTGAACAGGGCCACCCTGATGGTTCCATTGCTCCTGCTAAGTGGAAGCTGGTGGAACATTGCGCTCTTGGACGTCTTCCTTGGAGTAATGGACTCCAATCCTGGCCCCTCACCCGGCTGCATTGATGCGGGGTGGTATCAGGGGCACATCAAGCTGGTGGCTTGCTCTGACCTCCGTTCTATGGAGCTCTATAAGGACGCTATCAGTAGAATTGGTGAAGTCGTCCCTCCAGACCGGATTCCTAACCGCCCCCGTTCTAAGGCGAGAATTCCGACCGGACCATCAGACCCGGAAACCATGTTGAGGATCCTCGAGGCAAGCAACACCGACACTCATAACTGGAGGGTGGCTAAAGTTGCTGGCCAGTGGGGTGATTACCGCGAGGCGGTGATCATCCTGAATGAGGAGTCACTTCCACTTATCACTGCCCGTGGTTGCGTGATAAAATATGGTTTTAGCTCAATTGATGCGCTGCCGCACATCCCCCAACAGAACCCATCCCCGTGTGCAGTCATTCTTCTCGACGCTCCTCATCCAGCAAGAAGTCCGATTCTGAGCTGGTGGGGAAATTTTTCGACGGCATTGATATTGATGCGGGCGCAACCCCTCCGTTGTTGGACGAAGAGGCCGCTGATGTGACAATGGTTGATTCTGTGGCCAATGCTGAGAGTCATCCAAATTAACTTGCAACACTCTAAAACTGCCTCCGCCGCTCTGCTCCTCCGACTAGCAGCCGAGGATGCAGAGCTCATTCTGGTCCAAGAACCCTGGATTGTAGACGGCAGGGTTTGCGGACTCAACACCAAAGGATATCGCTTAGCGTATATCCAGAACTCAGGTAAGCCTCGGGCTTGTGTCATGGTTAAGAATAGTATTAACGATCTTCTCCTCCACAGGTTCAACGACAAGGACACCGTCACCATGGTCGTCGAAATGAACTCGATGACCCTCTGGATCACGTCACCGTATCTGGCGCATGACTATGGGCCCTCTCCCCCTCAGGAGCCCATCGGTCGACTGGTAGCGGATGCGAGACTACGCGGAGTTCCGGTCATAATCGGAGCAGATGCCAACTCCCACCACACGATGTGGGGCAGTTCCGGTACCAACGAACGAGGTAAGTGCCTTTTGGATTTAGTAATAACCTAGTTATAGCTAATCGGGGCGATGAACCAACCTTCCTCACTTAGAACAGAAAAGAGGTGCTGGACATCACTCTGGTCAGCTCCGATTTCTCTACTAACCTTAAGGACTGGTTTGTATCTCATGAATCCTCCTTTTCGGACCATAGATACATTACCTTCATTATTGACACGAACGAGTCTCCTCCTCTCATGACCCCTCCGGTCAATAGGGGAACACGAATTGAACCATTTTTAGAGAGAAACTGCGTAGCAGCCTTCCCTCCACCCCTCGACTATAACGACCCGTTTCGACGTGGATAGGGCTGCAGACACATTGTCAACCGAGCTTAGGGCGGCAGCCACATCCTCCGTTAAACCCGCTGCCCATAGGTGCAAGCGAAAACCGCCCTGGTGGAACCAAGAGATCGATGGTCTACACCGATCTTGTGGCAGGCTCTTTAACAGGGTGAAGACGACAGGTGAATGGTCAGCCTACAAGGCCAAAAAGAGTGAACTTAAATACGCTATAAGGCGAGCGAAGAGGGCCTCGTGGAGGAACTACTGTGCGAGCGTAGAATCCTCCGCCGAAACCGGTCGTCTCCGTAAAATTCTAAGTTCCACTCAATCCCTTGATTGTATCCGACGACCTGACGGATACTGGACTACTTCCAGTTTGGAGACGCTCACTTCCAGGAAGTAAGACAGTTGGTGGCCAGGCCTTTAATCAGGTTAAGGAACCACCGTCTGGGAACTATTCCCCCTGACCCTTGGCAAAGTGCAGTGGGCTGTTAGGTCCTTCAAACCATTCAAGTCAGAAGGACCGGATGGTATTATCCCGGGTGACATTCAACTAGGGTGATCTTCATTCCCAAGGCTGGGAAACCGTCCCACACTGGGGCGAACGATTATAGACCCATAAGTCTGTGTTCCTTTCTTCTGAAGACGCTGGAAAGAGTCCTTGATGTTCTATCTTCTATCCGCTTCCCAACATGCGTATACGAGAGTTAAATCAGTGGAGACTCCACTTCACTCTCCTATCTCTCGGGTAGAAAAGTCCATGCACGTTAAGGAATACACTTTGGCCATTTTTCTGGACATTGAAGGTGCATTTAATAACGTCGACCCGGACGCCATAGTTAGGGCTTTTGGTTCTCCGAACCTGGGACAGAATCTGGTCAGGTTCATCGAGCTTCTCCTCAAGTCGAAGATAGTAACCTCCACAGTGAGGGCCACGAATTGTCAGAGAATGGTTCGTAGAGGCACACCGCAAGGCGGGGGTTTCTATCACCACTTCTCTGAAATCTTGCAGTCAACTCACTCTTGAGGGGGCTGGAACACTCTGGCAATGGGGCCATAGCTTACGCTAACGACATTGCCATTGCTGCGTCGGGAATTTGTCCGCAGACACTGTCGGATAAGTTGAACTTGGCGCTGTCAATCGTGCTGGACTGGTGTAGGGATTTTGGACTGTCTATTAACCCCTCTAAGACCGATACGATTCTTTTTACGAGGAAATATAAAATTCCGACTTTCTCCCTTTCCAGCATAGGTGGGACTAGACGTTGAGTCGCGAGGTTAAATATCTGGGCCTGATCCTCAATCCCAAACTCGACTGGAGGGCAAATCTGGCTGCTAGGGCACGCAAGGCGGCATGTGCTGCTTACTGCTGCAGTAGAGCGGTTGGAACCAGATGGGGTCTTCGCCCAAGGGTCATGCGTTGGACATATTTCACTGTCTGCCACCATTTAAATGACTGGCGCTCTACGCACCACCCCCACGAAAACCTTGTCCGCAATGCTAAACTGGCTTCCTACTGTGCTTCTCGCTAAGCAGGTAGCCAAGCTTGCTGCGACTAGACTTAATGCTCTCTCTTGTGGACACATTGTACCTTCTGGTCACTCCACTATTCTGGAGGTTGATCCAGTGGCCCCTGTGAACATGGACTATTTCCTTGCTGAATATTGTCTTGACAGATGTTTCCACTCTCTGATTCTAAGCAGGGATGACTGGAATCCTAATACGGTCGTCCCCCTGGAAGTCCTGGATATATATACCGACGGCTCTAAACTCGATAATGGGGTTGGAAGCGGTGTCTACTCTGGCAAACTGGACCTAAATATTTCTCTCCGTCTGCCGGACTACTGCAGTGTGTTTCAGGCGGAGGTGATGACAATTTACCGGGCCGCTCAATGGATCCTCGTCAACGATGCTCCTTTCACTAGCGTCTCGATCTTTTCTGATAGTCAGACCGCAATAGGATCTCTATCGGGTTTCGTGATTAACTCCAGGATCGTTAGGGAATATCGCCGCTGTCTCGACTTTCTCTCGGGGCGCTTCACCAGTGTCTCTCTGGTGTGGGTCCCCGGGCACAGTGGAATTCCGGGAAACTGTAGGGCCGACGAGCTCGCCAGAGCTGGTGCGCTCCTTCCGGAATCCTCTTCTGTTGAGTTGGGTATGCCACTTGCCCCGGTTAAGTTGACCATTGTGCGGTGGTTATTTCGGGACGCCTACCTATCCTGGGTCAATGAGGAGTCCTGCTCCACCGCTAGACTCACGTGGCCCAAGATGGATAGAAGGCGTACAAACCGATTACTTGGTCTTGGTCGTGATGTCATCTCGACTACAGTGGCCGCGCTTACAGATCATTGCGTCATGGATAGACACGCGGAAAGAATGAGGCTCCCTTTCAACGACTTCTGCCGTGAATGCAGGTCCACTGAGGAAGAGGAGACTGCTGTTCACTTTCTTTGCCAGTGCCCGTCTCTTGCTAGGTGTAGATATAGGTTATATAGCTCCCTATTCCTTGTTAGCTTAACGGAGCTATCATCTATCGACATCAAGGATATAGCTTCGTTAATCAAACTTTCTGGCTGGTTTTCCAGTGCGGGGTAGTCGTGCTTTTGTTGTGCAGCCCTTGCGCTGACCAACTTCTTCCTTTTCCCTAATTTTGGTGGAACTTGGTTAGTACAGGGACTGCGCTCACCCGTGGCATCACAACGGGCCGCTATGCGTGCTCAAGTAAGCTTTGTGATATCAGAGCTACCACTCCGACCTAACCTAACCTGTTTCTTTGGTTCTATTTAATATTTATTTCAGTGTAGTGAACATCATTTTATAAGTTAGGTAAAATATGGTAGTATGGAAAAAAATTGTTAAATTGACAATAAAACAAAAGTTAGAAATTTTAAACAAATTAAAACATGATGAAACTGGAAAAATAAGATTTGTATTGATACAAAGTTAATAAATCTCCAGTTAGTAGGATTTAAACAATGAAGTTTCTATTCAAAAATTTGTGAGAAACATTGAATATGAACCAGGAAATCGATCAACCCTCAACTCTGCAGAATATCCAAATATGGAAAAAGCGTTGTTTTTATTTCTATTAGTAATATATTAATTTAAATCTTTTATTATAACTTTTTTTGTTTAATAAATGAATTAATTATTTGTTTGTTAATTAAATTAAATTAAAATTCGATCTTCGATAGTCAGCGAAGATCGAGTATCGAATACCAAATTCTTATTATGATCTGATAACATTGTCGAAAATATCGTTGTGTATCTACATTTTTATCGAAGACAATTTTGCTTTCGCTGCCGAATTGAGTTCTGCAAAAATTTATTAAAATGTAAGATTTTAAATTTTTTTTCACAAAATGTTAGATATGAACAATTATTTTTGTTAATTTTATTAAGGAGTAAGACTGTGAGTACGAAACATCAGTTAGAAAAACTTGTGTCACTAATGGAGGGAGAATCCTCAATTGGCCAAAGGTATTTGATCAAAAATTCAACAAATGAATTGATGTGATAATTTCCTTAGAACTTTTCTTGTACCGTATAGTACAAAATAATAAATGAATTCATATCTTCTAATTTATCAAAACGTCTTTTATTTTTTATAAAACCTAGTTATATAACGTTCCTAATAACCCATTTCTAATTTCTTCTGCTTCCAAGAAAACCGTCAAACCACATCTCCGTCGTATCCATATTACTTTATTTCACTTTTTTTATTATTTTTTAGAACATTCAAAAAAAATTTAAATATTATTTCAATTTTGTTTATTTAAATTGTAACCCGCACAATGTGTATCAGTTGATATTATTGTGAATAACTCAAATAAGCGGAATTCACAATAATAAAGGGCTATCCATTTCGTGGTTTCAAAAGTATGGGACTGGAATTCGACATCTGTCAAACTAAGTTGTGAAACCAATTTTTTTCTTTTCAGTTGAAAGTCTGACATTGACGAAAATGGATCGCTTAACTATCACACAACGCATAAAAATTATCAAAACCTACTACAAAAATGGTGATTGGCGGTGGAGGGCAATTTTTCGAACAAAATTTTCTTCAGCGATGAAGCACATTTCACACTCGGTGGGTATTTTAATAAACAAAATTGTCGTATCTGGGGTTCTGAGAATCCTCAAGTAATTGAAGAGAGGCCATTACATCCAGAAAAAGTCACTGTTTACTTTATTCACTTCTTTACTTTATTTCACTTCTTTTTTTATTTTTTAGAACATTCCAAAAAAAAATTTAAATATTATTTTAATTTTGTTTATTTAAATTGTAACCCGCACAATGTGTATCAGCTGATATTATTGTGAATAACTCAAATAAGCGGAATTCACAATAATACTATTCATATCGAATTAACGATCGAGTCGAAGATCGATCAAAACTCTAGGCTCTAGATTTATATCTTCAAATATAAATTAAACCTATGAAAAACCCCATGTATTTAAGGAGACAACTTCGGGACAAAAACAAACTTTATTTGTATGATACACATTCTCTGGCAGTTTTAGGTTATCAAAAGATGCCTTTAATTATCTGCTTAAACAGTTAATATTCAATGGACACATGTCAACAGCAGTACCACTACAGCTTCAGCTTGCAGTAACACTCTCTTCTGGCTAATGCCAGTTTTCAATATGTTATTTGCAATGACTATTTAGTTGGAATGTGTCAGAGCGCTGTCAGCAGAGGTGACAAAGGAAATGCAAGCAATACTGTGTCCTAAATTTATTGTTTTCAAACCTGAACAATCAGCCAAATGTATGGAAAGTTTTATGACTAAGTTCAAAATCCCTGGAGGTTAATTTTTTGACTTATTTTATATGTACATACATATACGTAAAAATTTTAACATATATAACTTTTCAGTAATAGGATGTGTTGATGGAAGTCACATTGGTTTGCAGAAATCCTCCGATGACAAATATATATATGTTTTTCAACAGAAAGGGCTTTCATAGTCTGAATTCTATGGTGGTATGAATGTACATATGTGCATTAAACTTGTTTAGTTAATAACATAATTTATGTTCATTTTTTAGATTTGTGATCACGAATATAAAATTTTAGCAATAAATTCAAAATATGATGGTGCGGCACATGATTCTTTCGTTTGGAAACACTCATTTATCAGAGATATGTTGGAGCAACTTTATAAAAGTAATGTCTTAAAGAATGCTTGGGTTTTAGGTAGGTGTGTTTACAAACTAATAACTAAATACTTTCAATGTTTATTTAGGTGACTCGGGTTATTCATTAGAGCCGCGGTATATTAAAAGGACATTGGAACATTTTATCCAATGATAAAAGAAGCCGTCACAGTAATGAAAAAATTGCTCTTTTCGGAAATGCATGTGCAGCTTTACACAACGTATGCATTCTATTTAAAGTGCCACAATACACATAACTTTCTTTACATCAATCTACTCAAATTGATGTAGATACTGGCTCGTAAACCCATTTGACAAGAATTGGAAGTAAAATTAGAGACCATTTAAAAATTTCATTATTAAACAATGTATAAGTGATAATTCATAAGCTTATTTTTATAAAAAAAAACATATTAATACCAAAAGGAACATAAATTTGTACTTCAGTGTATGTAGCATCAATAACCACAATAAAAACAAAAAATTTAAATAAAGTATAAAATAAAAATTAAGTAAAATATACTAAAATTAAATGCATCTGTTGGCACTAATTAACCATAATTATACTCTTGCTGATTTTTTTCAACGTATCTATGTATATCGATAGCTTTTATTTCTAAATCAACTCCAATAGTCGATCGAGTTTAGAACCAATTGTCCAATTGAGTTTCCTCAATTTTTTTAAATTGCGTTCTTAAAGATTTATTTTGGTTTCTGAGCTAGTAGTTCTTTTATTGACTTTAACAGTGACTTCGTTGGAGCCTACGTCTTCTTTATCTTCACTTTGACTGTTATCCTCAACTTGAATTTCTTCTAAAATTTCATCTACATTAGTCTTTTGATTTTGGATTTTTTAGGAAACGGTTCCACAAAGGATAGACCAAGGCGAATTCATATATATTCATATAGGTGGGAGTATCTAACCAGCTGATATCATTTCGATTGTCAAAATTTTGTTGTTTTCTAGTATTTTGTTTGTCAAAATATTGTTTTTTTTTAGTATTTTGTTTTGATAATAAATTTGTTTTCTTATTCTGACTTCTATGTTTATTTTTCTTAGAAATCATTTTCGAGTTTTCATTCATCCAGGTAAGTTTTTAATTTTTGAAATTTATTTTTATTTTTGAAAATTAATTTAAATATCTTATATAAATATTTTATTACATAAGTGTGTTATTATATAAGAGTGTTTTTATGTTCACCCCTATTCTACATTTCCATTACGTTTCCGCATTAAGTTACGCAAAAATCGCAAAAACTGAATCGTAAAAATAAGAAGAGAATTGTACTTTTAAAATCAACTGTGTAACTGCGGAACGAATAAAATAGAAAAAAGTTTAAAAATTTAAGCAAAAACTGAAATTAGTGCAAATAAAACAAGAAATAAAATATTATTGTGAGATTTTAATTTAAATAAATTACAAAAACACAAAAGTATAAAAGAAATTTATTAGTGAAAAGAATCCTGACGTGTCGGAGATGATTTTTTGTATTCTTTACATTGTGACACAAAAGTAAAATTCCTTTTTTGTAAATTAGAAATGGAGTCCATTGTAGCAGCAATTTTATTGGAAGAGGAAGACAACATGTTCCAGAATAAAGAAGTGAGGCTTGAGACGAAGATTGAGGGACAGTTGTAATCCCTTCGAGATGAATGATCAATTGTATGAAATTTGTTGTGAAAATGTTGATTGTGAATAAGTGAAATGTTGATTGCGAATAAGTTTATACTTTTATAGGTTCAAAAAAACTTTCGTCTAAATAAGGATGCCTTCTTAACATCCATATCACCGCTTAACCGAGTTATAGATGCAGGTTCTTTGCAGAAGGAAGCTACCAACATGTAGTTGGTACAGATTATAATGTTGGAATGGGTCAATCCACAATGTCGAAGTCAATATCATTATTCCTTGAAGTAATACAGCCAAAGCTTTGCCGTCAGTGGATACAATTTGACCAAAGCGAAGAGGAAAAGTCACAGGCAAAACAAGATTTTTATGGGCAGGCCGGCTTTCCAGGAGTCATTATGTGTGTTGATGGCACACATATAAAAATTATAAAACCATCTGAAGAGGAGTTTCTTTATTATAATAGAAAAGGTTTTTTAGTATTAATGCTATGGTGGTGAGTATTTCGTTTTAATATCAGTGCTTATAAATTTATTGCACGTTTTAGGTATGCGATAACAAAATGCGCATAAAATGCATTGATGCTAAATATCCCGGATGCAACCACGATTCGCATATATGACGGAGAAAGAAACACATGGTTATTAGGTATCTATCCACGTTAAACTACATATATGAATGAATTTCTGATTGTATTTTTATGTTTAATAGCTGATGCACGATACCCCCTAGAACCCTGGCTAATGACTCCTTATCGATCCCCAAATGAAGGGAGTCGTGAAAGCAACTATAATATGCGGCACACAAAAACAAAATGTAGTTGAAAGGACTATTGGGGTTTTGAAGAACCGATTTCGTTGTTTATTATGTACTCGTGAACTTCATTACTCCTCACAAAAAGTCTGCCAAATATTAAATGTTGTGTGTGCCCTTCACAACATTTGTATATACTACCGGGTGGAAGATTTCGACACAAATAAACCACAATTTGAAAGTTCTCAAGAAGTGGGAGGTGATGAGAGCAGTGATTCCGATTACTCGTCTATTGCATGTATTTTTCGCAATAATATACTTTCCTCTTTTTAATGTTAAATTAAAAAGCATTTTTTTATTTCATATTATATCTAGCTTATAGTTATATTTAATAAAAAAAAATTTTAAATAAAGCGTTTTCAATTCAGTTGTATTTCATATTATATCTAGCTTATATATTGAATAACAAATTATTTTAAATAAAGCGTATTCAGTTCATTCCATTTAGAAAAAATAATCACCCCTATCATGAATAACATGGGAAATTTCTTTTCCCATTAAATTTTCATTCCCCTCGAAGGGAAAATTGCTATTGTGAATCTCCCATGAAATTGTATATCCCTTTTTTAAACCGCTGTTCAAATTGAAGTAAGCTGCCAGTTTACAGTGAGTGCTAGTCGGAAAAAAAGACTGCAAATATTTATTAAAAGTTAAAAAAAAAATGTTTAGAATTGGAGCATTAGTTATCCTTCAAGAAGAAGAATCTAGAAAAAATCGTATTGCTCGTAAACATTTGAGAGATGGATCAAATCCCTTAGAGCTACCGGAAATCTTGTAAGTTACATGATCACATTGAAATAACTTTGGTATTAGATTTATTCAACATTACAGGGTAAATAAGTCTGCGTTTATACACATTTTAGAAGTGCTTGAAAAGGCCTTGCCTTCTATAAAAAAATCATTTGGTATACCGCCAATACTTAAGCTATGTGCCTGCTTGCATGTTGGCATGGCACAGTCAACGTTCTACATAGTACTATCACAAGTATTAGACGCTTTAGAGCAACATCTTTGTAGAAAATGGATAACTTATCCCACGGAAGAAGAGAGCAGAGTGATAACCCAGGAGTTCTATCACAAATTTGGATTGCCTGGTGTGGTGGGTTGTATTGATGGAACACACATCAATATTGTGGCTCCAAAAGAAAATAAACCGGAAAGGCAATTATAGTTTAAATGCCACACTCGTAAGTTTTTTTTTATTAAAATTATTTTTGCATATAGTAATTAATATAATTGTTTTAAAGATATGTGATAGCAGAATGAAAATAAGATTTGTTGATGCGACACACCCAGGATTCATTCGTGTGGAACACAAGTCCTTACCAAGATGTGATGAAACAAAATTTTACACAAGGAGGTGTCCGAGTGTGGCTATTAGGTGAGTTACCAAAAGCACATGAATTTACTTATCAATATATACATTTTAGGACACGGTGGATATCCCTTACAGCCTTGGTTGTTAACACCATACAGAAATGCCGTACCTGGTTCCGTCGAACAAAAATTTAATGATATCCATTCGAAATGCAGGAATATAATAGAAAGAACCAATGGTGTTTTAAAAGCCAGATGGCGATGCCTGCTTGGTGCCAGAGAGCTGCATTCCGAGCCAAAGAAAGCGGCTAAAATTGTTAATGTTTGTGCAGCGTTGCACAATATTTGTATAGCATATAAATGCGAAATTGAAAGAACAGCAATGCAAGACATGGAAGAAAATGTTACCGCTCAAGATACAAATCCAGTTGAAAACGACCAGTATTTGGCTACTGCTCAAAGAATCAGAAATAATATAGCAAACTCTTATAAAAAATATATAGACATTTCCGGTTGCCAGCTGGCAATGCATCCAAAGTTCAGTTGCCATCCATCCAATTAGTTATATGTATGTATACAATAAAAACTAACATTTCTTTTAAAACTCATAAAAATTCATTTATTTTATTGTTTTTTACTTTTTTAGAAATGTAAATTACATGCTATATTAACATTAAATAATAATATATTCATTATTTTAATTTTAATTCAGGTAGCAATATGTAAAAAAAATCTTATATACATATATTCACAGATCAGTTCTCTAAATCTGAAAAAAAAAATTATAAAATTATAAATAAACAAAATCTATTGGCTTAGTTATTACCTTCCATTATATGGAGTTCCATTTCCTCTATTTCTATTAATCGTCTACTTTTTTCTATCTTTCAACTTCTTTGCATTTTGCTGTTCCATGATTTTCAATTTTTTTGCTTTGACATCATTACTCTTTTCTAACGCACGATACATTCTTTTTAAAGCATTCTCTACTACTTTGTTGTGCTCTTTAATAGAATCACCTATTTCATTTATCTTACAGCATATGTTTTCTTGCACTTTGATTTCTTTATCAATTAAGCCTGCCGTGGTTAATTTTTCTTGTTGCTCTGTTCTTCTTCGTTTTAAATGGTGTACATCTTTTTCACCAAGTTTATTGCCGCTAATTGGGTCCTGCGTTGGCGATGTTACCTGTGTGGAACAGCAAGGTTCTTCAGAGTATTTTTTAGGTGATGTTGGCGACACATTTTCTTTTTCATTGCCATAAAAGCTCTCTGGCAAACCAAACGTCCGAGTGCTTTCAAGTCCCTCTATCGATTCTCTCATACCAACTAGCTCATATATCAACTGTTCATTTGCTGAAAGGCGTTTGGACTGATTTGGTCCTCCTCCCGTCTCTCTTTGGTGTTTTAAATTTGTGGCAGCTTTTGATCGCACATATCTCTTCTGGTCTATCCAAACCTATTGTGTAAATTATGGGTTAAACAAATTATACCAATATACAAAATACTTTATTACCTTCTTCCACTCCGAGACATGTTTAATTGGAGGTCCAGCACTATTCAGCTCTTCAGAAAGTGAGGCTGACTTCATAAACGCAGTTTGCAATGCAACATTACAATGCATGGTGTTCATAAAAGCAGTAAAATTTGTTTTGGCAATGCCTCATGTTCATTATTGCATGGCAATGCTTTTCACTGCGCATTATTTATCCATTTCCTGCATGGTTTTTATTTGTGATTCTTTTTAAATATTGATTGGCGGCAAAAAATTTGTTTTAGAAATGGCGGATTTGTGGTAATTAAAATTTTTTTTTATATAAGTACAAATGTGATTTAACATTTAATTTTTTGTATATAGTGATGAGAGGAAAAAGCTACTCATAGAAGTACGTTTGAGGTATGAGCCAGACTTCATTTCAAAAAAAAAGAAAATAAACTCAATTTGGGAGCAAATAATGAGAGATATAAAAGAAATTGATAGCACTTTGCCGTTCACTAAAGAAGAAACAACAAGATGTTTTGTAAATATAATGGGAACTTACAAAAGAATTAAAAAGCGCAATAACACATCTGGCGAGGGCGCTACAAATTGGGAGTTTTTCGAAATGATAGATGAAGTCTTCGGCAGTCGTAGTAGCGTTTTGGTACCAAATGAAATGATAGAATGTTCCCTTCAAACAATAATGGAAGACTTACGTGATGGCCCCCCGACGTCTGGTACGCCTACGCTGCAGTGTACTGATGCACCTTCTACAGATATTTCTACGCCGAGAAGTGCAAGAAAACGAAAGCGGTGCGATATCTTGGATTTCTTAGACAAGGAATCGGAGGCAGATGCCAAAACAATGAAAAAACTTTTGGACTTGGAAACAGAAAAACTTGCAGTAGAGAAAGAAAAATTAGCAGAAATGAAAGAAATTCGTACCTTGTTCCAGAAAATTATAGAAAAACCTTAGTTATTATTATATTAATTTAAGAGTGCAATACTTTATACCTGATAATTTAAGAAATGAATTTTCGTTAATTTTTGTTTTCTTTAAGTTTTTTAACGTAAACTTAATTTCTATATATTTTTAATTTAAAACTGCAATACTTTTTATGTGATAATTTAAAAAATGAATTTTTGTTTAAGTTTATTTATGAATTGAATTCATTAAAATGTAAATTTTTGTTAATTTTTGTTTTCCTTTAAGTTTTTTTTTAACTTAAACTTAATATCTATATATCTTTAATTTAAGACTGAAATACTTTTTACCTGATAATTTAAAAAATGTGTTTTTGTTTTTGTTTAATTTTATTTATGAATTGAATTCATTAAAATGTAAAATAACAACTACTTCAATTTAAAAAAAATTATTTCACATTAGGCCGAAAATAAAGTAGCTAATGCATCTCTTTTTGCTTTTGCTTCTCTTTGTCCTGCCAAAGTTACTCCTTCGTCCATTTGGGGTTCAATATTTGCTTCTTCTTCTACTTCAACGTCTATGGTGCCTTCAGTATCTATTATTATATTGTGGAGAATCATGCATGCCATTGTTATCAATTTTGGCATGTGTGGACGTTGAACCTCGATGTACTTCAGTATTCTAAACTTTTTCTTCAATATATACCAAATGCCTGTTCCACAACAACTCGAGTTGAACTCTGAATCGTATTGAATTTTGATTGCATTGGCGTTAAAAATCCGTTATCACGGTAAGGCACCATAAGGAACGTCTCTAATGGATAGCCGCCATCGCCCAAGAAATGGTGATTGGAATAAATATTTATTTCCTTGTTTATTATAGCTTTCCTAATAGAGCTCCTTTCCCAAACTGATGCGTCATGGCATGCACCTGGGCAGCCTATAAATACGTCTATAAATCTCATACGACTATCTACAATAGCCTAAATAGAAATATTTCAAATTAAAATATATTCTCATTTTAAAAGAACATAAATTATTTACCTGCGCAATGATTGAATACGTTCCCTTAAGGTTGCGATAACTGATTTCATCTTTTATTGGTTGGGAAATCGGGATATGAGTTCCGTCGATGCACCCCAGAACAAAGGGAAACGGATTATATCGCAGGTTTGAAAATTCCTCATTTATTTGTTTTTGTTGAGCTGCAGTTTTTGGAAATTATATAACGTCTGCCTTTAAGCGGCAAATCATTTTAATTATTTTTACAAAAACCTTATAAGTGAGACCAATTGACACACCAAAGCGATCGCTGACATCTCTGAAAGAACAATTATTGCTTAATTTCCAAATTGTTATTTGTAATGCTTTTTGTAACGTTATTCCAATACGTCCAGTTGTACGTGAATGCCACCAGGGTTTAATCGCAACCTGCAACTTCTTAAAATTTAAAATATTAATTAGTTTTATCAAATTATACGATTTGGTAATAAATACCTCAAATGTACTTTTCTTCATTCGAAAATGAGAATAAAACACATCGTCCTGCATGCTTGCGATAATTTTGCAAAAATTTAAAGTTTTAGGATTTTTTCTCTTTGAATCTTGGCTGGTTAATAATGCTATACGACGCCGCTTTCTTTTGTTTAAAATATTTTTGATCAAAGCGCTGCTGCTTGAATTTTTATTATCAGGCAACTCAAAAGCGGTTTTCAAAAGAAGACTGCATTTTTTTTATTATTCATTTTTAAAAATTTTATTACACAAAAAGTCATACAAGGATGAAAAGTTTTCGCGTTCATAAACGTACTAAAATGTCATCTCATTATTTGACAAAGCAGTGTTGCAATAAAATATTGCTTTGCCTTGTAAGTGAATTTCTTTGCAGTGTTGCATTGCAAACACGCCCCTAGGGATTTTTGAAAAACCACAGGCTATAGCCCTGTTAATTTGCATTTTGTTAAGCAAAATTTCATTTTGAACTTTGTTAACACTTCTACTCCTAAAATAATTGAATATAAATTTAAATATTTTTATTTCAATAATTTAATACTTACATGATAAATGCAGATCCCTAGCAAAAACGATGTGAACAACTCAGAGGGTAAAATGAGAATATTACGAGGGGAAAAAATATTTACAATCAGGGAAATTTTTTTTTAAGGATATCATTCCCCTTTGAATTATCATAAAAAGGTAAACAAATAAGTGGGAAAAGTAGTTTATGATCGCAATTTTGGGAAATGGGAAAACATTTCAAGGGAAAAATTATTCATGATGGGGGTGAATAGTAAACATTTTTAATGTAATTGTAATACTTGGATGTTCAGGTGACGAGCGTTCCAGTTTGGACATTAGCAGCTTAATTTTGGCCTTTTTGTTCCTTAATTTTATTGTGTCGCAGGTCTTCCTCTATCTGTCTTGCTAAGTGGTGTTGTGCTATTTTTTTTACCGGAACGCGTATATATAATTATATAGACAGGGCCGATCCTGGGTAGGCGGCCGCTCTGTGCGTTCTCATGTCCCAAATTTAATGACGGGGGTGATCTTCCATGATAATCCTGGCGGCGGAGTTTTTTTTTTTTGTCTCATGTCCCAAATTTGACGACGGGGCGAGGGAGATTTCCCCCAATTTACGAAACCCACTTTGTGTATATGTATATATGTTTATTACAATAATAGGAACGTTTAATAAAAATTAGTTAACAAATTATGAAATACGCTTTGTAGATACTCAAACAACATTGCATAAATATTTTTAACAACACATGAAAACACTAATGGTTTTTATAAAATATTCCAAATAGGATTATATTCAGGATCTTGTGGTTGAATTTTCCTTGTTTTGTTGTCATCCACTGAACAATGAGACCTTAACCAAGTTTTTACATAATCATTTGTGGTGGGCCATTCATTTTTATAAATAAAAGATTTGCTAGATTTTCAATTAATATTCTATTTCTTTGTTCATTTATAATATTCATATTACTGAATCCACGCTCTGCCGAACTGCAAGGTACAATATTTATGTATCGAATTAAGATTTCTACATCTTCAGGGATTACTTTGCCTCCAGTATCAATATAATCTCTAAACGCATTGATACATCGTATCGGTGATGTTAAATTAAATCTGGCGCATAATGACTGGATTTCGGGTCAAGACCCGGTTCAGCAGAAAAAAAACGTTCCGGACTCCGGTTCACGGTTCTTTCTGGCTCAAACCCTTGTTTATAAAAATACATATAAAAATTCGACAAAAATTAGAACCAAAAATCAGCAATTCTTTTTAATTTTTTTTTTTCAAAACGTCAGCCAATTCTCGTTATCAGAAATCATCTTTAATTCCGGAAGGAAGTACCGGAACGACGTTCCGGAGCGTTGCGGCTCGACAACACCACTGGTCTTGCTGCAATGTCTGCCAATTTTTCAATAGAGCGACTCATGCGCCGCAAATGTGTAGCAATCTCGTCCTGCTTTTTTACAATATTTTCCTGAAATTTCTTTGTAGCTTTGTAAAATTATTTCTGCGAGTTCATTAACTCCTTTAGCAAAGAAGATGTGATTTCTTTAGATGTCTGCTGCTGACGTCAATTTGACGTAGAAGGTAATTCGGCAGGGTCTTCTGAGCAAGTGGAAATATCCATTTCGGAAGTTTGTGTATCTCCTTGGATCAAACTAGCTACACCGAAATCAACCGTACCACTAATGCCAGCTGTATTAGTTACGAGGCCGGTCAACTGGATTACTTTATCTTCAAGAGGGCTAATGCGCTGTAAACGGCAGTTACCTCCTCCGGTGGCCATCATTTCTTTTTTATTCGTCGCAGGTTTTCGTTTTATATAACATTTCCAGTCAATCCACACCTATAAAAATTATATTTAATATTTATATACAACATATTACAAATTTATTAAAATTTCATACGTTTCTCCATGCAATGGCAGTTTTCGTTGGTGGCCCCAATGCATTTAGTGTTTTAGAGACTTCTTCCCAAAATGCCTGTACTTCATCTTTGGGTCGCTTATGGTACCCACACGCAATATCTTCTAGCTATGTTATTTTCGACCTTTAATTTAAGTAAAGCAAAAATTTTATACAAACATATACATATATATTGATTATTAATTAGGGGTGATTATATTTAAAAATTCGAATGTTTTTAATTTTGTGTTAAATAATTTAAGTGTTTATTGTTTATAGTATATAAAATGAGAAACTGTGCAGTGTGTAAAAAAAAGATAACAAGGAAAATGGGCCTTTTTTCTACGCATTAAAGTGCGAAACCAGAAGGCAAAAATGGAACAACATCTGCCAAGTGAATTTATCCCCACACTCCCCGCCTGTGTATCGACCACTTTCCCAGCAGCAGGTTATAACAGCTGGTGGACGATTTTTATTATTTCCAAATGCTGAACCTGTAATGCAGAACGAGCCTAATGAAGCCTTGGCAGGGTATGTATGAATAATTTGTACATAGAACAATATCTAATTATATATATAGGGTTTGGATTGGACGACATCCGCGCCAGCCGTGGCGGTCATATGCCAGAAATCAT
The DNA here is from genome assembly GCA_930367235.1 of Sarcophaga rosellei. Lineage (NCBI taxonomy): Eukaryota > Metazoa > Arthropoda > Insecta > Diptera > Sarcophagidae > Sarcophaga > Sarcophaga rosellei. The sequence continues at coordinate 49,457,412 of OV884019.1, read as the reverse complement.
ATTTAAAATGTAATGCCACAAGATTATCTTTCGGATAAATAAAATTCATGTCAATCGAATAATCCATCGTTCTTTTATTGCAACTTAAAGTTCTATACCTCTATAAAAAACAGCCTTTATAACACAGATTACCTGACTCGTATGAGCGTATAAATAGTGCAAATAGGACCCCCTTCGACAAGCCTTTCCAAGAAAACCCAGAAGCTGCAGAGTAAGTTTATATGCAATTATATGTTCTCTAAATATATTAATAAATATAAATAATTAAACAGGCTTCCTATGGAAATAGAAGATAGCAATCTTGGCCTACTCCAAGAACAACAGACTCAAACCGAGTAAGTATTTATTATCATAAAATTTCTATATTTATTGTTATTATTTAAGTTGCTTTATTATTATTATTATTGTTTTTAGTATTATTATTTTATTTTTTGTATTTATTGTTTAGTTCTTCAATTTCTTATGATGATGTTGCATATTATCGCAACAGAATTTAGATATTAGAAATGGAGAATAAGGAGCTGAAGTGACAACTTGCCCAAGCCAACTCGGTCGTGGATTCCATGCGGAAAATTTTTACTGACGGCCAGATAAGGAAGTTAATGGGTCCAGGGAATGTGCTTTGGAAGTGGAGCGACATATCCAGTGCCATTTGCTTACATGCATCTGGACCAAGGGCATACCAACACTTATACCGAAAAGGGTTTCCTCTACCTCATTTCAAAACGTTGCAACGCTGGTGTGGAAGAGTCAATTTGCACGAAGGGATTCTATCCACATCAATAGAATTCATGCGGCATACGACTGATATGCCGCTGTGATAAAATTTGTATGTTGGCCTTCAATGAAATGAAGGTAGAGGAAACCTACGAGTATGACTCCCCTGCTGACATTGTCACAAAGCCAGGCAACTACGTCCAGGTAGTTATGGCTCGAGGGCTTAAAAAGTCATGGAAGCAGCCTGTATATTATAATTTTGACTGCAATATGTCGAAAGATATAATATACAGTCTAATTTCTAAGCTCAGCACTGCAGGTTTCCCGGTTGTTGCAATGGTATGTGCTATGGATCCCAGTAATCGGAAGTTGTTGAGAGAGCTTGGTGCAACTACAGGTAAGTTATATATTTACACCATACCAATTACACTACACTAATACAACACAACAATTATTTCGTTACTGGGGATCTTCTTGGCAACGCTGAGGACATCGGTATATGGTTTACCACAGCATAAAGGAATTATTATCTCCTTCAGATCGGTAAATACAACTTCGTTAATAAGAATTCGTTTTTAAGCTTGGCGTACGGTTGTCTTTGCTTGCGTTTACGTTCATTATTTCAATTTAGTTCCTAGATTTTAGTTCCTTTGCATTATTTAACACATCATTCATTACTTTCTCACATTCATATTATTACTAACAATTAAAATGAAATTAATTTGTGATATATACATTATTTTTCGTAGCCCAACTAACATGGACGAAAAAGTTTTTACTTTTTTTTGACGCGCCGCATTTGTTAAAGTTAATCCGTAACCATTATTTGGATAGCGGATTTATCTTTAACAAAACCATCCTTACTCCTCGTACAATCTCCGATTTGCTTGAACTAATATCAACATCGGATATGTCAATAACTTTTAAATTAAGTGAAGAACATATTTCCGTTAAAGGGGCAGGTAATTTTGAAGATTTTTTATTGATAAAAAATATATTAATACATTAAAAACTGTAATTTTAGGAAGGCAAAAAGTAAAATTAGCTGCTCAGCTATTTTCGAACACTACAGCCAATGCCATTGGACGGTGCTATTCCCTAGGAAGGGAGATTTGTAAACCCATAGAGTCTGCAGAATTTATTCAATTAGTTAATTACTGGCTCGATGTTGTCAACTCTAAACTGATTAACTTCACATGTCCTGGAAAGGTAATTTTTTGTACAATATTTGTATATAGTGAATATATTTCATTTTGTGTAGGAACCCTACGGAATTTCACACGAGCGGCAAAGGGATACATTGGCTCGTATGACAAAGTCAATGTCGATCCCAATAATTCCTCAGAAAAAATCATTGGAATATTTCCAGAAAGGTATACTAATGACCAACATGCTTCAAAAATACGTCGAAAAATACAACATGACGTACATTCTGACATACAGACTGAATCAGGATGTTCTTCAGAATTTTTTTGGAGCCATACGGAGTAAAGGTGGGCTGAATGATCATCCTTCTTCTCAAGAATTCAAATACCGACTTCGGAAATATATCCTAGGTAAGTTTGTCCGTAGATAATGTTTATAATTTTTTATATTCCAAATTATGTATATGTATTTTTAAATTTACAGTGTAAGGGAAACGTGGAGGAAGAACGAATAGATTGGCTTTCCATTGACAATGAAGGCAGCATTTTAGATACCAGCACTATTCCAGACAGCGGAGTCGTACTTAATGACGACGATACAGAGCCAGAACAAAAAGCAGAGGCTAACAACCTAGGTGATTCGGATCTAGATGACATTGGTATTCTACAAGAGGATGCTTTAGAATACATAGCTGGCTATATGATTCGAAAGCTAAATCTTGTAGAATATGAATGTCATCAAGATTCATATACGTGGGTTGATCAGGCGTCAAAAGGTTGCTTAAAAAAGCCGACAATCGAATTTGTTTCGAAGTTAAAGAAACTAGAACATATATTTTACCATATTAACGGTAATAATATTTCCCATTGTCGTAACCTTCACAAGCTCCTGATCGAGAGAAGCCAAGTAATTGAGTAGACGGAAAATGTTAAAAATTGTTCTTTAAAAGTAGGATACATTTTCGTATCCGTAATTTAAATAAGCGCCTGAAGGGTCAAAAGGCAAAGCAACGCATTATGGGCTTCAAGAAGATGCTAAAAATTAAACTATAAATCTCTCCTTTTGTAAGTATGAAAATGAATTTATAAAATATATATTAACGTAATTTTTTCCCTTCTAGCAATACATACATAAAAAGACGTGTCAAATTTTAATCGGTTCTTTTAAGAACTACCGAAAATTTTAAAAAAGAAATAAATTTTTGTTTTAACACGTTCACGCCTCATCGTGCGGCGCGTGCCACCGTTAAGGCCGTGTCAGATAAAACTTTTGCTTCGCGTTGCGTTGCATATACGCTTTGACATTTGAGATAAATGTACATGTTCATATGGCACTTGTCACATAAACTGCTTTTAACGCAACGCAAAGCGAAAAGTTGGGCATCTCTCATCTTTTTGCTCGCTTTGACAATCAGCTGTTGATTATTCAGTAAATATTTTTGGCAAATTTGAGCGCAAATTTTATTGTTTCAATATTTTTCTTTAAATTTAAAGCTTTTTTGTTATTGTTTTGTTTTTATTATATTAAAAAAAAGAGAGGTAAGTGAATTTTATATTTTGGAAGAAGTATTTAATATAATTTTCATAATTTTACTCAGTAAAAAAAACTTACGCGCCAACCACTTTTAAAGAGAAACAAACAACGCGAGTGTTGTCAAAGTTTTGGTTGTGTCATACACCTTTTGCTTTACGCTTTTCTCTCAAAGTTATAAACGTCACGCAAAGCAACAAAGTTTTATCTGACACGGCCTTTAAGAAAATCTGACAATATAGACTACTATAATAAAAACGAGAAAAAAATTCAATTGAAAGTAGAAAGTGCTCAAAAATTGTTATATACCGCAATAAAGTATGAAATCTCTATTTTCATCCTTTTTACCTGTAAACTGGTAAAAAATAATAAAATGACCCTTTTATAAGCTGCAGTACACAAAAATCGCGAAGGAATAGAAAAGCATTTTCATCAGATACTATTAAATTACTCCTTCCTGACATTGATGATGAAAATGATAACGATTTTGACGAATGTATGTAGTTAGCTTCACTTTTTAAGTATTTTTAAGTTACATAAATATTAAATAATGTAAAATATTATAAATAAATATTAATTATCATAGAACTTTAAAATCTTAATTACATATATCGACTATTATAACAATATGAGATGTATGTTTGATGTTCTTAATGGGGCATATTTGGTACCTAGGGGCACTAATGATCCGATCATTATAAAATCAGGTAAAATGATTCACATTCATATTAAACATGTTCATGTCGAATTTCATCGATGTAATAAAATTTTTAAACCAATTATAATAGCTAAACATTTTCTTAAGGGGCCCTATTTTCGACCTAGGGCAAATTATGGACCGACCATAACAAAATTTGGTAATATGATTTAGATTTACAAAATACACGTTCATACCGAATTTCATCACGATACCGATGTTTTTAAGCCATTTATAAGCGCAAACGTGAATTTCTAAAGGGGACTTTATATGGGGGCTAGGGTCAAATGTGATCCGATTTTCACCAAATTTTACACCATGATTTCTTAGTACTCAGAACTAATCCATGCTAAATTTTGATTGTTGCATAATTACCATAATTATGTGTAAATAAGTGCAATTTCGGGGGGAATTTGTATGCGGGCTAGGGGAAATCACGGACCGATTTGAACAAAAATCAGTTGGGTTCATCCTTGGGCCTAATTATCACTAATACTATCAAGAAATTCCAGCCATTAACTCATAAAACACTTCTATTAATTTTGGCCAGGTTTTCAGGCAAAATGCCCCTCTGTGCGCCGGTCTTATGCACCGGGGTTTTCAACTGAAGATATTTCGAAACGTGTTACTAATAGTTAATGTTTTTTTTATTTATGCACTTTGACAGTAAAACAAAGATATTTAATCATTTTAAGCTCTTTTATTTCAATACTAAAATTCACAAATGTTTTTAAATAGAGCATTAAAAATAACGATGTTTAAACAATACATTTTTTAAAATTAAGAAAAAATAAAAAAAATCATTAAGGAAAACAATGTTAATTAGTCTTTCGACAATAGGAACTTTTATAAAAGAACAAAAATTGGTCTTCCTTCCAACAAAAAAAAAATACATCTCAAAAACTAAATTTCTTCTGGCAAACAGCCGCTGCAATACGGTACTACGTGTTCAAGACACAAATATTTTTGGCAAGAGTACTTGGTTTTTGTTTTTTTTCCAGCCACACTGATAGCACCGACCAATTGTTGAAGGACCAGATGTCCCAGGTGCATCATCTATATGCAAAATCTCTGACAGTCTTAGTCTTATTGATCGTGTCAAGTTGGAATTTGTTTGCCGATATCTTATGTGTGGTTCAATTAATTTCATAGCCAAATTCTCAATAAAGTTACGACGTAGTAATTTTGTGCCTTGATTGTTGGCTGTATGAAACTGGCTGTTTATGGTACTGACATTGAGCATAGCGTAGAAGATAACCATAGGCCACCGCCTTGTTGCTCGAGCACAATTATAATTCGCACATAAACGATCTACGACATCGACGCCGCCCTTGGTGTCATTGTAGCTCAAAATAATATCGGGCTTTTGAGTTTCGCTGTCGACTTTAGCATCATTGTGCATTGTACTTATAAGAAGAACATTTTTTCCTTTCCTTGGAACATGTGACACCAAAACCATGTTGTCACGAAAACCAAACATATTGGATTTTACATTTCGACCGCGCAATATTTTGAAGTCTGTAGGAATTTCCTTCTTGTTCTTCCTGATGGTTCCGACGGTTGTTAAACCTTTTTGCAGCAATGCTTCAGCTAAGGGTATACTTGTGTACCAATTATCAGTTGTGACGTTGCGATCTGTGTTGAAAATTGATTCACATAATCTTTGAACAATTGTCCAAATTGTACGGGCCTTCTTGTGGTTGCTTTCCAGGATAAATTTCCATATTGTATGTGTAGAACATTTTGGCGTCACAAAGGGCTTGAATTTTGATACCATATGGATTTGGTTTGTTTGGAATATATTGCCAAAATGAGCACCTTCCCCGAAATGCTTCCAACTTCTCATCTATAGACACAAAAGCAGATAAAGTGTAATTAGCCTTACAATTGTAAACAAATTTCTCGAATATGGCAGATTTTGTCCAATTTCTTTCTATCTGCCCTCGTAGTACCATCATCAAACCTCAAAACTCGCAGTAAAAATCTAAATCTCTGGGCAGACATTGAAAGCCGAAATATTTCGACTGAACCGCCATCTGTTCGAAATAACTCATCAACGTTCAGATGGTTAGATTTTTTAACACCAGCTAAAAGGAGCAATCCTATCAGGCAATATATTTCCTTGAAATCAGTCTCTTTGGTGTATGTTTCTCTGCAAAATGCATCTTTTACGGTAGCAGTATATTGGTTGGTATACTTATATGAATAATAGAGTCATCAAAAAAGTGTCTCCAAATTTCAAGAGGGTCTTTTTCATGGGCTATAATCCGCTTTGGTCCTGGTAACTGTGAAAATATGTTGGCACTTTTAGTACGAACAGATTGGCGCGAAGTTTTCTTACTCCATTTCGTACTTGTGTCTTTTCCAATATAATATGGGGAGTTATTGTTACCTGAAGGCTCTGGGTCACTCAATTCATCCTCGCTGTCTGAATTGTGTATTTCCTCTGGTTCATAATCATTCTCGGATTCGCTATCTAAAGAACTTGGTGGTCCGTCCAAATCAAATGTTGTTTCTCGTAGAAGATCTTCAAGACGACGCTGGATGCTTTCGTAAGACATGCTGTAAAAAGTTTATATTATGAAACACATACATACACACTCATATAAATAGACAAATACACATATATATGTATATAAGAAAATAAAACAGCAAAAAATTATAATAAACTACAATAAAATAAGCGAATAATAAAAAATTCATTCTTGATTATGTAGGATTTGTTTTATTTGTTTTTAAAGAAACACTTTTTTTTAAAAATTTGGTTTGATTACATATTTTATTGAATATAAAAAAAACAATTAAACAATTTACAAATTAACATTTAATGATGTTTTTTGTTTTAAAATAAAATAAAAGGTTTTGTCACGTTCACGTCGGCTTGTAGAATGATTCTATTTTACAAAAATGTATGTATTCGTTCGTTCGTCATTGCTATTCGTTGTTTTTAGATCAGCCTACTATGGTTTGTTCGTTATTTTGTTAGTCGTTATTGAATAAGCCTACTTTGTTCAATTCGTTAGTCGTTGTTATTTGCTAAGCCTACTATGTTCGGTACGTTAGTTGTTGTTGTTTTCGTTAGTCGTTATTACTGAAAAGCCTACTATGTTTAGTCGTTGGTATTTTCGTTAATCGTTGTAATTGGAAAAGCCAACTATGTTTAGTCGTTAGTATTTTTGTCAGTCGTTGTTATTGCGCAATCCTACCACAATTATTTTTATTGGTAGGGTTGCCCACTTCTTGTGCGTCCTGTCCCCGGTCCCACATTCGGCCCTCCTGCACGGTCATTCGACTCGGATGACGGGTTCCACTTTTTCATATATTCAGCTACGGTACTGGTTCTCTTTGGACCCTCACCTTCACCAATCTTTTCAACCTCATACCTATCGTGTTTCATAATCCGAATTACTCTATATGGTCCTAAATATTTTGGTCGCAATTTCAAACCTGGTCCAAATTGAGTTCGTTTAATATCCACTAAATCATTCTCCTTATATAATGGTGCTTGAATTCTCTTCCTATTAGACGTTTTCCTATTTTCCGCCTGGATTTTTGCTGTATTTGACCTGGCTGTATTCCGAATTTCGTCTCTCTGTTCATCTAACTCTTCTATAGCAAATTCCTCAATCATGTTTCGTATGTCTTTTCCTTCGTCTATTCTCATTTCACATCCTGTAAAAATCCGTACTACGCGGAGGAGTTTTATTTATACATTGTTGAACCCTATCTACATGCTTGTACCATTTTCCGGGATCTTCTGAACACATTTTCGAAAGTAATGTTACTACTATTTTATTAATTCGTTCTACCTGACCGTTTCCCCTAGGAACCCCCGTTGCAATAAGAAGGTGTTGAATATTACGCTCTATACAATACTTATTGAACGAATTCGATGTGAAAGCTGTTCCTCTGTCCGATATAATTCTTTCCGGATTTCCAAAAATCGCCGATTGGCGTTGAAGTCTATCAAAGACTTCTTCCGCTCCAGTGCTTCTGGTTGGATATAACCAAACAAATTTAGAAAACGAATCAACCACCACCAGAATGTGGTTATATCGTTTCTTTGTTTCCTCCATAGGGCCAACGTGATCAATATGATACGTTCTTAGCGGTCGATCTGATTTATCGATGGTGGTAAGAAGTCCTTCTGGTTTACCTGTCTTACCTTCTGTTATTATGCACTCTATGCAACTACGGACTATTTTGTCAACTTTCGATACAATATTGGGTATATAAACTGCTTTTTCTAAAAGATCTCGTGTCTTCTTAGTACCAAAATGGCCTTTTCTATGGGCAATCTGGATTATTTCTTCCTCCATACTTTCCGGAATCACCATAAGTTCTCTATCTGGATCCTTGTAAACTAGGTCATGTTTCAAATAAAAATCCCCATAATTTCCATTTTCAAGAATATTTCTAACCGCCTTAACCCAATTGTCCTGCATCTGTGCTTGTTTGAGTCGATGCTTTATCGAGTCATCCGACAACAAACAAGAAAACCTACTTAAAGCATCAACGTGCCGCATTTTGCTCCCAGATCTATGTTCTATTATAAAATCAAACTCCTGAAGAAACATGGCCCACCTAGACACTCTTAATGGAACGTCCTTCTTCTTTATAGTCATCGCAAAAGCATTACAATCTGTCACTATTTTTATTCTATGGCCCATTAGATATACTCTCCACTTCTTTAATGCTTCGATGATTGCCAAAACTTCGAGTTCGTAGGAATGGTATTTTTGCTGTGCATCATTAGTTTTACGACTCATATATTCCACCGGATGAAATTGTTGGTCGTCTGCGTTCTTCTGAAGCAGAACACCTCCATAGCCATACATACTTGCATCGGTGTGTACTTCTGTAGCAGCATTTGGATTATACAATTTTAAAACAGGTGCATTCATCAAACTTTCCTTAAGTTGCCTAAATGATACCATTTGAGCTTCTCCCATTACAAAATCACTATTCTTCCTAAGTAAGTCAGATAAAGGTCTAGCAATTGTAGCATATCCACAGATGAATCTTCTAAAATACGACGTAAGTCCCAAGAAACGTTGTAGCGCTTTCTTGTGCTTTGGAACTGGAAAATTTTCAACTGCTGATGTCTTCTCAATTGATGGTCTTATCGTCGAATTTTCAACTATATACCCGAGAAAATTAACCCTATTCATTAAAAATTGACACTTCTCCCATTTAATTTGTAAGTTATGTTTTCTAGCTACTTGTAATACTTTCCGCAATTTCACGATTCCTTCCGAAACGTCCACCGATGGGATTATGATATCGTCGACATACACAATTATAGTACCGTCCTGAATTAATTCCCTATATATTGAAAAAATAAACCGAGAAAATACCGCTGGAGAATTAGAAATTCCAAAAGGTACGTAATTGAACTCATACTGGCCATTGTGTGTTACAAAGGAAGTAAACTTTTTCGACTGCTCCTCAACAGGTACGTGGAAGAAACCATTCTTTAAGTCAAGTGTGGAATAAATCTTAGCAGATTCTAATTTATGCAACACGTCATCAATCAAAACCATTGGGAAGTTATCTCTCATAATTTTCTCATTTAATTTACGAAAATCGCAACAAAGTCTCTTTGTGCCGTCTTTCTTAGACACAAGAACGATTGGTGATGCATATTCAGAAGTACTCGGTCGAATAATGCCTTCATTTAACCAATCCTTAACTTGTTGCTCCACAACGCCTTGATCTTCATAAGATAGACGACGTGGTCGTTGAAATATTGGAATATCATCCGACAATATTATTTTCATACTAATAGGAGATGGTTCAAGATTCTCCGGATTATAGTCCCTTACTAACCTGTTAACCTCTCCTGCTGTCTCTTTCGGTAAATGTGACAAGTTCAATGCAACATCATCATCGATAACCACCGTTGAACAAAATATCTTAAAATCGTCTACTTCACCACTTTGTTCTCCTACAGATTCATTCCTACCATTGAAAGTTGCCCCACTAGAGGTCAATATCACATCTGTCTGGTCTAATATATCATTACCTATTGCAGCCTCATATGGAAATTGTTCAGCTATGTAAAACCTAACATTAAAGTCAAAACCATCTATATTAACGATCCTATCAAAGTGTCCTAAAGTTACCAATTCACCAACATTGGCCGTTACAAAACTTTCCCTTCCATTGCGAATCTCAATGTCCTGTAACTTTTCAAAAATATCTAACCTAATTAACGAAATATCACTACCCGAATCGATAATCGCCGAAATTCTAAGATCGTCTAATTTAATTTCCTTAAAAACTCGATTTGGCCTCACAATACAAGTCGTAACAAATTTATCATTTCGCACCGCCTTTTTACCATTTCCTACCGTACAGGATCTGTTCTCGTTTTCCTTCTTGATTTGGTTCGACAACTTTACCTTACATTCATATGACTTATGACCCATTTTCCCACAATTAAAACATTTAAAGTTCCCTGATTTACAGTATTTTGCTAAATGACCATCACTCCCGCAGTTATAGCATTTGCTCTTCGAATAATTATTCGGTTTTGTTCTATCTAACTATCCTAAATCTGAAGATACCTTCAAAGTTGGCGCCTGTGAAGCAGGTCTTCGAATTTTCTCATATATTCTAATTTTATCCTTTAAATCTTCTGCACTTGTAGCTTGATATAAGATACTCTTTCCGAATTTCGAATCGGGAATTCCGTCCGCAAAATATTGAATTATACTATCGTCATCAAGCTTAACGGGTTTCCCTATTTCCATTAATGTGTAGAGGTACTCCCGTAAACTTTCACTATTTGTCTTCTTTCGATTTCTCAAAATCTGATGTACTTCAATTGCTGCTAGCTTAGTCCCAAATTCCTTAACAAGTGATTCCCTGAGAGAGATCCAGTTCTTTATCCCACCCTGACTACGAATAAATAAACGTGCCGCCCCTTTCAGCAACTGTTTTGCATATATAAATCTTTGTAAACTACTCCAACCTACTGCCTCAGCATTACCCTCAAAATCAGAAATCCACTCATCTATCCCAATGTTATCTGTACCAGAAAAACTAGTCAAAGAATCCTCAATATCTCGCAGCGTGAATATATTTCTTTCAGTAACTAAAACCGGTTCATGTCGCGAAGGGACATCAATGTATTCCGAGTCAGAATTAGGTGCGCTTAAGCCGAAATATTCCATGAGTCGATCTCGAAGTTCGGCCTTCCGTCCATTTGTAGGTAGTCCTATTTCTATTAACTTGCCCTTCAAACCGTCAACTGTCATAGCAAAAATTTCATTTATGTCCATGTTATTCAAATTAATTATTCGTCCGATTATTAAAAAAAAAAAAATTCACTAATTTATTAGTAATAAAGTATGTATATATGTATAAGTATGGGTAATAATAATTATAATAATAATGAATAATATTATAAGGATGAAATTAATTTGTATGTAATTAAAGTAATAATAATATGTAAGTGAAAACAAAAGTATAACGTAAAAAAAAAATTCAGATGAAATTGAAACTCTAAATCATAAATAAAATTGGAATATTAACATACAAGGCAAAAATTCAAATTGGATTTTTTTAAATAGAACAAAATTTCAAATTGGAATTTTTATAAATAGAATAAAATTTCAGTCTACACATTCAACTAAAGATGTTTTTAATTTAAACAAAATAACAATATTTCGATTAGAATTTTAAAAATTTAGCTTACTCAATCAAACCACAAATGTGTCGTACAAAAATAAACAAAATACTTCCAATTAGATTTCTTCGTTGACTATACGCAAATACTTCCAATTAGATTTCTTCGTTGACTATACGCAACCGCATTCCACTTACACCAATCCACAGCACTTCAGCTTTCAATTTAGGGGTTGTTTTTCTATTTGCCAGTTTCTGTCTCTGCAGGTTTCCCTCGTAACTCTCTTTCTCTCTCTTGTTTATTTTGTTAATTAATTTTCTATTTTCAGTTTTTTTTTCTCACTTTTCTCTCTCTTATTGAGTTAATTTTTGTCTTTTCAGGCTTTTTAACTCTTTTTTGGCAAATCTTTTCCTCACTCTTATTGATTTTATTAGTTAATTTATCTTTTCAGGTTTCTCGTCTCTCACGCAAATTTCTTTCTCTCTTTTGATGATTTTACATCAGAGCCCGGCAGCTCTTGCTATTGGTCAGTTGTGCGAGAGCGAAAAATAAGAAAAGAGAAAAATTTATACTCTTAAATTCACTACAATGCAGGCATGGAAACTTTAAATTTTTAAATGGTGGTATTTTAATTAAAAATATTAGTTTATTAAATTAAAATTTGTAAAATTCGTTTAGACTTCTTTGATTATATTGATTTAAGAAAGCATTTTAAATTAAAATTTGTTTTTTTTTTTTGGAAATATACATACTTAATAGAAAACTTTCTGGGATATTCATACTGTACATCCCTGCATTAGCAGAAACATGCGACAACACAACCTCTTTCAATGGATGCTCAAATGAGACTGAGTGTATTTTTGATCGTGAGAGAACATTGTTGTAAATTTAATAATGGCTGACATGCACGCGTGCATAGGATTTGCCGGGCTCTGTTTTACATGTTTCTTTTCAGGTTTTTGTTGACACTCTCTCTCACTCTCTCTTGTTGTTTTTTATTTTATCTTCGTTAATTTCTATTTTAAATTATTTTCTTTCTTTTTCTTCTTTTTTAATTTTTCTTTTCCTTTTGTATTTCGTTTCAGTTTTCAATTTAAAGGAAGTTATTCGAGTTTTTTTTTAATTTTTTTAAAATTTTTTTTTTTTTTGAAATTTTATGTTTTGTTAGTTTCGACTGACACTTATTTGAAGTTTACATTTACTTTTGTTTCTTTCACACACAACTTCCTTTTAGTTTGTTTTTTTTTTTAAATTGCACAATATACAAAAGTTTCCAATGCAACTTCACACAGGCCTTAATTTGGTTGAGCCCCCAAAAATGTAGGATTTGTTTTTAAAGAAACACTTTTTTTAAAAATTTGGTTTGATTACATATTTTATTGAATATAAAAAAAACAATTAAACAATTTACAAATTAACATTTAATGATGTTTTTTGTTTTAAAATAAAATAAAAGGTTTTGTCACGTTCACGTCGGCTTGTAGAATGATTCTATTTTACAAAAATGTATTCGTTCGTTCGTCATTGCTATTCATTGTTTTTAGATCAGCCTACTATGGTTTGTTCGTTATTTTGTTAGTCGTTATTGAATAAGCCTACTTTGTTCAATTCGTTAGTCGTTGTTATTTGCTAAGCCTACTATGTTTAGTCGTTGGTATTTTCGTTAATCGTTGTAATTGGAAAAGCCAACTATGTTTAGTCGTTAGTATTTTCGTCAGTCGTTGTTATTGCGCAAGCCTACCACAATTATTGTTATTGGTAGGGTTGCCCACTTCTTGTGCGTCCTGTCCCCGGTCCCACAATCATTTCACTGTGACTCACGGTCTCATACACCAGGTTAGAGAAAAAATACAGAAATGTTGCAGCTACACGAAATCGCAACAAAAAACAATAACGGAGAATAAAGTTATACGAATTTTTTAACACAACTGGTCTCACAGACCAGTTCGTCACCATTGGCGGGTTAAATTTCAAGTGGCCCGATAGATGCAGGGTATGGCATGACACGTATTGTGTTAGGCACTGTCATTTACTTTAATTATTTCTTAAAATGATAATTATGTTTGTTTTTACTCATATATGTACATATAAAGATATAAGTTTAGTTATTATTATCCAATAAGATTGTGGTAGAAAAGAGTACGGTTCCAGTGAGAGCTGCCGAAAGTATTATGCATATATTGCATGCCAATCATAAGCCTGGCATTCGTTACGATATTCTCTCAAATCCAGAATTTTTAGAAGAGAGAACTGCCGCAGAAGATCTTTTGCATGCTGATCGTGTACTTATTGTGACCATCAGCAGTTGGGCACAAAGCCGTCGGAAAACTATCGTGGATTTATGAACACTGGATAACCAAAGCTAATATCTTAACCACAAATACATGGAGTTCAGAATTATCGCAATTAGCAGCAAATGCTTTCTTAGTTCAGAGAGTTTCCAGTATTAATTCTTTATCTGCAGTATGCGAAGCCACAGGTGCTGACGTTGCCGAAGTTGCTATCGGTTTAGATTCACGTATTGGTCCGAAATTTTTGCAGGCATCTGTTGGTTTTGGTGGCAGCTGTTTTCAAAAAGACATTTTTAATCTAGTTTATATATGTGAAGTTCTAAATTTTCCCGAAGTAGCTGCCTGTGCACAATTTTCTTCAAATATTGCATTTATCTCTTATAAAACTTGTCTAACCCCGTCATCCTTTCAAAGAATTAAAACAATCAATTGGTGGTCATCAATTAATATAATGCTGTTGCTGTATTTCATTTGATTTATACTTACAAAATTCAGTCAGCTGTTTCTGACAATCGAAGGAGATTTTACAAAATGCCTGTTGTTTTTGCATTGTTGTACTTGTTGTAGAGATACTGTCACCGGTTACATGAATTCGCCTTGGGATATACCAAAAATAAACTCTTCCGCTGACGATAATGCTAACTCTTTTTTGATCAGCATACACCTATAAATTATAAAAATACATATATAATTATAAAAAAAATACTCGTTAACAATATTCAGTGAGAAAAACACAAATACATGCCGTCCGCCATAACTTTGCATTTTTAATTGGAAGACCAGACGCGTTTAATTTTACTGTAAGTGACTCCCACAATCTGGAACCGCCTTAACTTGTCCACAATTGGACAAAAGATTTTTTGCCAAACCGGGATGCTCTGTCATAAACTCAGCTAAGATTTGTTTTTGTACACTATTAATGTTTTTAATGCATGTCCTATTAAGAGTAATTTTATATAAATGTATTTACTAAATGCTTACATTTCTAATGTTTGGAGGTAACAATTAAATTTTTTTTACTCTAAAACAATAAATATTATATGTATACGACACCATCACATGTATCGAATGAAAATGCTGTAGAAAACATTCGATCAATTGCTCGTTAACTTATGCGATCATCTCAATTTTTCGTATACATTGTTCGATAGGGGATGTCATAATCTCATACTAAAAAACCTCGATCAAAACAACTCATTATCGAAAGAGGCGATTAGACCCCTGATCTGAATAATTGATGATCTATGATGTTTAGTATTTCAAAGTTGTCTCAGTAAGAGTGCGCGTTTAAGATTTTGTGGTAATTCCCAAATTTAGCAGCAATCATTTATTTTTCACCCTGTTATTAAAAATGGTGCACTTTATACTATGTTCAGATATGCACTTTTATTGAGTCAATATTCGGTTTATTGAGTACAATATTTCAAGTGTTCAGACATAACAATATACGCAGTTCAGCTGCTTATTCAATATTCATTTGACAGCTGGTTGTTTCAAAAACATTGTTTTTATTTTGTTTTGTTGTTTTTTGATTGTCGTTGTTGATATTTGAGGTGTTCATAATTGTAATAGGCGCACTGAACAGACTTATGACAGTGCTGCATTTTAAGTTTTACTCAATATTATAACAATTTGAGTATTTATTGCGCAATAATTAATCGAAACTTTATATGAAATATTGAGCTCAATAATGGCATTTATTGCGATTTACGCTAAAAAGATGCATATCCGAACACCGTATTACGAAAAAATACGAACAAAATTTTCGAAGCACAACGCAGCAAAAAGACCTTCATTCATTTTAATCAGCAGCATAGACCAGAATACATTAAAAGCGCCGGCAAAACGTTTAGTTAGGCAAAGTAAAGTCAATGCCAATTTGTCGCATATGTTTTAAATAATACAAAACATTGTAGAAAAAATTAGAGCTCAAAAAAATCTTCATGGAATTCATGGAAAACAAATACACTCACAATGAGAAGCAATTGGGTGAGAAATTTGTTTACTTAATAAAATTAAAAATTATATACATACATATAATTATTATTATTATATATTTTATTAATTGTAGTAGTGGTAATAATTCATTATTTTTCGTCCTTTATAATAGATTATACACATCTGTTACATATTCTGTTTTAGAAGTAATTATTAATTTAAAATGTATATAAAATTAAGAATGATACGGCATTGACAACTGTCTTCAGCACATACCTGCGGTGTAGGGTAATTTATTTATATGTAATTTATACAACAAATTATAAAAATTTCAAGTATAATCTTCAGTTTGTAACTACACAAATAGCTTTATTTAAGGAGAATAATATATGCAGTGAATCGAAATATGTAGAAGTTGACACATTTAAATTCTTTTTCTTTTTTCCTTGGCTAACCAAAATCATAGAAAAAAACAAAGTAAAGGATTTCTTTCTTTGTTCCTTTATTCATGTCACCAGATTTTCCAACCGAAAAAAGAATTCAACAATACAGCACACTCCGGTCACCCTCATATTAAGGGCGTAAACAGAAATTCAATTTAAAAGCAATTCTATTAAAGCGATATTGATTTTTATTCCTCCCCAATTTCTGTAATTCTGTTTGGATTTCTCTGGTGTATGTCCTTTGTAATGTATTCTTTATATGGCTTTTGTAAAGAGATTCTTTCTTTTATCAAATTTCAAAGAGAATATGAGTTATTTATGGTCAAAGAGCATTTTTAATTCTCTAGTTTGCAAACAATTTTGTGAAGCGAAGCAAAAGTTTGTTGGCATGTTTATCGTTATGCCATGAAATCTAGTAAAGCATTACAGATTCAGATATTTGGAGTTTGATTTGACAGTACACTTTTGAATGCCGTTTAAACTCATCTTTAATTATTTATTTAATTCGATTTAATACTTTTTCTCATTATTCAAATCTTTATTAAATCTGCAATTTCATATTGAACTCGACCGTAAATTTTCAACTTAAAAAATATTTTTTAAGTGTGTTTAACATGCGGAATAAATTAAGCTTTCCTTGTATATTGTTTCATATATTGAGAAGAGACTCGCAGGGTATATTTTTTTTACATAAATATGCCTTATATAATCAAGGATCTTTCGTAGCAAGGGCTTTAGGCGTAAACTTAATCTCAACCGGAGTATTTTAAGGCACTACATTACATCTGAAATCATATGGTAAATTTTGTTCTAGAGCCTTGGAAGTTTTTCTGTATAGGAAATAGAGATAGTTTTACACAGCACTATATTGGCTTTAGGAGAGCATTGTATATATAGTATTAGTTTATAACCCAATTTAAAGCATTAGATTGTACAAAGTTACATCGTACATACGTATATCTGAAATGGCATCGGTTTAATTCATGTTAGCTTTGGAATTTCCAAGTAAGGCGTGTATCGAAGTGAATTTTGAAATATTTTATGTGCCAGTTTTTACAAACTGTTTAGTTATTTAGTCGGACATGGGTCATGGTTTCGTTTCATTTACTTTTATTCTTCTTTGACTAAACCACTACGCTCTTTAAGCGCTTAATATCTTTGAATTTAGATAAAAAAGTACGTATGAGTTATCATTCTCCACAAATTTACGCTTATTTAGTCTACATTTCGATCTTGAATTTTTTGTGGTTTTCTGTTCAAAAAAAAAAAACTTGTTTGAAATACGATTACAGTTATGATTATCATCTCATCGATTGATTTCTTTTTTTAATACAGTGAACTCGCGAAAACGTGAACACTCGAAAGTGTGAACGTCTCAGAAACGTGAACGAATTTATTTTTCCACAGAGTATTCTAAAACGTGAACAAAATCTGAAAGCTCTGAAACGTAAACAATTTTTTTTTTTTTACTTGTTTTTAAATTGGGAAATCCCCGAACTACAGTTTATTTGTTTGTTTACTTATGTTTGAACTTCTTTTTCATTTTATGTACTTCTTTATATATGCTTTGATGTTGCTACGAAGTTAGGTTAGGTCGGAGTGGTAGCTCTGATATCACAAAGCTCACGTGAGCACGCATAGCGGCCCGTTGTGATGCCACGGGTGAATGCTACGAAGTGAATACAAAAAGTTAATTTGTGAAAGTGAAAAATAGCATTAAAAAACCTAAAAAAAACTTTAAAAGATAAAGTTGATATTCTTGAGTTATTGCAAAAGGGTTATAGTGTTAGTGGCTTGGCAAGAAAATATGGAGTTGCAAAAGCAACATTTTCTTACATTAAAAAGAAAAACCGGGATATTAATAATCTTGTAAATAATACACTTTATGGCACTGGAAAGCGTAAAACATTACGTGCATCCGTTATGTTATCTTAAAAGCCAAAGCTTCAGAAATTCACGATCACATCAAAGAAAATGATCGTTGTTTTAACGCTAGTGACGGATGACATAAAAAATGTAAGCAAAAGTTTGGTGCTCGCCTTCTTAAAATTTCCGGAGAAAAGCTTTCTGCACAGCCGCAACTTGTAGACCCATTTAAGGAAAAGTTAAGAGCAAAAATGGAATAATTCTCTCTTTGCTGATGGGAACGGGTTATATTTGATGCAGTTGCCAGATAAAACAAATGTGTCATCATTGGAAAAAAAAAATTCAGGAGCAAAGATGGAGAAACAACGATTAACTTTCATGGGGTGTTCAAATGCGTCGGGGAGTCACAAAAATCACTAAAAATCTACGAAGTTTCAAAAACTTTACTTGTCCAGTGAATTACAAATTCTCCAAGTCAACATGGATAACATGTAACATTTTTTATGACTGGTTTCATCAATGTTTTGTTAAAGAGATAGATTTCAACTGACAAATTTAAAACTGAAAACTTTGTTATAATTTTTGGCTTTAGATTACTGAGTTCTTGACTAACTAATAAAAAAAAACTTAATTTAAAATAGTGTTTAGCATTTTTACTTATTAAAATATCATTTTTCGTATTAAATAGCGTAATTTTTTGTTTTAAATTTGGGTACTCAATAACGTGAACAAACTCGAAAATGTGAACTGCCTTGGTAAAAATTAGTTCACGTTATCGCGAGTTCACTGTAATACCCGAAATATGACATGTTGTAAATAAAAACTTAATCGTTTATTTACTTGTGTTTGTATGTACTTGGAAATCAATAACTAATAAATGAACAGCGAAATCAATGAAATATAGGCTGACATAAAATGTAAAGAAATAAACAGAAACTATAACAACGATTCAAATTTTTAATATTCAGTGCTTTTTTACAGCTGTATTTCGCTTTGCCCAGAAATTACAAAATTTGTAAAAAAGAAACGTGTGTGTGCTCAAGACCAATACTTTAGAAGTTGCATTTACCAAATTTTAGTACATTTGACTCGATTGACACGAAGCTAATATATTTTACAATACAGTCAACCCTCTTATAATGCGGACAACGCGGTTTCCATATAACGCGGAGCTGAAATTGTGACAGCACTCCTATAACGCGGTACTCGTACAGAGCGGCTTACGTTCAACAACATGCCATAAGTTCCTTCCGCGCAGCACCTGAATGAATCTAGTAACTACATAGATATTGTAGTGTAGATATTGTAAGAGGGTTCAATATCCGTTTTATTTTCGACGCAAAAGCACAGCCGAGATATACAAACAACATTTTTATATAAAAAGGTCAGGTTATCTCATACCCATCTACGACATTCTAAATTTTTTCTGCGACAGTGAGGATGAATGTTGAAAAATTACATCATTTTACAAGTCTTTCTTATTTTTGTTGGAAAATAGTATTTTAGTTCAGTTTTTGTTTCATTTTTTTTATCAATCCTTATATGAACTCTTCAAGTCAATTAAAATAATTTATCTTGTCTTGGTCTCCACATAACGCGGTACGAATGATGTGATTTGTACTAATTCCGAGTTTCTTATAGCGCGGTTTCCATACAACGCGGTACGCACTCACCGCGTTATAGGAGGGTTGACTACATATTTAAATTGTTTCAATAAAATTTTTCATTAGGTACAACAATACGTATAACTACTATTTATTAAAAAAAATCACTTATGCGACCATAAAAAACAGCCTAAACAAAACAACTATTGGTAAATTCACATAAGCCGTTGTATTGAGTGCATTGTTGGACGAATATAATAATGTTCGTAACTAAAACAACCGTCTGCGTTGAAGTTTGAACAGCAAGAGAAATATTATATTTATTTCAATTATCTTAAACCTTATGTAACATAATCTTAATTCTATTTTGTCTCTTATCATAATAACACTTACTCGAATTTCTCTTATTTTAATTATGCTTACTTTAATTTCTATTGTGACTAAGTTTAATAATAAAATATAATATTTAGCTTATCGTTAGTGTAATTAATATATTAATAAGTGAGACAGGTTCATATGTGAGGACATTTATTTCACTAAGAAGAACTCGACTTTATTTAATTTTCTTTAAAAGAGTCTTCCAAAATTTTCTAGCGTTCATATTGTTTCTTATTACCTTTTTAGTCTTCATAATAATAGAAATAAAAAAATTTCAAAGAGAAGCGACGAGAACCTGATTCACTGAAAACTGACAAGCAACTGGATGCATTTTTATGCTCTTTTTAACGAACATTGTTGATGTTCGTGTCCTCTATTTGCAAAAAGCCGAAGAGGTTCTTCCCCTGAGGGACATTGGTGCCAACGTCTGATAATAAAGCCGAAAGTTCATACCATCCGTTTCACGCGACCCTGCGTTATATACGTATACCGAAAAAGTAGAATCAGTGTAGTCATTTGCGACAAGATACAGAAGAAAACGCATGAATGCATAGACGCATAGAATGCATCAAGTAGGTTTACTTTCTACTTTTCTATGCGACTCATGCACTGCTGGAAAAAGTCAGCCGAAAGTCCATACCATCCGTTTCGTGCGACCTTGCATTACATGCGTATAACGAAAAAGTAGAATCAGTGCAGTTGTTTGTGACAAGAAACAGAAGAAAACGCATAGAATGCATAGACGCGTAGAACGCATCAAGTAGGACTACTTGCTACTTTTCTATGCGACTCATGCACTGCTGGAAAAAGTCAGCAGTTTTTAAATTTGGCATGCTAAATTATATACTATTGTGAATGGTTTCGATAAATATGTTTAAATAGTGCATTACTATTTTCGTATTTTTCTTTTTGCATTATAAAAATATTAATAAAAATATATTTCATAATAAAGTTTACTACTAATGTAAGAGGAAAATACATTAAAATACAGTTTTAACATATTTCTTTCATGAACAAAATATGTATGTTACTAATTGTCGATTGTTTTTATGTACTGAGCGTCATCTATTTTGAATTTATTTATTTGTAAACAAGAAAATGGAGGATAAATTAACCGAAAACACTCGTCTTGTGTTCTTTTGAGGATTTTCGTAGGCCTTAACAGTACAAAATATCACATATATAAACTCATAAATTTGTAATTAATGGTATAAATTCTTTTAAAATTACAATTTGATTTTCTATTTTTCCCAAAAATGCTTTTTTATTGTTTACCACAACAGCTGATCAAAACAAAAAACCAGTCGCATAAAACGCATTGTGTGTAACTTGCAATAAAAACCACATAGAATGCAAGAATCACATGTAACGCAAGGTCGCATGAAACGGATGGTAAAGACTTTTGGCTTTACTTGATGCGTTCTACGCGTCTATGTATTTTCTTCTGTCCCTGTCTTATTGCAACTCTGGTTTGTTTACGTTTTATTTTCGGGGTGGATTTTTATTATTGGCGCAAATGTGAAAGAGGTTATATTGTGTGAAAAAGTGTGTTGTGGTAATATTGGAAGGTAAGTTTTTTATTTATTTCATTTATAATTTAAAATATTAAATATATTTAATTAATATTAGTAATTAAAATGCAAAAATAAGTTACAGTAAGTTTTTTATTTTAATAGAAATTGTGAATGAAATTACAGCTAAGAATCATTTGCGTCGAGAAGTAATAAGAAGAACAAAGAAAAAATGTGAGTATTTGTAAATATATTTATTTTATAAAATAATTGAATAAATTTTTTACAGGAGCAGAAAATGCATCATGGGCTGTCCACCAGGCAAAAACCTACACCAGTTTCCAGAAAATGCTGCGAGGTAAGTGCTCTATATTATAAATTATTACTATGTATTTAAAATATTTTATGAGGGAATGAAAATTTTTTGTATTTTATTATTTATATAAAAAGTGCGTTTATTTGTGTGGGAAACCTTTGTTATAAAATACAAAGCAGGCCTCCGGTTCTTAAGGCTGGTTTCCCTCACAAACGGTATTGTATCCTTAATTTTTTTTAATTTCTAATATTAAAAGTGTGTTTATTTGTGAGGGAAAACTTGTGTTTCCTAATAAAACACAATACTGGCCTCCGGTTCTTAAGGCTGATTTCCCTCACAAACGGTTCTATATCGTTGTAATTATATCATTATTCTACAAGTGTCAACTTGAATTAAATGGGCCAATATTTCTCCATTATACGAGCTCATTAAAAATTTGAAATTTAATTTTAAATTTTTGTTTTGCTAGTATGGAGTTTTGAATTGGACATAGATGAGTTCTTTCTGAACTCGTTTGCACTATGGCTAATTCTAATTAAATTGGACAATTGAATGAGCGTGCCACTATGAATTAAATGAACTAAGTATTTATTTCTCCATTATACGACTTATCAAAAATTTGAAATTTAATTTTTGTTTTGCTTCTATGGAGTTTGGAATTGGACATAGGTGAGTTCTTTTTGAACTCATTTGTACTATGGCTAATTATTAACAACAATTATATATGAGTAATATATTATAATATATAATATAATGTATATATATTATATTTGTTGTATGCATGTTTCATTTCATTTTTTTCATTTCCAATTTCATCTTCATTTACTTTTACATATTAAAATTTTTGCGATATTTATCTAAATAGTGTAGAGTATAAAGAGTAAGAGTGTTTAAAGGAAAAATAGGAAAAACTTTTTTTGATAATGGAAAAATTCAAATATATAGTACCATAGATGGGCACTTTGCAGTACCAGTAAAATTTCAGTAAAAATTGATTTTACTGATTACTGAAAAAAATTTCAGTAAAAGTTAATAACTTTTATAAATAAATTATTAAAATGTATTTAATCTCGAAGTTATAGAACTTTGCAGAAGTTAATAGCATGTTTCACGTACATGATGCGAATATTCAACGGCGCCAACTTCTAAATATTATCAACGGCTCGATGACGACTTTAAACTTAGATTTACACTGTTTAAATATGACAAAACAATAAACGCATCACAAACGGTACTATTATTTTATGACTTTTTTGTTTGAAGCACAACAACAATTTTTTTAATCTATCATAAAACTTTAGTATTTTATGACAATATGACCTGATAGCACACCGTGTGAATACTCCAATTGTATACGTATCATTTTCAATTTACTAATTTTAATTTCAGAGATAATACGTTCGTAGCCAGTTTCGTTGTGAAGAAGTTGAGTAGAAAATCTCGTTAATTTGTAAGTTTTATGCGGAACTTTTTCTATGAGTTTTAGATATCGAAAAATGCTTTTAGGTTTCGTTTATTTAAAACAAAATCGGTGAAGTTATAGTAAGTATGTGATATACGGTACGAATGAAGACACATTTGTTTACTGTATTTTGCTTATGTTGGCTTTAGTTAAAGAACTGTGTGATGTTGTAGATTTTGGTTAGATGCTGTTAGTTTTGTAATTGAATATGTTGACTCAATAAGAAATAAGGGATGAAAATGAAATTTTTGTAAAATTGGGTCAATAAAATTTTTTTTGGGAAAAATGAAAGTTGTTGACATTATTAACTAACTTTGGTATTTCTTTTTTGGTTATTTGTTGCTTAGAATTTGATCTTTTTTCACTATGGCTTTTTATGTGTTTTGTATTACAGCAGCTTTTCTTTCCTTATTTTTTGTTCCTTTTTTAAACGTTCGTATTTTAAATGTGAAGTCATCAGTGAAGCGCTTGTACGCGCGTAGTCAGCATTTTTCTCCGGAATACATTTATGGAAAGCGTGTTTCCAACTATGCTGTTCCGAAATGTGCTCAACTAAATGATTTGCCTAAAGAAAAAACAGTTCCAAGTTTTAACAAATGTAGTGAAATCAAGATAGGGAATCAGAGTGACAAGATTTTAGAAGATGTAACAATGGACAGCGAAATATCCTTTAGTTCTAGAGAGACCCCCTCCCATTCAAACTCAGACGTTAGGACTTTAAAAGCAGCCTTGGATCATTATCGTAGGCAATATTTGTTAGAAAAAAGATTAAGAAGCAAGTTAAAGGTCGTTAATGTCAGGTTATCTAGGGAAGTAGAAAAATACAAAACAAAGGTTGAAAACTTGGAATTGGAGTTAAAGAAGAAATATGATTTTTTTTCAAAAATTAGTAAACCGCTTTTGGTTTGCTTAGAAAATGGTTTGACTAATTATACCCGTGAACCCAAGCAACAACGTTACATTGTCGGACTGAAATTAATTTCTCTAGCTGTGCTTTGCCTTTCTCCCTTAGTGTATAGATATCTACGTCCAATGTTAAATTGGCCCGAAATTAGAACTTTACAACACTTTGTAAAGGACTGGCCAAAAGCTCCGGGAAATTTAAACTAAACTTTTGAGACACTACAGGTCAGAGCGCAGGATTTTAAGGACGAAGATAAATTTGTTAGTGTTTCCTGCGACGAAATGTCTCTAAAAACTTTTCTTGACTACGACAGATTGAAAGACAAAATTATAGGCTTACAGGACTTTGGGGATGAAAATCGTTCTCGCAACTTAGCGCAATGGTCATCATGGCAAGTGGGATACAAGGACAAAGTTGGTCGCAAGCTATTTCATACTTCTTTGTTTATGTAAATTGTAGGGGCTTAACAATGAAAACTTATATTTTCGAGGCAATTTCAAAATTACAAGCAATAGGCTTAAAACCTTGCCAGTTCGACCAGGTGGCAATTTTTCTAAAATCGTGGGGGTAACTTTAGAACGTCCCTAGTTTCTAGTTAGCGACCAACGATTTTATTTTATGCATGACAGTCCGCATCTTTTAAAAAGCGCCCGAAATTGTCTGATTACCAAAGAAAATAAAGTTTATTTCAACAATAAACTTGTGTCCTGATAATTAGATAGCTCAAAAGCCCCAACATTCCTAAATACAGCTGAATACTTAGAGTTTTTTAATAACTTATTTGATATTTTTAATAGCCGCGCAGAAAGCACGGTTTTCGTATGTTCCCAAGAACAATTACAGCTTTTAAGAGAAGCCTCGAAACTTTTACGGACAATAAAAGTTACAGATTCGAAAGGGAATGGCATAACGAAAACGTTTCAATTTATTACAGGATGGTTGACAAACATTTCCGCTATAAAGTCTTTGGACATATCTTAGTCAAGTAGGTTTTCAGGGACTTAAAACTCGCAGGTTAACTCAGGACCATTTAGAACACTTTTTTGGACAAATACGTAAAGGTTCAGGTAATGCTATAAGTATAGCTCTTTCAAGCTCTTTTCAAAAGCGCTGGGGGTTACACTATGTAAATATAGTTGTAAATGGAAACTGCGAAGATGTTTCCTCAATTGATAATATCTTAAATTTTTCAATTGTAGACCTAGTGTATACTAACTATAAAGATCATACGCAATGGGATGAGTTCTATTCTCTCCATAATTGATATTGAGTTACGCGATAAGCATTTCAGCACCGAAGAAATGTTGGTTCTTCAAAACAACGCATTTGTCTATATATCAGAATATTTTTGTAACAAATTATCCCAAATGCACATATGTGAAGTTCCTATGACCTATTTTAATGATAATGACCCTGTCCCAGACGATTATTTCTTCACATATAGCAAACAGTTCCCTAATAGTCACCTAGTTAAACCTCCTCGGGGCTTTGTAGATTATTATAAAGCATTGGAGAGTAAATTTATAGATTTGTTCAACAAAAATTGCCATCGACATGGTCTTCGTCAACTACTTTTCGAAGAACTTCTTCAAGAACGCCTCTTTCTTTGTTGTTCCAAAGTAAAACATGAGGATGTTTAAGAAATAGAATTTATTTCATTTTAAAATATTTCAATGGTAGGATCAAAGAACCCAATTTTAAGCAGAAGTATTTATGTGTAGCTCATCGGTTGGTTTTTGACAGTAGTCAAACCATTTTTTTTTTACCTGATCTCATACTCAATTTAGTTTAGCACATTTCGGAAATTGTACATATATTTTATTTATTGCAATTCTAACAACATAATACTAGTAACACAAAAATTTACATGGGTTATGAATTTGTTATTATTACACCTGCATGCATACAATATTAACATTCACTTTAACTTATTTCAAGTACAAGATCATTTTCCATTTTATTATTCGGCCTTATTATGAGCGTCGTTTTTTTATTACGAGAATTGTCGTAGTCGTTGTCGTTTTTAATTTTGTTTGGTATCATGTAAAATTTACGACAACGACATTTTTGTAACAGAGTGAAAATAACAGATTGTTTCATAATTCTCACGATATTATATATTTACGAACTACCTGTTTATGAAAACTGTCAAACACTGCTGTTTGGGGGTGTTCGATTGTGGACTGTATATAAAGGGATGGGGAGTTGTGGCGACTCCTTGGAACCAAACTTCTGCTCAAATTTCTGTCAACAAAAAAAAAGGCGAAAGAAGAAATAAATTCTTTCGATATTTAGAAAACAAAAAAACAACACTTTCCTTCTTATGTTCCTTTGGCACATGAACAATTTCCTTTTTCTTTCCACTCACTTCAAATAGCGATAGCACAAAAAAAACGATCTTATTTGATATATTCCATACACAAATTTAAAATATTTTATTATTATATTATTCACTTTTTGTTCAACACAATTTTAGGTTCTTTTCCTTTGATTGAATAATATGTATTAGGTTATGCAGGTTAGCAAGCGAAAGATAATAAATAGAAAAAATTATATGGACTAAAGCCCTAATATTACATTAAATTAAATTTATATGTTAATTACAGAAAGCTTAAATGTAACATATAGCGCCCTCTGTTGGTGACTTCCCATCATTCAAACAATTCCGTTTATGTCACCAGTAATGGGAAGCGAGGATCATCAGACATAAACATGCCGGCGCCCTTGCAGTACTGCAACCAAAAGTAATCGCCTCCAAGTCTATTTCTAGAGAAGCTAAATCGAAAAAAAAGAAGGTATCTCGGTAGAACCTCCACAAATGTTCGATTCCGTGGACTGTATTTGGGGATGAAATCACAACGAGAGAAAAGAAAGGAGCACAAACTGTTGATGCGAATCAGTGTACACTAAAAGAAAAAGGAACCAACAATTAGAAAAGTTCCGTATTCACTGATAACTCACAAAATCACTTTCCTTTTATTTGGTATCTATGTATTTGATTTCCTCTTAGATCTGTTTAATTCCTTTTTTTGTTGTGTCTAATTTACACTTCACTGAAATGGTCAAAATTACCCTGAGCTTCTCCTTTTGTTCCGACTTGTAAATAAACAAACGATTTTATCTCGACTTATCACAAATTCGATTTATTTTTGTATCACAAATGATTCTTATTATAAATTCTTAATAGGCCGAATGCCTTCACAAACACAACATCAATATAAAAGGTTTAGCACAACTTTTAATTAAAAAAAAAAATTTCTTTACAAACAATGTATCCTTGTGGACTAGCAAATTAGAATTATATTTAAGCTCAGCTTTTACAATACAAGAGACCTAAGTTAACACAATTACAGGGTAATGTTAAAAAACACCAAAGCTTAGATAAAGTTACATTACATTATACAAAAGCTTATATTAATATTCTAGCGCCCTCTGTTGGTGGATAGGCCTCTTCAAGTTGATCGCTGGGATGGGATTTTGCCATTTGCGGACATAAACATTCCGGCGCCCTTGCAGTACTGCAATCAAAAGTAATCGCCTCCAAATCTATATCTAGGAAGATAAAAGCAAAGCGAAACTTTTGTATTAATTTAACATGTCGAATTTCACCAAATTTTGCCAGCTTGTAATTATTCCAATTCTGATCCATCAGAAAGAAAAAGTTCAGAGGGAATAAGAATCATTAGGGAATAAGTGTCATGGTCTAAGATTGGGTATCGAATTCTTGAGGCTTATTGTTCCTCCACTAGATTGGAACTAGAGCTTCCGACGAACTAGGTCTTCAGCTCTCACGACCATTGAACGAACTAGGTTCCCTGGTGGAATGTTAGGACGAACGAGGTCCGTTATTTTGCTGGGCCAGTGGACGGGTTGTCTACTTCTATGCTGCAGTTTTCTAACTCAACCTTCCTAGGGACAGACGGACTAGGTCTATTGCCCGGTAAAATGGAAGGTTTAACTTCAGCGGCCCGTATTACCACAGGTCCACCAGGTATGGTCGTGGCTCAATTAACCCTTCAGTTTGTCTGGTCCTCGACATCTTCACCTCTCTTCTATTTCCTCGGGGTACCATGACACTGTACGCTAAAGTTATTTATCAAAATGTTTGGTTCGCTGGACGAATTACAATTTCATTCGAAGCTGTTGGCAATCCTAATTTTCCCTGCAACTTTTTCGAAATAAAAAGTTGCTTGCGAACGGGAGTTTATCGGAGCCCTAGCTGTAAATATTTGCCCTCGATGACAAATACCAACTATGGCTTGGCTAAAAGAATCTGCCATAGTTGTCTGTAAAACAGTTTTGCACATCACTACCAAGCTTTGCTGCACTAGTAGAACTTGTCGCATCGAAAACTCCAAGTTCTCAAGAGGATCGAAACACCTCCCGGTGCAACAAAGCGTGATGTCGCAAGTCGCAGACCGAACAATCCAAATTTTGCCTGCACTCATTCAACCTATGACCAACATCGAAACAGTCAATACACAGGTTGTTCTGTTTTACTACCATCAACCTGAATAATAAGCCGAGCCCGTATAAAACGAAAATTATACCTATGCACCGACGGATTAATTCAGGAAGATTTTCAGCTCACTAACAGCAACAAAAGTAGGAACCAAAAAGAATCCACAGAAAGGTTGAGATTCTGTTCCTCACTAATTCTCCCAACGAAATTGAAATCAAAGAAAAATATCAAAAAAATTAAATAATCAATAAACTCAACTAGAACACAACTCGAAAATGTTACGTCCTGATCTCTACTAATCACGCGATACGCAACTAAAGAACGACAATATTCTAAAATTAAACAAAAGGTCACCGTGACCACAATGTACTACCGCGATCAACTTAGCGCCTTACCGCAAACTAACAAAAGTACAATACGCACTTCGCGAAACTAAGCCAATAGGGCGAATTCCCAATGGCCAATAACCCGATACTTATTATTGTCCCTCAAAAATCAAAAAGGATCAATAAAAAAAATACAAAAGTGAAAAAGGAGTTCCGAACCACAACTCGTTTTCACTTTTAATTCCGAATATATATGTAAATATATGTGTGTAGTATACAAAAATTGCCAAATTGTGTTAAATATTAAAATATATTGAATTTAAAATTAAAAAAAAAATAACAAATACCGAAATTTTCAACAATTTTTATCAACAAATAAAAATGGTTCCAAAAATGAATAAATATAAGGATAAAAATAAAACAAACGAAAACCCATAAAAAAATTTTAATGTGTTACTTCACTTTAACGAAAATTTAAACCTTTTATTTATTTAAAGATCTGCTAAAAAAAAAACATCAGATCTATCAACAATTGAAGCGAATAACACTCATTTATGGGTGTCTATTTCATATAACCGGTGGATTTCAATAATTCTTATAAAAGGTGATGTGCTTTGCTATTTAGCCAACGCACCATCACCAATTATAACACCGATATCAAATTGGGTGGTTGAACTCGATTACCAATTGTAATCTTCACACCACAATTCGATATCTCAGCCACTTTTGAGTTTATCATAAGCCAAGACACGTTGGTATAACAGTACATAGAAAGAACCCTTTGGTTCTTATATTCAATAAATTCACAAAGTGTGCCAGTGCTATTGAAATTATAACACACCACTTTGTGAACATATGTACTGTTATAAACTTTATATACTTGCAAAGTTTTGTTGTCTAGTCTAACAGAACTTTACTTATATATAAAATTATCACCAAAAATTCAAACAATATAAAGTAAAAACAAAAACAATGTTACCTTATAAATTTGAGGTTACTTAACAAATTGATGGTGTAGCGATGTGGCAAAAATCCAAAAAAAGGTTCCAAAAATCCGGCTCGAAGGACCAAATGTTCGATTCCGTGGACTGTATTTGGGGATGAAATCACAACGAGAGAAAAGAAAGGAGCACAAACTGTTGATGCGAATCAGTGTACACTAAAAGAAAAAGGAACCAACAATTAGAAAAGTTCCGTATTCACTGATAACTCACAAAATCACTTTCCTTTTATTTGGTATCTATGTATTTGATTTCCTCTTAGATCTGTTTAATTCCTTTTTTTGTTGTGTCTAATTTACACTTCACTGAAATGGTCAAAATTACCCTGAGCTTCTCCTTTTGTTCCGACTTGTAAATAAACAAACGATTTTATCTCGACTTATCACAAATTCGATTTATTTTTGTATCACAAATGATTCTTATTATAAATTCTTAATAGGCCGAATGCCTTCACAAACACAACATCAATATAAAAGGTTTAGCACAACTTTTAATTAAAAAAAAAAATTTCTTTACAAACAATGTATCCTTGTGGACTAGCAAATTAGAATTATATTTAAGCTCAGCTTTTACAATACAAGAGACCTAAGTTAACACAATTACAGGGTAATGTTAAAAAACACCAAAGCTTAGATAAAGTTACATTACATTATACAAAAGCTTATATTAATATTCTAGCGCCCTCTGTTGGTGGATAGGCCTCTTCAAGTTGATCGCTGGGATGGGATTTTGCCATTTGCGGACATAAACAGGGGGTATAAAAAACTTTTATTTAAATACATGTAAACCAAATTTATGGTTTATGAAAATTAAATTAAAAAGAAATTTATTAAACTAAAATGTTAAGCATTGCTGCATTTTCATCTTCTGAAGATGAAGAATATACCACAGTCGAAATGAATAGTATTCGGAGACAATTACGAAAACCGTCCAACGTATTTGCCATGCCAGATTCCAAGTAAGTATAGAAATGAGTAAATGTAATAGAAATTCATACGATTTTTTCTTAAGATTTATAAGTTATTTTAGAATAAATAACGAGGGGTTTAAATATGTTCTGGACAAAATTGCTTCTAAACTGAAAGAACCGACAAGGTCAACATGAGTGCCAAATATGTTGAAGCTTGCAGCAACAATGCGGATACTCGCTGAGGGTAGTTACCAAAAAGGTGCTGGTAATGTCTACAATATTAGTATGTGCCAGACTTCCGTTAGCAATGCATTCCAAGAGTGCATAGATGCTATGTACAACGTACTTGGCCAGAATGGATTTCGTTTCCAACGGAGGAAAATGAAAAATACGAGATAAAAAATTTTTTTACAATAAAACTGGGTTTCCAGGTGTAATAGGATGCATAGATGGAACCCATATAAATATAATCTCACCAGAAAAGGATGCACAATTTAAATACAGAAACAGAAAAGGTTTCTACAGTCTTAATGCAACAGTGGTAAGTTTTTTAGTTTAAAGTTGAAAAATTCAATACTAATTTTTTTTACTGTGCATAGGTATGTGATCATAAGCTCCGAATAAGATATATGACATCTCATCATCAGGGATCTGTTCACGACTCCTTAGTATGGAACACCAGTGGCTTAAAACAATTTTTAAGAGATCAATTTGATAATGGCGAAAGAAATACTTGGTTATTAGGTAAGTTAAAATTATGTAACACATTTTACTCAAAAAATTTAAAATGTGCTTCAGCAAACTATTGGAATTTAAAACCATTCTATGTCATTTGTAGGAGACGCAGGGTACCCTTTGGAACGGTTTTTGATAATGCCATTCAGATCTGCTGTAGAAGGTTCGTCAGAAAGTCGTTTTAACTATATACATGCCCGAACTAGAAACATTTTTGAACGAACTATTGGTGTTCTAAAAAATAGATTCCGGTGCATACTAGGCGCAAGACAGTTGCATTACACACGAGATACGGCTGCTAGAATTACATCTGTTTGTGCAGCTTTACACAACATATGCATTCAGTACAAAACTGAAATTGATGTAATGGATGAATTACCATCAACCAATTCTGTCGCAGATGACGATTTAAACGCAATAAATATACGTTCATCAATAATGCAATCTTTAAATATTTAATTCAGTTTTATTGTTAAATATGTTAATTAAAAGAAATAAAATAACAAAAATTAAAAAAGCAAAACAAATTAAATTAAATTCACATTTTCTTTTTTTAATTAAAAAAAAATAATAAAAATATAATTACACAACACATGTATAAAATATGAAATTCATAAATTTAAAGTATTCACAAACTTTCATCTATTTCAATACTCTGTATACCATTTCTAATTTCATCTATTGCAATACCTCTTTTTTCTATTTCCTCTTTTCTAAGTATTATGTTGTTTGGGTTTTGTGGATTGAATCGAGCAGACTGGTTCGTTGTTTTCTATAGTATCAATCATTGGTATATCCTCCTCGTTGTCACAATTTTCATTTTGGCTACTACGTTTGATACCAAACGCACCATCACCTGCATTTACAATTGAATTAATTTGTAACAAATTGGAGGCAGCTTCTGTTGAGGATAACACATATTGTTTAAAAGAACCACCCCCGGTAGCACGACATTCGGCTTTCTTGTGAGTTAACTTCTTTTTTATTTTAAATTTATAATCTGCCCAAACCTTCATCCATCCTTCCCCATTACGCGATGGTGGTCCTAAAATATTCAGTTACAGCCATTACTAGTCATTATTTTATATTAAGGATTGTTTAACGATTATTTCCAATTATCGTTTATACTTAATACATATATGTGTAGATTGTTTGTTAACAATCTACTAGGCATTTTGGAATCAAATGTTTGTTTCATATACACATCAGACGGCTTATAACTTTTTGTATCAAAGGTTCTTTTAAGGGCCTCAAATATATAAAAGAAAGAGATTTTATTTATTATTCAAAGGTCCTTTTAAGGGCCTCAAATATTTAAAGAAAAAGATTTTATTTCTTATATTAGGATTAAGTTTTATTATAAAATATTTATAAATAATAAGTTTTTTAATAAAAAGTGAGTATCATTAGTTCGTTTGTATGAATTATGAATTATATATAAATATTATCTGTTAGTTGGTGATTGATGTTGTTAGATGATAAGAATAAGGGAATATGTGTTGTTTGTTAATAGATTGAGTGTTGAATAGTAATATTGATGGAAAATATGAGTATAATAATTTGAATATTTTGATAGATATTTATATTTTGGTAAAATAATAGAACATTTGTGCGCATAATACGGATTCTTGGTTGGAAGGAGATATACCATTTTATTGAGGAAACTTAATTCGGAACTATTGTATTTGGTGACACCTTTCAACGATCGTCACTAACTTAGCATTTAACCAATTTAGAAGTATATTCACAAATTAATGAAACAAGAAGTCATGAATATATTTTATTTATTATTAATTACAATACAATTACAAATTATATTCTAATTTTTATACGAACGGAGTAACAAGACCATATGCTCGGTGTAGTGTCACAGACCAGAGTCTCTGGTGGGAATCGAACCCACGACCCTCACGCTAATAGTCTAGAACACTACCCACTAGACTACCAGGGCACCCTCATGAATATATAATTTGTTATATTTTTCTTTTTACTTACCTTATGCACATGGAACTTTTTTCAGTGTGAAAGCAAATTGCTAAGAGTTCGATTAATAATGAAAAAATTACCGAATTTTAACTTTTTCATTCAAGAAATTAATAAATATTGGTTATATACTAAAATTTCTGCAAGAAAAATTTTTTATGAGAATATGTCTTATTTGATCTTGATATGTTCAGCTTCTTACTTACCTTTTGCACAAGAAACTATATTCATTGTGACCGAAAATCACCCACATTTCGATTAATAATAAAATATTTAAGAATCTTTAAAATTTTCATTGAAGAAATTAAAAAATATTCCAAATTTTCCTTTTCTAACACAAAATGAATGTTTGTCTACGTTTAATTTTTCTATTTCATACACCGGTTTTCACTCTGTATATCTGTTGCTTCTAACGCATTTGCTTCGCAATACATTGTAACATTTTTTTCTCCCTCTAAATTGGCCTGCGTTTTTATGTTATGAGCGTTTTGCAACTGGCAAAGTTTTCGTTACTGGTTATATTATGATGCAAGGTCGCATGAAACGGATGGTATGGACTTTCGGCTTAAGTATCAGAAATTCGAATCTACACATCGTTTTGAATACTCATTGCTGATCTCTGGTCACTATATACAACAGCGTATGCTTGTTGTTGATAATTTTCATACAAAAATCTAATACTCTTATACACATTTTTTCATAAGTTTTTAAAAGCTGTATTAGTGTCGTGCTATCAAATTGTGTGAATGAAAAAAATGTGTATATGTGTTCATGTTTTTAAGAAGTTGTGTTGGTTTCGTGCTATCAAATTGCTTGAATGCCAAAAAATATGAACAAGAATAAGAAGAAGACATTTGAAATATGAAATACACAATACACCATAGCATTGAGCGTTCACAAACAACCAAGTGTATTCAATACAACATACACGATACAAGGTCGCGTGAATTGGCCATATGT
Source organism: Sarcophaga rosellei (assembly GCA_930367235.1). Taxonomy (NCBI): domain Eukaryota; kingdom Metazoa; phylum Arthropoda; class Insecta; order Diptera; family Sarcophagidae; genus Sarcophaga; species Sarcophaga rosellei. Next base: position 49,422,599 of record OV884019.1, on the reverse strand, counting down.
AGTATGTCAGATGTAGCTTCAACAAAATTCAGTTATCAAGATTGATTTGTAGCACTTTTAATATACCACCAGCATAGAGGGACACATAAAATAACCACGATCAGTGATTAGAATTCGTACCACTCAAAAATTAATTTATATTATATGTTAGTAAAATTGTTTTAAATATCTCAGGATAGAATACTATTATAATTAAAATAATTAGTTGTTTTTTTTAAAAGTCTTGTACTTAAAAATAAATCTGTGTTTCTAATATTTAAAATTATTATTTCGAACATCCTACTTCTTTTTGAACCAAATATATGCTACCAAAGCTTAGTACGTAGTTCGGAGAAATAGAAACAGTTTTTTTAGGCCAATTTGTGATTTAAAATTTTTTAACGACATATTATTGGAATCTAAGAAAAAAAGGCACATTATATGTATTACTAAGCTATGCTACTATATGGAATAATAACATATGTATACTTCTACCACGAGTTGAATGGAAAATATCCAAGAATAGTGGAGTTCTAAAGCAGACAATTTAGGCCAAGGAATTCTCAACCTTAGAACATACGACAACATACAACAAAAATAACTGTAATTGAAATAAAAACGTTCATTAATACGAAATGTGATAGAATTCAAGTGACTTCATAATCCCAATAAAATACTAACAAGCTTAAAGCGAATACATACAAAAATAATTTTCGATTTCAATTAAGGATACTTTAAATTACATATAGACGTTGGAGAATGCTCCAGTTCTACAAAATAGTCTCTTTTGAAGATAACAATTTTTATAACTGTTTAAATAAATTGCATTCCCGACTACTTCATGAATTCCCCAGAGGATACTCACAGCTTTTTTTTACCTTCTTTGTGTAGATCAAAAAATGTCTACCAATTATTACGTAAAAGCAATTATATGTCATGACGACAAAAATAAGCATTTTAGGTACGATTATAGAAGAATTTTAAAATTTCTCCTTTTTTTCTTACGTGTGTAGAAGCTGAAGCAAGGCAACAGATAAAATGAGACCCAATAAACCGGCGAACTGGTTTCTGAAAACCTTTAGCTTTTTATAGAAACTAAAAGAAGTAGAAAATTAAAAAGTAGCTTAGAAATAATAGAAATTGAGGACGGGTTTCTAAATGCATCAAAAAACGTTGTTACTTATGCCCAGTACACATTGTGACATCGCAAGCAAATATAATAATGTGTACTGTTCGCAATTCCTGTCAATTTCGATATTTTTCGATGTGTGGCATTGGATTGTTAATTAATTGCTAGCCTAATGTGTACTGTAGTCACAATAATATGGCAACATTACAGCCACTAAAACTTAATGACAACTTGTTGTCATTTAATAGTATAAAATTTAAAATTTGAAACAAGAACAAAAATTTAAAAAATAAATAATTAAAAAAACACCTCTATCCGATTCACGACCAAATGCTCCAACGTCCACATATAAGAATTTATATTCTGCATTTACCAACTCCAACCAGACTAGGCTATTATGCTGCTTGTAACAAAAATATTCAGAGCCGGAATTCGGTGGAGCTTGAATCCGCACATGCTTACCATCCAATGCCCCACAACAATTGGGAAAATTCCAGCGTTCCTCAAAAGCTTTTGCAACATTTAGCCACTCTTCTGTACTGGTGGGCATTTTCATATAGCCGTCTTTAAGGCATTCACAAAGATCTTTGCAAGTCTCTTTGATAATCTTAGCTACGGTCGCTTTACCCAGCAAAAAAAGACACATCAAAGATGCGAAGCTGTCACCTGTGAGCAAGTAACGAAGAGTTACTGCCAACCTCACACCAACAGATATTGCCTTTCGGAATGTTGTGTATTCTCTTTTAATATATGGAGTTAATTTTTCGACAAGATAATCAAAATTTTCTTCCCTCATGCGCACAAAATTTTTAAACCAACCTTCATCCTGCACCCGTAGAGTTGAATGAAGAGTGCTATAAAATCCCTTGGTTATCCGCATATTCAGTCCAGGTCTTATCCACCACTTTCTTTGTTTTTTTTCATTTTTTTATTGTTTTAATTTCTTTATTATAATTGCCATACAAGCTGTTGCACTTGCCAATTGAATAACTTTATGATTCATTTTTAGTTTTTATTTTCAATAGCTCGAACAAACGAAGTGAAATGCCTTTTTTACAATATTTTTCTTCAATGTAGACGGTTTTGACATATTGCCATCTTTCAGGGATGACACACTTTGCTGTCACATTGACACAATAAAATTGTATGTTATCGAAAAACATAATGTGAACGGCAATACAAATGTTGCATTCAATTCAAATATGACTCCACAAAATGTCAACAAAAAATGCCCAATGTGTACGAGGCATTAGTTTGTATTCTTTGCAAAAAGTTTCTTCCGTCAAAACTGTATTCTTTTTAAGTCTGAGAGGCTTCTCCTCATGATTATATCATTTAGTACTAATAGAAGGTGATGTCATAATTCAGTTATTTCTGAGAAGGGTTTCTTCAAATTTTTTCTGTTATTGAGTTTCAACTTTTGAATTTTAATGACATTTAGTACAATATCAAAAACTTTTACTCTCATTTACAAAAAAAGCCATAAGCGTCCTTGAACTTGTTACCAAGTACATCCAGTTGGAGGCGACACTAATATTCATCTCCATGCTTCAGTTGATTTAGATGGGAGGGTTATCAAAAATATATAATTTTGCTGGGTTATTGTTGAACTGGTAATATGATTTTCATAATTTTTGGCTCATATTGTTACTTTTTTTTGTCACGGTAATCATTATTAAATACACCAAAACAGCGTTACATACGGAAAGAAGTAATATTTGTTAGAGTTTTGGTTTTTTCCACTTGAATTATGTTATAATAAAAAAAATTAACTAAAATAAGTTTAAATTTAATTAAATTTAAGAAATATTTATCTCCGGCACATTGTTTAAAAACTTTAAATTAAATAAATTCGGAGGGACAAAAAATTATTGTACATTAAGAGTAGACCTCCATAGAAATTTTATTTAAAAGAAATACTTACCAGTTTAGAAGAAATCTTATTTAAAAAAAATACCAGTTTAGTTTCTACAAAAATAAAAATATTTTTTTTTTTGTTGAATTTTATATTTAATTCTAAAGTAATATTAAAAATATTTTTGTATCGTAATGAAAAGTATAGGATTAGAACTGAACTTAGTACTGTATAAGAGACATTATTAAGAATTTTCAAATAAAAAAGTAAAAACATGTAAGAAGTTGCAAAATTAGTGTTTCAACTTATACTATGTTCACACATGCACCTTTAATGCGTAAATCGCAATTAACGCCATTATTGATCTCAATATTTCATATAAAATTTCAATTAATTGTTGCTCAGTAAATTCATAAATTGTTATAATATTGATTAAAACTTAAAATACAACACTGTCATTAGTGAGCATATTACAGTTTTCCGAACACTTTCTGTTAATGTTTGACAACTCAAATGTAAACAACGAAAAACAAAAAATGGAAGGTCAGCAGGTCCACTATTATCACATTTTTCTTTCTCATCCTTCTGAGAGAATCCACTTTGGAGTCAAAAGTAGTCCCTACTAACCGCAACAGCTGGGCGTTTCGGTCAATCATTAGCAAGACCTTTTGCAATGTTAAATTGTTTTCATTTTTTCTAAAAAAAATGTTGGCACTAATGTTCGCGATTACATTAAAAGCAATGTTGTTGAAGCAATCAGCTGTTTTGTTTACCAGCTGTCAAATGCATATTGCTTATATTATATATGTGAACACTTAAAATATTGTTCTCAAATAACCGAATATTGTCTCAATAAAAATGCATGTGTGAACATAGTATTAACGTGCCAGCCTCATTCATATGCGATAATGTATTCAATCTTCATTAGGTAGCGGATACAGCTAATGAAGGCACGCTTATATTTTATTTCCTGTATGAATTCCAACATGGAGAGAAAATTACTGCAAATGTGTAGGAAGTATAAATCCTTACTAAAAAATAACAAATCACCAAGTTACGATCGCCAGAAAAATACTGAACTATTTAGACTTTTTACAGGAAAACTCAATGAAATCTTGAACACAGGACTGGTAATTGTTTATTTTCAACATTGGCTAGATATTTTTTTGGTTTTTTTTGTTTTGTAACGATGGGTCTGGTCTTTTTTTCTTTTAGGAACAAGTAACTCATTTTATTCGAGAAGTCAGTTTTCGTTCTTATTTCAAGGTTGGTTTATACTGGTCTTAAATGAAAATATTTCTAAGCTTCATAGATGTGTACTAGGAAAAAATCATTGGCACAGGACATGTTTCATAATACCATAACATTGTGTATCGAAAGTTATTATTTTAAGTGAAACTTTGTTTATTTATATAAATTAATTGTTCAGCGAAGTTCAAAATTGCTTGTCCTAATTAATTATATACTTCTTATCTTACCGATAATTTTTCAATAAAAACAGAAAATATAGGCACTCAGTGTTATATTCTAAAATATTGTACTTTATTGGAATCAGCGGAAGTTTAATGAAATGTAGCGGGGGAAACATATTTTAAAATTTTATTATTATTATTTATTTTAAATTTAACACAATTTGATTCCTTTCGAAATACAGTGTACGGACATTCATTATTATATTTAACCCTTAAATGCGCACTGTATCTTTTAAGATACAACAAAAAAAAATTCTTACAGTTCTAATTTTGGATCAAATTGAATAAAAAATAAATGGATGTACTTAGAACATCATAACTCATTTGGAAAAAATATCCCTTTCCAGAAAATCTTCAGGATTTGCGGTTTATTGACATTCAAAGTTCAAAATTATATTTTGTTAAAAAATAAAAAAAATTGGTTATTCGATGTTGCATAATATTAAGCAGAGATCAATAAAGGATTTGAAAAAATTCAGGATAGTGCAAAAATACTTCATTAGGCATACAAAGTGCTTACAAAAGCTTTTTTAGTCAAAATTTGGCTACAGGGCGTTATTTAATTTTAAATGGTTGTATCTTTTAAGATACACTGCGCATTCATCTAGGAATTACATATTCGTTTTATTTGAATTATGTGCTGTGTTATTGTGGAAGTTCATATATATTTTGCACTTTGAACTAGCAGGTTGGTAAGTTCGGCATTTTGCTATGTTTATATGATTATTTATTTTGACTTTTGCAATAGACGACAGACATTTTTTAACTGATTTCATAATTTGGAACTAACTAAAAGAATTTTAAAGTCATGTCAGGCTTTAGAAAGGTCGATGGAGTCAACATGACTGACGAGGAAGTTTGTGAATTGCTTTGCAATAGTGAGGGTATTACTTATGACAGCACGGACATCAGTGATTCAGATGACGATGAAATGCAGGTTCCAAACTCATGTAAAAAGAGACCAGAGCGCCAAGGAGCTTCTAGAATGATAATAATACAGGACGAAAATAAGACAGAAAGTGATAGTGAGGATGAACTTGATATTGAAGGATCTATACATGATTCTTTCATACAAATGATAAATGATGATAATAATTATGAAGTTCCGGCAGAGGCAAATTTAGGCGGATTTGAATCTTTGAATTTAACACCTTCTACTTCTAATACAAAGACTAATACTACCTTTGGTCCCACAAATAATTGGAGCTCTTTTTCTTCCGAGTTTAGTGAGGTTTTTATAAATCCAAAGTCATCGGAATTTGAAAGAGTTCTATGGAAAAAAGGACATCTTCAATTTGATGCTAACCAAGTCCAGTTTGGAGACGATAGTGACCTTACAGACGATATAAAGGCATTACAAACGCCCTTTAAAGTTTGGTGTCATTTATTTGCACAATCATTAGAAGAAGACATTGTAATGGAAACTTTAAGATATGCTGGTGTTGATCAATCTTTTAGTTTCACTGTGTCCGATCTCCGCAAATTTATAGGAACTCTCTTTTACATGACATACTACAAACTTCCAAATACCAGAGACTATTGGTCTGCAAACAATCACAGAAGTGTTCAAATAATACAAAGCCAAATGCCTCTGAAACGCTTTGAAAAAATTCGGGAGTTTTTGCATTTTAACGACAAAACCAAAATGCCTGATCGAAATGATCCCAATCGCGACAGGCTTTACCTAATTCGGCCAATTATCGATACCCTAAATAGAACTTTTTCTACCGTACCGAAACTAAACAGATTGAGTGTAGATGATCAAATGTGTTCCACAAAAATCGGAAGTTATATGAAACAATATTTACCAAACAAACCTAAAAAGTGGGGCTTGAAATTTTTTGTACTATGTGATACAATGGGATTCGCCTACACATTTGAGCTGTATAGTGGAGCAACTGAAAAGTTGGCAGATGGTGAGCCAGATCTTCAATCCTCAGCAAACATTGCCGTAAGACTTATTCGGGGAGTACCACGATATCAAAACTTTGTGATATACTTCGATAATTTTTATACAACAGTGCCTCTCATAGCATATTTGCGCACACAGCTGGCTGTTGGTACAATTAGACGCAATAGAATTAAGAATTGTAAGTTACCTGAGGAGAAAATAATGATGAAATTCGAAAGAGGAACAAGTCAGGAATTTGTTACCATCATACACGGTATCGATGTGACCACATTATCATGGAAAGATAATCGAATTGTCAATCTTATTTCAAACTATGTCGGTACTAAGCCCCCAGTAGATATATATAATACAGAGAGTGAACCTTTAACAATAAAACGCTTTGATAAAAAGGAAAAAACTATCAAAAGTATTCAATGTCCACAAATCATCAAAGATTATAACTGCCACATGGGCGGAGTAGACTTGATGGATGGCTCAATAGGCCGGCATAAAATAGCAATAAAAAGCCGTAAGTGGACAACGAGAGTATTTTACCACCTTCTTGACATGACATGTGTAAATGCCTGGATCCTTTATAGAAGAATAAACAAAGATAAACCAGAATCTAAAATTAGATTAGTCGATTTCAAATTGGAAGTGGCTGATGCAATGTTTTCATATAACAGCAAAACTATTCCAGTAAGAGGACGCCCAACTTTGGAAAAACAAATAGAAGAAAAAAGATGAAAACCGAATGCATCCCCAGCGCCACCGAAGGATACCCGGCTAGATGGAATCAGTCACTGGATTACAATGGAAAAAAAGCTAGATGTAAGCTGCCCAAATGCTCAGGTCAAACCAAAATGTTTTGTTTGAAATGTAAGGTGAATTTGTGTGTGACTGCTGAAAAAATTTGTTTTTATGAATATTATAACTTTTAATTATTTTTCTTACTCTATTTTTGCCTTAGTGACATTAATTTTATATGTTTATTTATTAAAATTGAATTAACTGTGTTTTTAAAATTATAATTTATTTTTATAAATAAAAAAACCTTTGAAAATTAAAATACTGCTATTTTTTTTTTCTTTGAAAATTAAAATATAGGAGAGTGCACATTGTATCTTTTAAGATACAACCACTATTTTTTAAATAAAATTACCACAAAAAATTTAAAAAAAACGTGGTACGCAGTTGTTATTTTTTTAAAATTTTATATATTATATATTTTTTTCGTGAAAATTGGCGTTGTTGCGCATTTAAGGGTTAAAATTTGCTAATTCATGCGTATTGTGTTGGAAAATATGCAAATAATATACATTTGTACGTATGCTTGCTTATGGTACAATATAATTTCATATCTAGATATTTCAATTGAAGTATTGTCAAGAGACAATTGTTTTAAATTTTGAATAGCATTCAATATTTATATAAAATAGTTGTTTTCTATAATTTTTGTGTATAATTTAAATCGCTCTAAATGGTCGTTTAAATAATGATACATGCATATGTACATACTTATGTGTTTTAGAAATTATCTATTATTCAACCACAACGTTCGAAATGTTGCTTTATTTGGTAACTGTGTGCCAATAGTTCTAATTATTGTGTTTTAATTTTAATATTAAGCGTTTTTAAAATAGAAATAAGTGGTGAAAATGTGTTATTTTTTATAATTTCCATTTATTTACAATCTATTTGGTCAATTCACACAAGCCGTTGTATCGTTGTATTCATTGTATTGTTGGAAGAACATACAACAGTGTATGATTGTTGTTGATAATTTTCATATAAAAATCCGATAAACTCATACACATTTTTTTCCTATGTTTTTGGAAGTTGTATTGGTTTCGTGCTATCAAATTGTGTGAATGAAAAAAATGTGTATATGTTTTCATATGTTGTTTTGGTTGCCACGAAATACACTATCAGCATACCATTGAGTGTTCACAAACAAACAAATGTATTCAATACAACATACACGATACAAAGTTGTGTGAATTGCCCAATTAAGTAAATTCGATAAGTTTAAAGAAAAATAACATATGTTATTAAACTACATTAAGTTTAATAGACTATAAGGCTAGATTAGTTTCTAAATAAAACTTAATTATTTACAAGACAAACATACACGATACAAAGTTGTGTGAATTGCCCAATTAAGTAAATTCGATAAGTTTAAAGAAAAATAACATATGTTATTAAACTACATTAAGTTTAATAGACTATAAGGCTAGATTAGTTTCTAAATAAAACTTAATTATTTACAAGACAAATAAATTATTTTTTCCCTTCATCTAACAAGGAGATTGCCAGTACATTACAATTGGGCAATTCACACAACTTTGTATCGTGTATGTTGTATTGAATACATTTGTTTGTTTGTGAACGCTCAATGCTATGTTGTATTGTGTATTTCGTGGCATTCAAACAATTTGATAGCCCGAAACCAACACTACAAATGAAAACATATACACATTTTTTTCATTCACACAATTTGATAGCACGAAACCAATACAACTTTTAAAAACATATGGGGGCAATTCACACAACTTTGTATCGTGTATGTTGTATTGAGTACATTTGTTTCTTTGTGAACGCTCAATGCTATGCTGTATTGTGTATTTCGTGGCATTCAAGCAATTTGATAGCCCGAAACCAACACAACATATGAAAACATATACACATTTTTTTTCATTCACACAATTTGATAGCACGAAACCTATACAACTTCCAAAAACATAGGAAAAAAATGTGTATAAGTGTATCAGATTTTTATATGAAAATTATAAACAACAATCATACACTGTTGTATGTTCTTCCAACAATACAATGAATACAACGATACAACGGCTTGTGTGAATTGACCAATGGAAAAAATGTGTATAAGTGTATCGGATTTTTATATGAAAATTATCAGCAACAATCATACACTCTTGTATGTTCTTCCAACAATACAATGAATACAACGATACAAAGCCTTGTGTGAATTGACCAAATGATTACTAAGTCTGTTTAAGTATCTAGCGCTAAAACTATTTACAGTGAACTCTAACGTGAACTAATTAATGTCGGGGTAGTTCATATTTTCGAATTTGTTCACATTTTCGATTGTGATTTTTTGTATATATTACTAAGTTATTCTTCCTAAAAAACATTTCTATAAGGAATGAAAACCCAAAGCATTACTAAAACAACATCTTGTAAGTTATTTAGAAAATAAAAAGTTTTTAAAAACCGCTTTATAAAGAGTACATACGAAGTGTGTACATAAAAAACAAATAAAATATTACGACCAAAAATAAATAAAGTTTGCAATGAAAAAAGATAGGTACATATAATTAAATATGAAAATATTCGGTTATTATTGTCTGTTTTTCTTTTGTTCGATCAGCTTATTTTCCGCCAATTCCCTGATGTTTTTCAATACTTTAATGTCAGTTTGATCGATCATTCAGCCTTGTTCAAAATTTCGACAGCTTCTTTGGCTTTAATGTTGTTTTCAGTCCCTTCAATAAAACAGTCGTCATTTTCATCAAATGACGTGATGCCCTCACAAGGATTATTGATCCAATCTTTAATGTTTACTGCAGTAAATACTTCCTGAGGGCACAATGTCTGCAGTATTTTCTAAAGATCTATCTTCCGATTGCCGCCTTTCTTTTAAAACCCTCAAAGGAACATTATATTCAGGATCATCATCATTTACCATATCCAAAATATTTTTCCAACAGTTAGATAAAGTTTCTTTACCAACTCGGTTCCAGGATGCCTCTAGAATAGTAACTCCTTCTTTAAGTGTGATTTTTTTCATCGATAACATGGTATTTAATAATTCGGGGATTCCAAAATTAAAAATAAATGCCTTTAAAAATTAAAAAATCCCAAAAAATTAAAAAAAAAAATTGTTCACTATTTAGAGCCATTAAACTTTGTTCACCATTTAGAGCGCCCATATAAAAAACTTAGTGTTCACATTAGTGGACAGTTCATTAGATTGGATGTTCACATTACCGCGAGTTCACTGTATGTATTTCATTTATCACAAAAGGAATTTCTAGGTCCCTATGAATTTGATTATTGGTTACAAACCAGGGAGCATTGACCATGGGCCTTAGAACTTTTGACTGGTAACGTTGTAATATCTCGACATTTGACTGACTGGCTGTTCCCCACAGCTCAATGCCGTACGTCCAAACCGGCTTTAAAATAGCCTTGTAAAGAATTATCTTGTTCTCAAGACTTAGTTGAGATTTAGGCCCTAGTAGCCAGTATATTTTTTTAGTTTTAATATTTAGATAATTTCTCTTTGCCTTAATGTGGTCTTTCCAGGTAAGTCGTTATTGAGATGCATACCCAAATATTTAACGCAATCCGTTTTTGGTATTTGTAAACCATTTATGTACACTGGAGGATATTCATTTTTTCTTAATGTAAAAGAGACATGGTTAGATTTCTCTGTATTTATAGCAATTTTCCACTTAGTAAGCCTACCTTGTAATATATTTAATTTCCCTTTAAACCGTGGCAGATGCTTCGATGTGATTTTCATTAGCAGCTATTATTGCAGTATCATCTGTATAGGTAGCTAATGTAATATTATCAATTAATGGTATGTCCGAAGTGTAGATAGTGTATAATATGGGACCTAGAACACTGCCCTGAGGTACTCCTGTGTGCATATTGAGAACCTTAGAAAGTTCATCATCAACTTTAACATGAAACTTGCGATGTTGTAGGTAGGTCTTTAATAGTGTTTTCACACCGAGTGGTTTTAACGCAAAAGTTGGTTTTAACATTAAAATCAAAAATAAAACCTGCTTTTACCATACAAAATTATTGTGTTAAAATCAACTTAAAACCTTTTTTGAATTGGTTTTAAGTTGATTTTATGAAATACAACCTTGTTTTATGTACTAAATCAGAGCTACCAGCTCTGAAATGGTAAAAACAGCTGATAAAAATTAAATAAAAACAAAACAAATGTAAAAATATAGAAGCCGGTTGTATAAAAATGTAAAATTTCAAATAATGAATGCTACAACAATAATAAATAAAAATATTTTAACAATAATGTTAATAATATTAATATTATTTCTTAATTTTTCATATTTTTTGTTTTTTCTTAAACAAAAACAGCTGTTGCACAGTCATAAATGTATGAAAGCTAAAACCTGATTTAAGAAAATTTGCAGTGTGAACGCAAAATCAGCTGATTATGGTTTTAATGCTAAAATCAGGTTTTAACTTTTGGTGTGAAAACACTATAAAACAGAGTAATATGGAGCTGGTAGATTATGCTTAATTTTGTATAATAGCCCTTCGTGCCATACTCTGTCAGATGCCTGTTTCACGTCCAAAAAAACACCTGAACAAAACATTTTTCTTTTAAACGAATCAGAAATAACTTTAATGATTTGATGGCATTGCTCCGAGGTTCCATGTTTATGGCGAAATCCAAACTGATGGTCAGGAATTATTTTAAGTTTCTCCAGAACTGGAAGTAGTCGAGATACAAAAAGCTTCTCAAAAAGTTTCGAGAAGGTGGTAAGTAAACTTATAGGCCTACAAGATGAAATAAGTTTTTCAGGTTTGTTAGGTTTCTTTATCATTATTATTCCCGCCTGTTCCCATTTAGAAGGAAAGCACGATAATCGCAACATTGAATCAAATATTAGTGTTAAAAATACAATACTTTTCTTCGATAACGATTTAGCAACTACCGAATCAATCTTGTCAGGCCCAGGAGATTTTCTGTTTTCAAGTTTGGAAATTGCGTTTTGCACTTCTCTTGGTGAATATGGCTTTATAGGCGACTCCATTTGATATGGAGATTCTAAAAAGTCTAAAATTACGCTTTCATCAACGGTGTTGGTTAATGGGAATGGTTTGTAGATTTGTTTCCCAATACTGCGAGAATGCATCGGCTTTTGCATCTACTGCCAAATCGATTTCATCTGTAGTCTTAATGTATACATTAAGATCTAATCTGCGGTCCATACAGTGTTGAAACATGCCTATATTAGTTTTATGTGTAATTATTTTATTATTTCTAGTAATGGTCGGCACATTAGTACTATAACTTAGTATTATGGGTGTATGATCCGAATTAAAGTCATCAGAATCTTTTATGTCAAGCAGATTGTCAGCAATACCTGAGTACACAAAGAAGTCCAATATATCTGGAATTTTGTTGGGATCAGCGGGCCAATACGTAGGTCTACCAGTGGACAGAGTTTTATAACCATTTCTTGTAATACATTTGTAAAGTTCCTTGCCTTTAGGATTTGCTAGTCTAGAGGATTTGCTAGTCTATATTTTGTAAGTATTCGTATTTTAAATTTGACTTAATAAGAATGGCAGATCGAGCGTGGGCTTTATCATCTGGATGTTTTGCAACAAATATATCGTAACCTTTTATGTGAAAGTAAGTTTTAGATGTAAATTGAGTTTCGGATAGTAGGAGGATATCTAGATGATTATATATATATATATATATATATATATCTAGATGATTATATATGATATCGTGTGTGATTGGAAGCACCGTTTGTATTCCATGTCGATATTCTTAACCTTTAACTTATGACGTGGTAGTAAATTTTACACTATCTTTTTTATTTTTCTAATAACTCCTCTTTGTTGCACTTTCTTAAGCTGATATTGCCAGTACCCTCATATTATACTATGATTTTATTGATAGTATAGTTTTGTCTTTGGATTGTTACAGTATTTCGGAGATTTCTGTGTGTGGGTGTAAAATTTACTACACGTCGTCGTTTGTGGAAATTTTGAATAGAAAATATTTTACTACCACTTAGTGGTTTGTGTGATTTTTATATAGAAAATATTTTAGTACCACGTCTAACCTAACGTTAGTAACCCATATACAAAAAAAATACTACACGTCTCCGTAAACGTAAGTATTTTTGTAATTTTTTTTCACTTTGTGTTTGAGTTGCTGAAAAGTTTTTAATTGTTTTGTATTATTGTACAATTAAATTGTGGGAAATGGCACATGCAATATTACGGTCAGATTCTCTTCCCCAGCCTGATAATTTTACCTCAAAAGACTGATTGTTATTTTTTTATATATATAAGATATTGAAATGTTCCTTTTTATTTTAATAAGTATATAACTTAGGCTGTTGAAAAATGCTATTTATTGTTTTTGTTTAACCTTAATCTTCTTAATGTACAAGTAAATGATATACCTATTTTTTTGCTTGTATTAAAGAGGCTTGTGAAATAAAGTACAATTTTTTAAATAAATTTGAATTTGTTGCCTTGTTTTTGTTAATAATTGGTTTGGAAGCAATCAAATTTGAATTATATAAGTATAACATTATTATAATATATACACATTAAAAATTATATGAAAAATAATTTGGGTGTATAATTTACACCACCTCTTCATATACGCTAAACAATTTCACGTCATAAGTTAAAGGTTAAGTTTATTTGCACAATTTCTCCATTATATTTGTCATCATGTCAAACATTCTGTCCATAGTACGTTCCAATCTTTGCATTAATTTCATTTCAGGACTACTAGAATTATTTATTACTGCTTTAGCATATGTAACGTCGTCGTTTGTAAATTTATTATTAGTTGGGTTAAACGTGGGCTCTCTCCCCCTCAGGAGCCCATCGGTCGACTGCGGAACACATCGGAACGCGGAGTTTCGGTCATAATCGGAGCAGATGCCAACTCCCACCACACGATGTGGGGCAGTTCCGGTACCAACGAACATGGTGAGTGCCTCTTTGATTTTATTATTAGTAATAACCTAGTTATAGCTAATCGGTGCTAAGGAGGTGCTGGACATCACTCTGGGCAGCTCAGGTTTCTCTACTAACCTTAACCCCTCCGGTCAATAGGAGGAACACGAATTGGTCCATTTTTAGAGAGAGACTGCGTAGCAGCCTTCCCTCTACCACCCGACTATAACGACCCGTTTCGACGTGGTTAGGGCTGCGGCCACACTGTCAACCGCGCTTTTGGCGGCAGCCACAACCTCCGTTAAATCCGCTGCCCATAGGGGTAAGCGAAAACCGCCCTGGTGGAGCCAAGAGATCGATGATCTACGCCGATCTTGTGGCAGGCTCTTTAACAGGGCGAAGACGACAGGCGAATGGTCAGCCTGCAAGGACAAAAAGAGGGAACTTAATACGCTGTAAGGCGAGCGAAGAGGGCCTCGTGGAGGAACTACCGTCTCCGTAAAATTCTAACTTCCACTCACAAATCCCTTGACTGTATCCGACGATCTGACGGACGCTGGACTACTTCCAGTTGGTGAACTATTCCCCCCTGAGTCTTACCCTTGGCCAAGTGCAGTGGGCTGTTAGGTCTTTCAAACCATTCAAGTCACCAGGACCGGATGGTATTATCCCGGGTGACATTCAAAATGGGGAGGAGATAATCCCCCCTTGGTTGCTTGCCATCTATAACGCTAGTCTCAGGCTCCTTTGCATCCCTTGGAGCTGGAGAATATCTAGGGTGATCTTCATTCCCAAGGCTGGGAAACCGTCCACACTGGGGCGAATGGTTATAGACCCGTAAGTCTGTGTTCCTTTCTTCTGAAGACGCTGGAAAGAGTTCTTGATGTTCATATTAGGACCTCGATTGATCCAGCGCTTCTATCCGCTTCCCAACATTCGTATACGAGAGGTAAATCAGTGGAGACTGCACTTCACTCTCTTATCTCTCGGGTAGAAAACTCCATGCACGTTAAGGAATACACTTTGGCCATTTTTCTGGACATTGAAGGTGCATTTAATAACGTCGACCCGGACGCCATAGTTAGGGCTCTTGGTTCTCTGAACCTGGAACAGAATCTGGTCAGGTTCATCGAGCTTCTCCTCAAGTCGAGGATAGTAACCTCCACAGTGGGGGCCACGAATTGTCAGAGAATGGTTCGTAGAGACACACCGCAAGGCGGTGTTCTATCACCACTTCTCTGGAATCTTGCAGTCAACTCACTATTGAGGGGGCTGGAACACTCTGGCAATGGGGCCATAGCTTACGCTGACGACATTGCCATTGCTGCGTCGGGAATTTGTCCGCAGACACTGTCGGATAAGTTGATCTTGGTGCTGTCAATCGTGCTGGACTGGTGTAGGGATTTTTGACTGTCTATTAACCCCTCTAAGACCGATACGATTCTTTTTACGAGGAAATATAAAATTCCGACCTTCTCTCTTCCCAGCATAGGTGGGACCAGACTCACGTTGAGTCGCGAGGTTAAATATCTGGGCCTGATCCTAGATCCCAAACTCGACTGGAGGGCGAATCTGGCTGCTAGGGCACGTAAGGTGGCGTGTGCTGCTTACTGCTGCAGTAGAGCGGTCAGAACCAGATGGGGTCTTCGCCCAAGGATCATGCGTTGGATATAGTCCACGTCATCGAACCCAACCTCTTATACTGTTGCTTTCTGGTGGACTGCTCTGGACAAGAAACACAACGTCAGACTTCTTGACAAGGTCAGAAGGTCTGCTGCCATTTATATAACTGGCGCTCTTCGCACCACCCCCACGAAAGCCTTGTTCGCAATGCTAAACTGGCTTCCTACTGTGCTTCTGGCTAAGCAGGTAGCCAAGTTTGCTGCGACTAAACTTAATGCTCTCTCTCATTGGCACATTGTACCCTCTGGTCACTCCACTATTCCAGTGGCCCCTGTGAACATAGACTATTTCCCTGCTGAATATTGTCTTGACAGATGTTTCCACTCTCTGATTCCAAGTAGGGATGACTGGAATATTAATACGGTGGTGCCCCCGGAAGTCCTGGATATATATACCGACGGCTCTAAACTCGATAATGGGGTTGGGAGCGGTGTCTACTCTGGGAAAGTGGACCTGAATATTTCTCTTCGTCTGCCGGACTACTGCAGTGTGTTTCAGCCGGAGGTGATGATCCTCGTCAACGATGCTCCTTTCACTAGCGTCTCGATCTTTTCTGATAGTCAGGCCGCAATAGGATCTCTATCGGGTTTCGTGATTAACTCTAGGATCGTTAGGGAATGTCGCCGCTGTCTCGACCTTCTCTCGGGGCGCTTCACCAGTGTCTCTCTGGTGTGGATCCCCGGCCACAGTGGAATTCCGGGTAACTGTAGGGCCGACGAGCTCGCCAGAGCTGGTGCGCTCCTTCCGGAATCCTCTTCTGTTGAATTGGGTATGCCACTTGCCTCGGTCAAGCTGACCATTGCGCGGACGTTCTTTCGGGACGCCAACCTATCCTGGGTCAATGAGGAGTCCTGCTCCACGGCTAGACTCACCTGGCCCAAGATGGATAGAAGGCGTACCAACCGATTACTTGGTCTCGGTCGTGATGTCATCTCGACTACAGTGGCCATGCTTACAGGTCATTGCGTCATGGGTAGACACGCGGAAAGAATGAGGCTCCCTTTCAACGACTTCTGCCGTGGATGCAGGTCCACTGAGGAAGAGGAGACTGTTGTTCACTTTCTTTGCCAGTGCCCGTCTCTTGCTAGGTGTAGATATAGTTTATTTGGCTCCCCATTCCTTGTTAGCTTAACGGAGCTATCATCTATTGACATCAAGGATATAGCTTCGTTCATCAAACTTTCTGGCTGGTTTTTCAGTGCGGGGTAGTCGTGCTTTTGTTGTGCAGCCCTTGCGCTGACCAACTTCTTCCTTTTCCCTGATTTTGGTGGAACTTGGTTAGTACAGGGACTGGGGCATCACCGCTATGCCGCTATGCGTTCTCAAGTGAGCTTTGTGATATCAGAGCTACCACTCCGACCTAAACCTAAACTGGGTTAAACGTATTTGACTGGGAATATTGATTGCTATCATTGGCTGTATGTTGGGCTCTGAATTCATTTCGTTTGTTGGTAGTGTTTAGCCTATTTTTGATAATTTTTTGGTAAGTTTCGCACCCTTTATAATTAGCAGTATGATTTTGTAGACAATTTACACATTTTGGTGGCGTTTCGACTGATTTCGAACATTTTTCAGTAGGATGATCCATACCACATTTAACGCACTTAAATTGTATTTTACAATAAGATTTAGTGTGACCAAATTGCTGGCATCTATGGCACTGAACTAAGTCATCGGTTTTTCTTGGAGCCTCTATCACGACAATAGCATTATTAATAGATTTTATATTAAATATATCTTTATTATTTGGGTTGGGGTCCAGATCCACAAAAACATAGGCAATGTTAGCTTGGTGATACGGCTCCTGACATTAGTTACGTTTCTAACATTATGTCCTAACGTTAAAAGTTCGGCCTTATAATCATCAACTGGCGTTGTATGATGAATACCTTTCACTACCACTCTATAGGAATGCTCTTGTTTTAGTTGATAGGTATGATAACTAATGTTTTTTAACTCAAAATATTTTGTAGTGTGCTCTTTGATTACACACAGCTGTACTTTACACAAAACAATAAACATACACACGTACCTACACTCGCGCCACACATAATGCAAACACAAACAAAAATTGATCAAGCTGCACTTGAATGAACTATGACGAATGTTTAAAGGGATCATATCGGTAATTGAGTGGCATTGATAAAGTCACTCAATTCCCCAATTTGAAGACAATATGATTGGTCAATTCTTCATGTTGCGACTATCGAAATTAGAGTAAGTACATGTACGGAATAGGATTAAGCAAGATAGAATGTAAATTAGAGTAAATTAGAATAATATAGAATATATGTAAATTTTTGTATAAAAAGAGCCCTTGGTCACAAATAAAACAGATTCTAATGAAGACTCAAATCGGCAACAACTTTGCCTTAGTTTTTTTTATCCAATCTTCTTTTGCCCTTACTAAGGTAAGATCGGCAATTGTTATAGCGTAACCAACGGCAAACACTGCCGGTTACAAAAATCCTTTTACTTATATTTTTTTTATTATAAAAGCATTTTTCCACCACAATTTAACAATTTTCCTAAAAGAATCTGCACTTCTAACCATTAACCTGACACTATTGTCCCTTAAGGATTTATAATTAAAATCATTTATTTCCCTATTTATACATTTAATAATTTTAGTAATATCCAAGATATCTGAAAAGTATATAGGTGGCGGTCTTAGTATTTCGTTGTCTTGTTAATCGTCATGAATAATTTCGACATCATCTGCTGCATTTTTTTCAGAAAGTAGCTGAAATTTATTGTTGTTTGAAGTACTTGGTTCATCACTTACATGAAATTTTTTATGCACATGTAAATACGGTGAACTGAGTAGCCTTCGTTTATTTCCAATTGCTGACGATACCTGCTGCCAAATACCATCGCTTTCGTCATTATCACTTTCATCACTCGAATTCATATTAATAAATTGTTGTTATAGAATTATCACGCAACTCTTATGCACTTAATTGTGTCTTTTTCTTATTTTTTTCTTCCTGTCGCTTCTAATCAGTTTTCTCCCAGAAATTTGATTTCTTTAATTGGAAAATTTTACAATTATTTTGAATTAGAATATAAATTTATTTTTTTTTATATTTGAGTCTAAAAAATTTTTTATTTCAAATAACCACTATGTGAAAATATGTGACTTAAAAAAGAGAATGCGGTAATCAAAAAATTACAACAAGCTACCAATACTACCTCTTACACAATACCAAAATACATAAAATTGCAACAGTTATAGACGCGTTTTCTCCCGACTTTTTTTTTTATTAAAAGTTAAGTTCTGTAAAACTGTGTTACAGAGAATTCTTAAGTAACTTCACACAAAATTATACGCTTGAGAGCTCAATTGCCTAATGTTGAACATTCCGTCTAAAAATCATTTACATCTTTATTTCTACAATGTACCTGATCCCTCATTAAAATTGTTAACATAGGCAAGGGCTGGCCTGCCTTAAAGAAAGTCTTAAAAAATATGAAAACATATATTGCTTGGCAAAACAGTGAAACGTTTTCAAATGTATTAATGTGTTGTCTAGGAGGAAAATGTGAAAATCTTCTTAAGAAAATGGCAAAATATTTATGCAGTTTATGAATACGCACTGTTATTAACAGATACATATGTATTTATTTAGGAAACTTTATAATACAGAAATTAAAAAAAAAGTATTAACACTTCACTTTTTCGGTGTTGAGAATATGTACAATGGAAAGTTTTGATCCTGATTCTGTACGAAAACGGACCATGAAAAATATTTAAATAAAAAAATAATAAAAGTTCGTCATTATTACCATTAACTATTGTTTTTTTACTTTTTTAGTATTTATTTTGGAATTTTGTTTGCTCATTCAATTACTAAAAATTTCTGAAGTGAAGATTAGTGATGATTCAAAAATTAAAATAAAAAATTATTAAAAATTGGATTATAAACGATTTTAATGGTGAATTAAAGCAAAAAAAAAACCACAATTTGTTATAAATATAGATTTAACAATTCAGCATTTTAAAAAATTATTAAAATATTTCGTGAGTCAGGTACTGTGAAAATTCGTCATTTGGTAGGAAGATCTTGACAACCAATGAACTTTCGTTTTCTAAAATATGAGATATTTGAAGCGACATCTTTTGACAACTTTGAAATTTCATTAAAAATAATTTTCTTCGTCTGTTATACTATTTCTTAAATTCATAGAGCTCCAGTCGAGCCAACTGCTCCAGATCTCATTCAACTAACACACGTTATTATCCATGGCCGATTACCATAATTTCCTGCGTCAGTTGAATTTAGTGCGAGTGCAGGTCCTAGTCACGATGTAAAATGTTGTGACATGCGAAAGAGCGACTTGTATTGAGCTACATAAAACCGATTGTCTCGATTTGTCTTTCACACTTTCACGGAGATCGACGACGTTTTCGTGTTGGTACATCATTTATTAAACCAGTATATTGTATGCTACTCCGCACTAGATACTGTTTACATAAGATCTTCAAAGATCACAGAAGTTATGCACTTATTTGCTAAAAAACACAAAGATAGACTATAAAATCACATCAACCTAGAGCTGTCATATTATGTAAAGTTGGAATCTATTCGTTTAATAAAAAAAAAAAAAGAAAAACAAGGTCTTCAAATTGATACAATTAGTTGAGTAATTGTATGCTAATTACATAATTTATTAATTAACAGAACTCAATAATTGGGGAATTGAAGCTTATGTGTGAACGTAGAGTGATAACGAGGACGCGGCAAATATTGTGTTCAGCTAACTTTATTAGAAATATTTCTTTAATTTTTAGTAGTAAAATAACTCCATTTTTATCACAAGGTGTGGACTACTTAGAAGTGAATACAATATTTCAAAGCTGGTATGTCCTCTTTGAAAAAAAATATATATTTTTTGAAAGACTCTGTTATTCAAGAGAAAAAAAATAGAGTGCTGTAAGCAAGGTAAAACACATATTTCTCGTCGACTTAGAAGTGTCTTAAAAATCATACTCGAGAAGATCGACCGGTATTTGAATCCCCTGTTGCATACTATTTTTCTATTAAGACATTCTCAAATACTATCTCTTCACATCGACAAGTATCAATCTGGTCATCACTTTCACAAAATTTTTTATTTATACATACATATTAATTTTCTACATACATACACATATGATTATTGTATAGATGCTAGTGTAAATGTATTTTCTTTGCTCTGAATAAAAATACGAATTTGTAATTTCCTCCTTCAGCTAAAGCATCACTCAGAAGCATTTTAATTAATTCGTACTGCGTACCGAATTTCTGACATTTATGTTCATACATAAGTAAATTCATTTTAATAATAAATGAAGTGTAAGCCTTTTCACTTTTGTAGGAAGTCACTTGTTTGTTTGACAATCTACTTTTTACAAAAAAAAAAAAACAACTTCCGTTTCAGTTATAGTATTTCCTTTAACAACAAGTACATCCTTTTAAATTATCTTAAGAAGGAAAGGAGAGAAAAAAATTTAAAAAGAACTTCTTAAGAAAACTCATCAGAATATTTTATTTCTTTTAATACCATATTCATGAGAAAGGTAAAAGTTAATAATAATATAAAAAGAAGTTTAAAAGCTAAGGATGTCGGCTTTTACATTTTTTTTAAATTATCTTATATATAAAAATGAATGTGTCCTTGTTTGTATGTTTGAAGTTTATAGACGATTAAACGGCTGAACTGATTTTCTTGAAATTTTCACAGTATCTTCCTGTATGTCTGGAAGGAGTTATAGGCTACTTTTAATGTTGATATTCCAAATGAGCGAGAGGCCATGCCCACGTATACTACATACTCACTATTTAATTGCATTTGAAATATATTACTCATACGCATAGTAGTTACCCCTACAAGTATGCTATCTATGATTCTTGATGTATAAAACCAAAGAAAATAAAGTATAAAGAATGTCCATTTTGGCATATTTTGGAATATTTTTCAAAAATATTTCATGACGCGGGGGGAAAGATAGAAGGGAAGGATAAAGAAACCAAGAGCGTAACAATGTTCTCAATTGTTCTCATCGTGCGTTTTTGTTGTTTGACTAATTTTTTATTTATTCTTCTGAAACAGTGTTGTCACGAAAACAAATTTTGTAACCAACATTTGTGAAAAAAATCACCAAATTAGAAAAAATATAACCACAATTAAATTCACAGACTTTTGTTTTATTTTTTTTTTCAAGTTTAAATTATAATTAATAAAAACTGAAACAAAAAATAGCTTTTTTTTATAAGAAAAAAATAAACAAAACCAAAAACTACACATTGATCAAAAAAATAACCAATTTTGGTTAGAAATAACCAAAAAAGGCAACACTGTTCTCAAACCACTTATTCTCAGACGTCGACACAAAGAGAACATGAGAAAAATTGTGACAGGCATGTTTAACCCAGAGGAAAATTGTTAGTAATATTTTCAAGTCTACTTATTAACCCAATAATATGTATATGTGAGCGAAAAGTATAGAAAAATTGTACTGCGCTAAAAACCTAAAAACACCGTATTTAACTTGGCAAGTATTCTTCCAAAAAAATAAAACATTTCTCATTGATATTAGTGAATCATACTGTAATATTTCTTTGGGTGTAAAATTGAAGTCTGAAAAAAGCGCCATAAACATTATCCTTTAGAAGCTGACAAGCAACTGAATGCATTTTTACGCTCTCATGATGAGAGCAACACATTGTTACGCTCTTTGTTTGTGTTTATTTTCCTTCTGTCTTCCGCCCCCCTTATCCAGAAATGATTTTTTAAAAAGATTTTGGTGAGAGCGGGTCGTAATGCTACTTCTACATAATGCGTATTCTTTATATCCATATTCTTTGATAAAACTTAATGGAATTGGATATCACTCATACGTCACATATGTATTTTTTTTTAATGAATTTTACATCTATATAAACAAAAATGAATGTGTGTTTATTTGTTTGTGGGTTTGTTTGTTTGAAGTCTATAGACGGCTAAACGGCTGGACCGATTTTCTTGAAGTTTTCACAGTACCTTCCTGTATGTCTGGAAGGAATTATAGGCTACTTTTTATTTTAAAATTTCAAGAAGGCGGGGTGCTACGCCCACATATTCAATAAGTATTTAATGTTGCATATCTCATAAACTGCGAATTTTGTATGGGCGACTTTGACGTACGTTTGGGGTCAAGCGGTTTCCGCAGGATAGGGATATGCGATCATAGCTCCCTCGGAGCCTCCAGCCTCTACCCTATCCAGACCGTTAGTGCGTGACATTGTCACATCCTGCTAGAGGTGGCCCTGCTCTTCAATGGAACACTACGGATCTAGACTGGGGAGTCAATAAACACCTCCCTCTCAGCCGGGGTGACTAAGGCTGACCCCTCCTTTTTTGGCACGACCCTTTTCTTTCTTCTGACCACTCTTTCCCCCCTGTTTCTGATTTGATTGCCCTGAGCTGGTGGCTGTAGCTTTCTGGACCTAGTTGCGTATGCACGGTAGCACCGGGGTGAAACCCGCTGTGTGAACGGCTCCAGGCTAGGGCTACAGCTGCCCCCGTCCCGTTAAAACCCTGGCAGGCCTCAAAGTACGTTCCTTGTCCGTCGCTGTTGAGTTGGTGGTGTAGGTTCGGTTGAGAAGACTCCCGATTAGTACCCGGTCTGGCTCTGAGCACCTGACCCTATAAGGGCTGGTGCCAACCCTCGCGTGGCCTCCCTGCTTGCATAGATAACCACGGGACCACTTATGGGTAACTACACTTTGCGGGCAAGGATAGCGGCTTTGAGTGGGGACCCTCCCGCAATGAATTCAATCGACCGACCCAACCCAGGACACAAACCAGCGCCAACTCAAGTTGGCGAGCGCAAAGCATCTACCGTAACCGGTGGACGCACAACCCTCTATAGGCAGGCACCTGTCAAAATTGCAGCTGCCCCTACTTCGAAAGCTAAGGCCCAAGTTTCGACTTTGGTAAAACCCCGCTTGGCACACAAGACTTCGGCTGCGAAACCGGTCCCTAGTGTCGCCACACCTCCTGCCCTGGCACCTTCTACCGAGGCTCCGTCTACCTCTAAGGCTGCTGCGAATATGCCCTCGCACTCTTTGGCGGCCGCCAAAGGGCGTATAGAACTCGCAGATCAGCCATGCGTATCATTGCGAAATTTGGCTCGACCGACCCGGCTCTCCTCTCAGAGGACGACAAATACTTCACGGGCGAAATTGCCCAAATTAACTAAAGTCCGGCTGTTCACTAAGGCCCTACTGAAATCCCAACCCTCCCCAGTATGGGCTATTCCCATACTATCTAAACTCCTAATGTCATCATAGTATGAACACATTGTTATAATGTGTTCGACAGTCTCAGGTCCCCTCCCACACCCACAGTCCGGAGAGTCGGACTGACCTCTGTTATGCAAAAATGCATTAAGTGAGCCATGCCCCGTTAGTAAAAAGCCCAGACTCAAGCCGAAGCCAAAGTCCGGTCGTCGACGTACGAAGTCCGCGTCACGTATGAATTCATACGTTACCCTACCCTCGTCTGCGTTAGTCCATCGGGTCCGCCACCTTGAAACAAGGCACTCATCTAAGAGTGGCTTTATTTCCCTACTCTCCAAATTCACCAAGTCAGAAGTAGAAACCCAATCATGATCTAAAAGTGGTAGTCCCTTCTTGACTTTGAAGGTGATAGCTCGTCGTATCACCTCCAAGTCAAGGGGGGCCACACCAAACAGAACCTGTAGAGCTACCGTCGAAACGGTCCTACACACTGGCATACACGCTAACATGGCCACTCTCTGAACTGACAAGACCTTGTTTCGGCCAACAACAGACATAACCGTTTCGTACCACACGGGAGCACCAAACGCTGCACATACAACGAAAAGCCCTCCATATATGACACGAACAGCACGCCTGCTTAGGCCCCAGTCACTTCTAAGGATGCGTCTAATCTTACCTACTACGGCAGTAAGATTGCTTTTGACGAGAGGGAGATGAACCAAAAAGTTCATTCTCTCACCAACCGTTATTCCCAGATACTTGACCTGAGTCGCATATCGGAGACTAACGTTGCCAGATCGAATGAGTGGAGGACGACCCCGAGATAATCCGCCCTTGAGCAACATCATCTCAGATTTGTCCATCGCCACTTCGACGCCTGCACGATCGCCCCACTCACTTACATCACGCATGGCCTGCTCTCCCCTCATCTCAAGTTCTGCACGAGACTGACCCTCGACGAGGATAAGCAGGTCATCCGCATACGCACACACATTAAAACAACGCGCAAGTAGCCTCAGCAGAGGATCCATCATTAGGTTCCAAATAAATGGACCACAAATGGAACCCTGCGGACAACCACGTACGACATCCCACCAAACCGTGTCGCTGGCACCTACAACGCAAGCTTTTCTGTCCCGGAAATAACTCCTCCAAAGTTCTAGTTCCCTACAACCTATTTCTTCGAACCTTGAGAGAACTCTATCCCAAGAGAGATAGTCAAATGCACCCTTAAAATCAATAAATAATCCTAAGACATACTTGGCAGATGAGCCACCAACACTATTCTTTACATGCAACCAAGCATCCTCTACACTCCTACCTTCCCTAAAACCAAACTGGTACTCAGAAGGGCCCTCGCTGTAACACTCCCTCAGTCGATACACCATTATCCTCTCCAATACTTTTCCAAGTACCGGAAGAAGACTGATGCCCCGGTAAGAGCGAGGATTACTCCTCACCCTATCAGGAGACTTCAGGAGAATCACAACGCGGGCTGACTTCCAAGCCTCTGGGAAATAGCCCTCACTAATACACTTTCCAAAGATTGACTCCAAGTGTTGAGGCAAGGCCTTATAGATGCTTTTACACATCTCTCCACTCATGCCATCAACACCCGGCCATTTTCTACTTCTGACTTGGCAAATACTGTCCGCAACTTCCGAGCTCTCCAAGATTGGAGGATCAACCATCTCCCTAATGAGAGGAGAGTAGTTGACCGGTTCCGCACCAGGAAAGAGAACCCCCAGTAGAGCGTCAGTACATTCTCTCCAAGAAGAGTTCGGGGTGGTCGTGCTTTTGTTGTGCAGACCTTGCGCTGACCAACTTCCTCCTTTTCTCTGATTTTGGTGGAACTTGGTTAGTACAGGGCCTGCGTTCACCCGTGGCATCACAACGGGCCGCTATGCGTGCTCAAGTGAGCTTTGTGATATCAGAGCTACCACTCCGACCTAAGACCTAAGACTTTGACGTATATATAAACAAAATGGGCGGACTGGCTATAGTGGGTGTGTCACCTCCAATATAAAAATATTAAATTATTACATACATACATAACTGGCCATTACAACCCTTCAGTCAGGATTATGGACCTAGCTTCTCACACCACTCAAGTTGTGTGCGTTAATTTTATACATGAGTGGTGGGACCTACAGTTTAAAGTCGATTCCGAACGACAGATTTTTTTTTGAGAAGCTTTTTATAGCAATTTTTACTCTCAGAGTTTTTACCAGAAATCTGCTGAGAGGAAGTCGCCGAAGAAATACTTTTTGTATTTTGTTTTTGATGTCTGGCCCTTAAATTATTATATCTATGAAAATATCACAGTTAGAGCCCTAAAATTTTTTCGAATCCACTTTAGTATCAATATGAATATTTTAGACAAAAATGGGCAGACTAGGAAAAGGGTGTGGTACTTCCCATATGAATTAAATTTAAAACTTCTTCTATCTCGGACGTCACCTATATATAAAAATTAAGGTGCATTTGTTTGTATGTTT
The DNA here is from genome assembly GCA_930367235.1 of Sarcophaga rosellei. NCBI lineage: Eukaryota > Metazoa > Arthropoda > Insecta > Diptera > Sarcophagidae > Sarcophaga > Sarcophaga rosellei. The sequence continues at coordinate 49,396,103 of OV884019.1, read as the reverse complement.
GAAGTTTATAGACGACTAAACGGCTGAACCGATTTTCCTACTTTTTATGTTGATATTTCAAATGAGCGAGGTGCTACTCCCACATATACTACATAACCTACTATTGTAAGATAATAACAAAATGGATATATTGGAAAAACTATATCAGCAAGATACCTCAAATTTTGTACAAGTAACTACGGTTTTAACATAAATATTTTGGACAAAAATAGGCGACCTATCATTGGAGGACAATGCACATTCCATATAAAGTAAATACTAAAATCTGCCTAACTGAAGAACTTTAACAGTCAGAGTCCCCAATTTTGTATTACTTTTAATTACCTAAGTAATAAAATGTAAACTGTCAATATTTTTCCCAAATAAAATAAGTAGTTGCAAAACTCATCACAAAAAATTACCTGTGACCGACGCAAGCACAATTATTTGTTAAATTTTAATAACATTAATTTTCTTCAAAAGGTTTTTGACTTGAACCGATTTCATATTAGGTAAAATATAAAGAAATAAATGTAACACGCATTCGGTTTTGGAATTCAGTTCAATCTTTGATTCTAAACAAGTTAAACGTTACCTGAGTGACATTTATTTTGCAACAATTTGTAAAAATGCCCCGAATAAAAGCATCCCTTTCCTAAGCACTAAAAATGCATTGCGTTTGCAATCCCAGAGAGCAAATGAAAGTTCGGAAGACGTGAAAGTCGCCTCAGGGCTGAAAGGAGTCGAGCTTCAACCTTTAGAGCCGCCGAAACGCCATCACAACATGAAGAACGCCTTGAAACCCTACAACATCGTGCCACAACATCAAGAGGTACTGAAACACTTTCAGAAAGCCAAGAGCGCCTTAAAAGCTTCTGAAACGCCGTCAGAACGCGAAAGACGTCTTGAAGGTCTTCGACAACATGCCACAACCCCACGAGCTACCGAGACACCGTGCCACAGAAACACCTTCAGAACGTGAAAGACGTCTGGAAGGCCTTTGACAATATGCGACAACCGCACGAGCTACCGAGACACCTTTGGAACATGAAGGTACCACAACATCACGAGCTAATGAAGCAGAAGTCCAACATGAATCACGAATAGAAAGTCAATGGATTCGAACATCAACAAGAAGAGCAGAAGAGAACAAAATCATAATCGAATGGCGGTGAATCGACGTAATGTTTTTCAAGGATACTCAGGTATTGCATTTAACTACAGATCTGATATAGATTATACCGAAGATGAATTAGTGGCAATTGGTGGCATGAATGAAGTTTGCCAATATTGCAATGCACTCAGGTACAAAAATGAAACACCTAGAATGTGTTGCTCTTATGGTAAAATCGTTCTATCTGAATTACTTCCACTTCCAGAACCATTGCAATCGCTGATTTCAGGTAAGTTTTTCGAAATATATATATTTAATTTAACAAAATATTAATAAAAAATATTTTTTCATTTAGGAACTAATGTGGACTCACAACATTTTCTTAAAAATATAAGATAATATAATTCGTGCTTCAAAAGGACATCTTTTGGTGCTACCAAAGTAATTCGAGACAACTTTATGCCAACGTTACGTGTTCAAGGTCAAATTTATCATAAAATGGGATCATTGTTGCCAATTCCAAATGAAGATCCTAAGTTCTTACAAATTTATTTCATAGGAGAAGCGGATAACAATGACCAAGTGCACCACCGCCAGCATTATAACCCTGACACAAAACAATGGATTGTTGCCGATTTACAAGTGATGTTTCATGAAATCAACGAATTGGTAAGGATCTTTAAGCAAGCCAAAGATGACCCACGATTAAGTTCAGATGACCACATAATCGCAATTCATGCTGATAGAACTCCAGAACTCCAACAATGGTGTAACAATTTTGATGGTGGGCGATCCAGTTGCATCACGAGATATGTATTTAATCCCGATGTGGGTAGCGAAGCACACCGGGTATTAGCTAGTGTTAAAATAAATAAATGGTATTTCTGGTTCAATTAAAGTAATTACTTTTTTTTATGAAGTAAATGATATCTGCAATACTACTACAGCTAACCATTAAACATCAAGAGCAAAGCGTCAGAGAAACAACACAAAAAATTTATCGTGACATATTGTTACGCGGAAAAAAGTAAACCCAGCCAGCATATTTGGAAATTTTTAATAAAATTCGAGTGTTTTTTGATTCTTCAGCGCGATTCAAAGCTATAATATGCACTCATTTTCTGATCATAAAAGGGAGATCGGGAGAAAAAAGTGATTACGCGCGACTCTTCTTAAAAAGTCATTTATGAGTCATTTTCTATATAAATTTAAAGTAATTTTCGACCCTTTTTCTAGTACTATTATGATCATTATCGAATCGTTTTCTGATCATTTATTATTCTTATTTACCCTCGTTCATGATTCTTTTTCGAGTCGTCTTTCAGTCATCGTTTAATCGCATACGAGTCTTTTATGAGTAATTTATCCCACAATGAGAACAATTATGCTGCCACAAAATGGCAGCTTGTTGGCAAGAGAGGTGAGGAGAGTGGTTTTTTGCTGGCATAATTTTTCAACCAGCTTCTATCCTGCACAAACCAATACATAAACAACACAAAACCAATACACATATAAAACAGCAGGTTCAAAAAAAATAGCTACAAAAAACTAATGCACACAAAGCAGAGTACATGTATATAATTTAATGCCAGATGAAATAGTCTCGTGTGTGAATGAAGGAAAAAAATTGTGCGTGTGTGATGGCACATTTATCAGTCATGTTTATATTAATTTGGACTCTTTTTTACGTCATTTATGATTATAATTTGCGCCATTTATTAGTCGTATTTTAAAAGGTATTTTGCTCTCTTCATGTGTTTTTAGTAAGTTTTCTGAGTAATACGTTTACACTGCCGAGATTTTAAAAAATCACTTTCGTATGAAAGTTAAGTAACAAATAAAGAATATTACGTTTATATTCGTGATGTATGTACATTAGGGTGGGTCGAAAAAAAAATTTGAGCCAGTCACCCCCTAGGATTAAAGGTATATTAGTAACGTTCCCAAAAATATAAAAATTATTTTTTTGCCACGCCTAGAAATACCGCCCTTTTTGTTTTTTATATACTACGTCGCCATTTTAGGTCCGATCATAACATATCATATATCAGTGTTTGTGGCTTGATGGCAGCTACATTTCACTCTCAGACGATCTTTTAATTCGACATCATATTCTATGCTCGACTTCTGGTATATCGGATCCTTCCCCAAAATTAGTAATTGTGACTATGCAGGCATAAAGAGTATTTTATTATATAAAATATTCGCTTTTAAAATGCTCACTTTTATGCATTAACAGCTATTTTACAGATATTTTAAAATGTTCAAATATTCATTCACAATCTTTCTCGCAACAAACAAAAAATGCATTAAAATGTATCGAAAACATCATTAAATAAATTTCTAAAAATATATATGTATTTGTTTTTCCGTTACAAAGCAAATTGGATCTTCGGTTTCTTAAGTCCCATTATCAAAAACAAAAAAGGCCATTTTATTCAGTAGTAGTTGTTGATAAGTAAGAAAAATTTTATTAATAAATACTTAAAAATAATACAGTTATGAAGAAATTACAAATACATTTTTTTGATTATTATATGAACTACATTTAAAGTAAGTAATTAAAAGAAAAGTAAACTTATCGTAATAAAAATTTATAATTTTATTAAAGTATTTAAACAAACTTAATCTATACGTTGTAGATTTTGACGAGATTCGTGCTGTTGGTATTGCTCACGACTTCTTAATTTTGCAAATATGTAGCCAACACGCCTATCATCTGTTACTTTACCAGCAGATTCACTTACCACTCGTACAAAACGTTTTGTATTTTGAGAGTGACATGGAAATTCTAAAAGTATAATTTTTATAGTTATCAAGTACATATAATTTCTAATAATTAGATAAATTTACCTGGTACTTCAATTATTTCGTATGTAGAATATTGGTATTGAACCAGTTGTTCATCTGTGTAGAAATAAAGGATCGGTGGTTCAGTAACCGCAATTTCTTCCCAGTTTATTATTTCAGTATATGTGGTACAATTGAAATTAATATTTACTTTAGGGACGTGGAATTCTCTAATTTTTGCTGGTGAATCTCTCCTAGCATTTCTTATTTTTTCATAACCTTGATAACGAATATTTGAATCCTGGTCAGTTATCATTGCCAGTAAAATATTTTCGGGATGTAAATAATAACTGTTATGTTCAATTGTTGGACGAATTATCTTTTGAATATGGCCAGGCAATTCTCGGATTCAAGTTATGTATTGAAAAATGTGTCGACTTCCATGAATGGCCTGTGGTTCGTTCTTAACCAGAAACCAGAATGGAGCGTATACTTTTACAACAAAGTTATCCAAATTTCGTAAGCTTTCTGGTGGGGTTTTTTTTGACACATAAAGCCGAAGTAATCTAGAAGCTGTAGTCAACCACCGTGCAGTACTTACCGGTCCAGGATTTCGGCTAGCAAGACCATCATCACAGAAACCATTATTCACTGCCAGCACTATTCGATAAAGGTAGAGTTGGTCATCACGAATTTTCCAATCAGTGATATTATCAGGCATAGTTCCCATCAGAATGGGTTGAAAATCATTATTATTTTTAAGTATTTATTAATAAAATTTTTCTTACTTATCAACAACTACTACTGAATAAAATGGCCTTACTTGTTTTTAATAAATACATATACTTTTTTTAGCAATTTATTCAATGATGTTTTGACACATTTTAATGCATTTTTTGTTTGTTGCGAGAAAGATTGTGAATGAAAATTTGAACATTTTAAAATATCTGTAAAATTGCTGTTAATGCACAAAAGTGAGCATTTTAAAAGCGAATATTTTATATAATAAAATACTCTTTATGCCTGCATAGTCACAATTACTAATTTTGGGGAAGGATCCGATATACCAGAAGTCGAGCATAGAATATGATGTCGAATTAAAAAATCGTCTTAGAGTGAAATGTAGCTGCCGTCAAGCCACAAACACTGATATATGATACGTGGTGATCGGACCTAAAATGGCGACGTAGTATATAAAAAACAAAAAGGGCGGTATTTCTAGGCGTGGCAAAAAAATAATTTTTATATTTTTGGAAACGTTATTAACATACCTTTAATCCTAGGGGGTGACTGACTCAACTTTTTTTTTTGTCCATAGAAAGCGACCCAATCTAATGTACATCAAAGTTATTTTAAAAAAATTTTTTTCCTTAAAAATAGTTCTTAAAATTATAAGTTCAATAAGATAATATGCTTATAAGAATAATAATCAGGTATGTGATGGATATCGATTCGTTTCTAAACGAAATCGTAAACTCCAAATCGAATGAATCGATTTAAGGTGTGCTGAAGAACGAATCGATTTAATTTACCATTTTTGTTTCATTTCCATATTCAATAAACATAAATATCGTTAGTCTAATTCGCAAATGTGTTAAGTCCCTTTTTTATAATTTTACAGGAGACACAAAAAACATTGTAACATTTCCAGTTTTTAAAATTTGTAAACTTTTTAAACGCAATTATTTTTACAAAATAGATCGCTTTAAATGACCTAGATCAAAAATTAATTAAAAAAAATTAAATTAATTAAAAAAATTAGCACCTGTTTTTAATATTTTTCGTAATTTTGTGGACTTAGCGTCTTTGCCAACCACAAAATTACAACAACTTTAAACTACATAATGACATTTTTTGTTGTTGTAAAAGATGTATTTTGTATAATGCTACCGTTTTGCATTAAAATCTTATTGTAGTATCCTCGTTAATATCAATTAATGAGGAATGTAAAAGCGAAAATATTAAGCGAAGAAGATTGCGGGACTCATCAAATCCATTAGAATTGCCAGAAAATATGTAAGTATAAAACAGCAAGTTTTATAGGCTATTATAGGCTTTGGTGAATATGAAATATGCATTTGTAATTTATTACCATGTAAAATACAGCTTCATAGATTATTTGCGCATAAATAAGGATTTTTTGTGGATTTTGGATAAAATTGGACCCCATTCTAAGTCGTCGCATATGCTATGTCTATCCAGTTATCAGCAACAATGAGATTTTTTGCAGAAGGCGAATTTCAACGGTCAGTAGGCAATGATGTTTTCATTGCTATTCATCGTACAACATTTTCCAAGCTATTTACTGAAATGTTCACACTCCTTGAGTAAATACTATGTCAGCATTGGATAAAACTTCCATCTGAACCGCAAGATATTTTAAAATCCAAAAAAAATTTTTTTTAAAAGCACAGGATTCCCGGCATTATTGGGTGTATAGATGGTCCCATAGAAAATATAGTATAAAGAATGTGCATTTTGGAATATTTTTCAAAAATATTTCATGACGCGAGTGGGAAGATAGAAGGGAAGGATAAAGAAACCAAGTGCGTAAACGCCTCTGGAGACGATCAAATAAATTCATCAACGCCTTATATGTGTGCGTGTTATCGTTATATACATATACGTTGTCGGCTTTGATTGATGAAAATCAAAAGATTTTAATTTTTTCATTTGATGAAGTTTTATTTGATCGTCTCCAACTCTGATTGACAAGCATTATTTCATTTGCTACGATATCGTCGTAATGAACACATCATCCATGCGCGGATAAACAAACAAATATTTTTTTATTGCGAACTAGCTGTGCCCTGCGCGCTTTGCTGCACTACAAACTAAAATAAATTTGAAGGAAAGACATTAGACAAATATCCAATTAAGTTTGAATCATTTTATTGATTTTGTTTCCCGTTGTCCAGATGATTCAGACGAACGGGCCTGAGTAGTACGCATTCGATCAAGTGATTCATTGTTCAAGTGATTCATGCGAACGGATCTGTGCGGCATGTACTCGGAGATTTTTCAGTCTCAATGCTGATTCTGAGGCTAGTAATGCTCTTTTCTTTTCTTTTCAACACAGGATCAAATGCACAGTTTACGATTTAATTAATTTCGAAGAATTTTCAGTGGCGTCACCTGTCGGAAATTGGTTATACCAACTTAGAAACCTTCGTCGGCTCATGCGCAACAACTTTGCTAAAGATTAAATGCATAGTTTACGATTCCATAAAGTACATTCATTTTTATATATATAGATAATTTAAACTTGAAAAAAAAATAAATAAAACAAAAGTCTACGAATTTAATTTTGGTTATATTTTTTCTTATTTGGTGAATTTTTTCACAAATGTTGGTTACAAAATTTTTTTCTTTCCCTTCTATCTTTCCCCCCGCGTCGTTCTTTACACTTTATTTTCTTTGGTTTTATACATCAAGAATCACAGATAGCATACTTGTAGTAACTACTATGCGTATGGTAACTACTATGCGTATGAGTAATATATTTCAAATGCAATTATATATTAAGTATGTAGTATGTAGCATACGTGGGCATGGCCCCTCGCTCATTTGGAATATCAACATAAAAAGTAGCCTATAACTCCTTCCAGACATACAGGAAGATACTGTGAAAATTTCAAGAAAATCGGTTCAGCCGTTTAATCGTCTATAAACTTCAAACATACAAACATACAATCAAACACACATTCATTTTTATATATAAGATAATGTAATAGTACTACTATGCGTATGAGTAATATATTTCAAATGCAATTATATATTAAGTATGTAGTATGTAGCATACGTGGGCATGGCCCCTCGCTCATTTGGAATATCAACATAAAAAGTAGCCTATAACTCCTTCCAGACATACAGGAAGATACTGTGAAAATTTCAAGAAAATCGGTTCAGCCGTTTAATCGTCTATAAACTTCAAACATACAAACATACAATCAAACACACATTCATTTTTATATATAAGATAATGTAATAGTAAACAAAAAATTATTTTTTTTATTGTGAATTTATATTTTGTGTGTATATTTTATTTCTTTTTATATTTTTAAGAAGTTAAACGTGTTTGGTAAAACCTACTATCATTGAGAAATGCAAAGATGAAAAAAATTATATTAGAATTAATTGCAAAAGATCAATGTTTACCAGCGTTGTGGAATTTAAAACTGGAAGAAACAGGAATAGAGAAGAAAAAAGAAAACTATATGAAATTTTTCATCCAAAGATTTTTCTTTTTTTCATATTTTCCTTTTTATCTTAAAAAAAATATGTTAAAAGCAATAAATAAATCGTCATCCGATAAAGGCATTTTGCGAAGCGCACACTACAAAATCAAAAGATGATTGGCGAATTTATTTGAACGTCTGTTTTCATGCGTCAATCACACGACACTCACACATTTGATGAAATTATTTGATCGTCTCCAGGAGCCTTAACAATGCGTTGGTCTCATCGTGCGTTTTTGTTGTTTGAATAATTTTTTATTTATTTTTCTGAAACAGTGTTGCCACGAAAAAAAATTGTAACCAACATTTGTGAAAAAAATCGCCAAATAAGAAAAAATATAACCAAAATTAAATTCGTAGACTTTTGTTTTATTTTTTTTCAAGTTTAAATTATAATTCATAAAAAAAGAAACAAAACATAGCTTTTTTTATAAGAAAACCAAAAACGGCAACACTGTTCTTAAATCACTTATTCTCAGACGTCGACACAAAGAGAACATGATAAAAATTTTCCCAGAGGAAAATTGTTAGTAATATTTTCAAGTCTATGTATATGTGAGCGAAAAACATAGAAAAATTGTACTGCGCTAAAAACCTAAAAACACCGTATTTAACTTGGCAAGTATTCTTCCAAAAATCGAAATCATTTCTCATTGATATTAGTGAATCATACTGTAATATTTCTGTGGGTGTAAAATTGAAGTCTGCTCTCATGATGAGAGCAACACATTGTTACGCTCTTTGTTTGTGTTTATTTTCTTTCTGTCTTCCACCCTCCTCATCCAGAAATGATTTTTTAAAAAGATTTTTGTGAGAGCGGGTCGTAATGTTACAACCCGCCATAAGAAATTTTACTTCTACATAATGCGCATTCTTTATATCCATATTCTCTGATGGTACCCATAATCAGGTGGTGAAACCAGTTACACAAGATCATTTATATTTTAATCGCAAGGGTTACTAAAGTATTAATACAATAATAGATGAAAATAGACAAAATAAATTTTCTGATTCCCAATTTTTGTTTTTTTTTCAAATTTGCGACTACGGTATGAATATAGTTGCAGTGGATGACCACAACCAGGTTCAAGCCATGATTCCTTTGTTTGGAACCTAAGCGCTCAAAAAGATTTTTATCGTCTAAGATATGAAAATAAATATTAATTTTTACGAATTGTACATACATTTTGCACAAATTACTTTAATAAAATTTTTCACAAATTCAAAAAGTTTTAAATCGTTCTTCCCCAACTTGTCGATTTAAAAACGAAACGAAACGATAATATAGAAATTTCGTTTTCCATCACACCTTAATGTCGCCATATTTTCATAGAACAGATTGGGAAATGATACTGCCTTCGATTGGAAACAAAAACGAAATAGAAAATAAATATGTGGCTGTATCACAGCTTTTCACGTTTTTCAATCTATTTTAAATCGAAAACGATTTCCATCACATATCTCTATATATATAAAGATTAGAAGGTAAAAGAAGTTCACTGAGATCCATTTTTAAGTATTTTATAAACTTGTAAATTACAATTACATAAAACAATTCGTTTGTACTTTTTAGTTTCTAATACAAAAAAATAAATTCATTAATAATAATAATTGCAATTTCATAATTTAATAAGTGCAAATTCATTAATAATAAGGTATCGAGTTAAAAACGAACTCTAATCCTTGCGTTTTCGTTTTTGTCACTATATCTTTAGCATGCACAAAATGCCCTTTCAGAATAACATTCATGTCCTCCTCTGTGTTTTTATATTTAAGATGACAAATATCTGAAATAAAATATTTTATTTATTTTTCCTTTTTAAAAACTTATATTCAGCCCAATTATGAATAACAATCCCCCGGGAATTTTTTCCTTTTCCCAATTCTCCTATTATAAATAAAATCTCTCCGGGAAATTTTTCTCTTTCCCCGTATTGTAAACAATGCTCGAAATTGGAAAATTCTTCTCCGGGAAAAAAGTAGGTATTACGAATGTAAATTAAGGGGAGATTGCAATGAGAACTTCTGGGAATAATTCCGCCAAACAATTGAAAGTGAGTTGTGCTAAAAAATTTATTTTTTTTAATAAAAAATAGATTTAATCACATTTTACAACATAGATGTTAATGCATCAGGTCAAAAACAACAAACAGCTCGAAATTCTTTTGAAAGAAATGGAAGCCCACCGTGATATTGCTTGTGGGATGTTCAAAGGAAGTAAAGAGGAGTTAAGACAGTCAAATATAATAAATTACGTTGACAATCTATTTTGTTGGTGAACGCAAAGTAGTAACCGTATTGTCACAGGGCACATGTTGGAGCTAGATTATTCATAAAACAATATGTATGTATACTTATAATGTATACATGTAGTTATACATACATATGTATGTACATATGGATGTATATGTTTTTGCTTTTTACTTAAACAGGCAAAAAAGATGTGCAAAATCCAAATCAACTTTTTGATGTCATACTCAGCAAAATTTGGTTGCATTTTATTAACATTTTTTTTTATTCTTTTTTACAATATGGTTTACAGTTTTAATATATTACAATTGATATTTATTTGAACAAAATGTGCAGATTATTTAAGAACATACACTTCTAAACACAATTGGGCAATTCACACAAGCCCTTGTGTCGTTGTATTGAGCGTATTGTCGGACGAATATACAACAATGTATGCTTGTTGCTGATAATTTTTATATAAAAATCCGATACACTTATACACATTTTTTTCATATGTTTTTAAAAGTTGTATTGGTTTCATGCTATTAGTTTAGGTAAATGCCAGTCATCAAGAAGAAGAATAAAAATATGGAATATTTGCTATGTAACTTGAGTCAACAATTAACATTTCAAACTTATAATTGTTCGCACATATAATTAGTTAATTTAATTTTTTCCGTAATATTTTTCATTTTGTTGCTTTAAAATTAAATGCTGAATACTGGTCTTCTTCTTCTTATTGCTTTTTGACGTTTGGAATATAATATACACAACACAGCACAGCATTGAGCGTTCACAAACAACATACACGATACAAAGTCGTGTGAATTGGCCAAATGAGTTTATAATGCTTTTGTAAGCACTACAACTTTTAAGCAATTTTAAACAATTTTAGCTCATAGGAAACGTATTTGGAAATCTTAAGGAATTTATTGACATGTTCATGAAAAATAAATCTAAAAAAGAGAAATAATATATATGTATAACCTCAGTCGACTTGACTGACTGTCGTAAACCTAACGGACATGAGAACAATAGGTATAGAGACAAATGAGAATTGGCGAAGAGTTAGTTGTGTTTCAGCCGTTGAAGAGAATAGTCCAAGTTGCAACTATAATTTCTTTTAAAAACAAACCCTTGTAGAATTATTCTAATTTGAAATATGAAAATATAACTGTAAATAATAAATCAATTATAATTAAAATATAAATGTGTCATTAGTTTTTTTTTATTTATTCAGCCTAATTATGAATAACAATCCCCCGGGAATTTTTTCCTTTTCCCAATTCTCCTATTATAAATAAAATCTCCCCATGAAATTTTTCTCTTTCCCCGTATTGTAAACAATGTTCGAAATTGGGAAATTCTTCCCCGGGAAAAAAGTAGGTATTACGAATGTCAATTAAAGGGAGATTGCAATGACAACTTCTGGGAATAATTCCGCCAAACAATTGAAAGTGAGTTGTGCTAAAAAATGTAAGTATATCAAATTTTTTTAATAAAAAATTAATTTAATCACATTTTACAACATAAATGTTAAGTCAAAAACAACAAATAAAAAACAGCTCGAGATTCTTTTGAAAGAAATGGAAGTCCACCCTGATATCGCTTGTGGGATGTTCAAAGGAAGTAGAGAGGAGATGAACCGGTTTTGGCGCAATTTGGAGGCGGAGTTAAATTCAGCGGGGCCACCAGCAAAAAGTGTTTCGGAGTGGAAGAAGGTATTATTGATAAAATGTATCTATAATGGTGTATAGAAATATTAAAAGTGAAAACATTATACAGGTATGGTCTGATCAAAAGAAGTATGTTCGACAGAAAGCTGCCCAAAGCTTCTTTGCAATTTGAGTCTTTGTAAGATGTTTTGTAATAAAAGGACTCGGGCCGTCCTTTTCAACCCTAAGAATTTTGATATCCTTCCATAAGAATTTTCCTCCTGTAAGCTTTTTTTCTTAGCACTCCAATTTCGTGTATTACGACCGCTTTTTTTACTCTTTTTATTTATGCTATCATCTAGATCATCTATAGTACTATTTAAATTTGAAGAATCTTCGCAATTTAAATTATATTCATCATCAGAGCTTGCGTGGAATGGGTCCTCAATACTATCATCGGATTGCGGGGATGGACAGTAACTGCTTGTTGTAAGTCCGTGGTAAGAACAGATGTATAAGTTTCATCTTGGGTTTCATCCTTTTTTAATAACAAAAAATCGTCTAAAGTGACCTAAGTCAAAAATTTCTTTTTTTATAACAACAAAATTATTAAATTGCTTCGAAATAAAGTTTTATTTTATGTCATAATTAATGTAAAACCGTTAATTTTCTAAAACTGAAATACAGAAATTAAATAATAATGTTTTTTCTTTAAAACCGTCCTAACTAAAAACTTAATAAATATTTTTTTCATCTAAAGCGTCACAACAAAAAATAATAGAAATGCATCGTACTTACCTTCATGAGCTAAACTGACACAAGTCTAATTAATATAAACTCCAACAAAGATTTATTTTATTAAAAGTGTCGCAATTCGAATTAAGACTATTTAGCACTTAGCAGTAGAGATCAACTACCATTGTATTTTTAGACACAACTAAAAATAAGTCACTTTTATGAATTGCTACTTTATACCAATTGAAACATAGAAAAAGGCATAACTATTTTTAGTAAGAGTTAACAACAACAAAATACACTGAAATTTTTTTTTATAAATAAACATGTGTATTCTACATAGTTTAAGCATATAAACTCTAAAAATTAAAATTTTGAGTTGAGTCAGTTTTGTACTGGGTGTGCGATATTTATGTATGTATATAAAAAATCTTTGAAAGAAATTAGTAATTTTTTAACAATAATTATAGAATGTCGTTGTCGACAAAGTAGTTTCCACTACCCGATTACAGGAGTACTAGTCAGGCTAAAATAATGACTATGCGTACCTATTATCAATTTATTATCGACAGTAATACTATGTTCACGTATGCATTTTAATTGAGAACAATAGTCGGTTAATTGATAACAATATTTTAACCGTTCAGGTATAGTAAATATACACAATATTCATTTAACAGCTGATAAACAACAACATTGTTTTTATTTTGGTCGCGTGTTTTTGTAATTTTTGTAAGTGTTTGTTTGTAAGTTGCCATCTTTTTTGTCGTTGTTGGCATTTGAGTTGTCAAATATCAACAGGAAGTGTTCGGATACTTATAATGTGCTCACTAAACAGACTTATGACAGTGCTGTATTTTAAGTTTTAATCAATATTATAACAATTAGTATTTAATTGATCAATAATTAATTGAGATTTTATGTGAAGTATTGTGATCAATATTGGCGTTAATTGCGATTTACATATTTATAAAAAAAGTATTTATAAAAGTGTTTACACAACACATGTGATTGGTCAAGACCGACGGGTGATTCTGGTGAGATAGTGAGACATTCGACTGTTATCCTTATATTTATAATTTCCAATACGCGAGAACATTTAATGAAACAACAAAGAAAACTGAAAAGAATTTAAATGTCATATAGACATTTCTCTTCAGAATGGGAAACAAATGATCTTAGACAAACTTAAAAAGAGAAATACGAGATAATGATCAGGCTTGTAGAGAGACCAGATAGATCTGATCCAAACTTATACTAATTATAACGGGTAGCCGATCTTTGATTGGATATATCCGGATGCTGGGACAATTTCTGTAGACGCTGTGATGACGAGGAACAAAAGAAGTTAGAAGAACATTATTTTGGTTATTGCCTAGTATTTGGGAACAAGACACAAAGATTTCTTGGGCACTCAGAATTTATTGACCAAATGTGACCTGAATATAACGCATAACACCATTAAAGTATTGCTGTAGTAGCAGAATCCACTGAAGAATACTGCCTTCTCGCTATCGGCATGGCAAACGGAATAATGGACGGTCCTGCAATTTTCATAAATATTATAAAAAAATATTAAATATTTTCTGCCTTTAAAAATTTGTCTCTGTAGGATTTATCACGCTTTGATCCGTAGTAGATTTATTTGCCATCCTGTCTATTAGTGTAGCCTTCAGATTTTAGTACACATCTGCTGCTGCTTCGTATTGTATTGAGATGCCATACTTAAAACCATCATTACCTTCACTTTTCTTGTTCATCACGAACGCTTCATAGCTCTCCATAAGCCTAATATGCACCTTTATTGCGTGAAGTTAGCTACGAAAGTTATATCTTTATTACAGTGAATGTTATGTCAACAGACACTGTTAAGTTAACATAATTGAACAATTTGGACAAGTGAGGAAAGAAATTCGATTACAAATCACAAAAATAGTGATAAATAAAAATGAAAGGAAGACGAAGCTTTGATTGAATTTTACAAAAAAAAAAACAAAAATATGTATACTGTGTTGGAAAAAATAATAGAAACGCATTAAGCCCGCCACCATGACTATATTTTTTAGTCCAACTCTTTACTGGCAAGGCGACGTCCAAAACATATTCCGTTTGATCCGAAAAAATTTATCTTTGTCTCATCAGACCACAGCACGTTCTTCCAATTTTTGCGACTTTGGTGTTGTCTGGCAAATTATAACCTGTTCTGTATATTTTTTTTTACTTATAAGAGGTACTGAACTTGGACTTCTAGCCATAAGTCCAGGCTTTTGGAGCCTGTTTCTTATAATACGGCTTGTTACTGGAGCCCATTAGATGAATCAAAAGGGTTTTTTGGAATGATGTACTAAAATTTGATCAAAACGCGTGAATGTTTTCCTCTTCCTCTAGTTTCGATATTTTTTGTATAGTGAATCACGTTAAATACTTTATGTTTAGAACACTTCATTATTTGGGCTATTTTTCCAAGTGATAAGCTATCAGATTTTAACTTAAGGATGACATTTCTTTCAGCATTAGTGCATACACTAGCATAGCACTAGTAGCATACACTCAATTCGAACATTTTGCAAATGTTCTAAGAGAAATTATTTTAACTCAATTTTTACCACTTTTAAATATTTCATGTAAAAAGTTTATTTATTTTAAATTTAAACACGGTTTTAGAAAAACGTTTCTATTAATTTTTCCAGCTTAATTACGTAGTTTCTTACTTTTTTTATTTATTTATTTCTTAATTCATTATAAATTTAAAATTATTGATTTCGAGCCTCAGCGCCTTACAGGCATTACAGAAGCATAATGTGGCAACAATATTCACATGTGCAATTATTTAAATAAATAACAAAAAGAAAAGAAAATAAAATAACAAATAAAATTAAATAAATAAAAGGAGATCAATCACAGATGCAATATTTACATTTATATGTTTATATAGCACAGTATTTTTGACTTACCTGCACAACTAACTTTTGCATGAATTTTTGTGCAGATAAGCCAAAAATGCTGCTACATTAAATGTTTTTACCTGCCTAATTGAGCAGGTATGGAATAATTATAGATTACTCTCTCAAAGCGCAGCACCGGACAACAATGCCAAAAGACTGTCAGCAAACTAAACAGCTGAGATTCTATGATGACAATTTACTACCAGATCTAGCGATTTTTTCAACGATAAAATTAATTCAGATTTTCGTTTTTTTAAATAAATCTTTTTATAAAGATTCCTTTTGTTCGACGCAGCTAACTTTAATTTGTGCTATGAAAATAGTTTTAAAGTTCAAAAAATATAAGGCACATATATTAAATGTGCAAGTATAAATAGTGCGCTTAAAAAAGAATTTTGTATAGCATTTGGAGAAATAAAGACACGAAACAAAATTTTTATGCAGGTAAAGGCAATGCGCACGTTGTTTATGTCTGATAGTCCAAACTTCCCATCATTGGCGACATAAACAGGATTGTTTAATCGATGGCAAACTGACAACAGAGGGCGCTGCTGTATATAATAAAGCTTTTTCATATTTTTATAGTAGTGTTGTTTTTGTCATTAAATTTTTGTTTTGCTCTTTTTAATTTCATTCGTTTTGTACCATCCGAAGGGATGCATCCTATTTTACTTAAAAGGAAATTTAAATGTTGTGCAATAATTTATATTTGTCTTTAAATTTACAATAAATAAAACTCAAAATTTGTGATTAAATTCATTTTGTGGAAAGGAAATTACAATTTGTTAAAATATAAAAGGAAAACAAGTGAATTTGTGTTTTTTTTTGTGGTTCAACAGTGAGAAGCCAATTAGGCAACAAAAAAAGGAAAGTGTTTGTTTTTGTTGCTTATCAGTGAATTTAGAAATCTTCTAATTTTTGGTTTTTTTCTAGTGTTCGTTGTGTTGGAGCAACAGTTTTTATTTTTTTGTTGCGCTCCCCCCCTATACAGTCCACACGGAGTTCAACATTTGGTCCAGACGAACCGGATTTTTTGAACTTTTTTTTTGGATTTTTGCGACATCGCTACACCATCAATTGGTAAAGTAACCTTGAAATTATAAGGTAAAGTTGTTTTTGTTTTTCTTTTTTATTTTTTTGATCATTTGGTGATAATTTTATATACAAGTAAAGTTCTGTTAGAATGGACAACGAACTTTGCAAGTATATAAAATTTATAACAGTGCATATATATTCACAAAGTGTTGTGTTATAACTTCGATAGCACAGGCACACTTTGTGAACTTAGTGGATATAAGAACCAAAGTGTTCTTTTTATGCACTTTTATACCAATTTGTCTTGGCTTATAACAAAGTCAAATGTGACTGGGATGTCAAATTGTGGTGTGAATATCACAGTTGGTGAATCGAATTCAACCACCCAATTTGATATCGGTTATAAGTCAATAGTGGTTTTATAATTGGTGATGGTGCGTTCGCTAAGTAGCAAAGCACATTACCTTTTATAACAAATCTTTAAATCCACCGAGTATGTGAAAGACGTACCCACAAATAAAATGTTATTTACTTCAATTCTCGATAGATCTGGTTTGTTAACGATCTTCGAGTAAATGAAAATGTTTGAATTTTCGTCAAACTGAAGTGAAATAACGCAATAATATTTATTTATGTTTTTCTTTTTGATTTTTATTCCTTTATTTGTTAATTGTTTTACAATTATTTAATTTATTTAAAGTCGAATTATTTTTAGGACTTTAAAATTAATAAAAGCTTGAATTCGTTATTTTTTATTTAAATTTAAATTTTTTGATAATATAATTAGCGTTGGCAAACTTGACATATATATACATATTTACATATATACGTATATGATTTGGAATGCAAAGTGAAAACGAGTAGGTTTTCGGTACTACCTTTTCATCTTTGTGTTTTCTTTATTGTTGTCATATATGTATATGGAATACAAAGTGAAAACGTGTAGGTTTTCGGTACTACCTTTTCACCTTTGTATTTCTTTTATTGTTCCCCGTTTATGCTGGGACACGGTAATAAGTATCGGGTTATTGGCCATTAGGAATTCGTCCTGTTGGCTTAGTTTCACGAAGTGCGTAATATTTTGGAATATATTACTTGGTTAAGTTTGCGGTAGTACGTTGTCGGGGTAATCACGGTGATCTTTTGCTTGTTTTTTGAAAATATTTTCGTTTTGTTGCGTATCGCAAGATTAGTTACCATCGGGCCGCGGATATTTTCGAGTTTCGGTTAAGTTCAATTTATTATTTATTTAATTTTTGAAATTTTGTACTTTATTTCAATTTCGTTGGAAGAATTAGTGAGGAACAGAATCTCAACCTTCCCGTGGATTCTTTTTGGTTCCTACTTTTGTTGCTGTTAGTTAGCTGAAAATCTTCCTGTATTAATCCGTCGGTGCATAGGTATAATTATCGTTTTATACGGGCTCGGCTTATTATTCAGGTTGATGGTAGTAAAACAGAACAACCTGTGTATTGACTGTTTCGATGTTGGTCATAGGTTGAATGAGTGCAGGCAAAATTTGGATTGTTCGGTCTGCGACTTGCGACATCACACTTTGTTGCACCGGGAGGTGTTTCGATCCTCTTGAGAACTTGGAGTTTTCGATGCGACAAGTTCGACTAGTGCAGCAAAGCTTGGTAGTGATGTGCAAAACTGTTTTACAGACAACTATGGCAGATTCTTTTAGCCAAGCCATAGTTGGTATTTGTCATCGAGGGCAAATATTTATAGCTAGGGCTCCGATAAACTCCCGTTCGCAAGCAATTTTTTATTTCGAAAAAGTTGCAGGGAAAATTAGGATTGCCAACAGCTTCGAATGAAATTGTAATTCTTCCAGCGAACCAAATATTTTGATAAATAAATATAGCGTACAGTGTCATGGTACCCGGAGGAAATAGAAGAGAGGTGAAGATGTCGAGGACCAGACAAACTGAAGGGTTAATTGAGCCACGACCATACCTGGTGGACGTGTGGTAATACGGGCCGCTGAAGTTAAACCTTCCATTTTACCGGGCAATAGACCTAGTCCGTCTGTCCCTAGGAAGGTTGAGTTGGAAAACTGCAGCATAGAAGAGGACAACCCGTCCACTAGCCCAGCAAAATAACGGACCTCGTTCGTCCTAATAAACCACCAGTGGACCTAGTTCGTCCTATGGTCGTGAGAGCTGAAGACCTAGTTCGTCGGAAGCTCTAGTTCCAATTTAGTGGAGGAACAATAAGCCTCAAGAATTCGAACCCAGTCTTAGACCATGACACTTATTCCTGACGGATCAGAGTTGGAACTGCTGCAAGATGTCAAGCTTTTAGAAGAATGAAACTAACATGAAAGTTTTTTTTCTTTTGATTTTTTATCTTCTCTTTAGATGGAGGACATCCTTTTAGTTGCAGTACTGCAAGGGCGCCGGTATGTTTATGTCTGATAGTCCAAACTTCCCATCCTTGGCGACATAAACAGGATTGTTTAATCGATGGCAAACTGACAACAGAGGGCGCTGCTGTATATAATAAAGCTTTTTCATATTTTTATAGTAGTGTTGTTTTTGTCATTAAATTTTTGTTTTGCTCTTTTTAATTTCATTCGTTTTGTACCATCCGAAGGGATGCATCCTATTTTACTTAAAAGGAAATTTAAATGTTGTGCAATAATTTATATTTGTCTTTAAATTTACAATAAATAAAACTCAAAATTTGTGATTAAATTCATTTTGTGGAAAGGAAATTACAATTTGTTAAAATATAAAAGGAAAACAAGTGAATTTGTGTTTTTTTTTGTGGTTCAACAGTGAGAAGCCAATTAGGCAACAAAAAAAGGAAAGTGTTTGTTTTTGTTGCTTATCAGTGAATTTAGAAATCTTCTAATTTTTGGTTTTTTTCTAGTGTTCGTTGTGTTGGAGCAACAGTTTTTATTTTTTTGTTGCGCTCCCCCCCTATACAGTCCACACGGAGTTCAACACACGTAAATAAAAGGCTGCTAAATCAAAACTACTGTATATGTGTTTTTACAATATTCATATAATTTAGTAATGAGTTATGTTAAAAGTGTTTCTATATTTTGAACCAAAAATTTTTTAATTATATTTTTAAATGTTGAAATTACTTGTATATCTCTCAAATTATTAGCTAGCTGATTGTATTCATGTGGTCCAGAAAATGTTATACGTTGTTTCGTTGCATCAAGTCTACATATTGCAGAATGGAGATTATGAGCTTGCCTAGTGACTCTTCTTGTTCGAGATAAATTATCTACGGATTGTATTGATCCAATTTCGTTTTCCCTTAAGGATTTGTGTACATACATTAAAACCTGTTTGTGTAATCCTCTTATGGGCAACGTATTTTTGACATAATTCTTGAATAAATTAAGCGTAGAATATTGCAAAGGGAGATTAAACACTAGCTTCAAAGCTTTATTTTGGGCCGACTGCAGTGATTTTAATTTATTAGTTACTCTGCACGCATATATCGAAGGCAAATATGTAAAGTGTGAATGTATCAATGCTTGATATATCAGTAACTTGGTACTACAGTTGAGCTTATTTTTAAATTTATAAAGAATTCCAATTCCTGATGAGATTCTATTTTTCAAATTTTGGATGTGCTCGTCCCATAATAAGTTGAGGTTAAAATAACTCCTAAGTACTTTACTTTATTAGATTCTTTTATAACAGTTCCATCAACACAAATGGACACAGGTTCATCATTACAAACTTTGTTTTACATGGATTTATAATTAATTTATTACATCTAGAATATTCCGTTAAAATAGATGCATCATATTCAATTTGTGTCTTCAAAACCTGAGTGTATTTATGTGGATAGAACAAGCATATGTCATCCGCATACATAAATAATTTCCCATTAAAGTTGATATTCTTAAGGTCATCTATAAAAATTTTAAAAAGTAGTGGACCCAGTACACTACCTTGTGGGACTCCGCAGTTAACTGGCAGCCTAGAACTTTTCGACTCACTTATTTGTACAAACTGGGTTTTACAGTATAGTAAAAAAATATAGTTTTACAATATTCCTAGAGTGGTATTAGATATTCCTATATTTTTTAACTTTTGTATTAAAATATAATGATCAACAAAGTCAATTGCTTTGGAATTGCTTATCCACAATGGATAAAATCGATATTTGTCTAAAGTTCAGTATATTACTAGCTCCAACAGTTTTAGGTATAGGAATTATTTTATGTATTTTAAGAACATCTGGATAATTACCCTCATCAATCATCATATTGAAAATATATTTAATTATATCAGCAACTAATTCTTTTCTCACTAATAACATTTTCGGAGTAATATTGTCATATCCAGGTCCCTTATTATAATTCAAATTATTCAAAATTACCTCAATACTATTTCTGTTGACTTTTTGCAAAGCAAAGGTCGATTGCTGCGGAATTTATTTACATCTCCATTAAGGCTTGTGGCGTTATTAGCAACAATGTATTGTATATTTTCATAGAAAAACGTATTAAAAGCCATAGCCTTATCTTTATCCTCACTTAATATATTTCCATTTTCTGTCACAATGCTTGTCTTACCGCGGCAATTTCGCGCAAATTAAGAATCTGAATTCTTAAGATATTAAAAAAATAATTACTTCAAAAATATAGTGGTATTTTGAAGCGTTCTTTATTAATATTTTCTATATTGAGTTTACTTACGAACAAGCGAGCGAAAGTATTTACACTTCTATTTATACTTTCGTTCTATCTTAAAATTATTCTTAAACATATTTTTCTTATCGACATTTTCTTTATTCTTAAACTATTTTATCGTTATTTATTATTTGTGATATTTTTATGATATTTGTGTATTTATGATATTCATTGTTTACAATGCTTGTATCTTTCTTTGTTATCTATCTGACCTTGGAACTAATAATATTTTCCAGGTCTAATTACTTTGTTTACATAATATGTTTGTGATTTGAATATGTCTTATCTGTAATATTATTTTCTTTGTTACAATATATCTTATTTCTAATATTATTTTCTTTGTTTTATAAAAATAACTACCGTAGCTCTTAACTCTCCCCTCACTTAAAATGAATCGTCCCGATTCGTAATTCTCCCCTCACTTAAAAAATGAATCGCCTCGATTTCTTTTTTATAACGCGGTAAGTTTTTATTTCTAATACCAGTTATCTTCACTAGTATTTGCGTTCCTTTTGCAAATGTCCTATGTTTTGTATTTTTATTCAGACGGGTTAGGACTTGTTTCGATGCTTCTTTTGAGTTGTCTATTATTTTTTCTTTATTTATATTTGTTGATCCAAAGTATATATCCTTTGGTCGATAGCCTGTTACACTGTGTACTGAATTGTTGAGTTCTTTGATTGCTCTAAATATTTCTTCTCTACTTGAGGATTGATTACTGATTTTAAATATTCGTGTTAGTTCGTTAATTGAGTTGTGTACTCTTTCGACTTGTCCGTTTGCTGCTGATCTGTGGACTGGCGTTTCTAATTTTTGAATGCCGTATTTATAACACATTTGTTTGATGGCTGGTGTGACAAAAGATGCCTCGTTATCAGTTATCAAACGTTTACATTCAGGGAAACTTGTAGTGATAATTTCTTCTAATACGTTTTCCATTCCTACTTTAGTTTCGATTTCGCGTGCTACTATATATTTAGAGAATTTGTCCATGGTTGTTAAGTACATTGTTTTGTTGTTATAATAAATATCTGCGTGTATGAATTCTCTAGGCTGTGTTGGTATAGTTGAGTCACGTAATGGTTCTTTTATGGGATTTCTTTCATATCTGCCAAATAAACAAGCTGAACACTTGTTATTATATTTTTTTACATCCTTTTTTAATTCTGGCCAATAGTGTTTTTCAAGTATTTCATTTATTGTATTTTTGCAGCTTCTATGAGCTCTATCATGTGTTTCTTTGACTATACTTATCTGTTCATTTTTATCAAATATGTCTCTTAGTTTGATTGGTGTATAAACAAAATTAGTTCCAACAAACGTTTCTTTAATAATTTTTCCATATTAATGTAAATTTTCCATATCTGTGTGTATCGATATGATTCTCTTAGGAGGTATACATTTTTTTAATTCTGTTATTAAGTTGTCATTGTTAATAAAGTTAACAGTATGTCGGACTTTTCCAGGAAAAATAGTTCGTGTTCGTGTTTCCACTAAGTTTCTAGTTGGTACCAATTCTACTTGAATACCATACGAGTTAAATGGTTGGGAAACTGTTTTGATGATGTCACTACTTGAACTTTCAGCTGAATGCGCAGTGTCAATTGAAGATGCATTTATAGTCTGACGAGATAATGCATCGGCTACTATATTTTCAGTGCCTGGTTTGTATTTTATTTTAGCGCCGTAGTCTTCTATGATAGCTTTCCAGCGTTTTAGCTTAGGGTTGGGATTCTTTTCCGAAATAGAGTAAGTTAATGACTGATGATCCGTAAAGATAGTAAGGTCGGCTATGCCGTATATGTAATTCCTTAATTTTTGTAAGGCCCAAATTATGGCCAAAAGTTCTTTTTCGTTAGTGCTGTAATTTTGTTCTGTTCTGCTAAGTGTACGAGATAGGAAATATATTGGTTTTTTGTTCTGACTTAGCACAGCTCCAATAGCTATGTTGGAAGCGTCCGTAGTAAGTTCAAATGGTTTCTGATAATCAGGTTGAAATAATTCAACTTGTTCTTTTAATTTAATTTTCAGCTTTTGTACTGCTTCTATGGCAGCTTGGTCTAATTGGATTGATTTGTTCTTGCTTTTATTTTTACCAATATGTGCGTTGTCGCCTTTCAAATGTATTGTTAGTGGTTTCGCGACGTGAGCATAGTCTTTCACGAAACGTCTATAGTAACCTGTTAATCCCAAAAAACTACGAAGATCTTTCAAAGTTTTCGGTATAGGGAAATTTTCGATTGCCTTTATCTTTTCCGGGTCTGTTGAAATTTTATTATGTTTAATAATATGTCCTAAATATTCAACCTCTTGCATAAAAAATTTTGATTTATCATTAGAAATTTTCAATGTTGCTTTATTTAAAGCTTCAAATACCGTATATATGTGACACATGTGTTCTTCTGGTGTAGATGAGGAAATAAGGACGTCATCTATGTAAACATACACGAATTTACCTATAAATTCTCTTAGAATGTCATCCACACATCGTTGGAAAATTGAAGGTGCATTCTTCAATCCAAAGGGCATTCGTATGAATTCATATTTGCCCCCATTAAGACAAAAGGCTGTTTTTTCCCGGTCGCTTTCCTTAATTTTTATTTGATGAAATCCAGACTCTAAATCTAGTGTTGTAAAGAATTTAGCTTTCCCTAGATTTTGGAGGGTTGTGTTTACATCAGGGATGATATATCTGTCTGTAACCGTGTGTTCATTTAGTTTACGGAAATCTATTACCATTCTTCTTTTTGGTTTACCGTTTTCGTCCACACCTTTTTTATGTACCGTCAACATAGGTGAGTTATATGGGCTGTAGCTTCTTTGAATTATGCCATCATTTAATAATTTTTCTATTTCTTTATTGACAAATTCAGTATCATTCATATTACATGGATATTGCTTCGTCCAGATGGGCTCTTTCGTAGTTGTCCTAATACTAGCTTCTATTGTTGTCGTAAAAGGCAAAGGACCTATTTTATTGTTTTCTTGCATTAATTTTTCTATTTCCTCTTCATATTGTTTATCTCCTATAGAGTAATTGAATTTGTGTACTAATTCTGGGACAATAAACAATTTTTTTTCTATGTCTATGACTGCATTTAACTGTTTTAGCCTTTCGACTCTTAACATTAAATCGTAATCGTCATTACTTTCAATCTCAAAAAATTCTAGTTTTTCCTTAAATATACTTATTTTCTGTTTATGTGTTAAGATAGATTCACCATGCATGGTGATCATTTTAATTGGTTTTGTTCTTATTCTATCTCCAATAACTAAATTCTTATTAATATAATTATGGGTTGCACCACAATCTATAAAGATTTTATATTCTTTTTCATCTTTCATAAATATATAGAGCAACCCATCAATCAGTTTTAAATGCTTACTATATTTATACACTGACTTACTACTTGTTTCCGTTGTGGTGCTACTGTTGTCATCTCTATGCTGTGTTGTTTCTATCCTGTTATTGCGTTGAAATTTTCTGTTTTGGTTGAAGTTTCCACTCTGTTCCCTCATCCTTTTCCAGGGTTGACTGTGGAATCCCTTGTTATTTTGGTGAATTTGTCTCGTATTGCCAGAGGATATATCCATTGGTTCTGGTTTCGGCTGCCAATTATTTTGGTGTTGGTTAAATGGACGAAATGAGGGTCTTCTATAATGTTGATGATATTCTCTTTGGGGTTGTTTCGTGTTGTGCTGGCCATTTTCTCTTTGATTTACGATGTTTTTGTGGATGTTGTCGTGCTCTATGGTTTGGGCAACTGCATAAGCATGCTCCAAATCCTTGATTGGGTTTCCATAGAGCGTTGATCTAATAAAATCATTATTTATTAAGTTTTTAAATGTACGCACGCACCGCATCTTCCATGGCGTGTGCTGTCATGCATTTTATTGTCTCTGGTGGATCCCCAGACATCGATATTTTGGAAGTGATCACTGTTAAGGCTTTACTAACCTGATCATGAAATTCGGATAGTGATGATTTGCCTTGTGTGAGCTTAGTTAGCTCGTCCTTTAGGACATAGAGTGGCCGTTGATCACAATAGGTATAATCCAACCTATTTAATATTGCTTCGAAGTTGAAAATCGTGTTGTGATTTAGGAGTATATCTGCTGCTGGCCCAGTTATTTTTGATTTAACAATGGTTAGTGCTTCTACGTATTTATTCGAATTTGTATGTTGGCTGATACTGTCCATTAAACGTATCGCATCTTCTCGCCAATGTCGATAATTATTTGCTTTCCCATCGAATGTGGATAGTGATTTAAATATCTCCAGATTAATTTCACTAGGATTACCATATGAAGCTACTCTTGGCTCCAGAACTTTAGGTTGTTGTTGAATCATAGGGTTTAGCGGTATCTGGTCCAGTCTGTTTTTTAATTCTGCATTTTCTTGTTGCATGGTTTGCATAGTTACTTGAAGAGTAGCCAATTGTTGTAATAGTTGATTCATCATCGATTGATCCATCGTATACATGATTTCTATTGCTGTCCAATATTTAGCTCTAGTTGTTTTTTTCATGAATATCCTGTTCTATGTAAGATTCACTTCACTCACTTCACTTTTTTTGGAAAAAAAATTTGTTTTACTTCCTTGCTGCGACAAGGGTCACTTGGTCCGCTCACTTAGAGGATATAAATATAATATCCTCCTGGCAGGATCGCCAATTAAGAATCTGAATTCTTAAGATATTAAAAAAATAATTACTTCAAAAATATAGTGGTATTTTGAAGCGTTCTTTATTAATATTTTCTATATTGAGTTTACTTACGAACTAGCGAGCGAAAGTATTTACACTTCTATTTATACTTTCGTTCTATCTTAAAATTATTCTTAAACATATTTTTCTTATCGACATTTTCTTTATTCTTAAACTATTTTATCGTTATTTATTATTTGTGATATTTTTATGATATTTGTGTATTTATGATATTCATTGTTTACAATGCTTGTATCTTTCTTTGTTATCTATCTGACCTTGGAACTAATAATATTTTCCAGGTCTAATTACTTTGTTTACATAATATGTTTGTGATTTGAATATGTCTTATCTGTAATATTATTTTCTTTGTTACAATATATCTTATTTCTAATATTATTTTCTTTGTTTTATAAAAATAACTACCGTAGCTCTTAACTCGCATTCGTCTATTAACTATTGACGTGTTACTTATTGCAGCATTAGATAAGATATTTATAAAACTTGTTACGATTTTCTGCATTAGTTATAATTTTTTATTTTTTTTGAATTACAAAGTTTTGTTTCATATGCAAGTAAACATTTCATAGAGGATTCCTTCCCAAATTTCTTTAAAACGTATGAAACACAACAGATTGCAATATTTCACCTATTGCTTCATTCGCACTCATATTATGAGTATAAATCAGAGCCCGGCAGCTCTTGCTATTGGTCAGTTGTGCGAGAGCGAAAAATAAGAAAAGAGAAAAATTTATACTCTTAAATTCACTACAATGCAGGCATGGAAACTTTAAATTTTTAAATGGTGGTATTTTAATTAAAAATATTAGTTTATTAAATTAAAATTTGTAAAATTCGTTTAGACTTCTTTGATTATATTGATTTAAGAAAGCATTTTAGATTAAAATTTGTTTTTTTTTTTGGAAATATACATATTTAATAGAAAACTTTCTGGGATATTCATACTGTACATCCCTGCATTAGCAGAAACATGCGACAACACAACCTCTTTCAATGGATGCTCAAATGAGACTGAGTGTATTTTTGATCGTGAGAGAACATTGTTGTATATTTATACCAGAGCCCGGCAAATCCTATGCACGCGTGCATGTCAGCCATTATTAAATTTACAACAATGTTCTCTCACGATCAAAAATACACTCAGTCTCATTTGAGCATCCATTGAAAGAGGTTGTGTTGTCGCATGTTTCTGCTAATGCAGGGATGTACAGTATGAATATCCCAGAAAGTTTTCTATTAAATATGTATATTTCCAAAAAAAAAAAAACAAATTTTAATTTAAAATGCTTTCTTAAATCAATATAATCAAAGAAGTCTAAACGAATTTTACAAATTTTAATTTAATAAACTAATATTTTTAATTAAAATACCACCATTTAAAAATTTAAAGTTTCCATGCCTGCATTGTAGTGAATTTAAGAGTATAAATTTTTCTCTTTTCTTATTTTTCGCTCTCGCACAACTGACCAATAGCAAGAGCTGCCGGGCTCTGAAATATACATATGTAAGACATGTGAATCTCTTAAATATCTCTTCGTTTTTACAGTAACGCTCTTAACATATTAGTGGGTACTTTTGTTGTTGTTATTATTAGTATAACTTCTTCAGAGCCCGGCAGCTCTTGCTATTGGTCAGTTGTGCGAGAGCGAAAAATAAGAAAAGAGAAAAATTTATACTCTTAAATTCACTACAATGCAGGCATGGAAACTTTAAATTTTTAAATGGTGGTATTTTAATTAAAAATATTAGTTTATTAAATTAAAATTTGTAAAATTCGTTTAGACTTCTTTGATTATATTGATTTAAGAAAGCATTTTAGATTAAAATTTGTTTTTTTTTTTGGAAATATACATATTTAATAGAAAACTTTCTGGGATATTCATACTGTACATCCCTGCATTAGCAGAAACATGCGACAACACAACCTCTTTCAATGGATGCTCAAATGAGACTGAGTGTATTTTTGATCGTGAGAGAACATTGTTGTATATTTATACCAGAGCCCGGCAAATCCTATGCACGCGTGCATGTCAGCCATTATTAAATTTACAACAATGTTCTCTCACGATCAAAAATACACTCAGTCT
Organism: Sarcophaga rosellei; assembly: GCA_930367235.1. Taxonomy (NCBI): domain Eukaryota; kingdom Metazoa; phylum Arthropoda; class Insecta; order Diptera; family Sarcophagidae; genus Sarcophaga; species Sarcophaga rosellei. The sequence goes on along the minus strand of OV884019.1, from coordinate 49,367,900 downwards.
CATTTGAGCATCCATTGAAAGAGGTTGTGTTGTCGCATGTTTCTGCTAATGCAGGGATGTACAGTATGAATATCCCAGAAAGTTTTCTATTAAATATGTATATTTCCAAAAAAAAAAAAACAAATTTTAATTTAAAATGCTTTCTTAAATCAATATAATCAAAGAAGTCTAAACGAATTTTACAAATTTTAATTTAATAAACTAATATTTTTAATTAAAATACCACCATTTAAAAATTTAAAGTTTCCATGCCTGCATTGTAGTGAATTTAAGAGTATAAATTTTTCTCTTTTCTTATTTTTCGCTCTCGCACAACTGACCAATAGCAAGAGCTGCCGGGCTCTGAAATATACATATGTAAGACATGTGAATCTCTTAAATATCTCTTCGTTTTTACAGTAACGCTCTTAACATATTAGTGGGTACTTTTGTTGTTGTTATTATTAGTATAACTTCTTCAGAGCCCGGCAGCTCTTGCTATTGGTCAGTTGTGCGAGAGCGAAAAATAAGAAAAGAGAAAAATTTATACTCTTAAATTCACTACAATGCAGGCATGGAAACTTTAAATTTTTAAATGGTGGTATTTTAATTAAAAATATTAGTTTATTAAATTAAAATTTGTAAAATTCGTTTAGACTTCTTTGATTATATTGATTTAAGAAAGCATTTTAGATTAAAATTTGTTTTTTTTTTTGGAAATATACATATTTAATAGAAAACTTTCTGGGATATTCATACTGTACATCCCTGCATTAGCAGAAACATGCGACAACACAACCTCTTTCAATGGATGCTCAAATGAGACTGAGTGTATTTTTGATCGTGAGAGAACATTGTTGTATATTTATACCAGAGCCCGGCAAATCCTATGCACGCGTGCATGTCAGCCATTATTAAATTTACAACAATGTTCTCTCACGATCAAAAATACACTCAGTCTCATTTGAGCATCCATTGAAAGAGGTTGTGTTGTCGCATGTTTCTGCTAATGCAGGGATGTACAGTATGAATATCCCAGAAAGTTTTCTATTAAATATGTATATTTCCAAAAAAAAAAAACAAATTTTAATTTAAAATGCTTTCTTAAATCAATATAATCAAAGAAGTCTAAACGAATTTTACAAATTTTAATTTAATAAACTAATATTTTTAATTAAAATACCACCATTTAAAAATTTAAAGTTTCCATGCCTGCATTGTAGTGAATTTAAGAGTATAAATTTTTCTCTTTTCTTATTTTTCGCTCTCGCACAACTGACCAATAGCAAGAGCTGCCGGGCTCTGAAATATACATATGTAAGACATGTGAATCTCTTAAATATCTCTTCGTTTTTACAGTAACGCTCTTAACATATTAGTGGGTACTTTTGTTGTTGTTATTATTAGTATAACTTCTTCAGAGCCCGGCAGCTCTTGCTATTGGTCAGTTGTGCGAGAGCGAAAAATAAGAAAAGAGAAAAATTTATACTCTTAAATTCACTACAATGCAGGCATGGAAACTTTAAATTTTTAAATGGTGGTATTTTAATTAAAAATATTAGTTTATTAAATTAAAATTTGTAAAATTCGTTTAGACTTCTTTGATTATATTGATTTAAGAAAGCATTTTAAATTAAAATTTGTTTTTTTTTTTTGGAAATATACATATTTAATAGAAAACTTTCTGGGATATTCATACGGTACATCCCTGCATTAGCAGAAACATGCGACAACACAACCTCTTTCAATGGATGCTCAAATGAGACTGAGTGTATTTTTGATCGTGAGAGAACATTGTTGTAAATTTAATAATGGCTGACATGCACGCGTGCATAGGATTTGCCGGGCTCTGCTTCTTGTTGCTATAACTTCTTGTTGCTATAACTTCTTTGAACGAAGAGAGGAAAAAAAAGAGAGAATAACGATTTTCTCTTTTGGTTCACTGCGTTGGTACTTATACAAAAGTCACTCAATGAGAGTAGATCTTTTCTGTTTCAATTTTTTTTTTCTTTCTATATTGTTGTCGACTAACTGTGCATTTATGTGTATTCCTATTTCTTTTCGATCTTAGCAAAAGAATATAGGCAACATTTCATTGTCATTTCTTTTGCGTTGCTAATTTTTTTTTACTTGCAAATCATAACGGAATCTTCTTTTTTCTTATGAAAATTAACTTCTGGTATTTCAAACAATTTTTGTAACCGGGCATTGATAAAGTGAACGTGGTACAGAAAACACTAAAATTAAAAACATAGAAAAAAAATATAAATAAAAAAATTATATGGTGTGTTTTTTTTTTAAAAGAAATTTTAATTGGAAGAAAGGGTTTCAATATTTTGGAATCCTTGTGTGGAAAATTGTTGTGGTCTATAAACTACTCCATTGGAGAATTGGAGGAGCGTCACCAACCTCACGAAGCTTTGGAAGTCCTCTTGTTTTTAAAGGATAACGTGGTGTTCTAGCATTGTGAAATCTTGTTGCGGGTACTTCACACGTGGTTCACCCCTACACACGTGGTTCACCCCTACACACTTGGTTCACCCCTACACACGTGGTTCACCCCTACATCCAATACAAGGACTCAATACATTTTTATAGACGATTTTGTTTCAAGTCAACGACAGATGACAATTTTCTAAACCTAACACCTGCTACAGTACCAAGACCAATCGCATACTTAGTTGGAAAAAAAAACTTGAATAATAAGATTTCAAAATTTTAAAAATTAAGGGATAATCCTCTATCAAATATTCGGTATATAAAATTAAAAGAAGAACGTTTATAATTACAAATACAATTACAATTAAATTACAAATATTTGAATTTAGAAATAAAATATTTTAAATTAAATTTTAATTTTTAATGTTTCAAAACCAATAATAAATGTTGCATAATATTTAAAAAAAAAAAAAAAAAAAAAAAAATTGAACATACAAAATACAGCAATAGGCGAGTATAGACAAGATAGATTTAAGTGTTCAAAAATTTTTAATTCAAAGTTAAAAACCCAATAAAATTTTAGTTTTCACAAAATTTAGAAAATTTGCCATGTACAAATTAGTTTCTTTCCGCTTTCTGTCTTTATGAATGATAAAATAAAATGAATACACCTTTTGTACATAGACAATTTCCTTTAAAACTCTTAAAAATAATTATAAAATGAAAATATTTTTAAATTATAATGAAAAAAAAATTTAGAAAAATTTATGATTAAATTCAAAATCTTAAACTAAACAGCAGCTTATATTGTAAATAGTATTACTAAATTTAAAGAAAACTAAACTAAAACTAATAAAAGTTAATAATATACCTAATAAATAATTTTAAAAATATATCTACAAAACAAAAAAAAACAAAAAAATATTGAAATTTTGTGAAAAGCAGCTTCAAAAATTAAAAACAAAGAGAAGAAATGACAAAGAAAATGTTTAAAAAAAAAAAACTAAACTTATTACAGAAATTAAATAATGTAAAAATGTCAATTAAAATTTGAAGAATTAATGAAATTATTTACTTTATTTTTAAACTTTAGTGAGTTATTCAACTTTTAAAACAATTCGTATGAATTAAAAAGTTAAAAAAATATTAATAGCTAATATATTCTTTTTTTTCATTTTTTTTTTTTGAGTTTAGAAAATATAAGATTAACTCAAGCTATAATTAATCAACGGTAACATCATCATGATTGCTGGGCCCATCAAGTCATGCTGCTGATAATAGAAAACATCGAAAGTTGTGAGTAAATTTTTTCATTATTTTCTTATTGTAGTGTTTATAATTGCTAACAGTCTGACATTTTCAAGTTGGAAAACAATGTCATCATAAGTTATCTTAATTATAATTTATAGATTTATAGGGATTTTGGTTTTAAGAATATTTTTTTTTTATTGAAATGTTTCTAATAAATATTGTTTCCTTACGATTATAAAAAAATATAAACAATGCAAATTTAAATAATATAAACGGGGAATAATGACCCAAACCAAATTTGGACTTTGGTAAGTGATAATGGTGTCAAAATTAGGGACAGGTGTACAATTCGGGTATTTCACTTGTCAAGGCGTCTGATCTAAGGTCAGTGGGTGGGAATCAGTGTACCCTACTTGGCGTTACAACTTGCCAAGGTCTGTTTTGTCACCTAACATGCCTCTTAAGCAATACTTTTATTTCTGGTCCAAGAAATTGAATTTCTAGAATTTTCCAACAATTTTTATTATTCAGTTCACTACCAGCGTCCAACATATATGGCGCCCAACGAAAAGCCTTACAGGCTAAATTCAATTTAAAATAATAACTTCTGATAACTTTGCTTGAAATCCAAAAAGAAAAAAAAAATATTATGTGTATGTATTACCTGATTAAGCCTTAGAATTCTGTCTAACCTTATGGTTTCGGAATCTAATTGCGAGTTAGAAAATATAAATACATGAAATACTTATCCTGATTATATCATTGGTTCTATGTCTCATGAGTCCCAATATTGCAGTTACAATCACTACGGTTTTGGTTGCACTGAGATAATGAAATATTGTGCGAGTCCATGTCTATCTTTCTTTTATGATTTTTGGTGTAATTTAAACATGTTACAATTTGTTTAATTCATATTAGTCACACAACCTTCTTTTGACACAATTTTTACTTTGTAAGTTAATTTGGTTGAAGTCATTATTCCCCTAATTTATATGATATTTAATATTATAAATTTGATATAAATTTTTTTTTTTTTTTTTTTTTACTAATTTTAATAATAGCTGATTACGTGAATTGGTTTAACTATTGCTTGATTTTTTTTTATTTTTTTTTGTTGTCACTCTGAAAGAGATAAAAAAGGAAACGTGTAATTTTGAACACTGATTTTTTTTATATTCGAAACGTTCCGGTATGAACACTAGAAGTTCATCAAGAAGCTCTCAAAATAATTCATTTGGCAGAGGAGCTCATCGTTTATCTACCTCTCGTAATAACATTTCTTTTAAACCTCAGGGTAGCCCTAATAGTCAAAAACCCAAGGTTGTTCACTCCCCTCCAAATAGAACTATAGCACCTCCACCAGTTGAAGACGTCAAAAATTCATCCAGTACACAGTCTTCTGGTCTATTTCGAGATATAATAGTTATGGATGAACAGAATATAGGATCACAGCCTCAGCTGTTTAGTTGTGCAAGTTCTGAGGAAGCACCTCCCAGATCGTCACTTAACCCAAACGTAACTCCATTCGATCAACCCTCTGGTTCTAACAATAACGCTGCATTAGCATTAAACCCAAATAATGTGAATACAAACAGTACTTCTTCGGTAGATTCGTTAATAGCCTTGATGCAGCAGACTATGAGAAGTACACCAGAAGAATTTCGTAGGGAACTTACATCGATTAGGGAAACCATTTCTCAAATTGGAAGTGCTTCAACAGTGACTTCAAATGGACAGCCTCATAACTTATCTAATTTAAATACTCCATTTCCAAACTCTTTCCATACAGTTCAGGCTCAAAACGGAACATTAGAGAATCCAAACGTTAAATTGGAAAAGTGGAAAATATCCTATAATGGAACAGGATCTATAACAGATTTTCTTTTCAAGGTCGAAACTCTTTGCTCCCGTACTAAATGTTCCGTTGAACATTTATTATCGAATTTTCACATTTTACTTGATGGCCGCGCTGAGCAATGGTATTGGCTCTTTGCGAAGCAAAATCGTAATATCAGTTATTCAAATTTACGCCAGGCTTTAATTAAGGAATTCGGACATGCGGAGTCAGACCATGAAGTTTTACTGAACATTTCTTTGCGAAGGCAACAATATAAAGAGACTTATGACGATTTTCATACTTCTATAATGACAATGAATCTAAGGTTAGAGAATCCACTGCCAGATGCTACCCTGATAGATATAATGAAGAGAAATATAAACTCAGATTTAAGATTTTTATTATTTAGTGCACAACCACGCGATATAAATGATTTTCGAGACATTGCCCGCAAGGCGGAGAAGGTCCTGCGAGATTCAAAATCCAACCATAGGGTCGTCTAGAAACGTTCATGAAATTAGTTATTCTGCTGAGGAAGTTTGCGATACTGAAGTTATTGACCCTCAATTAGAAGCAATACAATTGGCTAATCAAAAAGCCAAATTTGACTTTTCTCACATTCAATGCTGGAATTGCCTGGAATACGGTCATTCTTATATATATTGTCCCCAGGAAATTAAAAACCCATTTTGTTTTAAGTGTGGGCAGAAAGGTACCTTGACACCGAAATGTCCAAGAAATCATACGTTTCAGGGAAATCGGAAAGTGGGCGAACTGGCGACCGGGGACACTCGTCCACCCCTTCAAACCCCGAGTTTGAACTAAAATACGAACTTGATTCTGAAAATAAAAACATTACTCCATATTTTAATTCCGTGAATGAAATTTTAAGTAGAGAAAACTCTACACAGACAATCGATTCATACATTCAAAGTCCAATCGACTGTTTTTCGGAAAATACTTTCTTTAGGGACAACTTTACTCAGACATATGGTAATCATACAACCGAAAAGGAAAATGATATAAGGATAGAAAATAGACGAAAAACTTCAAAAAGACCAACATTAAAAATAATGAAATGCAGACTACGATATAAGAAACGTAAACATTTTCGAAAACTCCTAGAATCTACGATAATTCATGGATCGGATGACAGACCATTCGCTAAAGTCAACGTTATAAACGACTCCTTAGTTGGTCTACTGGATTCGGGAGCTAATGTATCAGTTTTAGGTAGAGACTGTTTAAGATTCTTGGAGAAAAATAACTTATCTTATACACCAATGTGTTCATCCGTCAAGACAGCAAATGGTAGTAAGCAAAATGTAGTAGGATTTTGTACTCTTCCGATACAATTTAAAGGAGTAACAAGGCATATTCAATTTTATTTGGTTCCGTCATTGAGTCAAGTAGCATATTTTGGTACCAATTTCTGGCGAGAGTTTGCGTTAGCCCCAGAATTAATTCCCATTAATGCCAGTAAGATTTCGGAAATCACTTCTAATTCATGTTTAGATCAAAATTTTCATGAGCTTACTTCCGAACAGAAATTGCTTTTGGATAAGACGATTTTAGAATTTCCTTCGTTCGAGAAACTAGGTTTGGGTAGTACAGATTTACTGCAGCACCATATTGATACGGGTGACGCAGTACCAATAAAGTGCAAGCACTATCCACTTTCTCCCCCTAGGCAGGAAGAGGCTTTCAAGGAGATAGATAGATTGTTGAGCATGGGTGTCATTGAAGAGTCCAATTCTCCATGGTGTTCTCCAGCTGTATTAGTTAGAAAGCCAGGGAAGGTGAGGCTATGCATTGATTCGAGAAAACTCAACGAAGTTACGAAGAAAGACTCATACCCACTCCCTCACATAAACGGTCTTTTGAGTAGGCTCAAGGATACGTTTTTCATTAGCGGAATAGATTTAAAAGACGCCTTTTTACAAATAAAACTTACAGATTCATCGAAGGAAAAGACCGCTTTTGTAGTACCAGGAAAACCATTGTATCACTACAAATATATGCCATTCGGATTATGCAACGGACCTCAGACCATGAGCCGAAAAATTCTGTAATTTTTATCTGTTTAGATCACCTCACAAAATTTTTGTTTTTGAAACCCCTTAAGGCTGCAACCACGGCAAGCGTTATTCTTTTTTTTGAGTCTGAAATATTTCCAGCGTTTGGTGTACCTAGATACATTCATAGCGATAACGCTAAACAGTTCCTTTCTAGAGAAATGAAAGATTTTTATGACAGATATGAAATAACACACATTACCACAGGATTTTATGCACCGCAGTCAAATGCATGAGAGCGCGCAAATAGGGAAATAATTACAAAAATTCGATGTTTTATACAGGACCATGAAGACCACAAGGATTGGGATAAATATATTCCCCAGATATTGTCTATATTGAGAAGTGATTATCATACTGCAATAAAATGCAGTCCATATTATGCGACCTTCGGCCAAAACATGATACAACATGGATCAGGATATAAGATCTTGGAGAGAATTGGATGTTTACCTGGCGAAGATGTTTGTATATTAGATAATGCGGATAAGTTGACAAAGATCAGGGACAAGATTCGTGAAAATCTGACAAAGGCTCATGTCAAGGCTTCCAAAGCATACAATCTTCGAAGTAGGCCAGTTCATTATCACGAGTGTCAGATTATATTTAGGAAAAATCACATTTTGAGTAATATGCCAAAGAATATAACTAGAAAATTTATGCCTAAGTATATCAAATGCAGAATAAGAAAGAAGATTGGTAACAATTTATATGACATAGAAGACCTAATGGGGAAATATGTCGGTAAATATCACGCTTCAGACCTAAAAAGGTGACTTTTGCCCGGCTTGTGTGGATCGAGCCACACGTCTTTCGTCAAATAATAAAAATTGTTGTACTATAAATTCTTATTATGGAAAAATATCTGAAAGATACATGCACATAAACAAGAATAATTCGAACATGATTTTTTTTTATTTTTCGTTCAAATATTAAAAGTCCATACATTGTATGCATGGAAAATCTGCTCCTGGTTGAACCTCAATTTGGAAAATTTTCAGTTCAAAGCAGGTTTGTTACGATTTTCTGCATTAGTTATAATTTTTTATTTTTTTTGAATTACAAAGTTTTGTTTCATATGCAAATAAACATTTCATAGAGGATTCCTTCCCAAATTTCTTTAAAACGTATGAAACACAACAGATTGCAATATTTCACCTATTGCTTCATTCGCACTCATATTATGAGTTGAACATACAAAATACAGCAATAGGCGAGTATAGACAAGATAGATTTAAGTGTTCAAAAATTTTTAATTCAAAGTTAAAAACCCAATAAAATTTTAGTTTTCACAAAATTTAGAAAATTTGCCATGTACAAATTAGTTTCTTTCCGCTTTCTGTCTTTATGAATGATAAAATAAAATGAATACACCTTTTGTACATAGACAATTTCCTTTAAAACTCTTAAAAATAATTATAAAATGAAAATATTTTTAAATTATAATGAAAAAAAATTTAGAAAAATTTATGATTAAATCCAAAATCTTAAACTAAACAGCAGCTTATATTGTAAATAGTATTACTAAATTTAAAGAAAACTAAACTAAAACTAATAAAAGTTAATAATATACCTAATAAATAAATAATTTTAAAAATATATCTACAAAACAAAAAAACAAAAAAATATTGAAATTTTGTGAAAAGCAGCTTCAAAAATTAAAAACAAAGAGAAGAAATGATAAAGAAAATGTTTAAAAAAAAAAAACTAAACTTATTACAGAAATTAAATAATGTAAAAATGTTAATTAAAATTTGAAGAATTAATGAAATTATTTACTTTATTTTTAAACTTTAGTGAGTTATTCAACTTTTAAAACAATTCGTATGAATTAAAAAGTTAAAAAAATATTAATAGCTTTTTTTTCATTTTTTTTTTGAGTTTAGAAAATATAAGATTAACTCAAGCTATAATTAGTCAACGGTAACATCATCATGATTGCTGGGCCCATCAAGTCATGCTGCTGATAATAGAAAACATCGAAAGTTGTGAGTAAATTTTTTCATTATTTTCTTATTGTAGTGTTTATAATTGCTAACAGTCTGACATTTTCAAGTTGGAAAACAATGTCATCATAAGTTATCTTAATTATAATTTATAGATTTATAGGGATTTTGGTTTTAAGAATATTTTTTTTTATTGAAATGTTTCTAATAAATATTGTTTCCTTACGATTATAAAAAAATATAAACAATGCAAATTTAAATAATATAAACGGGGAATAATGACCCAAACCAAATTTGGACTTTGGTAAGTGATAATGGTGTCAAAATTAGGGACAGGTGTACAATTCGGGTATTTCACTTGTCAAGGCGTCTGATCTAAGGTCAGTGGGTGGGAATCAGTGTACCCTACTTGGCGTTACAACTTGCCAAGGTCTGTTTTGTGACTTTTAAGAGAAGTTTTATTTTATTTTCACTTTTACACGCTATTGGTATTTCGGTTGGCATGGATAGCGTGTTATATGTTCACGCGCAATAAAATGTACGGGTTAAGAACCATTTATACCACACCTATAGCTAGCTGGGAAGTCACCTAACATGCCTCTTAAGCAATACTTTTATTTCTGGTCCAAGAAATTGAATTTCTAGAAATTTCCAACAATTTTTATTATTCAGTTCACTACCAGCGTGCAACAAACTTTCACATTTACTTGAGGAAGTGTCCAAATGATTCAGATTTGCCAGACAAGTGTCTAAGTAAGATCCAAAACCATCATAATCAATTTTAATTATTTTTTCCGTTGGTGTTTTCACTTTTAAGAAATCAGTTTCAAAACCACAACTAATAAAATTATGGTCACTTTTATTACTTTCAATGGAGTGTACAAGCACATTGAGGTTTACATTAGTAAATACTAGGTCAATAGATGATTTACTTTGTGGCCTTGTAATTAGATTGTGGCAAGAATACATATTAAATTCATTAAACATATTTAGCAATTGAATTTGATTGCCGCTGTTACTCAACATATCAACGTTAAAATCACCTACAATTATATTCGGAGCATTTTGAAACGATAATATCATCTCTTCAATTTTATTCAAAAAGTTTTGAAAAACACTTTTCTGTTATCTATAAATAGATGTGATTACCAGAGGTCTATTCAATTGACAAGGTGTCAACAAAATCTGCACTGCAATTTATTTTTACATTGAATCTAAGGCTTGACTTAACGAAAATAGATGTTCCACCAAACCCATCTCTTCTACAACAATGAACAGCATTGTAGCCAGGTATGGAATATAAATTTGATAGCTGATCATTAAACCAGGTTTCCTGAATGGCAATTATATCAGGAAGTCTTGCAAATTTACTTATCGTATATTTAAACTTATTAAATTTATTAATAGAAGAAACACTTCTAACATTTACAGATAATATATTCATTCTGTTAGCACGATATTCATTAATTACTGAATTATAGTGACAAAATTTTTCAAAGTAGTTCAAATCCATAAATATATTTTAAGAAGACTTTTAACAATATTATTATTTTATTAAAAGAAAAGTAAATTTTTATAAGTTGATTAAAAGAACTATATATCTCCATCACGGTCATCATGATCATCATCAATCGTCTCGATTTGCACTATTTCGGATCTATTTCGCTTTAAGTGACCTCCAGCCGCTGGTCTACATGATGCATTGATCTTATTCTTATATGGTTTGTTTCTTCAGTTTTCTTTGCAAGTATATTACTACCACTTGCATAAACAAACTTATAGCCAACTGTTTTTAAAGTCTTTGCATGGTTAAATAGTTCTAAAGATTCTTCACTAAGAAAGTCATTTATATAAACGGTTTTTAACCTTTCAATTTGTTTAAAATTTTTTTTATGATCCATGAATACTTTCTTGGATTTTCTATTCGCAAACTTTACGACTATTGATTTCTTTTTATTTACATTATCTTTAGTTTTAATAATATTGTTTATGAAATAGCATTCCTCGATACCATTTTCGCAAATAGTGGTATCAATTTGTTTAGCTAAATCTAATACAATGTCTAAAGACTTTTCATATTCACTTTTAACGATTACACCATTAATCATAGTTGTTTGGTACTCTTATGTCATTTAGAATTTTTATAGAAGACTTTAATTCAGTTATTTCTTTACGAAGGAGGTTGTTTTCCTTTTTTAAACCAATAATTTCTTTTTCATTTTTAGATAGATCTTTCAAAACCTTATCATACTGAGCAGACATAAATTGTATTGTCTCTCTTATATCATCCAGCTGATTTAGTTTTATTTTAATTTCAGCTATATCATTTGATACTGATTCATTTCCAACTGGTAAACAAAAATGACATTTATATTCAAGAGAATTATCGTTTAACAATTTTTCAATTTGCTTTTTGTCCATTTTCGTACACACAGAATGTAGAGTTTTGTTACAACAATCACACTGGAAAGCATCTTCACTTTCCAAAACTTCAGTTTTGCATTGCGAACTAATAATTTTATTAATTGTCTTATATAAACCTTTGCGTGTTTTTCCCGGCATTGTCTTTTATTCTCATGAGACAAAATGTTGTTCTATCTTCACTTTAAAATAGATATTGGAATTATTAACAACAATTATACGTAGTTATTTTAAATTGTAAACTAAATTATCTCGCTCGATCTTTTCTTGACGTATTATCCAAAGTTTTCCTGAAAACTAATAAATTAAAAAAGAAGAATGCAATAAGGTAAAAAAATAATAAAATCCCGTTACATTAGCAAGAATTTGACAGTAATTTCAAGCAATAAAAGTCTATAACGAAAAAGTATACAATATTTTAATGATGAACTAGTAATCGTTTCTATTATTTTTTCCAACACTGTATGAAAATAACAATTTGCTTATTGGAGATAATGAAGTCGAAAAATCAAGGATTTTTACCAAATATACCATTCATAAATTGGGCGAAATTCTATCAAATTTAAAAAGGTGGGATTAAGGATTCCAAAACAGTTTTCATTACGGTCGGGTAAATATTGGAATCGGAGATATATACAATATGGGCACAAATAACATTGGAAATTTTCACTCTATAGGTTTCCATAATTTTATTTCAAACAATTGTCATTTCTTTCGGTCTCGCAATAGTAATGTCATGTCGCATTGCATTGTACCCTACAAGAAATGAATCACCGAAACTAACACATACAAGACTTACTTACTACTACACATGTAATTTTTATTTGACTTTTTATGCTTCGGTTATTTATCTGTAATTCTCCCGCTAGGGTGTTTGTTACAGGTACAGAGTCTCATAATAGCTTGTTGTCAGAAAGGTATACATATATAGGGTAAGAAGGGTATGTTTTCCAAGAAAATGGGTCGCTTAGAAACTTATGTAACATTTCAAGATAGATGTCACTCTTCCGATCGCTAAGAAGAATTTAAAATAAAAAGAAGTATTTTAGAAGAAACAGGATTTGGGATGGTTTATCAGTTTCCCTTAGATACTATGAATTTAGTTGATTTAGGTTTGGATAAGAAATTGCTTAAAATTTTAATTAATAAAAGTAATGCCAAAAAATTAATGGCAATGAATTTTATTAAGAACTAGCTGTACCCTGCGCGCTTTGCTGCACTACAAACTAAAATAAATTTGAAGGAAAGACATTAGACAAATATCCAATTAAGTTTGAATCACTTTATTGATTTTGTTTCCCGTTGTCCAGATGATTCAGACGAACGGGCCTGAGTAGTACGCATTCGATCAAGTGATTCATTGTTCAAGTGATTCATGCGAACGGATCTGTGCGGCATGTACTCGAAGATTTTTCAGTCTCAATGCTGATTCTGAGGCTAGTAATGCTCTTTTCTTTTCAACACAGGATCAATTGCACAGTTTACGATTTAATTAATTTCGAAGAATTTTCAGTGGCGCCACCTGTCGGAAATTGGTTATAACAACTTAGAAACCTTCGTCGGCTCATGCGCAACAACTTTGCTAAAGATTAAATGCATAGTTTACGATTCCATAAAGTACATTCATTTTTATATATATAGATAATTTAAACTTGAAAAAAAAATAAATAAAACAAAAGTCTACGAATTTAATTTTGGTTATATTTTTTCTTATTTGGTGAATTTTTTCACAAATGTTGGTTACAAAATTTTTTTCTTTCCCTTCTATCTTTCCCCCCGCGTCGTTCTTTACACTTTATTTTCTTTGGTTTTATACATCAAGAATCACAGATAGCATACTTGTAGGGGTAACTACTATGCGTATGAGTAATATATTTCAAATGCAATTAAATATTAAGTATGTAGTATGTAGCATACGTGGGCATGGCCCCTCGCTCATTTGGAATATCAACATAAAAAGTAGCCTATAACTCCTTCCAGACATACAGGAAGATACTGTGAAAATTTCAAGAAAATCGGTTCAGCCGTTTAATCGTCTATAAACTTCAAACATACAAACATACAATCAAACACACATTCATTTTTATATATAAGATAATGTTCCGTCAGAATTTTGCCGTGTATCTAGAAGTATATACGAAATAAAAAATTGGATTTTTGCTTTATACAGGTATATTTCAGCTCAAGGATTATGTCAGTAGTGACCAATATTATCATTTCTTATTATTGCATAGTAGTATAAGATTTTTATATACAGTCTAATCACTAATATTCTCAAGGAATTTCTTTCTCACGGAAAACGCTTTTCTCGAGAAAGAAATCCTCTAATTATAAATTCCGCGGGAGTAAAAGTTTGAAAAAGTGGCAATATCAAATTTTTAAGTCAGCTGTGTTTCTTGTTGATATTAAAGTTTTTGACAATTTGTGAAAACATAGTAAAATTGATATAAGTTAAAAAAATAATAATAATGCAAGAAAATAAAAATGCTATAATGCATATACTTGTGGAGGAAATTGGTGGTTTGGAAAAACAACAACAAAACATCCAACGTAATTCCAGGAGGCAATTAAGGGATGAATCTAATACTCTTGAGTTGCCGCAGTCTTTGTAAGTAAATAAATAAAAATGAACTTCTTTGGTTTAAATTTTTGGTTTGTAACAGGTATCAAAAGTACTACAGAGTAAATGAACCGGCCTTTCGGTATTTACTGGAATTTTTAACAAGGCACAGTCCACCAACAAAAAAAAAGCAATTTGGAGTTTCTTCAATTGTAAAAGTAAGTGCGAGCTTTCGTTTTTTCGCAGAAGTTGGGTACCAGACTGGCGTAGGCAAAGATTTCAACGTAGCTTTAGGCCAGTCGACTTTGAGCAGTGCTTACTAAAGTGGTGGATATTTTTGAGACTCATATCTGTCCACTTTGGATTAAGGTACCGAACACCACAGAAGAAAAAAGAAATATTGCTCTAGCTTTCCACACGACGCACAATATTCCTGGCGTTGTAGGGTGTATGGATCGAATGCATGTGCAAATTATAGCACCATCAGACAATAAACATCTTTTCTATAATAGAAAAGGAAAATTTTGCGTGAATGTTTTGCTAGTAAGTTGCCCAATATGATATTTGTTTATAAAGGGTCCGTCATCTAACGTCTTTTTCAACTAGTGATTATTTCGTGAATGGTAACACTTAGCTCATGTCTGATTTGACAGATAATTAGTTTTATTCTTCCGCTGAACGAATATGGTTGTGTATATGCTTGGGAGGGATGGGATGCATGCAAACAAGGTAAAGTTTCTGACTGTGGCCAACTTGGCGACCACCAGGACGATCCTTGTCTTGCGGTATTCAAGTTGACACGCAGCCTCCTCGTGGCCCCTCCTGGATGGCATTCTAGCACCCGCTAGATGTTAACTAATGCGTGCAGCGAAGTCCAATCTCCTGGACGTTAAATTTGGGTTGTGCGTAGGGCTTGGAACCCACCACGTAAAAACATTCTCCAATGAAAACCAAAACAATAGCCTCTATAAAGATCCCCTCAAAAGTTGACGACCACGGCAAACGTTTAATGGAACGTCCGAACCCTTTACAGGGCAGGCGCTTCCGCCCAGCTGGCGGATGCCCTCATGAAATGTTGGACGGACATCACTGCCATCCAGGAAATGCGATGGATAGGGCAAGGATAGCATCTTGCGATGTGTATTACAGCTGCCAGGTTGATAAGCACGAATTCGGATGCGGATTTGTGGTTAATAAGAGACTTCGCCACCTTGTCTCTGGGTTCACACCTGTGAACGAAAGGATAGCCACAATCCGCATCAAGGCAAAATTTTACAACATCAGCCTTATTTGTGCTCATGCCCCGACGGAAGAAAAGGACGATGTGACTAAAGATGCCTTCTATGCTAAACTCGAGGACGTATACGATAAGTGCCCGGCCCATGACGCCAAAATCGTCCTCGGGGATTTTAATGCGAGGGTCGGGCGGGAAGGTATCTTTGGTCCCACTGTCGGACAGTTCAGCCTCCACGAGAACACTACCCCCAATGGTATGAGGCTGATCGATTTCGCAGCGGCCCGTAACATGGTAGTATGTAGCACCAGGTTTCAACACCTCGATATCCACAAGGCCACTTGGATGTCCCCTGATCGATCTACGTCCAACCAAATCGATCATATTGTGATTGACGGAAGGCACGTATCCAGTGTACTAGATGTGCGTACGTTCAGAGGTCCAAACATCGACTCTGACCACTACCTTGTCGCAGCCAAGTTTCGATTGCGCATTAGCGCATCGAGGTCTGCGCGCTCTAGTACATTGCGAAAGCTGGACGTCAAGAAGCTGCGATCACTAAGGACAGCTGAGGCGTTCTCCGCTCAACTCTCCGATAATCTCCGTCATTCCCTCTCTAATCTCAACGACATTGGAGGACTGTGGGCCAACATCTCCCACTCCTTGCGCACTACTGCGGAAACAGTCCTTGGTTTCGAGCGCCCACCCCAACGAAATCGATGGTACGATGATTAGTGTCGCGAGGCAGCTGCAGCGAAAAACGCCGCATACAGAAAAACTCTGCTATTAGAGATGATGTTCCGAACCCGATCGATGATGACGGCGTGGAGATTCCGCCGCCTAGACATGAAGAGGTCAAAGACGCGATAATGCGTCTTAAAAACAATAAAGCGGCGGGTCCTGATGGCCTCCCTGCTGAATTGTTTAAGACCGGATGTAATGAGTTTTGTAGGGCGCATGCACCAGCTTATTTACAAAATATGGCTAGAGGAAAGTATGCCCAACGATTGGAACCTCAGTGTCCTCTGTCCTGTCCTGAAAAAGGGAGACCCTACGATATGCGCCAACTACAGGGGTATAAGCCTTCTCCCTATCGCATATAAGGTTCTTACAGGCGTATTGTGTGAACGACTGAAGCCACTCGTCAAAACACTGATTGGACCTTATCAGTGCGGCTTCAGACCTGGCAAGTCCACCATCGACCAAATCTTCACACTACGCCAAATCCTGGAAAAGTCCCATGAACAACAAGTTGACACACACCATCTTTTTGTCGACTATAAGGCAGCCTTTGATAGCCCCATAAGGGATCGTGTTTTTGCCGCAATGTCTGAGCTCGGTATACCTGCGAAGCTGATAAGGCTATGCAGAATGACGTTGAGCTCCGTCAAGGTAGGAATGGACCTCTCCGAACCTTTTGATACTGTGCGAGGTTTCAGACAAGGCAATCCGTTATCATGCGACCTCTTCAACTTCGTCATGGAGAGTGTTCTGCGAAAGGCGGGAGTGCATCGCAATGGCACTATTTTTCAAAAGAGTGTCCAGCTGCTTGCGTACGCTGACGACATTGACATCATAGGGCGTACCAAGCGAGATGTTACTGCTGCCTTTAGTGCTATTGAACGGGAGTCTACCAAGATGGGTATGGCAGTAAATGAGGGCAAAACAAAGTATATGTTATCGACAAGTAGAGACGTGCGGCGTTTTGATTCTCAGATTACGGCCAATAACTATACTTTTGAAACATTCAAGGAATTTATTTATCTTGGCTCCGCCGTTACCACCACAAATGATGTCAGTCTGGAGATCAAGCGTAGGATCACTCTTGCCAACAGGTGCTACTATGGTCTCAATAGGCAATTGAGTAGCAGAGATCTCTCTCGAGCGACCAAACTAACACTGTACAAGACACTCATCCTACCCGTGCTTCTTTATGGCGCTGAGGCATGGACCCTATTAAGTACTGATGCAGCGGCCTTGAGGGTGTTCGAGAGAAAAGTCCTACGAAAGATCTTTGGTCCAGTGCGTGTTGGCGATGACTTCCGTATCCGATTCAACAGTGAGCTGTATGCGCTCCTCAACGACATAGACGTTGTACAGCGTATTAATATCCAGCGGCTGCGCTGGCTCGGCCATGTCGTTCGAATGGATGAGGATGCTCCGGCGAGACGAGTATTTGATGCGGGTATCTGCGGAAGTCGGCGAAGAGGACGACCTTGTATCTGTTGGAAGGACCAAATCGAGGAAGCCCTGTCATCGATTGGTGTGACCAACTGGCGTAGGCGCGCAAGAAGCAGAGGCGCCTGGAAGGATGTGTTGCGGCAGGCCGAAATCCGTCAAACGGGTTGTTATGGCCAATTAAGTAAGTAATATGCTTGAACACCGCTGGGAAATACATATTGCGACATTACTTTAAAAATCATGGTAATGTTGCAGAATGTGTGCGAAAATTGCGTACGGATTTTGGAAGAAGAGAAGCGCCGTCAGCTCCGTATGTTCGTTATCTTGTGAAAAAAGTGGAAGAAACTGGCATCCTCATCGATAAACCAAAGCGTGAAAAGCCAAAAACAGTGCGTATACCCGAGAATATTGCTGCTGTTGCAGAAATTGTGTGTGAAGCGCCATCAACATCAATTCACCGTCGTTACATCATTGAGACGAATTTTGCATAAAGACCTTGGTATGACGCCAACAAAGTCCAATTGGTTCAGGAGTTGAAGCCAATTGACCATCCAATGCGTTTTCGCTTCGCTAACTGGGCATGCGATCGACTTACAGAAGATGCCGATTTTGGCAAAAAAATCATCTTTTCAGATGAAGCTCATTTTGTAAACAAGCAAAATTGTCTCATTTGGGGCACAGAAAACCCGCACGCATACATTGAAAAGCCGACGCACCCAAAACGAGTCACTGTTTGGTGCGGATTTTGGTCCAGAGGCATAATTTCGCCATTTTTCTTTGAAAATGAGCAAGGAGTGGCCGTTACGGTCAATGGCGATCGTTATCGTGCCATATTTAAAGAATTTTTGTTCACAAAAAATGAAGAGGAGGATATTGGTAATATTTGGTTTCACCAGGACGGCGCTACGTGCCTCACAGCCGCAGAGCTGATGTCGTTTGGCTACCTCGGAGCTGCGATTTGACGCCGTTGGACTACTATTTGTGAAGTGCCGTCAAAGATAAGTGTTACGCCGACAAGCTAGCGACAAAGGACAATATTCCTAAAGCCATTGGTGAAATACAGTGCACACAATCAATAATGTGCTTAAAAATTGGACCGATCGTGTAGGCTACTGCATGACCAACCATTTGAATGAAATTATTTTCCATTATTAACCGAAAGGATTGTACTTTCGAACAAAAAAAGAAATTCGAAAAAATATTCAGTAGTTTTTTTTAAAGCATTTTCAAAAAAAAAAAGTTATTTGGCGGACCCTTTAAGAGAAAAACCAATTGGAAATTAAAAATACGGTATGTCGACTCATCGCATCCAGGTGCATGCCATGATTCCTTTATATGGAATACAACTGAGCTACGAAAGCATTTTGAGCAAAATTATTTGCAAGGTCAAACGAACTTTAGGCTGTTAGGTAAAAATAAAATGATATTTATTCTTTGACTAATTCTTTTTATTCTTTTCCATAGGAGACGCTGGACATCCCCCTGAACCATGGCTTTTAACTCCCCATCGAACTCCCGTGGACGGGTCGCATGCAATGCGATTTAATGAAGCCCACGCAAAATGCCGCAACATTATAGAGCGTACGAATGGCGTACTTAAAAACCGTTGGCGATGTCTTCTTGGCGCATGGGAATTGCACTACACACCAGAAAAGGCAGCAAAAATTACTAAAGTATGTTGTGCATTACATAATATATGTATGCGTACAATGTAAGCGACGTACCCAGCGGTTTCGTGGAGTTTACTATGCCAGAAGAGGACACAACAACACCACAAATATGTACTCAGTACCAAGCTGCTGCTCAAACAATTAGAAACAATATTGGGCAAATGTTATTCTAGTTTAACAAAAAATAATTTAATAAAAAATTCAGTTTAATTATATAAAAAACAAATAGAAAGTAAGAAATAATTCATAAAAACTTCACATTTCTGCATTTTGCTATTCTGCCGTTTCCAAATTAAATTCGTCCTCTCACTCGAAGATTCCCCTTAAAGACGTTTTGTCGGCGTAACTATTCTATTTCCTATCGTTTTAATTTTTCCATTTCCGTAAAATGTTTTTGTTGGATGTCAGTTAATTTATCTAATGATCGATAAATTCTTTTGGTGTTTTGGCTTTGTTCTTGCTGGTTTGTCTCTATTAATTTTATCGTTTTTAGAAGTTCCTTCTGTATAACTTGCTCAGCCTGGAGGGCTTCATAGGAACTCTTTACGATGTCTTTCTGGCTTACCGAACATTTTTTGTGACTGCTGTCAACTGTATTTACAGTGTCTGGTGTTGTGTTTTCTTTCCCCTCTGCTATGTTTAATAGTGCATCGACACAGCATATATTTTCAGGTGAACCTAACTTTTCTTCTATGATAGATGTGTCGGTTAGGCCAACAGACTTCACCGGCACACCCTCGACAGAAGATTTCATACCAATTAGTTGGTAAATTGCCTCTTCTGTAGGAGAAAAGGTTTGCTCCTTGTGTGGGCAACCTCCTGTGCGCTTTTTGTTATTCAAATTTTGTGCCGCTTTCTGTCGTACATATTTTTTTTGGTCTGCCCACACCTTTGAATTGTTGTAAAAACATAAGTTAGGTCAATTATTTTTAAACATGTTGTTGGTTAACAAACCTTTTTCCACTCAGCAACACACTTAGTTGCAGGCCCCATGGAGTTAAGCTCGATTTCAGCATTTTTCCAAAACCTTACCAGTGTCTCTTTGCTGCCTTTATGGAAACCGCAAGCAATGCCTGGATTGGCTTCCATTAAGGTAACTAAATGTTGAACTTGCGTTTTGTTACTTGTCTTAGACCTACAGGAATATTTACATATTTTTATTATTATTTAAATTTAGTTGTACAAAAATATACTATACTTTTCAAGCAAACTCCCTTGTGTTTTATAAGCGAATTTTTTTTTGGGGAAAAACCAAACTAAAATGTATTGAGAATACCTACTTTTTTCATTTTTTAATATTTCTCCCTTCACACGGTTGATTAAAATGGGATTAAAACAGAGAAAAAGGAAAAGTAACAAATTTCACGCGGAATTTTTATTCATAATAGGAGAGAAGGGAAAAGAGAGAAATTTCATGCGGAATTTTTATTCATGATTGGGCTGATAGTGATATTTATGTGACTATTTTTGCACATACATTGTTATAATAACACAGTGCTGTACATGCACCTGTGTTTCCAGATATTTAATTATATTATTCAAAGAAAATATTCGAGTTTTAGTTATTACCCATTTGTTAATCTTTCATTGCCCATTAAAAATTTTTCAGAATATTTTCAATTATATTTGTTATTTGATTTTTGTTAATTTCCCGAACTTATGGTTTTTAAAACAAAAATATTGGATGACAATTAAAACTGTTCGTCCGAATTCTTTACAAAATACAATACACAACAACCTCCTGTATTTTGGTGCAGAATACACCATATACGTATATACATATATATATATGTATACACCTAATTCTGTTTTTACACGATCTTTTTTACACGGTTTTGATATAACACGGTTTGAAAACAAAATATTTTTTTTAAACGATTTTATTCCATTTAGCACGGTTTAAAATTGTTTGTGCTTAAATTTTGTTTGTCAAATTTAATTTTTGCAAAGTATGTTCATATCGCAAGCAAATGTAAATGGCACAAATTTAGGGGAATTCCCTTTTTGTGCATGTATGGCTCGTTACAAAGAATTATACAAAGAGGTAGCTAGAATTGGTGAACAACGTCTCATAACAGAGTTCATTGTTAAAAATGTAGATGCTGTACGAGCAAGAGAAAGTCCAGTTCAAAATTATTCCAGCGATGATAGTGATTGTATACGCGTTCGAAGCAAGCGAATGCGAATAACTGATGATGACAGAAATTAAATTTTGTTCCAGTATTAATGATTATCACTTATTTTTTTACTTGTTTACCTTATCCTTTTCG
This sequence comes from Sarcophaga rosellei, assembly GCA_930367235.1. NCBI lineage: Eukaryota > Metazoa > Arthropoda > Insecta > Diptera > Sarcophagidae > Sarcophaga > Sarcophaga rosellei. Next base: position 49,346,037 of record OV884019.1, on the reverse strand, counting down.
TTAACAACATAGCTGTTTAACTAAATTGTTTTTAGTTACTTAACTTGCCTGAACATTTAATTTATATTATTTTCAAGCTTAGAACGCATTTTTTTATCTTTAATAACTATGCTTGTAAAAATAAACATTATATATGTGATTTAATAAAATAAACATGAATACTTGTTCTTAAAAAATCCTTGTTTTTCACTAATTTTAATAGGTTTTAGAGATTAGGAACCAATTACCTATTTTTGCATACGAACTGTGTCTTTTTTTTACACGGTTTTTTCTGGAACCAATCTATCGTGTAAAAACAGAATTCTCATATACAATTTCTCTTTATTTTTTAGGTTTTCCATTAAATATTATATTTATGGTTATATGTATTACTATTGCTGGGAAATATTTTCATGTCACTGACTAATGGGTTATGTGACAGAAATAATAAAGGTAAATACTTTTTCAAAATAAATCGTTTAGGTTTTCTGCTATAAAGTAATATAAATATAATAAAGTTAAAAAGAATTTGAAAAATAAGTAAATGTAAATTTGTGAGACCTACTGTATAAAAAAACTACGTATAATGCGCACTAGGGTTGGTCGAAAAAAAAAGTTGAGCCAGTCACCCCCTAGAATTAAAGATATGTTATCTAGAATCTAGATTTACCAAGAAATGTTTATACCTATTTATACCAAAAATAACTTTTTGAGTTGAAAATTTTGTATGTAATGTTACTTATCGGTAACAATGATCTATTTCCCCGCAGATTCACTTACCACTCGTACAAAACATTCTGTATTTTGAGAGTGACATGGAAATTCGAAAAGTATAATTTTTATAGTTATCAATTACATATAATTTATAACAATTAGATAAATTTACCTGGTCCTTCAATTATTTCCTATGTAGAATATTGGTATTGAACCAGTTGTTCATCTGTGTAGAAATAAGGAATCGGTGGCTCAGTAACCGCAATTTCTTCCCAGTTTATTATTTCAGTATATGTGGTACAATTGAAATTAATATTTCCTTTAGGGACGTGGAATTCTCTAATTTTTGCTGGTGGATTTCTCCTAGCATTTCTTATTCTTTCATAACCTTGATAACGAATATTTGGTTCCGGGTCAATTATCATTGCCAGTAAAATATTTTCGGGATGTAAATAATAACTGTTATGTTCAATTGTTGGACGAATTATCTTTTGAATATGGTCAGGCAATTCTCGAATCCAAGTTATATGTTGAAAAATGTGTCGACTTCCATGAATGGCCTGAGGTTCGTTTTTAAGCAGAATGGAGCGTATACTTTTACAACAAAGTTAACTAAATTTCGTAAGCTTTCTGATGGGTTTTTTGACACATAAACCCGAAGTAATCTAGAAGCTGTAGTCAACCACAGTGTAGTACTTTCCGGTCCAGGATTTTGGCTAGCAAGACCATCATCACAGAAACCATTATTCACTGGTAACACCATTCGATAAAGGTAGAGTTGGTCATCACAAATTTTCCAATCAGCTATATTGTCAGACATAGTTCCCACCAGAATGGGTTGAAAATCATTAACGACCTTAAAAATAGTTTTGTAATAATACAAATATTACGAATAATTAAATGAACTTACAGGATGTTGGTGACATGACAGCAATTCACTTCAAAAGCCCTTGCGCCCAAATCCCCGGACCAAATTGTTTTCCAAACATAGTTTTCAATGTCTTAAGTGGCAGCTCATTGAAGTGTAGTAAGCATATATTCCACTGTAATGGTCTTTGCAAATATTTTTCCACATATGCATTTACACCTGATTTGTAACCTGTACTTACAACGGTTCCATCGCAATTTATTACAACTAAATAACTTAGTGAATAAGATTCAGAATTTAAAAAATCTAGAATTGCTTTCTGAATCCCAATCCCGCTACCAATTTCTGAAGTTGTATATCCGACAAACCTAGAATGAGGTCTTGTACAATTGTGACATGTTCTTCAGTCTTTTTACAGATACGTATATGTTTCCCAAATATCTGTATTTATAATGTAGAATCCTCTTTTCCGTCATAGGAAATACATTTTAAAATGGATTTGTTGGTAGATGCATCTTTGGATTCTGTCCTGAACTTGTATTCCTCCCTTTGGATTTTGTTTTTATCAACAACGCTATCTAAGTATTTAAAAATTAGTTGACTAGTATCGCCTAATTCTTTTGTTTTTCTACATATAGAAATTTTTAGATCTTTTATTAGGGTTGTTGTTTTGCAATGATATTTCGGATACTTTAATTCGCTCCACCTCTGCCGAAATATCAATGGTGTCATTAATGAAATCTTCTTCACTGGAGCATGGCACATACGAAGCTGTGCAATGAGATGGATCAGTGATTATTGAGTCTTGATCAATGATTTCATTGTCCGTGTGATCATTTTAAGCAAAATCAATGTTAAAAGATCTCGGTCCACATTGGTCAATAAAAAAACATAACCTTTTGCTAGGTATCAAGGCGAATTTATGTAACCAGTGGGATTATTATTACAATAAGTACAACAACACAAAAACAACAGGCATTTTGTTTTGGTTAAACAGTAATCATATTGTCAAAAACAACTGACTAAAGAATGACGATGGGAAGAAAAATGTTAAAAAAATTTATAAAAAGTTTTAAGTAAAAAATCAAATTGCTACAAGCATTAACAACTTTGGCTCCTTTGGCTAATTATAGCCATAACCATGATATAAAGCGTATGCTGGGACGATGTAATGATTTCATTGAGAGAAGGCAAGCAAAGGAATTTAATTGTGATCGATATATGGAAGTGTTTAAAATTTTTTGTTTATACCCCTCATAGAAACTCTCGTCCTTATTAGTAATGAGTTGGGACAATTCTCCAATCAACCAATCCATTGGCCAATGGAGTTCCTCTTCTATGAAATGTTAGGGAACAGGCAATAAGCATTGGAACAGTGTTGCCAGAAAATGAATTTCAAATTATGCTAAAATGTACTACAGAATAAAAAAAAAATGCTAAATTTTTTAAACGTAACTAAACTATTCATTGCATATATGTTTTTGTTTTATTCCGAAAATAAAACTTATTTAAATCAGTATATTACATTTGAGTTAACAATATGTGCATAAAATTATTATTCTTTTTTAATCAATTACAATTTATATTTAATTCATAAAAATCTCTGAAAATGAATGGAAAAAAAAGTTGGAAATTATTTCAAAAAATATAGTTTGAAAGATTTGTTTAATATTCATATATGAATTTAAATATTTAATTTGTTAAATAAGATTTTCATTTCAATAAATATAATATAAGAAAATTTTGTAGAACATTATTCGAAATACATTTTACTAAATTACTGATTATACAAAATGATTAATAGACTCTAATATTTCTGATACACATATCTTCATATTTATCAATATTTTTATCTTCATTTTGATATTTTTCAGATGAACTAATTTTGTTAGCAATTTCGTCTGGTATTTTGTAAGTGCAACAGCACGCATTTTCGAATTTTAATCCTTCTCGAATTTGCATTATTGAACATAACAAGTCAGGTTTAATTCGATTTCAAATTTTATTTTTATGTATGTGTAATTGGACTCCTTAAATGACTTAGAGTATTGTGTATAGAAAACAAAAAATTTTTTAATATTTTTAGGCAAACGAGTTCTTAATTGTTTAACAAGTTCCTTTAGAAACAAAATACATATATTTCTGATTTCTTTTTCAACATCAATTGACATTTCTTTTGAGCTTTTCTTTTGATTTATTAAATTTTCAAATTCGTATCCTAAATACGGATTTGGAAGTAAAAATTCATCAAAAGATTTGCTTTCATTGTCATTGCAAATAACATCATTTAATTTTTGTTGAATGTATATTTTGCCAGCTGTTGTATTTCCTAAAAAAATAACTCATGAAGGATTTTTAAAAGGTCACGATATTTAGCTTGTAAAGCTTTATTTGTAGCTTGAGTATCATTCAAAATATTTTTTAATAAAATTGGCAATAATAATAATTTTTCATTTTTATATAAATCATATAAAACTGTTGCAGTGTAGCATTTTTCACTTACCATAGCTATGCCAAAATTAGTTTTCAACTCTAACCAAATACAAATTCACACACAAATTCACAAATTCTTTTTATATTTGTTTCAATGGACATCCACGGTGTTGTACAAACACGAGTAATTTTCAATGGTTCAATATCATTATTAATAGCTTTAATTGATTTTTATAAAGTTCCTGTCTTTTCGCAGATTTTGAAAACCAAGCATAGGTTTCGTTGGACAAGTATTCCATGTCAGGAGAAAATGATTTAGAGTAAAAAAATTTTTTTGGAGTACAAAAAAAATTTTTGGAGTAAAAAAAAATTTTATAATCAAGCAAAATATGCTAAAAAGCATTTAGCATAATTTTCAAAAAATAAATGCATTTTCACGCAACATAATGCTAAATCTAGCACTGAAAGTGCTAAAATGGCAACACTGCATTGGAATAATAATGGTGAAATGGTTGATGGCAACGGCCGAGTACGAAGAAGGAATTGCACATATCGATGTTCCGGAAAGCTATGTCGAAAAGAATCATTATTGCCAGTCTGTTTGCGAATCTGGACAATAAAAAGATATTACAAAAAAATTTAAATATATATCCTTGCATTCCATAACAAATATGTAAATAATATTTAATACTATTTATTATTATTTAATTGAATTTTATTATATATTATTGTATTGTATTATATGTTATGTATGTAAATAAAAAATTTATCTATTTTTTTAAATTTTCGGTGGTTCTTAAAAGAACCGGTTAAATAGTGTAGTGCTAGAAGGGAAAAATTCCGTTAATATTAATTTTATAAACTCATTTTCTTATAACTTACAAAAGGAGAGATTTATAGTTTTATTTTCAGCATCTTTTTAAAGCCCATTATCCGTTGCTTTGCCATTTGATCTTTCAGGCGCTTGTTTAAATTTCGGATACGGAAATGTATCCTACTTTAAAAAAAAAAATTTTTTGCATCTTCTGGCTACTCGATCAACTGGCTTCTCTCGATCAGGAGCTTTTTAAGGTTACGACAATATGATATATTATTTCCGTTAACGTTATAAATATAAATTCTAGTTGTTTAAGCTCTGAAACAAATTGTTTTTTCGGCCTTTTCAAGTAACCTTTTGACACCTGATCAACCCACGTATATGAATCTTGATGGCATTCATATTCTACAAGATTAAGCTTTCGAATCATATAACCAGCTATGTATTCCAAAGAATCCTCTTGCAGAATACCAATGTCATCTAGATTCGATTCGTCTAGGTCTAGATGCTATTTTATTAATTCTTCGGTATTAATATCGTGGCATTCTGATATGACTCTGCTGTCTGGCAATGTACTCCAATCTAAGTTGTCTTCATTGTCACAGCAATGCCAATCTGTGGGCTCGTTTTCAACGTTTCCACATACCTAGGATGTATTTCCGAAGTCTGTATTTGAAGTCTTGAGTAGAAGGGTGAGCATTCAACCCCCCTTTGCTCCGCATGGCACCAAAAAAATGCTTCAGAACATCCTGGTTCAGCCGGTTGGTAATGTCAGATGTCATATTGTACTTTTCGACATATGTATTTAAAAAGCATCTCTAAAGCTGTATTAGTCATTAGTATACCTCTCTGGAAGTATCCTAAGGATTTATGTTGCGGAATTATTGGGATCGACATTGCCTGTGTCATACGAGACAAGGTATCCAGTTGCCGCTCATAGGAAATTCCGTAGGGTTCCTACACAAAATGATATGAAATACATTCACTACTTATAAATATTTTCAAAAAAAATACCTTTCCCGGGTAAGCGAAGGTACTCACTTTGGGGTTGAGGACGTCGAACCAGTCATTCACTAACTGAATGAAGTATGCAGTCTTCATAGCTTCATAAATCTCCATTCCTAGAGAGTAGCACCGTCTAATAGCATTAGCTGTGGTGTTTGAAAACAGCTGAGCAGCTAATTTTACTTCTTGCCTTCCTAAAATTATAAAGTTTTTAATGTAGTTGAACAGACGGGTTATAGGGTAGGGTTAGTATTTGGGTAAGAGGGGGTGGGTGTATAAGTATGTACAATCATTTTAATATGTATATATATATGTGTTTTTGTATGTTAATAATATATTAATTGTTGTTTATTTATATATTTTTTAAAAACGTTATAAATATGTATTTTATTTAAATATTATAAATGGTATATCTTGTTCACAATGATTATTACGTTTATGTTTGTATGTATGTATATTTATATTTAAAACAATATATATTTTAATGTATAATATTTGGGTTTATAGACTGTCTTTGTTTGTTCACAATATTATTTTCTTTGTTAAAGTTCACAATTGTTAAGAATTTCTTTTGGTTTTGTTAATTTTCACAATATTTAAAATAATGAAAGTTTTTATGACGTGCTCACGTATGGATTGTTGGGTTTGTTAATTTGTTGTTCACTTGTTTGTTCGCACACGCGTAGAACTTATTGGGTTGTTCGTATTGATCGAGGATCGATAATCAACTGTTCAACTGATCAACAAGGATCAAAACAATTATACAGGAGTTGTTGATGAAAGTGTGTATGTTGATGTGTATGGTGAATGTTGATGTGTATGGTGAATGTTGATGTGTATTGTCTGTTAGAGATGTTTGTGTTGTCTTGGAAGTCAGGGTTGGGGTTATTTAATTTGTTCACTCGTGTGAACATCCTCCCGGGCCGGCAACCTGTGAATAAAAACAAATTGTTTTTAATGGTTCAAAGGATGGGTAAGGGTATTCATTTTTTCACTCGAGGTTTTCCATGGGTACAAACTTTCAATTCCGACCTGGAGATTAACCATAACTTCATGTCGGGTGGAATCTGAAATTAATCTTTGATTGTGTATTAGTTGTGTGTGTTTAAAAAGTGTTCGGGTGAGTAGTGGGTGTGTAACGAGGGCGAAATATGGAAGATTATTTGGAGGGAGTCAATTAGTGTGTGGGTAGGACTACGACCTTGGTTATGGGTCGAGTTAATGTTCCGGTTGATGTTCGTAGTTCGACTACTCTAGGTAGTCCATCAGAACCTGGGTGAGTTTTGGTTACTCGTCCGAGTAACCATTCATTTGAGGGTAGGTTGTCCTGTTTAATGACGACAATGTCATTGACTTCCACAGGACGTTTAGGGTTTCTCCATTTATAACGTTTATGGAGCTCTTTCAAATATTCATCCTTCCATCTTTTGCAAAACTGATGGTGTTGAATTTTCAACTTTTGCCATCTGTTCGCTAGGGTAATATTCTCGTTACTAATATCGGGTTCAGCGGGTGATAGTAAGGGTGAGCCAATTAAGAAATGACCTGGGGTTAACGGGTTAAGATCTTGAGGGTTTTCACTTGACGGGCTTAAGGGTCTTGAGTTGAGGCATCCTTCTATTCTAGCCAATAGGGTTGCTAGTTCCTCAAAGGTATATTTTAAATTTTCCAGCGTCTTAATATTGGACTTGACGCTTTTTACGCCGGCTTCCCATAAGCCTCCCATGTGTGGAGCTCCGGGTGGGATAAAGTGCCACGTCAAATTTTGGAAACTAGTGGTTGATGTAACCACTCCTTTCAACTGTTTGAGGAATTCCTGTCGCTGCTTTTTGATCAGTTGGCTAGCACCAACGAAATTGGTTCCATTGTCGGAATACACAGCGACAGGGCATCCCCGCCTCGAAAAGAATCGGGCAAATGTTGCCATAAAGGCTTGGGTAGACAGGTCCGATGTGGGCTCTAAATGGATAGCTTTGGTAGAAAAGCAAACAAATACGCAAACATAACCTTTGGTTATACTACATGTTCTACCAATGTAGGATTTTATATCAAATGGTCCGGCAAAATCAACTCCAACAGTATTAAATGGTCTGCTAATTTGGGTACGTTCCGGGGTAATGCAGCCATAAATTGGGTAGTTTGACGATTCCTATATTTCGTGCAGGGTACGCACCTATTGAGTACAGAACTGATAAGATTCTGCAGTCTCGGAATCCAAAAATTCGAACGAATTATTCGCAACATTAGACGATTTCCGCCGTGTAGGGTTATAAGAAGAACATGTTGTGTTAATAATTTAGCAAAAGCGCTTGAGTAGGGTAATAAAATAGGGTGTCGTTCATCATATGTTAAGCTGTTGGAGGTTGCCAATCGGCCATTTGTGCGCATGATATTCTTTGTGTCTAAGAAGGGTGTAAGGGTGAGTAAATTGCTTTTCTTGGATAGAGGGTTTGAGTTTTTTAGACAAGAATACTCCTTGCTGAAATATTGTGTCTGACAAAGAATTATCAGTCTTTCACGGGTAGTCTTGATCTCATGCGCATCAAGTTCAATACTCGGGTGGGTTAATAATCTATTGAGTCTTTCGGCAATAGATCGTGGAACTTTTCGATCCAGAACAATGCTTTCATGTCGAATTCCATTTCTTCGAGTCATTGATGCGCGATCACAAAATCGATAGACATATGACAATATTCTAAGTGCTTTGGACCATTTAGAAAAGTTTTCCAAAATGTTCTGGGTAGGGTGGGTAGAGTCCATAGATGGGTTGGGGTTTACAGACGTAGAGAACGACTGACAATTTTTAGCTTCAGCTTGAGTTTCGTAGGGTACGTGTGTTGTTGGCCACTTTGTAGGATCTTCCTTCAACCAAGTTGGTCCATTCCACCATAGCTTGTCGTCTTTCAGTTCGTCTGCGTTGCAACCACGACTGGCAACGTCGGCTGGGTTATCGTAAGACGCCACGTGACTCCAGTTATTGGTTCCTACTGCTTCTGCTATTGTAGACACACGGTTTGCCACAAAGGTGTTCCAAGTAGTCGGGGGTTTGTTCAGCCATGCCAAAACTATTGCGGAGTCCGTTCAGAAGTGCATTGGGTATTGAGTTAATTGCAGCTGGGTAATTATGTTCTGCGCCATTTTTGCCAACAACACTGCACCGTAAAGTTCTAATTTCGGTAACGAAATGACCTTGATAGGTGCAACTCTCGTCTTAGCGAAGAGTAGGGTTACGGATATGGGTCCGTTTATGGGTATAACTCGTGCGAATAAAACCGCAGAGTAGGCTTTTTCAGAAGCATCTGAAAAGCCATGAAACTCAATTTTTGCCGAAGGTGAAAAATTTATCCATCTAGGAATACGAATATTGTCAATGTTATCATAAAACTGCAGAAACCTGTGCCATTTTATAAGGGTGAGTGGGTTTAGACATTCATCCCAAGCTGTATTATCCTGCCAAATTTGCTGCATGACTATTTTGGGGGATATGATAATTGGTGCTAACCAACCAGCTGGGTCAAAAAGTTTAGCGATGTCAGATAAAACTGCACGCTTAGTGTAGGCTGGTTTTCTCTCTATTTTGGGGGCTTCAAAGAAAAAATCGTCTTCTTTTGGATTCCACCGAATGCCTAGGGTCTTAGGGTTTTCCGATTCCGGAAGGGTGAGTAAGGCGGCATTGAGTTGGTGATCTTTGGGTACATTATCCAAAATCCTTTGGGTATTTGATGTCCACTTTCGTAGCGGAAAACCAGCAGAATCAAGTGCGGTGATCAACTGTTTTTGTGCTGTTTCAGCCTCTTGAACAGTGAGAGCACCGGCTAGTACATCATCGACGTACATGTTATCTCTTAAAATTTGAGATGCAATTGGGTGGGTATCTTGAATGTCTTTAGCTAACCTGTGTAGGGTTCGGATAGCTAAATAAGGGGCACAGTTAACACCAAATGTTACTGTTTGCAGTTCATAATCTTGAATGGGTTCATTGACGCTTTTACGGAACAAAATTCTCTGATAGGGTGTGTGGGTAGGGTTTAATTGAATTTGTCTATACATTTTAGTGATGTCGGCATTAAAAACAATCTTATAAAAGCGCCATCTCAAGATTGAAACAACCAAATCTTGTTGTAGGGTAGGACCAATGTGTAGGGTATCATTCAAGCTGTTGCCGTTCGAAGTTTTGCTCGATGCATTAAAAACAACTCGAACTTTTGTCGTAACACGATCGGGTTTAACAACAGCATGATGGGGTAAATAATAATGGGTATTTGAAAAAGTGTTAGGGTTGTAATTAATGGGTTTCATATGACCTAAGTCAATATATCCTAGTAGCGCGTTATCGTATGCAAGTTTTAACTCGGGTTTCCTGAGTAAATTTTTCTCATTTCTTAAATATTGAGCCATTGCTATATGGCGAGAGTTTCCTAACTCAATTCGAGGTTTACGAAATGGAAGAGTTACTTGATAACGGCCACTGGGTAAACGACGGGTAGTCGTAGTGTAAATTTTCTCACAAGTACAATCATCCTCTGATTGAATGGGTACTCGAGGGATTTCTTCAATTTCCCAAAATTTGGTCAAAAATCTATCAAGCTTGACAGAACTATAGTAAGAAACGATTCTTCGGGTAGGGTGAGAATCTTGTACTGGTCCGGTTAAAATCCAACCAAACTCATTTTCTTGAGCTATTAATGTGCCAAGAATATCTTTCTTAACACCTGCTCTAAGAATTTATGGGTAGAAGTCGCTACCAATTATAATGTCAACTGGGCGGCTTTCATAAAATTTAGGATCCGCCAATGGGATTCTGTCTAACGCTTTTATGAAAGTAGGGTTTAAGTTTTGGGTGGGTAAATTCTTTATTAGTGTTAGAACCAAGATGTATATTACACATCTTGTTCGAACGTGCTGAAACAACCTCATTTAAACCTGAGATTTCAGCAACTATGGGTAGGGTGGGTATGTGTAATTTGCGCCTTAGCTTATCAGAAATAAATGAAAAATCTGATGCTGGGTCAATAAGCGGTCTAGCAGGGTATTCTTCACCGTGTATTTTAATATTCAAAGCAGCTGTGCCTAATAGTTTAGCTCTGTCGTCTAATTGGGTTTTGCTTGATCGGGTTTGGGTAGAGAAAGACTGTATTGCATTTGACGTAGAGGGTTTATCGTCATTTTGTGGGTTAGTGTTTGGGTTGGGTTTGTGTAATAGGGTGTTATGTCTGCCGCCACAGTATCTGCAGGTAAATGTACTGCGACATTCTGATATCATGTGGCTAATGGCCAGACAATTGTAACAAATTAAATTCTTTCTTACGAATTCAATTCTTTCATTTACTCCCAGGGAAGTAAATGATGAGCATTCCCTCAAGGTGTGGTTATTTTTGCACAGTTTGCACAATGAACCATCGAGTTTTTCCTGGGTTTTGGGGTAATTATGGGTATTTGGGTGGGTTTGGGTTGCATTCAAGGGTTTGCTCTGGGTATCTTTCCTATTGTTGTGTGTCACATTGTGGAACGTCTTTACCCTTCTGTCAAATCGAGAAATTTGGGTTTCGGGTGGTTGTTTGGGTTAGGGTTAGTTTACGGAACATCATTGACAGAAGTGAGTTCCTTGAATGTATTTGTTAAAAATACATCCACATCTGTCCAGGAAGGCATTTCAGCACAATCCTTTAGGGTTTTTTCAAATTCCCTTCGGGTTTCTTTGGGTAATTGTGTCAAGCAGAGATATACAATGATAGGATCCCAATTGTCCGTATCTATCTCCAATGTATTTAAATTTGCAATACAGCAATTAATCTTTCTCTGAAGTTTTCTTATTGAAACACTGCATAAAGTGTTTACCGCTGGTAAATTTAAAAGAGTCTTAATCTGTGCATTAATTTGCATCCTTTTATTCTCATGTTGATTTACCAGTTGGGTCCAAGCAATAAGAAAACCGTCATTAGTCAAGGGTGCATTGTCGACTATCTCTTTAGCCTCGCCGCTAGTCTTATTCTTGAGGTAGAAAAGTTTTTCTACTCCACTTTGGCGGGTGTTATTGCCATAAATAGCCTTGAATAGGTCTCTGAATGAGGCCCAAGACTTGAAATCCCCACTAAACGTTTGCATATCGCAAGGGGGTACGTTAAATCCAACTGAGTGGGTGGGTTGTGTGGGTTGTGAGGGTTCGGGTGGGGTGGGGTGTGAATCTTTGGGTTGGGTTAAGGTTTCTATGGACTCATTTATGGAAATCATAGGTGACCTATAGAATTTTTTGGCAGCTCTCCATTCCTGGAGAGGCTATTAAAATTTAGAGAATTGGCTACTTCAGGGTCATTGAGTTGTGGCGACTCTCGGATCTGTTTAAATTTCCAATCAATGTTCGACCACAACTCTTCCAATTCATGCCTCATGAATCTCAATGCTGGTAGCGATTGAGGATTCTCAGGACTAGCCTTATAGTCCTCTTCAAAGGCACTTAAATCATGTTGGATATAACGGGTTATATCGGCGGCTAAAGCTACTAATTCCGACATATTCATTCTTTAAAATTTAACACACAGATCGGAAGAGTTCAATAAAATGCGATATTAAGCGCGATTTATCGCGTGTAAATTAGGTTTAAAAATATTTATTTCAGAATTGAAATAAATCTTAATTAGCAGACAAATTGCCTATTGGGTATTCTTTGTGTTTCTGTTGCACTACACAAAGAGAACGGAAATATTTGTTGCTCACAATATTTTGGAAATATTATCGAGAAAAAGGGTAAGTGTTGGGTGGGTGGGTTTCTATGTGATAATATTTCTTATTGTGAGTTACTTACAAATTTAAAAATCGCGATAAAATTATACGATAATTTTGTAAAAAATTGTAAATTGAAAATTTTCAACTTACCTTGTCTGCTGAGGGTAGGGTACAAACCAATTCTAGTTTTCCAATTCCTCTTTGTGCGATGTTTGTTGTGTTGTGCTTGTGTTCAATGTTAATAAGGGTTATTTGTTAGTATTTATTTATTATTGTCCTTGAAGGTTAGTGAACAGTAATGCAATGTACTTGTTTGTGTACTTGCTAATTTTCAAATTTTTTATTTTTGTCACTGTGTTTTGTTGCTACTTGTTTTGAATTTTTTCTCGTTTTGGTTTTGTTTATGTATTGTTTCAAAAAAATGTGCAATATGTGTTCTTCTTTATAATGTGTATTTTGTTATTATTTTTTTTTTGAACCTTTGCGAACTTTTATGTTTCCTTTTTAATTTTTATTTGTTTTGAACTTTTAAATTTTTTTGCTTTTGTATTGGTCTGTAAATGAATATTCTTGTTTCTTCTAATGTTATATGTATTTTGCTTGTATTTTTTGTGAACTTTTGCACTTCCTTTTCGATTTTAAATTTGTTTTTAATTTTTATTTTACTGTTCTATGTGATTTGACTTTCTTTTTTAATGTAATTTAATATGTAAGCATTTGAAATATGTGATGTCTTATTTTTTTTTTTTACCGTTTTATATGTATTGTTTTTGTTAATGCACTTTTTGATTTAGGGTAATTTTTTATAATAATTGTTTGTGTTAATTGTGAATTTGTGTTTTTTGATTTATATATTTAAATATTTTGTTGATTATCGTGTACTGATTTTTGTTTGTAGGAATTTTGTTATGTTTTTGTATAGGGTTATTTATGTTTTACACTGTTTTTGTTAGTGTGTGTTTTTCAATTTAATTTTTTTTTTATTTAAACACTTTACACTTATATTTAATGCACTGCACTAATATTGATTTGTTTTAAATTTTGGGGTTTTTGGAGTTATATTTTTTGGGGTGGGGTAGAATATGCACAATGGGTTTTATGTGGACTGTATATAGGTATGTCGCTGGCTCTTCTTTTTCCTTGAAGGACCATGAAAAGACGGGTTATAGGGTAGGGTTAGTATTTGGGTAAGAGGGGGTGGGTGTGTAAGTATGTACAAACCTTTTAATATGTATATATATATGTGTTTTTGTATGTTAATAATATATTAATTGTTGTTTATTTATATATTCTTTAAAAACGTTATAAATATGTATTTTATTCAAATATTATAAATGGTATATCTTGTTCACAATGATTATTATGTTTATGTTTGTATGTATGTATATTTATATTTAAAACAATATATATTTTAATGTATAATATTTGGGTTTATAGATTGTCTTTGTTTGTTCACAATATTATTTTCTTTGTTAAAGTTCACAATTGTTAAGAATTTCTTTTGGTTTTGTTAATTTTCACAATATTTAAAAAAATGAAAGTTTTTATGACGTGCTCACGTATGGATTGATGGGTTTGTTAATTTGTCGTTCACTTGTTTGTTCGCACACGCGTAGAACTTATTGGGTTGTTCGTATTGATCGAGGATCGATAATCAACTGTTCAACTGATCAACAAGGATCAAAACAATTATACAGGAGTTGTTGATGAAAGTGTGTATGTTGATGTGTTTGGTGAATGTTGATGTGTATGGTGAATGTTGATGTGTATTGTCTGTTAGAGATGTTTGTGTTGTCTTGGAAGTCAGGGTTGGGGTTATTTAATTTGTTCACTCGTGTGAACAGCAGTCATGTATTTTATATCAATAAAAAATTTTCAGAATTACCTGCCCCTTTAACGGAAATTTGTTCTTCATTTAACTTGAAAGCAATCGACAAATCCGACTTCGTCGTTAGTCCAAGTAAGTCCGATATTGTGCGTGGACTAAGGATGGTGTTGTTGAAAATTAATCCGGTATCCAAAAAATGGTTACGGATTAACGTCAAAACATGTAACAATTTTTTCGTCCAGGTTAGTTGGGCTCGAAAACCATGGTTTATCTTCCGAAAAGTAAATATATAACAAATTAATTTTGTAATATAATTTAGTAATTATATAATAATAAAATATTAATGAATGAATGTTTTAAATGATGTAATGTGGGAAATGCAAATTAAATTAATGAAAGTAAACCCAAAGTCAATTATATACTGAACTTAAAAAGAAATTCTGATAAACAAATTTCTTTTTACCGATTTTGTATGCTGTGGGGAAACATATACCGATGTCCTAAGCGATGTAAAGGAGATCCTCAATAACGAAATAATTATTGTAGTGGTGTAAATATTTAACTTACCTGGAGTTGCACCCAGCTGTCTCAACTACTTGCGATTAGTGGGACCCATCAACTGGAAAATCTGCAGTTCTAAGTTTTAAAACCAAATCGTATACTATTTCTTTTGACATTTTGCAGTCAAAATCATAATACACAGGCTGCTTCCATGACTTTTTTAACCCTCGAGCCATTACTACCTGGACATAATTGGCTGGCTTTCTGACAATCTCAGCAGGGGAGTCATACTCGTAGATTTCCTCTACCTTCATTTCATCGAAGGCCAACACACAAATTTCATCACTCAGCGGCATATCAGTCGCATGCCGCATGAATTCTATTGAAGTGGATAGAATCCCCTCGTGCAAGTTGACTCTTCCACACCAGCGTTGCAACGTTATAAAATGAGGTAGAGGAAACCCTTTTCGGTATAAATGCCGGTATGCTCTTGGTCCGGATGCATGCAAGCAAATGTCTCTCCACTTCCAATGCACATTACCTGTCCTCATTAATTTCCTGATCTGTCCGTCAGTAAAAATCTTTTTCATAGATTCTACGGCTAAGTTGGCTTTGGCGAGTTGGCATTTAAGCTCCTTATTTTCTGGCTCCAATTTCTTAATTTTGCTTCGGTAAAAATTAATGTCGTCGTAACAAATTGATGAACTAAGCAATATATACAATAAATAGAGATGGTAAAAATAACTTACATATACATACATACATAATTGGCCATTACAATCCTTCAGTCAGGATTACGGCCTAGCTTCTCAACACCACTCATGTTGTGTGCGTTAATTTTATACATGAGTGGCGGGACCTACAGTTTAAAGTCGACTCCGAACGACAGATTTTTTGAGAAGCTTTTAATGGCAATTTTTACTCAGAGTTTTTGCCAGAAATCTGTTGAGAGGAAGTCGCCGAAGAAATATTTTCATATTTTCGTTTTGATGTCAGACCTGGGATTCGAACTCGGGCCTTTCGTCTAATAAGCCAACACACTACCTACTAGAGCACGGCGAAAATAACTTAAATAGTAACAATAATATAAATTTTATGTTGATAATACATATACATATATATTACTTACTCGGTTTGAGTCTGTTGCTCTTGGAACAGGCCACCATTAGCATTTTCCATTTCCATAGGTGTCCTACTTGTAAAATTTATATTTATTAATAAGTCTGTAACTTCTGGGTATTCCTGGGAAGGCTGGTCGAGGTCACACACGTCTGGTAATCTGTGTTATAAATAATTAGATATTGTTATATGTTAACAGTATTTATACATACCCGGCCAAGACTTCATCCTGTTGATTCTGCATGACAGGTTCAGCATTTGGCATTAATCTGTAGTTTCTACCTGCAGTTATAACCTGCGACTTTGAAAAATGGTCAATACACAGGCGGGAGTTCAGTGTTAAAGCCATTCCGCATATGGCGCTCCATTTTTGACTCCTTTTTTCGCACTTTGGTACGCGAAAAGAAGGTCTGTTTACTTCGTTTATTTTTTTTTGCACACTACACAATTTCTAATCTTTCACTTATCTACAAACACTTATAAATAATTTAACGTAAAATTAAAACACATTTAAACAAACACAAATAAAAAACAGTTCAAAATTTTTAAATGTATTTAAATATAATACAAACCCAGTGGTAAAATTCTTGAGGCCTTCGCTTCGCAGGCCTTTTATAAGGTCTCTTTAGCCCTTCTTTTGGATTTTGTTTCTCATGCTAGGCAGCCTTACTAAAATGACCTTCCAGTAGACCTCTGTGCTCCCTTCTAAATGATCCGATATACATTACAAATTCCCTTCTCTGAGAAGGGAAGCAATAACATGTACTTTTTTACATTTTGAGTTACTCATGCTAGGCAGCCATACTTAAAGACCTTCTAGCAGATCTATGCGCTGCTTTCTAAAAGATTCAATACTCATTCCAAATTCCCTTCTTTGAGAAGGGAAGCAAAAACATGAAATTTTTGGGAATTTGTTTTTCTCATGCCAGGCTGCCATTCTTAAAATACCTTCTAGTAGGCCTATGCGCTCCTTTCTAAAAGATTCAATACTCATTCCAAATTCCCTTCTTTAAGAAGGGAAGCAACAACATGTATTTTTTTAAATTCTGAGTAACAAAACCGTTACAAAAACAAGGTCTACTTTGGAAAAAATGCCAAAAAAAAGAAAAAAAGTGTTCATCAGTTGTTTTTAAGCTTCGAAAGTGTCGGTTGTTTTTTTCAGTGGTAAGAAATAATAAAAAGTGAATAAAAAACATGGACAAAAGAAATATTAAACGTTCAATAAAATTAGAAAAAGAAAGAATGTTATTAAAATATAAAAATAAAAGTGAAGAACAGGAAAAACAATGTTCTAATGAGATATTTAATATTGTAGATAACGAAAATCGGGATACAGAAAGTGATATCGAGTTAATTTTTAATGAAAAAAATTAAACATTGGTTCAAAAATTATTAAAATGGTATCACGATTTTCGTCCTATTAACAATTCCTTCCTCTTGGTTCCGCTTTTACATAGTTGCCATTAACAATTTTCTTCCCCAAAAAAATTTCATTGTAAATAAACTTTACATTAATTCAATTTTTCAAAATAAGTATAATGGCAGAAAAGGCTTAAAAATTTTTGGATACAAAAATAAATGGTAAGTTTAAATGTACATATAAATATGAATAAAGAAAATAAAAATAATTTGATATTCTCTTTTAATTTACAGAATTACAAAAGCAAATATCTGAGGTTCGAAAGTACTTGGACAAACAATATGGTTTAATTATCAATGAGTTGGCGGAAATCAAAATTTATTTCGATCAAATTATAAAAAGAAATTTACAAGATAAAACACTTAACCGATATGTAAATTATTTTAATAATTATATCTTAAGTTCCCTTAAATATAGAAGTAATGTTATTTTTTAATATGAATAATTTTTATAAGAATAGTTATTTTTCCTTATTTTTTATTTTATTTAATTTAAATATTATATAATTTTTATTATTTAATAAATGACATATAAAAATGTAACATTTATTTATATTTTTATTCATTTTTAGAAGGCATATTTACAGATGTTCTACAGAAGGGCTTCCAATAGATCTTCTATAGGCTACCTTCAAACGTCCCTACTTCGGAATGTCTTTTATCATTCCTACTTTAGGCTTCCTTTTATCATCCCTGCTTTAATTTGCCGTTTAGAAGGCCTTTACCAAAAAGCCTTTTAATAGGACTATAATTAAAAACCTTTCAGAAGGCCTTTATTGGAAAGCCTTTTAATAGGAATATAATTAAAAACCTTTTAGAAGCCCTTTAGGTAGAAGCGAGCGAGTAAGGCCTTGCCCGCAATGACATCGCGTGTAAAAAATGCCTAAGTATGGAATTGGAGGCGTAGTTCTTGTGTCTGCTAAATAAGGCCTCTTAGAAGGCCTCTTTACTCCTTCCATTTACCACTGGGAAAATATACATAATTGTAATTATTTTTAATTAATTTTTAGAAATGCAGAAAATTCTAAACTTACCTGGCAATTAGAAAACACGTAAATGATTTTAAAAGAAAAAGAAGAAAAATATACAAACTCCTGACACAATAAGAAAAAACCAAAATTTTTTGACATTGTTATTTGCATCAGCTGGTAAAACGTTCCCTCCTATTATGAATTCGCCTTGCTAGGTATTTTAAGTTCTTCATTGCATATTCATTCCGGAAGAGTTTGGCTGACTTCCTAAACGCATGTTGCTTTGTAGGAATACATTGCAGCGTGTTCGTAAACGCAACCCTGAAAATTTTGAAAATGTATTTTGTTCCCTTTTGCAATACTTTTGTAGTTAATACGCAAGGAAAAGCAGCCAAGGCATCTAAATAAAAGTAGATGCAATGCGAATGCAAGATAAAATACGATGGCGACGCAGGAAGATAAGTAAGTATTTTTTCTTATAATTTATTACATTTCTCTATTCAGTTTTATTTTTTCTTTTTATTACAGTAAAAAATGGACGCATAATTTTAATTCAATTTATTTATCGATAAAATTTACATTTTTGTTACAGCTAAATTACATACTTAAGTGTTTAAGATTTCTCTTTTTCAACTTAAAAATAGATTATATAGTTACAAAATTTTTATGTACATATATATACAATATTTATTCGGAGGAGAAAAGTTGGCAAAAACCTATATGATTCTACTTAAAACTACTGACTAGATAAAAACCTAAGATGATACTAGTTCATTAATATGAACGAAATCAGAATCTCGACATCTGGCAAAAAAAATTCTGAGTAAGTCTTTCAACCTTGTCTGAAACTAATTCCATGCCTGCAATATCATGAAGGCGCGAGGTAGTAAAAAACCAAGGTAGGTTGTATATAAGTTTCAACAGCCTGTTTTGAGCTATTTGTAATTTTTTAATATGGCAATTTGCGCTAGTAGACCAAACGGGGGCTGTATAGAACATTACAGCATGAAAAATGGACTTTAAAATGAGTTTTTTATTGGCAATGTTAAGACTAGATTTCCGATTTATGAAAGGGTAAAGCATACGGGTTAATATGTTAACTTTATTTAAAACGTAAGATATATGATCTTTAAGCTTCATTTTCGGATCGAGCATAAAACCAAGATATTTCACCTTTTGTTCCCACTGTTTAGAGTTATTATCCAATAAAATATTGGTCTGTGGTATATAACAATCTTTCCGTTTCCTTGTAACGCATAATTTTAAAAATCTATTAATTAATGCAAGGTTTGATATGGAAAAAGAATTTCGTGGAAAAACAAAGTAATGCGTTGTGCTATGGGAACGTGTATTGCAAAATATTAAGTCCATAGATGACACGTTCCCATTTTCACGGGACGACATACACAGAAAATTTTTAAATTTCATGGTGACGTATAAGCACATTAGGAAACGGAACAAGACGTCGGGCGAAGCAGCAACTACCTGGCACTTCTACGACCGACTAGACGAAGTGTATGGCTGCCGGAGCGACATATCTGTGCCAGAATGCAATCTGGATTTGAGCTTAGACACATTGTTTGCAGATCTGACCGAGGACAGTAACGAGCCTAGCGCGTTTCAAGCAGCTCCGATCCAAAGTGAAAGCTAACCTCCAGCACGGAAGCGCAATCGAGTCGATTCGCACAAATCTAAGAAATTTTCCAATAAAATATGTTCTTCCTCCATTGTTCGCTTTATTATGAATGATGCAATGCATATAAATGTTCCTAAACGAATTCAGTGTTGCAAAGTATTAATATGCAACGTATTAAAAAAGTAACTACACAATGTATCAACTCGGTTTAAATACTGTATTGATACATTGTTAATATACGTTTAGGAAGTCAGCCTTTCTAATGGACACTTTTTTTTTTTTATTTATTTATTTATTGATTAACTTCAGTACAACAAACATTTAATCTTATATAATAGTACTGTTTATACAGTGTTATGATTAAGTTAATAGTTATATTTGTATAGGTATGTATTACAAAAAAAGCAGAATTATATGAATTAAATTTAAGTTAGCCTCAACTTGGATTAATTAAATCGTGAATTCTAAAGAAGAGAAAAGTGTGTTGAGATTGCAGTTTTAAATTGCATTACATTGCTTTTCAATTGAATTTCTGGTGGAAGTTGGTTCCATGCACGAATTGCATTAATATAAAAGTGCCTCTCAGACATCTGTTTTAGGAATCTTACGGAGTTTATCCTATAGCCCCTGTTTGTCCTGGAAAATTGTAGTCTAGTAAATAGATAATTAGGTTCCCCTGAATAAACAATCTTGTGCAAGAAAATTAGCATACGGTATTATAAGAGGCTTTCCAATGTCATATTGTAAATTCTGTAGGCAAAATGTGATATACTACTATACTGCGTCCAAAAATATATCTTGCTATGTTATTATAAGTTATCCTAAGTTTATTCCTGCTGACAGAGTCCAAACCCGCAAAAAGCTCGCATCCATATAAGAGGGTTGGAATTAGGTATGTCTTGGCCAAGAGCATACGTATACTAACAGGTGTAAAGGACTGAGTCCTCCATAGATTGCTCAGCATAGCATACGTCTTACCACAAATCGAATTAACATGGTTTATCCAGGAGAGTTGGCTATTAAAAGTAATACCCTAGTTTTTAGCATATTGTACGAATTCCCTAACGACTAATGGTGGCAGTAAGTTCGGCAGAACACCAATTTTTCCAATCATGATAGCCTTTGATTTGTTGGCATTCAAGCAAAGACCATTTGCAGTAGCCTATTCAGATACATTATCAAGGTCTTGGTTCAGTCTCAATATACAATTGTCGATGTCAGTCTTAAAACACCTAATATATAGTTGGACGTCGTCGGCATACATTTGAACAGTGAGTTATACGAGAAGGTAGGTCGTTTGAATACATTATGTAAAGCAGTGGGCCGAGAATTGAACCCTGAGGTACACCTCTACGGACCAGGCTGCTAAATGATTTTGTATCGCCATAGTGCACTGTCTGACTTCTCTTATACAGATATGTACTTAATAGTTTTACTGCTGATGTTGAAAATTTAAAGGTTCTTATCAACTTGTGACAAAGAATGTCATGATCAACAGTGTCAAAAGCTTTCGAGTGATCTAGAAGTACCAGAATAGACACCATGTTCTGATCCATTTTTGACCTCAACTCCTCTACAACATCCACTAAGGCCGTAATGCAGCTGTGTTTAGGTCTGAAACCAGACTGTCTGCTAGTCAGTAAAGAATTGTCGTACAAATAATGTAGTGTTGTCGTACAAATAATGTAGTCCAGTATAATTTTCAGGAATCTCGGATGTATCTCATCGTAGCCAATGGAATTTGATTTGATGCCTCGAAATGATCTACTTACGTCCCCAAGGTTGACATTCGAAAATTGAAAGCCATTGTCATTCAGATCAGAAGCAACAGTTGGATCCGTGCAGTCATAGTAATCAATATTCGATTCAGGTATAGGGATATTAGAGAATTCAAAATTCAATTTGTCTACATCTATATCATGATTAGTATAATTATCCTTGTTATCCAAGATACCCATATTTCTAATTTCCTTCCATTTACACCGCGATGACATAGCCGATTCAAATTTATCCCCATAAGATCTACACTTAGCGGTCCTAAGTTCCGGAGTTCGGTATCTTTGCCATCGGTCGTAGGCCTTATTCCTGCTACTAATCAGTTCCCTAATTCCATTCGAGAACCATGGCTTTTTGTTGGCACGCATTGTCTTCGTCCTTATCCGGACATATATGTCATACAGATTCTGAATATTACAGTGCAAAAAATTCAGGTGCTCGTCAATATTTGGCATATAGAAAATCCGGTTCCAGGCTTTGCTCATTAATTCATTCTCCAGTGATGGAACGTCAATATTCCTAAAATCCCTAAACGTTATTTTCTTCTCCTTCGAAGATATTTTGAAGGAGAATTCATAAGACAGGAAAATAAGATCATGTCATATAATAGCACACTAGAACGATTGTCAACAAAGAAAAGATCAAGTAGCGTAGTCGAAGATGACGTAAAATGGGTGGGCAAAACCTCATTCACTAACCCCAAACCTATAGCACTTAGGTCGAACATTAATCTCCTGTCCACTAAAATATTTGCATTAAAGTCACCGGCTATTATGATGTCAGCGTAGCCGAGGCAAATATCAGTCAATTCGTTGATCAGCTGTCCGATGTCTATGGTCTTATTAGGTCTGTACACAGACCTAGTAACAGCTTCCACAGTCAATTATTTCCAAAAATAGGTATTCAATATTTGGAATATTGGTACTATTCTCCGAACTTCTTTTTTATTTTTATTTTGCTTTATTTCTATTTTGTTTACTTATTCGTTTGCTTTATGTTTGTTTATTTGTTTGTTTTTTTTTGGAAGAAATCAGCTGTGAATTGTTGTTTATTGTTTTAAATATGTATTGTGTATGTACCAATGTAGGCTATTGTTTATATTTGAAGTTTATTGTTATTGTTTTGATATATATGCACTTGTTATTTCCAATGTTCGTATTGTTGTTGTTTGTTTTTAAATTTCAGTGTTTTTCGGTGTAATTATTTACTATTGCTTAATTATTATATTAATTTGATAATTTTTAATTTTAATTAAATGAATTTATAATTTATTTGATTAAATTTGCTAAATCTGTTGTTGATTATCTTAAAATATTTAATATCACATACAATAAGTTCAGTAACACGTCCGTTCAACTCGATGACTCATATGACTCTCGAATATATGTATAAATACATACATAAATATTTACTTATTTAAGAAAGCTTAACAAAAAATAAATTTAGATTAAAAAGTACATGTACTATGAAAAAGTTTTATGAAGTACTTTTATTAAAATATATAAAGGGTTTCATATTTTTAATAATATCATGGTCTATTTTTAAATTATAGCAGGAACAGTTTCTTACTGCTAAGTAATCTTTTGCGTATAAGATATCTTCGAGAGTGCTGTTATCTAATCTATCATCTATTTCTATATTTAGTTTTGTTTAAATTGACTGTTGAGAATATTCGTTCGACATTTGCTGAAGAAATGGGAAGACTTATAAAGTGTTGAATAAATTTTGACAGCACCGGAAAAGCTGGAATGTTGTCAGCATGAGTTATTTTTGAAACTTTAGACCAAAATTCCTCACAACTAAGATCAGTGGTGTTGTCGAGCCGGAACGCTCCGGAACGTCGTTCCGGTACTTCCTTTTTGGACAGGAACGCGTTCCGGAACTAAAGATGAATTCTGATAACGAGAATTTGCTGTTTTGAAAAAAAATTGCTTATTTTTTTCTAATTTTTATATGTATTTTTATAAACAAGGGTTTGAACCGAACCCGAACTGGAACGAACCGGCTTGTTTTTCCGAACCGTGAAACGGAGTCCGGAACGTTTTTTTCTGCTGAACCGGAACGCGTTCCGGTGAAAAAAAAATTAGCACAACACCACTGGCTAAGATTATCAATAGTTGTAAAATGGTCACTGAATTTTATAAAACGGAGTTCTCTAAATTCGTCATCTAAGTTTTGAATATCCTTTTTACTAATTAAATTTGGAAAATTGTGTATTAAGCCTGTCAGAGAATTAATTTTTCTATTTATAATTTTCAAAGGGTCAAGACATGAGAGCTGTTTCAAAAACATATCGTTAAAATCAAATCGTTTTAATATTTGTTTACACTCAATGTAAAATGCCACACAATTTTCAATAAATTCATTTTTTTCATTTGCAGTGAGCTTTAAGTTAAAAATTTAACAAAAACACCCAAAAGTCCAAGTCGTTATTGAGACTCATGTTCACATACATATTCTGTTTGTATAAAATTGTTTAAAATTTTTAAGTAAAGGCGTTGCAATTCTCATTCATTCTATGTATTTGACAGGGTGAGCTTTGAAAAATTTTGTTTACGTTATTTACAATATGGATAATATACTTTAAAAAACATAAAGTTCATTTATGTCATTCAACTTGTTTTTTACAAATTGGGCGCTATCTATATGATCTATATTAGAGGCAAACGCGAAATATATTTTTAATGGTTCATATAACTGGAGAACTCGTACAACTACAGACTAATGATAACCACCTAGTCTCTGAGGGGTGCAAAATTAATTTTTTTTGGTTTGTATTCCATAAGCATTACATATATCGCGTACTAGGGACTCCACTTCAGGTGGAAGCTTAAGGCAAGCATAAGAAGAGCAAAGCGCAATTGAATGACAAATACATTTGACAGCAAATAAATTTGGAATTTCATTCTGAAATAATCTGGCAACGGAATGATTTTTGCCTGTCATATTTGGAGCACCATCTGCTGCGAATCCTATTAAATTTTCTTTATACAGTATGTTGTATTTTTCGAAATAACGCTTTATACAATTAAATATTTTTTAAGCTTCACCACTCTCCACTTCAATTAAGCCAAAAAATAAGTCTTGTACTCTATAATTTATAGTTAAGTTACATGGATTACTAAACAAAGCGATTTTTTATTGCTTATGTTAAAAGACTCATCCACACATAAGGAAAATTTCTGCTGATTCAGTATATTACATACGAATTCAAATTGTGTCCGGCCTAAAACGTTTTTAATAAGGCATGTAGATTTTGTTCTGCCACAAGCAAGATTAGGTGTAATTTTTGAATCAGGAATGGAGGATTTTAAAAATAAAGTTAAGCGATCTTATCATGTAAATGGAAGATTGTGTTCTGCAATAAACGCACTTAATTGGAGTTCTAAGTTTTTACACTCCTCATCTCAGCAGTTTTACCCTCAAATTGTGATTCGATTTTTATTTGGCTGCTACTTATAGATTTCGCTCTGCTTATGTGCTTTTTGGTTGATCGGTGTTTTATTAGTTCCGCTCTACCAGCACTTGCTTTAAGAATCGAATTGCATATTGTACAAAAAATTTCTTCCGCACCTGATGAACTTGTTTTTGTTGTTAAGCAACTAAAATTTTTCATTCCAGACGGGTTTACTTTCCGTCTTTTTTCTTCTGAAATCTAAAATTAAAAATTTACTTTTAAAGTATATACGTTTATATAAGGCAAATTAATTTAACCCTTATGTCAACAGACAATTATACTTACGTCAACGGAGACATACCCGGGTACGTTCATACATTTTACACGGAATTTCTTTTCTTGCTAAGCTTATTTCTGTGTTGTCTTATTGTCTAATCATTGTAGAAACGTTCAGGTTAATATTATCCGAAGAAATGTGCGACATTATTGTTCGTGAGACAAACAGAAAAGCAGAAATTGTTGCTACGAACATTATAATTCTCCAAATCCAACAAAAGAACCGCGTACATGAAAGTTCTAATAAAAAATGAGCTTGATCCATATTTGGGTCTTCTATTGTTGGGTGGTGTTACGCACTCCGATTACGTACATACTAAAGACTTATGGAAACAACCTCACATCCCTTATATCGCGCTTCCGTGAGCTTGAGGCATTTTTAGGATATAAGCCGCTTTATAAATTTTGACAACGGAAACACACGTCATCAGCCTAAAAACCGATAAAGCTGCAGCCATAACAGACTTATTTTTATTGCTGAATGCAATTACGAGCTTGTCCAAATGTGGCAGTTAATGAGTAGTTGTGTCCTTTCAGTGGTGGTACTAGGTTTACCAAAGAAACCCGCCAAGTACGGAATTAAAGTATAGTGGGTATATGACTTCGTCTCATCCTATCCAATGAAGGGACAAATTTATACTGGATTGGCGACATCCGGCGAAATTGAAAAAACGTAGGAGAGAGGGTATTGAAGGACTTGTGCGTCGATCTTTTTTGCGGAAGTGGACGGAATATTGTTTGCGATAATTTCTTCAGAACTTATAACTTAGCCAAAAATTTAATGATGGACAGCAGTTTATCAATGTTAGGTACAGTAAACAGAAGACGAGTGTTTGTATCACCATATTTCGCTTTATCTAAAGGACGGGAAGTAGAGTCAACTACATTTGATTTCAGTAACAATATTATCTTTTGCTCTTACATCCCAAAAATAAGTCGGTTCTACTTCTTTCCACAATGCGTTATTCATGCGAAGTGCAAGGTCCAAAGAAAAAGCGACTCATGATCTTAGATTACAACAATTATAAACAATATACAATATCAATAAACATCCAACATCAACATATTTTCATATATTTCATTATGCATACCCAGGTATGTATCTGTTGACGTAAGGGATAGAAATGAAAAAATAGCCACATCCTTGGCCCACATTCCCCATTCTTACTCAAATCTAGGAATAAAGTAAAAAACACTACTACTGAGGATATCATGAAATTTCAGGTTAATACAGTTATTACTTTCTGAGATACGGCGATTTAAAAACACAAAACATACCCGGGTATGTATCTGTTGACATAGAGGTTAAATAACTTTATCATCTTCAACAGTAATTTCTTCGTTTTCTGCTTCACGAGAAGTGTTATTACAATCTAAAAGTGAAAGTAAATAAATGGATTATAAATGGAAAAAATGTATAATAGAAACATTAATTTTACCTTTTCGTATTAAATACTTGTACATTGTTTTTTATTTTTCCTTTTTCTTGAGAAAGAATATACATAATTTGTACTTCCCACGAAAATAACATATACACCCAAACCTTTTTTTACACGGTAGATACGTTCCAGTGGATACCGTGTAAAAAAAGACAAATATGTAACTGTATGAACAAACTGAAAAGATATACATATTATTGATGCAGCAGCCTACATATGCCTATAAAATTGAATAATTTTATAAAAACGCACAGATTTAGTTCAATAGTATACACAGAGTTTTTATTTTATTTAATTTTGTGATTATAAAAAAATAAAGAAAAAACTTAAAAATTCTCTTCCATTTATAAAAATAAAATTAGTTATCAAACTCTTAAGACAATTAGGAAAGGAATTATTTTCAATAAAAAATTTTTTTAATTTTATTCGGAGTCAGTTTCTGATAGCAAGCGCATTCTCTTTTGCTGGGGTGGCTCAATATCAGTCTCGTCATTAGAAATACTTATTACTTCTACATCTTCAGAAGCTGCTTCTGGCGCTGGTTTATTTCTTTTAACAGCAAATTCTGTTATAGTGCGTTGTGAGTGTGTGAGTTAAACGGGATTAAATGATTTTATCCGTATAAAAAGGGTCGAACAAAAAAAAAAAAAAGTAAATTTGTTAAAAAAAAAACCGTGTTATTTCAAATTCGCGTAAAAAAAATCCGTGTAAAAACAGGTTTGGGTGTATACAGAGATGCTCTTTAAGGTCTTTATTTCCAAAACAATAATGCATTTTTATGCACATCCCATGTAAGCATGTCATATTTTGGTTCAAAAATCATCAAAAATATGATCAAATCATCATTTTGGCAACGCTGACTAGGCCTTTGAACTTTAAACTTACTCTCTTTTCTTCTTACACTAAAATATGGTGTTACCAGAATATTTTCCTTATTTATCTTTTCTGTTGTGCTAAACATTAAAAATTTTATTGCTTTGTAATAACAAAAATATATTAATAAAATAAATATAAAACCTCATTGGTTTATGCAAACTTTTGGTTAAAATTCATGGAATTGCTAAAATGTATTGGGGTACATGGGCTGTATACTAGTTATTTGTTTATTATTTCCTGATTGTTTTTCAATTCTTAAGAAAAATAATTTTTACAATATTTTCTAGCTTTAAATAAAATATAATTTAATTCCACAATATGTACATAATTTAATGCTTAAAATTTCATCTTTAAGGCTGCAGATGGTGGCAAATTTTACCCAATCTTAATTTTTTATTGGTATTTTGTAAACTTAAAAACAATTGAAATATAATGAACGGTTTTGTTTCAATTTATATAATTTATTAAAGATATTACTTAGAGTGATAGATATTTTTTTATAAATCTTTTTCTATTTATGTCGCACACTGTCGCGAGCGTGGCCAAAAATGGTTAAAGTCAATGTGAGAAATTCAATATTTTTTTACCTTTATCTTATAGAAAACACTTCTATTAGTTGATATGTAAAATTTTTTTATAAACTTTTGTGTAGTTTTTTAGTTATTGTATCTCAAAGTTAAGAATTCCCATGCAATATAGAAAATTTGTGCGAAAATTTGAAATTTGACATATTTTTGTCATAGTGAAAATTCAAAAATTCTTTTAGTAATGGCTAAATTATTTGTAATAGAATTGTAAGCCAGGTATGTAATTGTAATTACAACGCTATAATTGTTTACAAATATTAATCATATGTGAAATATCCTTAGCCAAAGTACAGGTCTTCAAAAAATTAAGATTTTCATACATTTATTAACTTGAGTAGTGAATTAAAAAAAAACACCCAATATCACTTTTGAAATTTTTTGATATTTTATTGCCACAAGTATGTACTTTAACATATATAAATTTCAGCTGCTTCTGACTGCTTTTGTGGGCGTTATAAATGTTTTTTAGTGTCAACATCATTGCAGATTCGTGATATTTTTGAGCAATGGGTGCAGCTTAAGAAAAATAATACACTCCCCGAAATATTTATAAGACCAAACGTATTTCTCGAAAATCTTAAAATCTTTTAGACCAATTCGTACCATTTTTGGGTTAAATATAACTAACTATAATATAAATCTTTTTATGTAAAAAAAATATTTTTTTCTTTGTTTAATAAAAGGATAGCACAAAATGAATTTCATTTTCAAACGAAAAAATTATAAGACCAAAATTAAATAATATTCACCTAAAGCTAAAATAACAATGATATAAAACAACTGCTGAGTAATTTTTGTATTTATTAGTAATTAGTGTGTGCACCGTGATTAATAACGACTTCCTGAAGTCGACGGGGCATAGAATTTATTAAATTTTCAATGCAATTTTGACCAATCCTACTCCATTCTCTTATGATGGCACTTTTTGAGCATTTACATCCTTATACTGAGTGTTATTATTGAAAACTTGGTCCGATAGTATTGCCCATAAATTTCTTATCGGATTTAGATCTGGACTACATGCCGGCCAATTCAAAACTGGTATGTTTCTGGAGGACAGAAATGATTTTGTTGCTTTTGATTTATGGATTGCGGCGTTATCCTGCTGAAATATCCAATTGTTGCCTAACGAATCATCCCCAAAATTAATTAAAACGTCATCTAATAATTCAATATACTTCTCGCTATTCATTTTAGTTGATATAAAACATTTGTTTTATATCCTATTTAGGAGTCCTTTCCGTAGTCGAAATCCCAGCCCAAACCATTACGGTGCCTCCACCGAAATTTCGCGACATTCGTTGAAGTTTTTCAACGTTATCAGTTATTTTTCCTGATGAAAAAAAGTTGATTTAGATGGTCCAGATGGTTTCCAAAAATATTGAATGGATTGACGTAAAAAAAAATCAACGAATGTCGCGAAATTTCGGTGGAGGCACCGTAACGGTTTGGGCTGGGATTTCGACTACGGAAAGGACTCCTATTTGTTTTATATCAACTAAAATGAATAGCGAGAAGTATATTGAATTATTAGATGATGTTTTAATTAATGTTGGGGATGATTCGTTAGGCAATAATTGGATATTTCAGCAGGATAACGCCGCAATCCATAAATCAAAATCCAGAAACATACCAGTTTTGAATTGGCCGGCATGTAGTCCAGATCTAAATCCGATAAGAAATTTATGGGCAATACTATCGGACCAAGTTTTCAATAATAACACTCAGTATAAGGATGTAAATGCTCAAAAAGTGCCATCATAAGAGAATGGAGTAGGATTGGTCACAATTGCATTGAAAATTTAATAAATTCTATGCCCCGTCGACTTCAGGAAGTCGTTATTAATCACGGTGCACACACTAATTACTAATAAATACAAAAATTACTCAGTAGTTGTTTTTTATCATTGTTATTTTAGCTTTAGGTGAATTTTATTTAATTTTGGTCTTATAATTTTTTCGTTTGAAAATGAAATTCATTTTGTGCTATCCTTTTATTAAACAAAGAAAAAAATATTTTTTTTAAATAAAAAGAGTAATATATTATAGTTAGTTATATTTAACCCAAAAATGGTACGAATTGGTCTAAAAGATTTTAAGTTTTTCGAGAAATACGTTTGGTCTTATAAATATTTCGGGGAGTGTACAACAAATGTGTTGCATCATATTGAATAATTTGTGGAAAGTCGTATTCAAAGACTTCTAACAGATATACAGAAGGACAAACTAAAACTCATTCTTTTAAAAATTAGTAGTTATTGGAGTTGAGTACCTGGCTAGATAATAAGCTATTTTGTAAAGATATTTGTGATGTAAGTTTTTCTATTTAAACATAAATAAATTCAATTAGGAACCAAGTACAAGTGTCTTTTCACTTATATGAATAAATTTACATATTTTAATATACCTAAACAAATTTTAAATTGTTTAATAAAATATTGTTTAGTTAGTATTTCAGCTATGGTAAAAATGTATCCTTAAAATTTTCTAAGGATATACGGAATGTGAGAAAATTAAATTTTAATGAATTAGTAAAACATTTAAATCATAATTTGTGATTCGAAAAAAGTATATATTAAATTTTGTATGTCTTTTTGATATATACTTTTTTGAAAAAGGACATTTTTAAGGTAGGCGTATCCTTGCTCCAAATTGAACGAAATTTGGAGGAAGTGTTAAGCATGTTAAAACTAATAAGTGTACTAAATTTTATTAACATATCTTTTTTTTCGTCCAAGTTATAGCAATTTTTAATTTCAGGATATATGGGAAGGACACGAATCCTTTGACTTTAAATGACCAAATTTGAAGTACGATTATGTTTTAGCAATTAATATAGGTGTGCCAAATTTCATTACTCTGCTATTACTCCTTCTATTTTTGGCCACTCGTTATATGAAATCGCGACAGTGTGTGTCGGTGTGCCCAATTTTTTGGAATAATTTATATTTTGCACACATATAGTTAATATAATTAATAATTTGATTAAAAAAATTCGTTTTCGATATTAAAATCTTTAAAAGAATATTTTAATTCAAGAATTTTCACTAGAAAATTAAATATATATTTATTTGCTTTTGACATCATATTTTATATGTATACACTCGCGTAAAAAAATGTTACGAGAATTGAAAAAAACAAACACTTGCAAAATTAGAAATGGTAATAAAATGGCTAAGATATGAGCTCTTAAACATCTTTGAATTATTATCGCTGTCATTTACCGTTAGGATCGTCGAAAAGATTTTTCATAACAAATCACTCAAAATTTTCTTATTGAAGCTACTGTTACACAACTTCGCTCTCTAAATTTCAGAACAGTGTAACAAATCAATGTTGTTGCAGCACACTTTTAATTTTTCAGGAGAGTGTCACAATTTATGGTTATTGCAAAATAATTGTATTTCTTATATTACATAATCGAAAAGAATTATTTGTTATTTAACTGATTTTTGTGCTTATAAAATCTATCTGCAGCAGCCCAACAGAGATCATATTCAAATTTACATCTAAAAATTCAAATCTTAGCTTCGAAAAAGTAGAACCATACATAAAATTTAATGCCAATAGATCCAAATGCAAAAAATTATGATTGCTATTATTCTTTTTGTTCGGTTAAAATGTCTTATAATTCATGGTTCTAAACAACTTACGGCAATTCTTATAGGAAATTATATAACAAAAAAACCGAAAATTATTCATAAATTTAGATCTCAGAAATAAAAAGAAACCATTTTTTATGATGTTTAAAGACACTGATAATAATTTTAAACAATTATATTTGATTTGATTACACTTATATCGTATTACACATACATAATATTTTATAAATAATACTAGTTGTACGCTGCGCGCGTTGCTACCCAACCAACTAAAATACATTTGAATCATTTTATTGATTTTGATCATTAAAAGAAATTGACAAACTCTAAAAATGTAGGGGTTTAAGACTATAAAAATTGCTGTGGGATACACAATATTTTTCGTTTTTCCACCTGGTGCATAAACGAATAAATCAGAAGGCTTTCCGACGCGTGAGCAGGCCACATAGAGCTACCCATGTGGGAAGCACGGATGCTCCAAATTTAATCGGCATACTTGCAACAATTGTACTTTGTTGATTGTCATTGCGAAAGCGTGTCGCATCGGGAATTGCAAACACCTGAATTCGAATGGCATATCTGTCGGCTTCATTTGGATACGTGGCAGTAGTACGTCTTTACCTTTGAATTTTCCAGTCAAAATTGTTGACTCAATAACATTGTTCATCATTTTTTTGACTGAGAGTCTGGTACCGTTGCAAAGGCGTGGTAGATTTTTGTTTCGAAGAAAAATGATGGGTACGCCAATTTTCAATGGAAGAACGTGCGGTTTCATGCCTGGCAAACCAAACGAATTTAAGAATTCAGTTGGATAATAGACAACTTCGTCTTGATTCACCACAGTATCGATGGACTTATATGTTTTCGTTTCGCCGGGTATTGCATTCTGAATAGTAAAGTTGATGGTATTGACATCGATGTTCTTGGCCGCTGATAAAGCACGTGTACTGAACCACTGATGATTTTTGTAGTTCTGTACAATGTTTGTAAAATCTTTTTGCACCAATTCATCTATGCTTTCTGTGATCTTACAAAAGTTTGTTGGCAAGGTGATACATTGCATAGATTCATCAGTTGGTATACGCCCATTACCAATATCCATTAATTGTTTTGCAAAATTCCCGGCAGATGCATCCCGTTGTAGTTCTACACGCATGTTGGTTTTCAAAGTAAATTTTTGTAAATGGCGCCATAAAACTGACGATTTGAGACACGCATTAAGTAGTCGTCGTGGTCTAGTAGGTAGTGTGTTGGCTTATTAGACGAAAGGCCGAGTTCGAATCCCAGGCCAGACATCAAAAACAAAATACAAAAAGTATTTCTTCGGCGACTTCCTCTCAGCAGATTTCTGGCAAAAACTCTGAGAGTAAAAATTGCCATGAAAAGCTTCTCAAAAAATCTCATGTATAAAATTAACGCACACAACATGGGTGGTGTTGAGAAGCTAGGCCTTAATCCTGACTGAAGGGTTGTAATGGCCAATTATGTATGTATGTATGTATTAAGTTCTTCAGCGGGTTTTGAACATGGTATAACCGGCAGTGTTTGTCGAAAATCACCAGACAATAAAATCAGTACTTTCCTCTCAAAGCGATCAAGCGCTTCTAATGCTTTGTTGTTAGACATTGTACATATGATAATTTGACACGTTTGTAGTACTTTGCCCATTCCAGAGTTTTTGCTGATGTTGCATACGGGTGCCTCAATATTTTGCAAATTCATCGGCATGCTAAGTGCACCGTTCGGCCACCATCCAAAAGAGTTGCCGCAACTCCAGAGGATGCAATGATTACTACCAATATTATTTTGTGATCGTATAGTTGCTGAAATGAGTAAAAAAAGAAAAGTTTTGCCTGTACCACCGGGCGAATCTAAAAAAAAAAAATAGTCCACGACTTTGTTCAGTAATTGCACGCATAATTCTATCATATGCAATGCGTTGTTCTGAAACTGTGGAAGATTTGCCTGAACAAATGTTGCTAGTTAGTCAGATTTAAAGTGTGTCTCGCGTTGCAAATCACGATCGAAAAGGTTGCCCGCTGGTCGGTTTGGAGCAGTCATTCCCAGTTCCAACAGTGTCGTGTTAGTGATTTCAGAACATATGTCATCAATCAAAATCAATGCTTCGTTATAGACGTTTGGTGTGAATTGAATGGCAGGATTTTGATTTGCAACCCGCAATCGCTGTACAATATCTTCGCTCATTTAGTCCTTGTATTTTTCCCAAAGATCTTTTGGATTAGATGGGGATCGCGTTATCAATATTACGGCAAATAACGTGCGTATTTGCTTTGGTCGAGCAGTAATCGATGCATTTAAGAATGTAGTGTTCCAATGTGCATCATTGTGAAGAAGATTTAGTTCCTGGCAAGCTTGGCGATAAGTGGTGCACAAGTGACCGTTAACTGTTCTTAAGTCTTAACAGCAATCGTACAACAGTGTACAGACGACCCAATGCGTCACTGGAATACAAATTTGGATGTCCTTCAACTGCTTTACCTTGTTTGCGACGTTTGAAAAAGAGCATCTTCGCACAATGAGTAAAAAGCAGTTAAAGTTGTTGCTGGTGGAACCAATGCTCGGCTGTAAAACACACGCGCCGTCCATTCTTGAGATGCACCGCCGAGTGTACTACTGTGGGATGTCGTTCATGGATTGGAAATGATGTGTGCTTTAAAGGTCTTTGTGAGCAACGGTGAATATTGAACAACACAACGATTATCGACTTCGACGTCAACGTTTCGTACTTTCAAAACGATGGACTTGCCGCCATTCTCAACTGATCGTCGGCGATACAGTCGTTATCCGTCATTGCCTGTGATGATTTCAGATACCAAGTTTCTTGGGAATCGTTTCGTGCATTTCCCATCAGACGTGATTGTTGAATTGTTGTGTTGAATGCACCACATGGTGCCATGAATCATTATTTTTGTAAAGATGTCGAATAAGTATGGATCAATGTTTTTATCTGGTATTTCTGCTGAGATGATTTGATCTGGTGTAATTTTGTTAATTAACCAAATCGAAACATGTGCATGTGGTAATCCTCTTTTCTGCCATTCAATTTAATACATCCAGCAGCGTGTCTCTCCAAACACACGATGTTTCATAATAAAATCCATCAAACATTTTAATTTTTGTTTAAATATGCGTGCGGGAATGTCATGGCGTTCCGAAGGTGATTGTCTAGGTAACAAAAGTTCTTTAATTTCATACCATGTTGGATCACATGTAAATGCGATGAACATATCTGGACGGACATCGCATCTTGTGCGTATTCGTGCATAAGCTGTGGACTCCCCGTGAATGTAGGCGGTAGTATGACTGTCCTTCCCAATTCGTTTGGATTTACGTTATCATCATTAACGATTGCGTCTCGTAAATGGATATACTCTTCAGAGTGCAACTTGGTTTAATTCAACCGAATTAAATAGGAGTCGTTCGGGCTTGTAACGCAGACACGATTTCTCGTCTGGTACCCGCATTGTAATGACATCGTTGTTCAATCTGTTCATCCCCATGAAATAAATTTGGAGAAACTTGTGATTTGCATCCGGCAATATCAGAAGCGATCCGGCATGATGATAAATTTGCCCTTGAACTATGAATGTTGGCATGTAATTTTCGCGCACGATGTTCATCGCTCCGAAAGATGTCATTTGGAAGCATGAATTTGCGGATATTTTGTAACAAATGCTCTGACTCGCGACTTACACGTAATAGCAACGTTGATAATGGCTCGGGTGGTAGATGTAATTCTATCAGTTTAACTTTTCCACTTGCACGTCCCTGGCGTTTCGTTCTTAAATTTGAGAGCGCTGCAATACATACAAATTGTAATCATTATTACTATCATAATGGATTACAGCAAGATTTAAATCAGCGTGCAGTATTTGTCTTGATCGAGCGGTGCTTATTCGAATATTTTGCAGCCTTCTTTCCCGTTGTCCAGATGATTCATACGAACGGGCCTGGGTAGCAGGCATTCGAACAGTTTCTAATCTCACTTCTAGTTGTTCAATGCTCGATGATCGTCTGATTCTGAAGCTCGAAATGCTCTTTGGTTCCTTGCTTGAGGTGAAGGTCGACCAATAGCTTGTCGCTTGGGAGGCATGATAGCACGGGGATGACCTTAAAAATGCGTTTAAATTTATTAAAATCCCACGATGTATACAATCCAATTGAACCAGATGTTTTTGTAGAAGAAATTTAAGCACATATTTTTGTGGTACCTATTTACCTTAAACTTATATTTATGTAAACTTATTATTATGTATACTAAAAGGAGGAAGGAAAATCAAAACGATGTATTTTGTTTTCAAATATTTTGATTTAATTTTAGATCGTAAATATTTATACTATTTATTTTACAAAATTAAATGTCTGAGATACAAACAACAGCATTTTTAAAAGTTTTCCAAAATTAGCATGTTTCAAATCATAAATGATGAATCCTAAAATTTCTGGTATTTGTCCGATCAAAACATGATCAAACATATAGTTTACGAATAATTGTCAGTGCCTCCATCTATCGGAAATTTATCGCACCAACCTTGAAACCTCCGTCGACTCATGCGCAACAACTTTGTTAAAGATCATATCTTGATCAAATGCACAGTTTACGATTTAATTAATTTTGAGTAATTTTCAGTGGTGCCACCTGTCGGAAATTGGTCATACCAACTTAGAAATCTTCGCCGGCTCATGCGCAGCAACTTTGCTAAAGATCACATCATGATCAAATGCACAGTTTACGATTTAATTCATTTTTAGAAACTTTCAGTGGCGCCACCTGTCGGAAATAGGTCATACCAAGTAGAAACCTTTCCCGGCTCATGCGCAACGACTTATGACGAAAATGTTAACCGTGTGTTTTGTGTTTAAAAAAAAGAAGTGGGCACCATAATCTTAAATAAAAAATAAAGGAAATAAATTTAAAGATAAAAAATTAAAAGACAATTTAAATATAAAAAATTAACAAAAAGAAAAAGTAATTTTATACGTGAAGTGAAAGTGAAGTGCTATAATAAAGATAAGTAGCAAATCTTAAAAATTTCAATTCCAAATAATAATAATAATAAAGTGAACTTATATTTATTATTTATTTATTTATTATTTATATTTTTATAATATTGTGTTTTTGAAATAATTTTTTTATTTTAATTTTTAAAATAAAATTGGTAGGAGAAAAATTTTAAAATTGTCTTTTGTGAGACAATTTATATTAATCTCAATAACATTGTTGTAAAGTTGTTGTCCCTTTTTCATCGAATAAAACTATTATTGTAATAACCGTTGTTTTAAAAGGGTTAATATCATTGTATATGTATATCTTTAAATATTTGAGAATAGAATAAAAAACTTTTTTTTTAAACTTTTTGGTGCTTAAATTTAAATCTTCATTAATTTTATTATTATTAATTTTTAGTTTTTCTGATTGAACCAATTCTGTACTTATTTTTTCATTGTCTTTCCTTGGAGTTCTTTTCCATTTTTCCTCATGTAGTGGAGACTTCGTTTTTGTAAGGCGAATGCTTTTGCAGTACTACGTAAGTATGTATTTTCGATATCTTTCTTTTTTACTTGAATGTTTTGAAAAGACTCTTACATATTCCGCAGGTCTTATATTCCGTCTTCCTTTCAGCGTGACATTTTTAACAATATTAAAATAAGCTTCTACTGGGCTATTGGATACGCGATAGATAGTTTATCTACATGAATTCCCATTATATTTCTCAATAAAGGCACATAGGTCATCCATTTACAAAGATTCATGTTCAGAAACTCAGGATTATTATAAACATTTGCTTGATGACTATTATCTAAATCATCAATATTTTTCTTTATCTTGAGAATCTTTTGCACAGCCATTTTGTAAAAATGACTTTTTACATTTTGCGATTTAACCTCAAATTTGTTTCCTCATACTCTTCGACAATATCTTCTCCTTTTAGTGTGAACAGGAACTTACGAACATTTTTATTGCATCAATGCGTTGCATAGAGAGAAAAATTGTGCAGATGGACTGAAACCAACACCACATGTCAGGAATATCTGAAATGTTCTACATATCTTTTTTGACGACAAAATTGCACAATTACGAAATTTAATTTCATATTTTGTTTATTTAGAAACATATAGCACTTAATTAAATAGTTATTTAATGTTGTAGCATCTTTATTAAAATTTTTCACCAAGGAGTTTATCAGTGCCAGTCAGTTGGGCCAACAAATTCCATTGCTCTGAGTAAAAAATTTTATTTTTCATTAAAAATCTTCTAATGTCGTCTTCATAGTGTCTACATATTAATGATTCTGCTATTGGAATCCCAGAGTAACCAGAGATGTCAATTATGATGTTTGAAAAACGCAAAAAACAGCAGCCTTAACCCTTTATTTAGGGGGAGAAAAATAATGTTATAAGTTTTGCGAATCAAATGTGTTAGAAGCAACAGATATACAGAGTGAAAACTAGCGGATAAAGTAGAAAAATTAATAGTAATTAAACATTTATATTGTGTTAACAAAGGGAATATTTTTCAATTTCTTAAATGAAAATTTTAAAAATTCTTAAATATTTAATTATATATCGATATGTGTGTGGTTTTTGGTTACAACGAATATAACGGGTGATTTTTTAGCTATTATCTTTCTAGCAATACTGGTTTATACAGCTCACGCACGTTTCGTGTTTTGTTTCACTGTCAAACATCTTCAGTTTGGTCTATAATTTAACCATGAATCATCTTACAAACGAACGTTCATTGAATTTTATTATCAAAATGCGTGCTCTGTTAAGAAAGTTCATCGCGCGCTTTTTCCATTTTATGGTCAGTTTAATCGACCCACTGAAGCGGCTATTCGGGCTATTGTGACTAAATTTCGCACCAAATTTACATTGTTGGACATTAAACCACCAACACGCTTACGTAGAGTGCGAACTGAAGAAAATATCGCAGCTGTATCGGCTAGTGTTAATGATGACCATCAATTATCGATTCGTCGCCGTTCTCAGCAATTGGGCCTCTGTTACTCAACAACGTGGAACATTTTGCGGAAGGATTTAGGTGTGAAGCCTTTCAAAATACAGCTGGTGCAAGAATTGAAGACGAATGACCCACCGCAACGCAGAATTTTTGGTGAATGGGCTCTTGGAAAGTTGGCCGAAGATCCACTTTTTTATCGAAAAATTGCGTTCAGCGACGAAGCTCATTTTTGGCTCAATGGATACGTAAATAAACAGAATTGTCGATTTTGGAGTGAAGATCAGCCAGAAGCATTGCAAAAGCTACCAATGCATCCAGAAAAAGTCACAGTTTGGTACGGTTTATGGGCTGGTGGCTTCATTGGACCGTACTTCTTCAAAGATGCTGCGAATCGTAATGTAACGTAACTGTGAATGGTGAGCGCTACCGTGAGATGATATCCAACTTTTTTTGCCCAAAATGCAAGAGCTTGACTTGCATGACATGTGGTTTCAACAAGACGGTGCCACATGCCACACAGCACGCGGAACAATGGACTTATTGAGAGCCGAGTTCGGTGAACATTTTATTTCAAGTTCGGGACCGGTCACTTGGCCGCCTAGATCGTGCGATTTAACGCCTTTACACTATTTTTTGTGTGGCTACGTTAAAGCTCATGTCTATACAGACAAGCCCGCTTCAATTGACGCATTGGAAGACAACACTAAAGCATTTATTCGTGAGATACCGGCCGAAATGTTGGAAAGAGTATGCCACAATTGGACTATTTGAGGCGCAGTCGCGGTCAACATTTGCATGAAATAATCTTCAAACATTGAACTATATGGACCGTACTATCGATTCAAATAAAGATTTCATGCATTTTTCTGAATTTTATGTTTTTTTACATTTTCCTATAGCTCTTAAAAAATCACCCTTTAGTGTCTATAGGTAAGTAAGAAGTATCAAGATCAAATAAAACATTGCTCATAAAAAAATTTTCTCTCAGAAATTTTTGTATATAACCAGTATTTATTAATTTCTTAAATGATAAAGTTCCGTGTACATAAGGTAAGTAAAAAGAAAAATATAACAAAATATATACTCATAACTTCAGGATTTTGTGAATGTACCTCTAAATTGGCTAAATACTAAGTTAGTGACGATCGATGAAAGGTGTCACCAAATACATTAGTTCCTTTCAA
The DNA here is from genome assembly GCA_930367235.1 of Sarcophaga rosellei. Classification (NCBI taxonomy): domain Eukaryota; kingdom Metazoa; phylum Arthropoda; class Insecta; order Diptera; family Sarcophagidae; genus Sarcophaga; species Sarcophaga rosellei. The sequence goes on along the minus strand of OV884019.1, from coordinate 49,305,842 downwards.
CCAAGAACCCGTATTTTTTGTGCTATTATTCTACCAAAATATCATCAACTTCTATCAAAAATACCACTCGGTCTATTAACAAACAATTCCGCATTCCTTTATTCTTATCATCTAACAACGTCAATCACCCATCAACAGACAATATTTATATACTTTGTATGACAAAATAACTATTTATAGTCACTTTTTATTAAAAAGCTTATTTATGAACTTTTTATAATAAAACTTAATCCTAATATAAGAAATAAAATATTTTAGGCCCTTAAAAGGACCTCTGATACAAAAAGATATAAGCCGTCTGACAGAATGCCTAGAAGATTGTTAACAAACAATCCACACGTAAACATATGTATTAAGTAAGTATAAAAGGTAATTGAAAGTAATCGTTAAAAAATCCTCAATATAAATAATGGCTAGATTAATAAAATACATAAAAATGAAATCAACAAATACTGCAATTTGTAACGAAAAATTAATCTCTTCTTTAAATCTTTTTGGCCCTTAGAAATGCCTTTGATGTAGTGAAACCGAATTCGAGGCTGGTGTATTTGGTGATTCGCCAATTCAGAAGGTAACAGTGAATAGACAGCACTTTTAATTATACGATTGGTGTTGATGTTTGTTGTAGCAGTCCAAACAAAACAAGACTTTGGCATCTAATCAATAAACAAAATTTAGTGACATAATTTTTATACAACACTTACTGCACAATGTTGAGCGACGGTTCCGTTCTATGAAACTATCAATAGCTACTTTACTTTAAACAAATGTGGGCAACTCGTTATATATTTAATGTCGGCTCTAAAAAGGGTATTTAATATAAAAAGAAGACAAAAGATTTCATGATCCAAACGAGTCGAGCCTTTAGTGTCTGGCACCTTACAAATAAACAGAAATTAGTACCATAATTTATACATTTTATTTTATAAGATCTACCACAATGTGTATGTGTTTTTCCCATATATCACATTTCCGAATTTTAGCAGCATATACCAAACCAATGTAACCATGGACTTAGTTCTTGTCTAAAGAAACAAATCACAATAATAGCAATAGCAGAAAAAGCTTTTGAAATTATGATTATTTATCGATCTTCTCTGATCTAGATCCCTCATGCTCTGTTATTGATAGCATTACCTCGAGTAGGACGTAGCTATTCACCAAAGTATAACAAGTAGTGCAACCTTTGACAGTTGAAAAACGTTCATAACATATAAACGCAGGACGACTTAGAGGGAGAAAAAAAATCTTACAATGTATTGCAAAGCAAATGTGTTAGAAGCAACAGATATACAGAGTGAAAACTGGCGGATAAAGCAGAAAAATTAAATGTAAACAAACATTTATTTTGTGTTAAAAAAGGGAAAATTTGGAATATTTTTTAATTTCTTCAATGAAAATTTTAAAGATTCTTAAATATTTAAATATTAATCGAAATGTGGTTGATTTTCGGTCACAATGAATATAGTTTCATGTGCAAAAGGTTATTAACAATCTAAATATTGCAAGATCAAAATAAGACGTACTGCTCATAAAAAAGTTTTCTTGTTGAAAGTTGCCAATATTTTTTAATTTCTTGAGAGAAAAAGTTAAAAATTATTAATGTTATTAGTTGTTTTTATTATTTATTAATAGTTTTAGACAAAAATTAAATTTTTTATTAACTCTCGCCAATAATAAAAATCCACCCCGAAAATAAAACATAAACAAAACAAAGTTGCAATCAGAGAGAGACAGAAATACTTTTTGGTAATATTTGCTGTCTCTTTCACGACTGGTCTATGAACTGTCAAACCGTTGCGTTACTGGTTAGCTGTGCTATTCACGACGCATGATGCTCTTGAGTAAGGGGATGCTGGAAATGAAAATGTATTTTATTTTCCCTGTACTTACTCCTGAAATTCAATAATTGTATATACTGATAATTTCTAAGTGCCAAAAATTTGTAGTCACCACTGTATAAATTTACCCTATTTTTGCAAGACTAGAGGTTTCAACGTTCGATAATTTACATGAAATTATTATTTCCGTAAAAATTTTCGATAGCGTTGAAGCGTCCATCTTACAGTCTTACAAAAATGTATGCATGTAGGTATAAGTGCAAAATCAAATATAACTACAAATTCATAAATCATGTAAATTTTGTGTTACTAGTATTACGTTGTTAGAACTGCAATAAATAAAAAATATATATGCAATTTCCACAATGTGCTAAACTAAATTGAGTATGAGATAACTAAAAAATCAAAAACCTTTTGATGAGTTACACATATATACTTTTGCTTGAAATTGGGTTCTTTGATCCTACCATTGAAATATTTTATATTGAAATAAATTCTAATTTTAATATAGAGATTTAAATCATCCTCAATGTTTTACTCTGAAACAACAAAGAAAGGGTCGTTATTGGAGAAGTTCGTCCAAAAGAATTTGACGAAGACCGTGTCGATGGTAATTTTTGTTGAACAAATCTATAAATTTACTCTCCAATGCTATATAATAATCTACTAATCCCAGGGGAGGTTTAACTAGGCGACTATTATGGAACTGTTTGTTATATGTGAAGCAATAATCATCTGGGACGTGGTCATTATCGTTAAAATAACCATAGGAAATACACATACATATGTGCATTTAGGATAATTTGTTAGAAAATATCTTGAAATATAGATAAATGCGTTGTTTTGAAGGACCAGCATTTCTTTGCTGCTGAAATGTTTATTGCGTAACTCAATATCAAGGGTTTGGTAGAGAATGGAACCGTAAGTATACGCTAGGTCTACAATTGAAAAATCTAAGATATTATCAACTGGGGAGTTATTCTTACAGTAATACCTGAACCTTTACATATTTGTCTAAATAAGTGTTCTGCATGATCCTGGATTAAGCTGCGAGTCTTAAGTCCCTCAAAACCTACTTGATCCAGGTATGTCCAAAGGCTTTTTAAGGTGGAAATGTTTGTCAACCAGCCTGTAATAAATTTAAATATTTTTGTTGTCATTCCCTTTCAAATCTGGAACTTTTATTGGAGCAATTCACACAACTTTGTATCGCGTATGTTGTATTGAATACATTTGTTTCTTTGTGAACGCTCAATGCTATGCTGTATTGTGTATTTCGTGACATTCAAACAATTTGATAGCCCGAAACCAACACTACAAATGAAAACATATACACATTTTTTTCATTCACACAATTTGATAGCACGAAACCAATACAACTTTTAAAAACATATGGAAAAAATGTGTATAAGTGTATCGGATTTTTATATGAAAATTATCAACAACAATCATACACTGTTGTATGTTCTTCCAACAATACAATGAATACAACGATACAAAGCCTTGTGTGAATTGACCAATTATTTGTAAAAGTTTGCAGGGGCTTCTCTAGAGGGCTCTAATTGTTCTTGGAAACATTAAAACCGTGCTTTCTGCGCGGCTACTACAAATATCAAATAAGTTATTAAAAAACTCTAAGTATTCAGCTGTATTAAGGAATGTTAGGGCTTTTGAACTATCTAATTTCCACGACTTATGGAAAGTTCCCATACCGGCGACTACAGTCCGACTTAAAACTTGAGCTGCTAAGTTAACTCTCATCCTTTGGAAATTATTGGGATAAATGATGTCCAAACTTAGCTTAGGAGCACATTTAAGTGTACTATAATCTACATTAAAAAAATGGTAACATCTGCCCAGGACAGAAGTTTATTGTTGAAATAAACTATTTTCTTTAGCAAGCAGACAATTTCGGGCGTTTTTTAAAAGATGCATAAAATAAATTCGTTTGTCGCTAACTAGAAAATAGGGACGTTCTAAAGTTACCCCAACGATTTTTGAGAAGTTGACAAAATTGCCACGTTGGTCGCAAACGAACTGGCAAGGTTTTAAGCCTATTGCTTGTAATTTTGAAATTGCCTCGAATATATAAGTTTTCAATGTTAAGCCATTACAATTTCCATAAACAAAAAAGTATGAGACACTAACAAATTTATCTTCGTCCCTAAAATCCTGTGCTCTCACCTTTAGCGCCTCAAAAGTTCCGGTTAAATTTCCCGGACCTTTTGGCCAGTTCTTTACAAAGTGTTGTAAAGTCGTTTGTGAGGGAAATCAGCCCATTTTGTATTTTATAACAAAGGTTTCCCTCACAAATAAAAATAAACGCACTTTTAATGTAAATAATAATAAAATTCTCCGGAAACCGATGTAGGTTGGGCCTGGTAGACAGCAGATGATGCATTTTCTGCTTCTGTAAAAAATTTATTAAGTTATTTTATAAAATAAATATATGTATTTATAAATACTCACATTTTTCCTATGTGCTTCTTGTTACAATGGTTGATGTAGAACTGCCCGACACAAATACTTTTTTGATAACAACTGTACACAATTTCTATTAAAATAAAAAAGTTTTAATTTTATTATTTCACTTATTGTATTATTAAAATAAAATGTTTATAAAAAAAAGCTTACCTTGCAATTTAACCGCCACCTACAACTTTTTCAATTGTATCACTTGTACCACAATATAACACTTGTACCACAATCAAACACTTGTACCACAGGGTAAAACTTGTACGTTTCTCGGTGAATTGTACGTAAAAGGCGTCAAATATATTCCGACACTATTTGGCGCCAATTTTATTATTCTTTCTTTATTTTCATTTAAATTTCTCAATAATTTTTCACGTTTGTCTTTATTAATGCTCGCCAATGGTATTCTAGAACTAGTCCTGAAGCAGTGATCTTCTTTCTCTAACTTCTGATCCTATTTAATCATTTGCAGATGACATCAATATTTGCCATTCTTACTCTTTTAATGATTGGACGATCCCTTTAAAGATTGAGGCGACAAGGCTTATGGAAAATGACACCTTCATGACACATTATCTGACCGAGAATGAAATACAGCTCTCATGTACGGACTGGTGCCACACAAAGACTATTTTAAGGCTTTTCGACTGCGTACAGAAAAGGGCGAAGGTATTTACGAGTATTAATAATTATAGGAGGTACACAACGCTCTATTGTTTTATGTAATCACTGAGCTACTGCACCGAATTTTGCTCGAGCGAAGTAAAGAGACTTGTTCCAGAAAATCATATATTTTTACGTTTGTGGTCTATTGAGCAAAGGTCCGCACACTGCATTACAGACAGAATTCGGACTATCCGAATGTAGAACTCCCTTCCTGCAGAGGCCTTTCTAGTTATTTATGTTAAGAAAAGCGTTTTCTTTATAGAAGCACCATTGTAGATGTACTAAAAATTAATAGAAAAGCAAATATAAAATACATAACACACTCATTTATTCATACAAACATTATGTACTACTGAAAAGAATTGAAAATTACTTTGTATTTTTGCACTTGACTTTTCTAATGTATTTTTAATCATAGTACTCTTCATATAGTTTTCATTATTAGAATATTGTATACATTTTTTCAGTTTAATAAAAATTACTCATCACAACAGGTTATGGGCCCAGATCTATCGCAACACTCGAATTCAAGTATATTGAAATAAATAAGCTTAGACGGCGTAGAAAACTCTGTAAACGTTTTTGGTAATTTGGAAGCGAAAAATTTTTTTTTTTGATAAGAAATATGTCTGAGTCAAAAGTTTATACGCTTCACCGATTCAATGGGCAAAACTACCAATTATGGAGGAGACAAATGGAAATTTATATGAAAGAAAACAAGCTCAAGCCTTATATAACTGGTGAAATAGAAAGACCGTCGCAAAATTCTGGTACATGGGATGAAAAAGACTCTGAAGCCCAGGCATTCATTATGAGGGGTCTAGAGTTGGATCAGTTGCGTTATTTAACCGATTGCACAACTGCCGCAGAGATGTGGTCAAGATTAAAAAGTATACATTCCGAGAGAAGTGATCAGTCAATACAAATACTTCTTGAAAAATTCATCAATTGTAAAATGGAAGAAGATGAAAGCATTGCAGATTTTATTGCCAAAATTGTGTCCCTCGCTCAGCGTTTAAAAGATATGAACTGTAAACAGGAAGAGCAAATGATTATATGAATAATTTTAAGTAGCCTACCAACAAAATATAATCATGTTAGAACTGCGTGGTATGCAGTGCCGCGTGCAGAACAAAATATTGAAAGGCTAACGGACCATTTAGTAAATAAAGAATCGTTATTAAATCAGCACAATGATCTAACTGCTAACAACAATAAAGAAACGAATGCAGCTGCATTCAACGCAAGTTCGAAGAAAAGCAATAAGAAGCTTATTGGTAAATGCAATTATTGTCATAAACCCGGTTATTGGGATTGTTTCAGAAAACAACGTGATCTACAAGAAAGACAAAAGACTGGCAATCGGCACTCTTTCGTTGCGCAGAGGAATGATGATGATGAATTTCGAACTGCAGATTTATTTACTTTGGAAAATAAAAAGTTCATTAAACGTGAAGATTCATGGTATGCAGATTCAGGTGCGACAGATCACATGTCATTCCAGAGAGAGTTTTTCCAAAATTTTACATCAATTACTGATGGCGCTTGTAATGTTAGAGTCGGTGATGGGAGAACGCTTTCAGTAAAAGGCGTTGGTGACATCGATGTTCAAATTACAAAAGGGATAAGGCAAATTTCACAATTAAAGACGAGCTCTACGTGCCAAACCTCAACAAAAATTTCTTATCAGTTGCAAAATGTACAGAAAAAGGTATGAAGGTAATTTTCGAAGCTGGTGCTGAACGAGTGATTTTTGTCAAACAAGGAGAAATTATTGCTGATGGACAGCGTGAGGACAGGCTATATAAAATGAACATCAAACCAGTTAAAACCGTCGAATTAAATATGTCTGCGTCTCTTAAATTGTGGCATCAACGTTTGGGCCACGTTAATTTTAATACATTGAGAGAAATGAATAAAAATCATGTGGTAAATGATCTCAACATAGATAAGCTGAATGAAAGCAACCCGTTCTGTGAAGGCTGTGTCTATGGAAAGAAACATCGTCTGAGTTTTCCTAAGACTGGAGTAAGACGTGCATCAAAAGCAGGAGAGTCGTTCCATGTAGATTTGTGTGGTAAAATGAGCACCCCTCTTTGGGAGGTGCAAATTATTTTATGCTGTTAAAAGATGATTTTTCTAGATATTGTTTCGCGTATTTTTTGAAAAACAAGACAGATGTGTTGGAAAACTTAATGAAATTCTGTGCAGCGGTAGAAGCAGATGGGCATAAAATTAGAAGATTGAGATCTGATGGCGGACTTGAATTTTGTAATAATTCCGTCAAGCGTTTTCTATGGTCTAAAGGAATTCATCAAGAAATCTCAACGCCAAGAGCACCCAAACAAAATGGTTTCATAGAGCGGCAAAATAGAACGATAATTGATAGTGCAAAAGCGATGTTGCATGATAGGGGAATGCCGTTGCATTTATGGGCGGAGGCAACAAATACGGCAGTTTATTTGAAAAATCGAACGGCTTCAGATGTCATTGGTGGTGTGACACCATACGAAAAATGGTATAAAGCGAAACCGTCAGTATCGCATTTAAGAGTCTTCGGAAGCGAGGTCTTTGCGCACATACCCAAGGAGCAAAGAACTAAATGGCAGAAAAATTCGGTTAAATGTTTAATGGTTGGATATAACGACGAATGCAAAGCCTACAGAGTATATAATCCAACAGAAAAGAAAATTGTTATACGTAGGGACGTTATTTTCAATGAAGAGAAATTTTCCGTGCATGAAACAATAGATTTAATTAATGAGAAAAATATAGAAATTGAATATAAGGAGAAAGATACCTACGAAGCTGAGAAACCTAAAAAAGTATTGAGAAGCCCATATTTTACAAGAAGTGCAGCAAAAGTTGATATGAAAGAAGATCATGTAGCAGATATTTGTATAGCTGAAGTTGAACCGTTAACCCTTGAAGAAGTTTTAAAATGCAACGAGTCAAAAATGTGGTTAGATGCCATCAACGAGGAATTGTCATCGCTAATAAAAAATGAAACCTGGACATTAGTTGAGAGACCAGAAAACCAATCAGTAATAGCAAATCGTTGGGTTTTCAAGCGAAAATATGACGTTAATGGTAATGTAGAGAAATACAAAGCAAGGCTTGTAGCAAAAGGCTTCACACAAAAGCTTGGTATTGACTATAGTGAAGTATTTTCTCCAGTTGTGAAATATGATTCCATACGTATGATTTTATCCATAGCAACAGCAGAAGATTTTGAAATTTTCCAGTTTGATGTCAAAACAGCTTTTTTACACGGTTTCATTGACGAAGTAATTTATATGGAGCAACCATATGGTTTCGAAAAAGATAACAAAGTATGCTTGCTAAAAAAGGGTCTATATGGGTTAAAGCAGGCATCCAGGCAATGGAATATAAGGATCGTCGAATTTCTTACTAATTATGGTTTTATGCAGTCAACTGCCGACGCATGTGTTTTTCTGTATGAAGCAAATAATTCTTTAATGTATCTGGCTTTATACGTTGATGATGGTCTAATCTGGGGTAACGATAAAGTACTTATAAAAGCACTATTACATGATTTGCATAAAGAATTTGAAATTACATATAAAGAAGCGGAATTTTACGTCGGAATGCAAATTAAGAGAGAGAGAGAAAAAGGAACCCTCAAAATATTTCAAAGCATTTATACAGAGAAAGTCTTACAGAAATTTAACCACCTTAATTGCGCTCCGACGTCAACACCATCTGAACCCGGCACCAAATTTGTAAAGGATACTTATTCTAACAAACAAAAATCTTTTCCCTATAGAGAAGCAATTGGTTCACTCATGTATTTGACAGTATGTACTAGGCCTGATATTGCATACATAGTTGGAGTTTTAAGTAGATTTGTTGAGCAACCAAGTGAACAGCATTGGAATGGCGTTAAAAGGATTTTTAAATATTTAAAAGGTACTTTAACATATGGAATTAATTTTTCTAAAGAAACAGGTGAAACACAACTCCAAGTATACTGTGACTCAGATTGGGCTGGCGATATAGAAACGAGAAAAAGTACAACAGGTTGGTTAGCGGTTATGAATAAGGGAGCAATAGCATGGGGTTCCAAAAAGCAGTGTGTGACGGCAACATCAACAACAGAGGCGGAGTTCGTGGCTCTATGTACAGCTACAAAAACTACAGTTTGGCTTAGGAAATTGCTTGTGGATCTTCACAGGTTTCAAAAATGCCCAACAGCTATTATGTGTGACAATCAAAGAGCGATAACGTTAGTGCGCAATCCTGAATCTTCTAAGAGAACGAAGCACATTGACACTCAGTACTTTTACACGTGCGATGTCTATAAGCGAGGGGAAATCAATGTTCAGTACATACAGTGGCTCACAGTGAAAATGGCCCACCATGAAATTAATCAGTATTTGGTTTATATTTATTAAAAAGGAAGAAAATAAAATAAATATTTTTGTTTAAAATAAAGTTTATTTGGTATTGAATATAAGGAACTAAAAAATTCTTTTAATTACATTATTAATTCATTGATTTTTTACATCAGAAATAAAAACAGCTCAAATTTAGGTCACAATGAAAATGGCCCATTTAAAAAAACGTACTCATATAACGGTAAATTCCTACTTGGAATAAAATATTATTACTTCTTTTTAATTCTACTTTATGTTTACTTCTGAACGCATTGATAAAAGTGTATAACTCATTATTAAACACGGTTTTAAGAAGATGGGTTGTTATACCACAATTGAAATAAGAAAACTGGTAATTGACCACTACAAAGTTGGAAAGAGCCAGCGAGAAATTGCGGAAATTGTCAAAATACCACGAGGAACGGTAAAAAATATTATCAAAAGATTTAATGATGAAAACCGAATCGCTAGTAAAACAAAAATCAGCCCAAAAAAACTTTTTTCTGAACGTGACGAACGTTGGATAGTCAATAAATCCAGGAATAACCCAAGGTTAAGTGCTCCAAAATTAAGGGACATGGCGTAGGAATATCTACATATTAGCTGCAATGCAGAAACAATACGAAGACTTCTCAGAAAAGTTGGATGAAAATGTTACAATGTTTTTTGTGTCTCCTGTAAAATTTGAAAAAAGGGACTTAACACATTTGCGAATTAGACTAACGATATGTATTTAGTATGAGCAAAAATAAAGTTAAAGTTTTTTATTTGATTTGATTTGATTTTGTCATTCTTTCTTCAATTTAATTAGTCTCAAGTAAATTCGGATTTATTTCGTAACACAAACTCAGTTGGTTTTCATTGTGTGAACCTTGAATGAAGACATAATCAAGAGACTCTGTTTGCACATTTATGTATATGCTGTAGACGTATTTGATTTAATCGAAATTAATTTACGTATTAAATTAAGATGATTAAATACATTAACAAGAGTATTGTGTTCGTTTTCAGGAATTTATTTTTTCATTTTTACTATCATCACGTTTATATTTACTGCCCCAAGAATTGTTGGGTAAACTATTATACTCAGTACCTGATAGTGAATCATTAGAATCATTGGTAGCATTATTAGCTGAATGGACAAATAAGTTTCCCTATGATTACAGAGATGATGAGTAAATGTGGCAATGTGGAACATCAATAAATGTATTCGATTAAATTTTGTGTACACCCGATTGGTATTGTTGGATTATAATTTAACTGTCATTTACAGATGTTCCAATACACGTTTACAAGCCATTATTTCGAAAATATTGAGTGCCTTGTTAAAACGTTTGACTGATTTGGAAATACACGAAGAAGAATTACGCTCCTGTCAAACAAAAAAAAAAGGTAAATAGATTTAATTGTTTTCTAAAAAGATTTCAATCACATAAACACAAGGTATTGTTTGCTCTTTTAATAGCCTGAAGAGAAATTATTTGAGTTGCCCACATCAACACAATACGCCCAAATTCTGTGGCGCATTGAAAATAAGCTGACCAAACATATTGGACACGAAGATTTTTACAGTGCAGCAGTAATGTGGTATTGGATAAATAGGTCAGTAAAAATGAAATTAATTTTAAAAACTCACTTTCAATCCCTTTCTGATTTAAATGGTATGACTGAGCATAAATTTTACACTTAAAAATTGTTGACAAATTAACAGCATATAAAATATTTAAGTATGTGTGTATTATGGTAACATTAAATAAATAAACAGTAATTATGTTCCTTTTGCTCGAATGATCCTTGCAAAATTACCATAAAAACCAACAGAAATTAGTGATATGTGCTGAAAAGGAGTAAAAATGTCGTATTAAAAAAGAAAAAAAAAACGAAACAAAAAAAAATTTTAAATAAAAGACAAAGAATGTTTTATTAAACTATGCAGTAAAGCTTTATAATTTTAATTCTCTACTCCCCCCCTTCCCCACAAAGAATTCATTAAAGTTATTTATGTAATAATTTATGTGGTTTTTTTCATATTTTTTTTTCTCTTCGTCATCATCATTCATAACATCATGGGATTCTTATTTTTAAAAAATTCAATTTTCTGGTGGACCACCGGGTGTACAGGATCCAAAAAAAGAAACATACAATTTGGAAACATATCTTGATTGGTCAGCACGTCTACGCTTGTTTGTCTGCAAGGAAATACTAATTTTGAAATTGCCTCGAATATATAAGTTTTCAATGTTAAGCCCCTACAATTTCCATAAACAAAGAAGTATGAAATAGCTTGCGACCAACTTTGTCCTGTTATCCCATGGTGACCATTGCGCTTGTCGCTAAGTTACAAGAACGACTTTCATCCCCAAAGTCCTGTAAGCCTATAATTTTGCCTTTGAACCTATCGCAGTTAAGAAAAGTTTTTAGACAATTCATCGCGGGAAACACTAAGAAATTTGTCGTCGTCCTTAAAGTACTGCGCTTTCACCTTTAATGCCTGAAAAGTTCCGTTTAAATTTCCCGGAGCTTTTGGGCCAGTCCCTTGCGAAGTGTTGTAAAGTTCTAATTTCGGGTCAATTTAACATTGGACGTAAATATCTATACACTAAGGGAGAAAGGAAAAAGTACAGCTAGAGAAATTAGTTTCAGTCCGACACAGTAACGTCGTTCTTTCGGTTCACGGGTTTAGGTTTAGGTCGGAGTGGTAGCTCTGATATCTCAAAGCTCACTTGAGCACGCATGGCGGCCCGTTGTGATGCCACGGGACGGTTCACGGGTATAATTATTCAAATCATTTTCTAAACAAACCGAGAGCGGTTTACTAATTTTTGAAGAAAAATCATTTTTCATCTTTAACTCCAATTCAAAGTTTCCAAACTTTGCCTTGTATTTTTCTACCGCTTTAGATAACCTAGCATTAGCAACCTTCAACTTGCTGTTTAATCTTTTTCCAAGGCTGCTTTTAATGTCATAACGTGTGTTTGTTTTTTTGATGCAAAATTGTCTCTGAATGGGAGGAGGTCTTTCTAAAACTACGGGATATTTCGCTGTCCATGGTTACGTCCTCTAAAATCTTATCAGCCTGATTCATTCCCTATCTTGATTTCACTACCTTGTCTACTTCAAATTTCCTAACTAAGTTGTTAAAACTTGGAATTGTTTTCTCTCTAAACAATTCATTTAGTTGAGCACATTTCGGAACCGCAAATGTGGAAACACGATATCCAAAAATGTATTCAGGAGAAAAATGCAGACTACACGCGTACAAGCGCTTCACTGATAAGTTCACATTTTAAATATTAAGCCATTCAGAACGTCTAAAAAAGGAACAAAAAATAAAAAGAGAAAAGCTGCTGTAATACAAAACACATAAAAAGCCATAGTGAAGAAAGATCAAATTCTAAGCAAAAAATAACCAAAAAAGAAAAACCAAAATTAGTTAATAACTACTAGACAACTAGCATTTTTCCCGAAAAAAATGTTTTGACCCAATTTTACAAAAATTTCATTTTCATCCCTTATTTCTTATTGAATCAACGTATTCATATACAAAACAAGCAACATGTAACCAAAACCTGTATAAGCAAAACACAGTAAACAAATGTGTCTTCATTCGTATATACTTAAATCTGGCAGCTATGATCACAATGGCTAGCAAAATATAAGTCCAAAAAAAAAAAAAAGAATGAACATTGACTTCCATTTGATTCTATATCATGCAATAACGGGAATTTATTTGATTCAACATTTAGTTTGTTTGCTCAACTGTGTTGTGCATAGTGAAGATAAAAAGTATTTTGTATTACTTTTCAGAAGTTATTAGATTTGGCTATAAAATGCTTTTGGTTTTGTTTTTCATTGGATCTTTCCGAAAATCTAAACAAAATTTGAAACTAAAATAAATATAATTGGTATTGTCAAAGCAATAACCAACGTTTTGTGTTCGCGAATATTATGTTAAATTAAAGACGTCTATGACAGTCTGTTGGGGTGAGAAATTAATTCTATTTGGAAGAAATTGTTACTCTTTAAGCCGATGGATTGAGCGTATAAAACAGAAATGATTTTATAGGCTCAATCGGACAAAATCCCAATTTAGAATGAAATGCAGTAAAAGAGAAAAATAAAACAAAAGAGAATTAGGATTTTGGACTATAATTAATTTTATTGAAATAAATCACAATATTACCTTATCGGACAAAGGATGAATCAAGAAGGTTTTTTAAAGGACCGAAAAACGGAAGCAATATAAGGACGTTTTAGAACCAGTTGACAGTTGCATTCAGCAAATATGGCGTAAGCTCTTTACAATTTTCAGCTTTTATTTATAAGAGAAATATGTGATACCGAATAGTTTAAAATGCACTGGTATTAAATGCCAAGGGTTAAGTTTGGCATTAACATTGCCGCCCGCCTTGCAGGGTATGCAAACAAAAGGAGACAGCAAAGCGTCAACGAGTCTTTGTCCGTATATTGCTTCTAAAACGTAAGAAATAAAATATTAAAGAATTCATTCGATAGCTTAGGTTCTAATATTAATAATTCAAGTAATCAATTTTTTATAATTCAATTCAAAAGTACATATACAATACATAAGCATGTACATATTAATAATATAAATAAAATAGTTTGTCCGTATTGTAATTGCTTGGGACTAAAAACTTAAAAGTGCAATTTGGGTAAAAAAAGGATAGAAAAGTTGTGAAAAAAAGTAATAATTAAATTGAACAGGGACCATAAATAGTCCACCCGAGCCGTAGGAAAACCAACCCTAGAAAAATCTCCTTGACGTATAACCTTGGGATATAAATCCGCTCCGATGATTACATCGATCCCATCGCTCTCATAAAATTTGGAGTCGGCCAAAAAGAGGTTTCGAAAGTTTTTCTCGTATGACTCTGGCAAAGATTGGCACGGTGTACGTAAAGTTATCCGATTGTCCACTCTAAACGTTCCCTCTATCTTTGAAGTAGAATCAAATCTGGACTTAAGTACCAATGGGCAAATGGTTTCGTCGTGCAGGGTACATGCCGTCATATCCAGCTTATCCACTAGTTTCTTAGAAACACGGCTGACTAGCGACCCAGAATCTAGAAGGCATCGTGCATAAGATGTCGTCGAACCAATTTTCACCATAACAGTGGGCAAAAGGACAATGGTACTTTGGCGCAGGATCGACGTTAAGGAAGCCTTTTTCGACGTTGAGGGAGGTGAAGATTCCTTAGGTTTCATTTCAGAAAAAGGGCGTTTTTTCGATGATGAAACTAATTGTGGAGATGGAGAACGAGATGAGGAAGATGAAGGCAGAAAATTCTTTAACAATTTTGGGTGAATGTGCAGAAGAGTGTGATGCAACTTTTTACAATGTTTGCAACCATTTTTGGAAAAGCATGTACCATGTGAGTGGTCATGTGCAAGGCAGTTGTTGCAGTATTTATGTTTGCGTACAGCTCGGATTCTTTCGGTTACATTCATCGCCAGGAATTTTCGGCAAGTTCGGAGTGGATGTGGTCGCTTGGAGATACGACAATTGTAGGATCGAGACGATTGAGAGGATTTAATTGAAGCGATTGAATTTTTAGGCATTTTAAGCTGAAAAGAAATTAGGAAAAAAATGAGAAGAGGAATCCCCGAAGTCTAACATTCTGTTGGTAGTAGTGTTAATTTGACCATCGGTCGTGTAATTTTTCCCTTCTGAGTAAGAAGATCCGCAACGCGAACGCGATTATCAGAACCAATATACACTTCAACAACCCGACCTAATCTCCAGGAATTTGGAGGAAGGTTTTCATCCTTTATCACTACCAAGTCACCTTCTTTTGTATTTTCCGTGGGACGCTGCCACTTATTCCTCTTGGCAAGCTCCTTCAAGTATTCTGTCTTCCATCTTGAACAAAAGTTTTGATAAACAAATTTCAGTCGTTGCCGTCGGTTTATTAAGGAAATAGGTGTATTGTCTACCTGAGGATCAACAGGTGCTAGAATAGGAGACCCGATAAGAAAATGTCCCGGTGTTAGGGCGCTCAGGTCTTCAGGATTGGTGGACATCGATGAAATTGGTCTAGAATTTAAACAAGACTCTATCCTGGTCAAAAGGGTTAAAAATTCCTCGAATGTATACTTGTAGACTCCTGCCATTTTTCGAAAGTGTAATTTAAAACTTTTTACTCCAGCCTCCCACAGACCACCCATGTGGGGGGCTGCAGCTGGGGTGAAATGCCACGATATATTCTGATGGGCATAATTCGAAATAACTCGTTGCTGGGAGGTCAGAATAAACTCCTTTGCAAGAATCTTGGAAGCGCCTACAAAGGTTGTCCCGTTGTCGGAGTGTAGGTGAAGCAGACGACCTCGTCTTGAAACAAAGCGACTAAAAGCTGCAAGGAAGGATTGTGTAGATAAATCGCTAGTGGCCTCTAAATGGATTGTCTTTGTTGAAAAACAAACGAAGATGCACACATAACCTTTTGTGACTCGGCATGCTCTACCAGAATAAATCTTAATGTCAAAAGGCCCAACGAAATCTACACACAAAATAATAAATATTGTGACGGCAAATAATTTCAGCATTTGATGGTTTTGCTATTGGGGTGAATAAAAACTTGTTGGAGTAAATGAAGACCTTTTGTCGCAAGAAATTTTCCAACAAAATTTTTTTACCGCAACAACATGAAAGTATTTGAGTTTTTTTAACAGCAAAATTATTTATTGCAAATAGAATAACATTTGTCGTTAAAGGTTTTCCTCTGAAATAACGGCACATTGAAAATTGCTGTTGACGTAAATGATTTGCATTTGCAGTAAATAATAATTTTTGTTACCATAAAATATTTATTTTTTTTAATCAATATTAAAATATTACTGTTGTCGTAAAAAATGTGCATTTGGAAATGACATGATTGGTAGAATTGTGCGAATCAGTATTGAGTAGTTTGTCGGTGTGAAACAAGTGGAAAGTGAACTTTTTAGTTTTAAAATAATTATAATAAAAATTAAAGTGTTTCAAATAAACAAACAACAATGTCGGAAGAAATTTTTCAGGAAACAGTTTGTACAGTGGATTTATCCAATGAAGTGGTTGCATTGCTTTCAGCAATGAATATTTCAATAGAAAAAATTTCTACATTCATAGAATGCGTCATCACCAAAGTCGATATTCTGTAAATAATGCATTCAAAAGACATCGACGAAGTATTTTCAAAATTAGGAAGGGGGTTTATCGGAGAAAGAATCATTTTTCGCCATGAATGGCAGAAGTGGCGGAATCAAAAGGTACGTAAGGTTATTTTGTTCATTTACTTGTACATTCTTATGAACTTTTTGTACGCTTGCATATTTCCAAAACATAAAACATACATATGAAAATAAGACAAAATGGACAGAAATGTCATTAATATTTTTGCACAGTAATTCAAATGTACATACAATAAGAATCTTAAAATGTTTGTATGTATTTACTACATTCAAGACAACCGGTTTTTTTTCTTGTAGGGATTCCCCCTTTGGCATGCACGTAATAATGAATAATCAACATTACGAATAAAGAAAATTGTAAGCCTAAAAGTGTTACCGTGCTGTAAGCTGCAAAATAGTGTTACCGTGCTGTTATAAGAATAGACAATAAATGCTAATACATACTATTGTACAATTATGAGGAAATTATTATAATTATTTTATGTTTTAACAGAATATAATGACTTCATGTCTAATACAAATATGGCAGCAAACATCTGAAAATCGGCTAAAAGAAAATAAAACATCACATTTGAACTTATTGATGTGGATTTCGAAACAATGCATACAGGAAAATATCTTTATTGCTTGAAAATACGGATTCCTTTGAGAAAAACGTTTCCGAAATATTATTCGCAACAAGTATCAAAGATAAACTAAATTTGCAGAATTTTGAAATATATAAATCGGCAGAAAATCTTGGTAAGTTGATGAGATACATATATTCTTTTCTTTAATTTATTGCATGAAAAATATTTTTACAGATTCGCGACATCTTTATTTCTTTTATTTACTATATGCAGATATAACTCTTCCACGCATCAACAAGGGAGCGAAACCATCTATAGATGATGCACAAAAGTAGGAAGATGATGCCAGTAGGAAGATGATGCCAGATCCCTTGCTGCGAAAGCTTACATTTAATATTTTAAAAAATAATCTTAAAATTGCAAGAATTTAAAATAAATATTCTCAAACTAAAAATAATGTTTTCATTTATATTATATACTAGCTAATACCCGGTGTGCTTCGCTACCCCCATCGAAATTAAATACATAATAATTAAAAAAATTTTTTATTTAGTAATTAAACTATGCAATTTTTCTTAAAGGTTTATTCTAATTTCATTTGATGACAATATATTTCATTTAAATTCTAAAATAATACATTAATGAGCTATTTATTTCTTACTTGCTAAAATTTAAAATATACTTTTTTTCTTAAATAAATAATTCTTATTCCAATGCCTTGGGATACACAATATTTTTTGTTTTCCCCTCTGCGGGTTTTCCTACTCGCGAACATGCGACGTAAAGCTGTCCATGTGAGAAACATGGATTTTTTAGATTAAGTCCACAAACTTGCAAGGACTGACCTTGAGCTTTATTAATTGTCATTGCAAATGCTAGGCGAATAGGAAATTGAAGGCGCTTGAAATCGAATGGCATATCTGATGTGGTCATAGGACGTGGCGGCAATACATCAGTTCCCTTAAACTTTCCAGTTATAATGGTCGTTCATCATTTTTTATTGTTAGTTGAGTGCCATTACAAAGTCGTGGAGGGTCAATATTTCTAAGTAAAATAATGTGAACACCGTTTTTTATAAGTTCTTAGATTCCCATCGATATTGTTGAGAATATTGCTGTTGATGGAATTAACGTCAATATTTTTGGATGCCAGTAACGCACGTTCATATAACCATTGCATATTTTTTAAATTTTGCACGATATTGGAAAATATACAATTTATTAATTCTTCTTTGGATTGTGTCATTCTGCAAAAGTCTGAAGGAAATTTTATATACTTTGTTATAGGATCCATTGGAATTCTTCCGTTACCTAAATCAAGCAATTTTTGGAAAAAGTTGAAGCTGAAGCATCACGTTCCAACTGTACACGCATATTAGTAGTTAACTTTAGAGTGTGAACATGTCGCCAAAGGTGTTTCATTTTTGTACATGAGTGCATTGCAATATTGGCAAACTCGTCGATTCACCACCATTCGTTTACGATTTTGTTCTCGACGCAAATCATATTGCTCTATACTTTCTGCTGCTCTTCTTGTTGATGTTCGAATCCTGTGACTTTCTACTCGTGATTCATGTTGGACTTCTTTTTCATTAGTTCGTGATGCTGTGGTACGATTTCGCTGGCTTTGTAGCCGACGTTCATGTTCCAAAGGTATCTCGGTAGCTCGTGCGGTTGGCGCATGTTGTCGAAGACCTTCAAGACGTCCTTCACGTTCTGAAGGCGTTTCTGTGGCTCGTGATGTTTCGGTACGATTTCGTTGGCTTTGTATCCGACCTTCAAGTTCCAACGATGTCTCGGTAGCTCATGCGGTAGTGGCATGTTGTCGAAGACCTTCAAGACATCTTTCGCGTTCTGACGGCGTTTCAGAACCTCGTGCTAAAGAGGTAAGATTTCGTTGACTTTTAAGGCACTCTTGGCTTTCTGAAGGTGTTTCAGTAGCTCTTGATGGTGTTGCACGTTGTCGTAGGCCTTCAAGGCGTTCTTCGCGTTGTGATGGCGTTCCGGCTCTAAAGGTTGAAACTCTTTTCAGCCCTGAGGCGACTTTCACGCTCTTCCGAACTTTCATTTGCTCTCTGGGATTGCAAACGCAATGCATTTTTAGTGCTTCTGGAAAGGGATGCTTTTATTGGGGGCATTTTTATAAATTGTTGCAAAATAAATGTCACTCAAATAACATTTAACTTGATTAGAATCAAAGATTCAACTGAATTCCAAAACCGAATGGGTAATATATGTATTCCTTTATATTTTACCTAATATGAATAGGTAAAAAATCGGTTCAGGTTAAAATTTAACAAATAATTGTGTTTGCGTCAGTCACAGGTAATTTTTTCATGAGTTTTGCAACTACTTATTTTATTTGGGAACAATATTGACAGTTTACATTTTATTACTTAGGTAATTAAAAGTAATGAATGAAAATATTACTCCCTATTGTTACATGCCCATTCATCGCCCAATAGAATGCTGATTACAAAATATACCTAATGTGGTTTTCAAAATATGCGACAAATAAATACTATTTTTATTAGTTACCCATTTTTAGAAGTAAACAATAATATAACTATTACATATGTATATGTGTATGTATATGAGATCAATATATAAATAGTATGCATTTTAGTACTTACTATGTACATGAGTTGAAAATTTCAAACTCAATCATTTAAGGGTCATATACCTTACTATTGCATATTTCCACACTTACTAATCAGAGAGGCACCACCCTCGTATAGCTAGAATACAAAATTTGCGACTCTAGCTTTTATAGTTTTCTAGATATACAGATTTTAATAATTAGTTCATATAGCGTTTGCCACGCCCCTAATGCTTTATCGCCCATTTTTAACAAAAATATTGATATTGAACCTTTAGATATGCGTACAAAATTGGACAGTCTAACTGTTATTTTTCTTCATATGGGAGGTGACACGACCGCTTTTGCTGAACTCCCTATTTTTGTCCAGAATATTTATATTTAAACTAAAGTTACTCGTACAAAAATTGGGGACTCTAGCTGTTAGAGTTTTTCAGATATGCAGATTTTCGTATTTACTTTATATGGGAGGTGCCAAGCCCACTATTGTTAGTTCGCCATTTTTGTCCAAAATATTTATATTAAAACTGTAGTTACTTGTACAAAATTTGAGGTATCTTGCTGATATAGTTTTTCCAATATATACATTTTGTTATTATCTTACAATAGTAGGTAATGTAGTATATGTGGGAGTGGCACCTCGCTCATTTGAAATATCAACATAAAAAGTAGCCTATAACTCTTTCCGGAAGATACTGTGAACATTTTAGGAATATCGGTTCAGCCATTTAGTCGTCTATAAACTTCAAACATACAAACAAACGCACATTCATTTTTATATATATAGGTGATTTCCAAGATATAAGAAGTTTTACATTCAATTCATATGGGAAGTACCACGCCCACTTTTCCTAGTCATCCCATTTTTGCCTAAAATATTCATATTGATACTAAAGTGGATTCGACAAAATTTTAGGACTCTAACTGTTATATTTTCTTAGATATAATAATTTAATATTTTGTATATTGGAGGTGACACGCCCACTATATCCAATCCGCCCATTTTGTTTATATATACGTCAAAGTCGTCCATGCAAAATTTGAGGTCTCTAGCTATTGCAGTTTATGAAATATGCGAAATTAAATACTTATTGGATATGTTGGCGTGGCACCACTCCTTCTTGAAAAAGTAGTTCCTTCCAGATATACAGGAAGGTACTGTCAAAATTTCAAGATAATCATTCCAGCCGTTTAGCCGTCTATAGACTTCAAACAAACAAACCCACAAACAAATAAACACACATTCATTTTTGTTTATATAGATGTAAAATTCATTAAAAAAACTACATATGTGACGTATGAGTGATATCAAAGAATATGGATATAAAGAATACGAATTATAAAGCAGTAAAATTTCTTATGGCGGGTTGTAGCATTACGACCCGCTCTCACCAAAATCTTTTTAAAAAAAAACATTTCTTGATGAGGGGGCGGAAGACGGAAGGAAAATAAACACAAACAAACAGCGTAACAATGTGTTGCTCTCATCATAAGATGGTAAAAATGCATTCAATTGCTTGTCAGCTTCTAAAGGAGAATGTTCATGTCGTTTTTTTCAGACTTCAATTTTACACCCAAAGAAATATTACAGTATGATTCACTAATATCAATGAGAAATGATTTAGATTTTTGGAAGAATACTTGCCAAGTTAAATACGGTGTTTTTAGGTTTTAACGCAGTACAATTGTTCTATACTTTTCGCTCACATATATGTACATATTATTGGGTTAATAAGTAGACTTGAAAATATTACTAACAAATTTCCTCTGGGTTAAATATGCCTCTCATAATTTTTCTCATGTTCTCTTTGTGCCGGCGTCTGAGAATAAGTGATTTGAGAACAGTGTTGCCTTTTTTTTGGTTATTTCTAACCAAAATTGGTTATTTTTTTGATCAATGTGTAGATTTTTTTGGTTTTGGTTATTTTTCTTTCTTATAAGAAAAGCTATTTTTTGTTTCTTTTTTTATTAATTATAATTTAAACTTGAAAAAAATAAATAAAACAAAAGTCTACGAATTTAATTTTGATTATATTTTTTCTTATTTGGTGATTTTTTCACAAATGTTGGTTACATAATTTTTTTCTTTCCCTTCTATCTTTCCCCCCGCGTCGTTCTTTACTGTTGAGGCAACATTTTTAACTTTGTCTCTACAATGAATTTACACTTTGGGACAACAGAAACATAATTGTTGACACAAATGCAAAATGTTGTTGGGCACAATCCGAATGTAAATTCTATTTGAATCAAAGTCAAATTATCTTGGCATTACAGTCTTTTTTTTTGTGTAGGCCTGTATGTGTGAAAGGACGTGTAATTTCAGATCTTTCTGGTGGAAGTCCAGCCATGATCTGTTTCTGGCACCTTTTCTTATAAATCACACATACTTTACATTTGTTAATAGTTGTTTTGATTAAGTTCTTAGCTTTGGGAATCCAATATTCTGTTCTAAGAAGCCGCAATACTAGCTGATTTCCTCCGTGTAGACTTACATCATGGATAAATCGTACTAGCAGCCTAGAAAATTGGGTATTGTATGGTAGAATAATTGGGTATTTATCATTGTAGGAGATTCCGGTAGACGATTCTAGTCTCCCACAAGAACGTAAGATTCCCTCTGGATCTAAGAACGGATTCAAATTAAGAATAGCGCTGGACTTGGATATTGCATGCTTGTCAGACAAAGCCTTATACTCATTTGGATAATGTGCCCTTTGACAGATAGAAATGAGTTTAGAACGAACAGTTTTGATTTCAGTAGAAGAAAGAGAAACTGAATAATTTGTAACATTCTCTCTGTGGATACGATGAGTTCCATGAATAAATCTGTAGACGTAGGACATGACTCGAATTGCTCGGTGGAAAGAGGTAAATCTCTCTAAAATATCTTCATAGTCGGAGAAATAGGAGAAGAGTACTCGCACTGGTTTCGCTTCGATTTCAGCCATGGGAATTTTGGACAAATCGTACCTAGGCCACTCTGAGCTGCTACTTTTAAGCCATTGTGGCCCATACCACCAAAGTTCATTATCAACGAGGTCCTGTGGATGTCGACCTCTATTCGCTAAGTCAGCAGGGTTCGCTTCGGAGTTAACATGGTGCCATTGTGAATAACCAACCACCTGAGTAATTTTGGATACCCTGTTTGCAACAAACGTCAACCACGAGCAGGGGGGTTTTGCTAACCACGAAAGTACAATAGTCGAGTCGGTCCAGCAAAAAATAGAATAATTTTCAATATCGAGCTGAGAAATCAAGCTCTCTATCATTTCGGACAAAAGAACAGCACCACAGACCTCTAATCTAGGAATTAAAATTTTTTTTACGGGAGCTACTTTTGTTTTGGATGAAATCAAATGGGTGTGCACGGAACTATTATCTGCTATTCGAACATATAAAGCTGCTGCATAAGCTTTTTTAGAAGCACCACAGAATCCATGAAATTGGATTTCTGCATTTGGAGTATAATCTATCCATCGTGGAATCCGAATGGTATTGATTACAGAATAATTGGCTTGAAAAAGTTTCCATTGATTTAAGGCATCTGGAGAAATAACTTCATCCCAACCAGTACCATCTTTCCATATACTTTGCATTAGAATTTTCGCCTGGACGATGCATGGAGCCAACCAGCCAGGAGGATCGAACAGCTTCGCTATTTGTGACAGTACTTCACGTTTGGTGTAGCTAGCCGCTTCGGAAAATTGAACAGCTGCGAAGTAGAATTCATCCGAACGCGCGTTCCATCGAATGCCTAAAGTTTTTGCTGTGCTGTTATCTTCGAATTTCAGGAAATGTTCGTGGAGGAGATGGTCTGGTGGCAAGTCTGACAATATATCCCTGGAAATGGACGTCCATTTTCTTAATAAAAAACTAGCAGATTGAAGTGCCTGAATCAATTGCCGTTTTGTCTCTACCGCTTTCTGCTTAGTATGGGCTCCTGCCAATACGTCATCCACATACATAAATTTCCTAAGGACTGTACTGGCGAATGGATAAATGGGCTCAACATCAGCTGCCAGTTGAAGTAAAGTTCGAATAGCTAGATATGGTGCACAATTCACCCCAAAGGTGACAGTTTTCAACTCGTAGTCAAGAATTGGAGAATTTGGATTGTCTCGAAATAGAATCCGTTGATACCGAGTGTGTTTCCGATCAACCAAAATTTGCCTATACATTTTCTGTATATCGGCGTTGAAAACAGATTTGAAAAATCTCCATTTTAGAATCAGGAGGGTAAGATCATTCTGAAGTGTTGGTCCTAAATGCAATAAAGAATTTAAACTATAACCATGATGATGGAGCAGAGGCATTGCAAACTACTCGGACCTTAGTAGACACACTGTCAGGTTTTATGACGGCATGGTGAGGTAAATAATATGCCAATTAATTGTCCTGGCACACAGATGAATTGACCTTTTCCATATGACCCAGGTCCTCATACTCCTGGACTATTCTATCATATTCAGTTTTTAATTCTGAATTTCGAATAAGCCTCGCTTCATTTCTGAAAAATTGTGACTCGGGAAATTCTTCCCTGAACGGAAGCGAAACACTATATCTGCCATCTGAATTTCTGCTAGTAGTACAAACAAATAATTCCTCACAAGCGCGATCGGATTAAGACAAAAAGTTCTTCTGTGGAAGATTCTCCACCTCCCAAAAACGTGAAATTTCTTTGTCTAAAGAAATTTCACAGAAATACGAAATAACAATAGAATTGAGGCAAGACTTACAGAAGATAGGACCAGTCAGAATCCATCCAAAGATGGTTTCCTGAGCAATTAGGGAATCGCAAACATTGTGCTGTATCCCTGAACAAACGATCGAAGGAAAAATATCAGCACCGATCAATAAATCTATATTTGAACTAACATAAAACTTCGGATCGGCGAGTTTAATATGAGGAAGATTAGAGAAAATCGAATTCGGAATTGTCTGAGTAGGAAGGTTATTACTAAGATTAGGAACCACAAGCGCAGTCACTGGAATTTCGACAGCACCGTCAAGCTGAGTTCCGAGCACAATGGAACATTCACGCTGAACTTTAACTGAAACAGTATTGTTCAAACCTGAAATTAGTGCGTTGGAACGATGTGAAGATAATTTAAGACGATTGAAGAAGCGCTCAGAAATAAAGGTTCCCTCAGAACCTGAATCGATCAAAGCGCGAACTTGGTACTTCGCGCCCCTATGGCAAATATCCACCATCGCAGTGCCCAGGAGGACGTTATTTGAATAAGAAGCAAAACACGACTGAACTCTATCGTAATTTGAACTATTAGCGGACTGTAAGTTATTATCGGAATATCGTGCAAAAGAAGGAGAGTTCGGATTCAGTGTGGAATTGGCTCCGGGTCTTGGACTACTTTGGGTTTGATCATTGGCGTCCTTATGCAGAAGTGTATTATGCCTTTTTTGGCATTTGAAACAGCTATTTTTGCTTGTGCAATTTCTAACGCTATGAGTCCTAGAGAAGCAATTCAAGCACAGGCCTTCCTTTTTGATTTCGTCCAATCGCCGTTGATGGTCTAGTTTTAGAAACTTAGGACATTTACGAATAGCATGATTCTCCTTAGGACTCAGTTGACAAAACGGACCAGAAACGTTAGCCTGAAAGCTATTAACCGCCTTATTCGAAATAGAGCTAGAACAAGGTCCACTTTTGGATTTTAATTTAGTGCCGCTGGAAGTATTTGACCCACGAATCTCTGAAACAGACTCCAAGGTTCTGTACCGGTTGGTCAGAAAATTATCCAAATCAGACCACTTCGGAATGGTGGTCTTATCCTTGAGCTGCTGTTCCCATAGTGTCAAAGTATTCTCTGGAAGTCTACCTGTACATATGAATACAAAAATTGGGTCCCAACTTGTGACATCCATTGAATAAAGTCGTAGAATTGAAATACAAGAATTGATGTCACGTTGGAGGCGTTTTAAGGCATCGCTGGACTCCGAATAAATGCTTTGAAGACCAAATAAAATCTTCAATTGACCGTTCACCAAAACCTGGCGGTTTTCATATCTGGAGCATAGATTTTCCCATGCTATATTGAACCCTTCATTAGTCAAGGGGCATTTTTGAACAATCTCCCTCGCTTCACCGGTTGTTTTCTTGGCCAAGTAAAATAGCTTTTCGACATTACTTGCCCTGGAGTTCGAAATAACAGCTGTAAAAATGTCTCGAAATGTTGGCCAAGAGAAGTAATCCCTGTGGAATGGCTCTATGTCAACCGGTGGGAGATTAAGTCTGCTGGATTCAGACTGGAAAGTGTTTGGCAGATCCAAATCCTTTGAAGAGCCAGGAGAAAGATTATCTTGATGGTGCTTCAACTTTTCCGAAGTAGAACATTGAAGAGCGTCAGACAATCCGCCTAATTTAGCTAAACAGCTGCAATATGAGGTATAGGTGCTTCTATATTTCACCTTAATGGACTCTAGCTCGACTGGATTTTCAGTTTCAGGAGCTTCCTTCTCTGCCTCTGTCAAAAACTCTTCGTAGGCTGCCTTAATTCTTGTCCAGCTCGACTTCAGTTCACCTCGATGAACCTCAATGGCATAGATCGACGTCACTGGAAACTTATTGTCGTTTAGATCAGCTTAGAATTCAACGACGCTATCGGCCAAGCGTATAAATTTATCCAGAGACATTTTGATACCGAATAAAATTTAAAAAACAATCGAAAAATCATCTTCCGAGGAAAGTCGTTAACCAAAATTTCAAAAAACACAAGAAAAAACCTTTTTGTTATTTTTGATGAAAAAAAAATAAAATTATGAATTGCTGATGATAATATTTGATGGCGATGATCATGAATATGATGGCGATGATGATGAATAATTGATAAATTTCAATAAAAAAAGAAATCTTAAAGAGTATAAACCAAGGTTGGCAACCGATACCGTTATAATACCGATACCGATTAAATACCGTTTAAAAGTAAGTACCGGTATTTATACCGATACCGAAATAAGTTTTTCGATACAAATACCGGTATTCATATACCGTTTACCCTTATACCGGTATCATACCGGTATCAATTATGGACATACTTTCCCAAAACTTCTGCACATCCGTTGATGATAATATGAGTTGTAGCTCTAGTTCATCCTCTGACAGCGTAGAATCTATTCTTAGAAATATGGAGAAAGAAAGTTCCTATACAACACCAAATTGCAATAAAATACGTGAATTGCTAAGTGCTTTTAGAAATGAATAAAAAGTACAAAGAGATGTGAATGTTCTCAATTGGTGAAAAAAAAGTACAGCCAAACGAGAGCTATATGCCATTTCTAAAGTTATATTAGCTGTACCTGCCACACAACTAAGTGTGGAACGGTTATTTTCAGGAGTAAAGTATATCATAAACCCAAGTCGGAATAGGTTGGATGATGACATTTTAAATGCAGTTTTTTATTTTTATGTGTATTCAGTTTTTAAGTTTATGTGTATTCATTCAATTAAATTGAATTAACATTTAACTTTTCTTTTTGAGGATGTAATCTAAAATGTTAGTCTAATGTTTTTATAATCCAAAGTATTTATTCATGAATTGAATTATTTTTTCTTTACAAAAATTTAATTTTGTATGATCTCCTAATACAAATATTTAATATTTGTAAACTTTTGTCTTCTTAGATTTAAGGAGAATGTTATACCGGTGTAAATACCGATATATTACTTTTATACCGGTATACCGAAACCGATATAATTTAAATACCGTTACCGATACCTATACCGAAATAATAATAAATTGATTACCGATACCGTTACCGATACCGTTATTCGTTTCGGTTGCCAACCTTGGTATAAACCAATCCGGCTCGAAGGACCAAATGTTGGGGTGAGAAATTAATTCCATTTGGAATAAATGGTTACTCTTTAAGCCGATGGATTGAGCATATAAAACAGAAGTGATTTTATAGGCTCAATCGAACAAAATCCCAATTTAGAATGAAATGCAATAAAAGAGAAAAATAAAACAAAAGAGAATTAGGATTTTGACCTATAATTAATTTTATTGAAATAAATCGCAATATTACCTTATCGGACAAAGGATGAATCAAGAAGAAGGTTTTTTAAAGGACCGAAAAACGGAAGCAATATAAGGACGTTTTAGAACCAGTTGACAGTTGCATTCAGCAAATATGGCGTAAGCTCTTCACAATTTTCAGCTTTTATTTATAAGAGAAATATGTGATACCGAATAGTTTAAAATGCACTGGTATTTAATGCCAAGAATTAAGTTTGGTATTAACACAGTCAAAAAGCAACAAATTTCTTGCATGGTTTGGATGACTAAGGGCCATTATTACAACTTGTCGTTAAACTTGGTATCTTTAGCTAAAGGGAACTGGAAAGTTACCTTTAACTTATTTTCGTTATTACAACTTACAGATAAAATTTTTCAAAAATATAGCAGTGCCGGAGCGATGTCAATATGACTGCTCAATTATACAAGTTTTTTTAACGCAATGGCAACGCGGGCCTCGTTTTTTTTTGTCGTATATGCTCATTTTGTTTAAATTTGTAGTTTCCATAATAAAAATAATATATAATATGGCAACTTCAAACATACAGTGACCTTTAAACGTTAAAGGTAGTATGATACTCCCTTTAAGTTAACGATCACTTCTATCTTATTGGGTATTCATAATAACGAAAAACAACTTATCTGCTCGTTAAAATCCTCCCTTTAGTTAACGGCAAGTTGTAATAATGGCCCTAAAAAGTTTTGTTAAATAAGAATAAGTTTAGACCGTCTCCTCTGCAATTTTTCTTCATTGGATGATGAGGCTGTTCCTAATAACTGAATGGCATATGATCACTTTGGCTTTATAACTGCTTTATACAAGAGCACCTTAAGATTCAAATTCAGAGTTGACCTTGCTGCAATAAGCCAGTGCAGTTGGGCGGATTTTAGTTTTATCTGAGTTATGTGGTGAGTCCGTGTAAGACGACGATCGAGGTGCATACCGAGATACTCGTTGTGGTTTTGTTCCGGTATTCTTAAACCATTAGTGTTCAATGGAGGACAATTCTTCCTTTTAAGCGTGAATGTTATGTGGACATATTTGCTAGCATTAACTTTAATTTTCTATTTATTTAAACATTTCTCTAATTCTTTAACATGGGATTGGAGTAATGCTGAACCAAGTACAGGGTTTTTCATGAGTGCTTATGTCATCCGCAAAGGTTGAAGTGTTAAGCAATGAGCTCTTTGGCATATCTGCAATGAACAACAAATACAATAATGGCCCTAGAATGCTTTCCTGAGGAACGCCAACAGAAATCCTTTCCCGGGAAGATAATTTAGAATTTGATTTTGTGTGAAAATATCTGTTTTCTAGTTAACTTCTGAAGAGTTTATGGACGTAAGCTGGTAATAGATTTATAATTTTGTATATTAAACCAACGCGCCAGACCTTGTCAAATGCTTGGGAGATGTCTATGAAGAGCGCAGTACAATACTGTTTTTTCTCGAAAGCATCTCGAATCAAATTTCTTATGCCGTGTATTTATTCAATAGTGCTATGATGTTTTCTAAAACCAAATTGGTGATGGGGAATAATAGTATTGAGATAAACATCTTGAAATAAACTGTCAAGAAACATTCTCATTATGAACAAGATAACTCGTATAGTTGAGGTAGGTAAGTTTTTTTTATCATTAAAACGGTAATTTTGTCATATCCGGAAAATTTTTTGCATTTAGTCTCTTAATAGCTGTTCTCAAAGTGGAAAGACGAAAATTTAAAGGGAATTGTACATTATCATCAATTATTAAGGACTGATATGCGAAACTGTAAGATTTGGAGTGCAGATATTCTCTAAATGATTAGCAAAAGCTTCAACTTTTTAATCACTAGTTCCCGCCCATTTGACATTTTGCCATCGAATAAGCATTTCGTGTGTGGTCTTCTTATTTTTTCTACTGCTTTCCATAAACTAGTCTGACTTTTCAGTTGCATCAAAATTCAGCAAATAATGGTTAAGATTAGATTCTTTTTCTTCTTTCATGGCGTTGTGTAGCTCTTTTAGTAGGATCTTGAAACAGGGGAACGGCATTCTTTCCATAGTCTTCTTAAACTGCCCTTATCTTGTACCACTGATTCTATATAACCCGCTTAAGTAATGTTAATATTCATCTTCACATGGGCTATAGGTGTAGAAACTATAGCTGCTCAGGTCATATGAGACACTTATCTAACCATGATAACCGATTTCCTTGTACACGCTCCTCATGGTATTGATGTGAACGATATTTGGGTTCAATAGGATGGTGCAACTTGCCGTCAAACGTTCGATGGCCGTTTAGTTAGCCGAAATGGTGCTGGCAATTGACCGCCAAGAAGTTGTGATTTGACACCATTGGACTATTTTCAGTGGGACGCCCATTAAGAAAAGTGTTTTACCGACAACTACATCGCGATGCCACTACCGAGATACAACCCCAAATAGTCGAAAAAGTGCACGAAAATTGGCTGATCGAATGAGATATTGTGAGGCCAGCCGCAGCAGCCATATGAATGAAATAATATTCCTAGCCGGAACAATTGTAATTCATAATTTGTTTGATTGCATTTTTAAATTTAACATATACAGGAACGAAAGAATTCCTCAAAGTCCATAAAATATCTGTGTATGAAGAAGAAATGCAAGAGGACATAAGCATATTAGCTGTTTTGGGAAAGGCAGCTCATTAAGTTACCATCCATAGGAGATATTCGAGACATTCGACATTTACCGTCGTAAGGGTTCAAGGTACTGGCAAAGGCTGATAAAAAAAAAATAATAAATTCATGACTTTGACTAACATTCTTTAGTAGAAGATCCAACCATCACACAAACTTCAGACATTTACAAAGAAAGGCGGGTTATTGAAACCACTTGTAGGGAGACCTGGTTCAGCCCCTGCGCTGACCAATTTCTTCTATAAATTCGGTGGAATTTGGTCAGTACGGGGACTTGGCGTCACAACCGGCCGTTATGCGTGCTCAAGTGAGCGGTTCGTATCAAAGCTACTTAGTCTAGGGAGACCAAACAGATTTGGTCCCATGTGAATATATGCCAAAAAACTAAAAATAAATCATCCTAGGATAGAAATACTTCACAACGATTTCTGTCGATGCTGTAATGACAGGAAGGAAGATGAGACCACTGAGTATATGATAACATATGACTTAAGGAGGAGGAAAAGAGTTTCTTAACCTCTCGATGTAAAGATTGCTGTAATAATAAGATTTTTCCAGCGGTCGTGTTGCTTTCCTATACAGAACGTTTGATCTCCGGGTTGGATATTAATTGTGGCATCAATGTATTAATTATTATTTTAATATATACTTACCACTAAAAAGCTCTTTGAGAATGGTATACAATTATTAACTTACCTGTAAAGAAAACAGTAATAAATTATTTTATTTGTTCACACGTAATTCGATTGCTTTTTGAAATTCAAAAAATTAGTGTTAGCATAAAAAATATTTACAGTAAAATATTTGAAGAAGAAAAAAAAAATATTAGATAACAGAACAAGGACTCTAAAAATTGTTTATTTTTTAATTTAATTTTTTAATCCAGTTAATTGTGGATATAAGTTAAGTTAGGTTAGGTTGCAGACCCCAACGAGGAAGAGAGCAGAGCACTGACACATGAGGTGAAAGACAGTCTCTGCCGAACCTTTCAGCATGCCTACCAAAAAACCAATTGCCCGGAAGGATCGCCATTGTGCTATGGATGGCCATACGATTTAAGGATAGAAGTGTGTCAGTCCTTTTCCTGTCCACACGAGTCCAGCAGAGTCTGAAAATATTGCACGTATCCTTCTGTTACCAAGGACATTGGTCTCCTCGAGTGGGCAATCTCCAAATGAGTGGGCAATCTCCAAAAAGTAGAGAGATTGCGTATGCCCTTCAACATGTCGGAGACTACTAGCTTTACATCGGCCCTGGCTAGCTCATCCGTAATGCCTCTCAATAAGAATTGCCATGACCTCTGCTTGGAAAATATTTTAGCCTTTAAGAAAGTTTAATATCGGGGTCTTAATAAAGGTACCATAAAGGTTATTCATGTTTGAGTCATCAGTATAACTTTACTGGGCCCCATTTGGAACCTCCGGGCCGTCAGAATAAAATTCCTTATTTGGAATTCTAAAACCGAATGTTTTGTTTAGAAAATTGTAAGGAATCTTGTATGCGTGAATAGTGTGTTTTCCCAGAATAGCAGCATGGCGTAGTCTAGATTTAGCCAGGATTTGCCTGCATTAAGTGCCACTTAGTAGGAGGTCGGAAGGGAGTCACTTAAACATAGCAAATAAAGTAGGTAGTGTGTTGGCTTATTAGACGTAAGGCCTCGGTGCATACCCCAGGTCAGACATCAAAACGAAATATGAAAAATATTTCTTCAGCGGCTTCCTCTCAGCAAATTTCTGGCAAAAACTCCGAGAGTAAATAAGCCTGCCATAAAAAGTTTCTCGAAAATCTGTCATTCGGAGTCGACGTTAAACTGTAGGTCCAGACACTCATGTATAAAATTAACACACACAAAATGAGCGGTGCGAGAAGCTAGGCCGTAATTCTGACTGAAGGGTTGTAATGAGCAATTATTTATGTATGTATGTTAGAGTCGAACAGAGTGAACTGGTAATCAGAACAGCTGACAACCGGCTAACTCTGTCCATCTATTAATGTTAAAAGAATCGCAAAAATTTTAGTGCTTATGCCACAATTTTGAATAATCCTCTATGCGGTATAAATGAAAATTTTGAAAATCTTGCCCATGTTACGAATCTTTTTTCATATTGAAACATGAAACGGAAAGCAAACACACGTAATTTTAATATCGGTTTTGTTTTATTTTTTTATTGTTCACTTCGAGGAAGACATTTGATTTTAATTTTAAAACCATGAATTTCAATTTCCCGATAAGGAGATGAAATGAACACAATTTAATATTCTCATAAGACTTTTTTTTTTTGTGTGAGTTTTTATTGAAAGGTTTGCAAATTTCATTTTGTCATTCATTATCTTACAAATATAGGGTGTTTTTTTATAGAGGTATAGAACTTTAAGTTGCAATAAAACAACGATGGATTATTCGATTGACTTGAATTTTATTTATCCGAAAGATAATCTTGTGGCATTACATTTTAAATATGATTTCTGGCATATGACCGCCACGGCTGGCGCGGATGTAGTCCAATCTGGACGTCCAATTTTCGATGACTTTTTCCAACATTTGTGGCCGTATATCGGCAATAACACGGCGAATGTTGTCTTCCAAATGGTCAAGCGTTTGTGGCTTTACCGCATAGACCAATGACTTTACATAGCCCCACAGAAAGTAGTCTAGCGGTGTTAAATCACAAGATCTTGGAGGCCAATTCACAGGTCCAAAACGTGAAATTAGGCGGTCACCAAACGTGTCTTTCAATAAATCGAAATAAAATTGCACTATTTGCAAGCGTTGTTCAGGCGTGAGTCTATTCATTATGAATTGCCAAACCAAACTGAGAATAAATCACTTGACAGCTGTTAAATCGGTCGCCATCTTGAAAAGTAATGCCAACTTAAAGTTCTATACCTCTATAGAAAACACCCTATACAATACAAATTGAAAATATATATACGGTTTTAATTAAAACAATCTAAAAATACCAAACGAAAGGAAAAACAAAAACAAGAAAGAATTGTGGTAAATAACAGCAAATTGTTGAGGAAACTGGAAGATTCTAATTTTCAATTACTAAAACAAACACAATTACTTATATTATATACAGAGAAGTACAGTTTCTGGTAATTTTTTTTTTTTTTGTATTTATCTTTCAAGGTCTTGAGAAAAACTTTGCTCTTAAGATCATCAACTTAGATAAATGATACATTTTGGAAAGTGCATTGGTATTCGTATCTGGCTAGGTATATGAGTGAGGGATACCAAATGCTTGTTTTCATATACGAAAAGTAGTGGACGTTGATGGCACATGAATAAAAGAAAAAAGATCAAGAAAGAAAAAAGAAATGTTGAACTAACAAAAAGTATTACCAACTTTAAATTGATTTTTATACAAACATACAGACATTTCTACATACTTGGGTGTATTATTTATTTATTTTATTTATTTTATTTTCAAATTTAGCACAACAAGATAGAAATCTTATAAATTAAAGTGCTAATGATTGCTTACAAACAATAAATTTAATAATAATGTAATAATTAAATATGACTACAAGTTAAATTAAAAAAGAATTAAAA
Source organism: Sarcophaga rosellei (assembly GCA_930367235.1). Classification (NCBI taxonomy): domain Eukaryota; kingdom Metazoa; phylum Arthropoda; class Insecta; order Diptera; family Sarcophagidae; genus Sarcophaga; species Sarcophaga rosellei. The sequence continues at coordinate 49,271,858 of OV884019.1, read as the reverse complement.
AAATAAAAAAAAGATTACAAATAATTTAATGCATTAATTTGATTTTATAGAATACTTCAACTAGTCATTAACGAAAATATTTCATTAGTTCAATTTTAAATCTGGTTGCGTTGCTAATTATTTGAATTCTCTTCGGTAATTGGTTCCAAAGTCGAGTGCAATAAATAAAGAACTGACGCTCAGAAAAGGCAGTTTTATATTTTCTTTGAATCAACACCAGTCCTCTAGCCGATCTGCCAAAACCTATTGTTTCATATAGGTAAGTCGGTTGTGCAGTATAAATTATTTTATGCAAAAACATCAAGATCATAAACTTCAAAAGATTTTCAAAACACATATTGCAAATTTGGTATGAAAACACAGATATGGAATCACGTATTCCTCGTTTGAAGATATATCTTGCAATATTATTATAGGCAACTTTCAATTTCCTCAAATCATTTGCATCACAATTCGCATAAATTTCACATCCGTATAAAAGAACTGGTAACAAATAAGTTTTAGCAAGCAGCATTCTTATTTCAAAAGGTGTGGTGGTCACAAATTCAATTACATTGCTATTTATTTTAATTTGAATATCGTCACCAATCTTTCTATTACTCCTATCTATTAAAATACACTTTGATTTTGTGGGATTGATGCAAAGTCCATTGTTTTTGGCCCAGATATCTATTTTTTGCAAATCAGAGTTTATTTTGTTGACACATGCGTTAATCCCACTTGAAGAACCGCTGTTGTATATTTGGACATCATCGGCATACATATGTATTTTACAATGTTCTAAAGTATCCGGTAAATCATTAATATATAAGCAGAATAATAGGGGTCCAAGCACTGAGCCCTGCGGGACACCTCTATTAACATCAAGGCTTTTAGAATATGTTCCATTATAAAATACCATCTGAGATCGACCTGTGAGATATGAGCATAACAATCTACAAGCTGTTTCTGAGAAGAAGAAAAGTTTTTCCAGTTTTTTCAATAATATGGAGTGATCAACTGTATCGAAAGCTTTACTGTGATCGAGTAAAAATAAAATGGAAATCATACTATTATCAAGATCAGCTCTTAGATTCTCAACTACATTTGTCAAGGCTGTCATACAACTCCTTCCTTTAATAAATCCCGATTGAACATCACATAAAATATTATGGTTCCTTACATATTCATTGATCTCCTCACTCATAATATTTTCAATAACTTTCGATAAGAAGGGAAGAATAGCTATTGGCCGAAATTCGTTGTTTTGTTTGGGTATTGGTGTAATTTTTGATTTTTTCCATTCATCAGGAAATGTTGATTTAGTTAGTACTGTGTTAAACACATGAGTAACATAAGGCAAAAGTTTATACAGTAATATTTCAAAAAACCTGGGGCTTAATCCATCTATACCGGTATTATGGTTGTGTATGTATTGGTTACGACTGTAAAAATATTTGAGTGTATTAAGGCCAGCCATAATGCAATTCTGTTTTTGTTTTACCAGTGCGGTTTCTATTATTCCTTACTCAGGGATATTGTGTTTGAAGTTTTCTAACAAACAATGACCATCATTCATATTCATACCCATATACATACACTGACGTGTATGATCCCTTGACAGACAGAAGTACAACAAAAATGAATTTTGTTTGTTAGTTTCTCAAGAAAAATGTTCAACATTTCATATTTTTATTATGACATTTTTTTCTGGTTTCACATGTACGAGGATGTTGCTCAAAATTAACCAACCTGATGTATAGGTGACCACATTTTGAAAAGGAAAATAACTTTGAATGTAAACCTGGTCACTATTCAATACTTTCATTTGAAATGTCTGTGTCCATCTAATATTTAAGCTGGGCTAGGTTATATTGGATGTCTTTTTTAGCTTCATTAGTACTATCGATTTCGATAACGATGGTTTGAAAGCTGAGGATGTCAAACATTAATATTTCTGTTCAATAACAAGTCATTACACACACATACATAATTGGTCATTACAATCCTTCAGTTGGGATTGCAACTCAACCTAGCTTCTGACAGCATCCATGTTGCGTTAATTTAATCCATGAGTGACCGGACCGGACCGGATAGACAAGACCGAATTTTTTGAGAACAGATTTTTTTTGAGAAACTTATTCATAGAAATTTTATTTCTTCTCAGAATTTTTGCCTGACCTGGAGTTTGAACCGTGTTTGAACGTTAAGTAAGCCAACACAATACCTACTAGACTACGGCGACTTCTAATGCCAGAACAATGCTTCCAAATTGTTACTTCGAAAAATTAAGGCGCTTCGCGCTACGTCATTTTTTTAATAAACGCCCTAATGAGCTAACAGTTCGATCAGTTATTGATCGTTTTTAATTCAAAACCGCCAACAGGACAATGAAGGAAAGGAATATCTCTGATGAGCTTTTCTTACCAAAAATTAATCAGCTTAACATTAACTACATTCGATTCCGAAAAGATGGCTCAACTTGCAACAGCAACGTGCTTAATAATCGATTTATTCCAAAATCAATGTGGAGGAAGGGTCCTGTTCACTTGTGTACTTGCATGTGCGCACTTATGCTGATATTAAATTCATTTCAATAGGTTCTTTCATTAAGCGCTTTCTATCTTTAAAGTGTATGTGAGACATCATAGATATTTTTGAGAGACCTACTGATGTCATAATGTGTACAATGTAACATCGTTCAAATGTCAACTAGGGCTTCCTTGGGTGGAAGTTGACAGATGGAAAGTGTTATGTTGCTTTATTATCGCATGGTTTGTGATGGTTAAACAAGATGGCTGTTATTAACTGTCGGAGTCCATAAGTTATTGTAGAAAGATACGATACTAGAAAAATTTTATCCCGTTAATATTACTTCAATTTAGAGTTCCCAAGGTCCTTAAAAATTTACCTTATAGTATGAGGCAATATATGCTTTTATTTACGATTATAAATTATTAGGTATCACAGTATGTCCTGCCGTAGTTGTTGACTAGTTGTAGATACCACGCCAGAAACTATTAAGAGAATGCATAAAATCGTAAACAATCTCCGTTGGAATATTCGTGACCTAGTTGAAATAAGATATCGAATGAAAACTTGGAGTTAAGAAATCTCTGTGCAATATATTCGCGGCGTTGTGATACTATTTCAGTAAAGTACTTAACAATGTCCTACAGCAATTAATTCGTTTTTTTAGATCGAACTTAGGTTCATGGTTCACAACTGGGAGTGAGAAACAGTGGAAACTCTGAAATGTCTTAGAAGAATTGTGTTCAAATAGAACACAGTTCCATATGCAGATAACCTTATTTGAGATGTAATGTAAATGGGATAATTTTTAAAGATTTTCAAATTCAGAAAGAAAAATTCATCAATTGCATTTACTTTGTTAGTTCGCATAATTTAAGTACAACCCTCGTAAGTAAATAATTTATTTTCTTACTATTTTGCTGTGGCACATAAATACGAATGTACATAAGTTCTATTATCCTTTCGGGTGATATATCTGACGCTTAGGATTTATTTGTGTCTGCTTTGTTACAATCCAGTACGTATGTCGGAATTTTTAAATTGCACTGAAATTGTTCAAATGTTTTCATAAAAACTTTAAAAGTAATGACAGTTATTCTCAAGTAAATTGTGGATTTATTTTCTTAAAAATTTTCTTTGAAGATCATGTGAGATTTAAAATAATTGGTAGTGTGCTGGACTATTAGCATGAGTGTCGTGGGTTCGATTAACACCAGAGACTCTGATCTGTTATACTACACCGATAATAAGATCTGCGTTACTGAGCTCGTAATAATTGTTTTATTGAAAAATCATCTTCACTTGCAACGAGGTCAATCCACATAATATCCAACAGACTCCAATGCATGGGGAAAAGTCACAGGCGCCTCTACTTCTTGCACGCTTTTGCCAGTTGGTTACACCAATCGATGACAGAGCTTTCTCGACTTGGTCCTCCTCGCTGACTTCCGCAAATCTCCGCATCAAATTCGAACGTCATCACCGAGCCCGTGCAACCGCTGAAGTTTAATACGCTGTACAACGTCTACGTCGTTTAAGAGCTCATACAGTCCTTTGTTGGATCAAATACGGAAATCATCGTTACTCGCTTTGGAGTGAAAATCTTACGTAGGACTTTTCTCTCTTATATTTTCAAAGCTGCTGCATTAGCGCTTAATAGTGTCCATGCTTCTGCGCCATAAAGAAGCAAGGGGAGGATGAGTGATTTATAGGGTATTAGTTTTGTCGTACGAGAGATGTCTCTGCTGCCCAATTGCCTATTGCGACCATAGTAGCATCTGTTGGCAAGAGCGATCCTACGCTTGACCTATAGACTCACATCATTTTTGGTGGTATCGGCGGAGCCCTGATAAACAAATTCACTGACAATATCGTGAACGTTTAGCTATTGGTCGTAATCTGGGATCCAATATGCCGCATGTCCCTATTTGTCGAAAATATAAAGTTAACTTTGAAAGAAACTGTACACTAAGGATAAAATTCTAACAAGCACCAGTTAATTCACAGTTTCTATTGACGCTAACTGTATGCTTTGTTTTGCCACCTTTTACTACCAGACTTATCTTAATAGATTACCGTTCAATGGGGCTAAGGGTAGCATTAACATCACGTTTGGTACAACCTATGATGCCAATGCCGTCAGCGTACGCAAGTCGTTGGACACTTTTTTTGGAAAATAGTGCCATTGAGATGCATTCCCGGATGAAAAGGGATCATTTTGTATGAAAATCGCATGGTATCAAAAGGTTCGTTATGTCCATTTATACCTTAACGGAGCTGCAGGAGTTGCATGGAATGTTTTTGAAATGTAGATTGTGAGGGCACGGAATTGTCCTTGTTGTCATGTCATGCAACATGGTAAATGAGGCCTTATATTTGATTAAGGACAGTACAATAGAACGCATAGTTGCAGTACTATGATGAAAGTTGTATTAAAACTAGTGTCAAATACAAATGATATGCTGAAAAGCTTGAGCTGATAAATGTTTATGAAAAGTGGGAAGAGAATTTGTTATGACTGTGAAAAAGTTGTTGATGAATCCTATTGTTCGTAAGTGCTAATAGTCTTTAAGGACCTCTGGATTGAATCAGCGGTATACTCAGTAATGAGACGGCGGATGATCTTGCTAGATTAAGTTCACTTTCTGAGCGCGATTTGAAAGTTGGTCCTGATCCCCCAAGTTCCACCTCTACGGCATCATCATGGGTCAGGGAGTCAGAGCAGAGGCGTTGGGGAAATGGATCGGTGTGTTATGTTTCTAGGTGTGGTCTGCTATAGACAGTGAAAGAACAGGCCTGTCTGAGGTTAGTTATTGAGTTAATTACAGGTCACTGCGAGATTATATCGCTGAAAAAAATGTGAAACCGATCCCAGCCGGATTGTAACAGGGTATGTTGCAACGAGGAGTAGTTGGAAGCTATCAAACAATTCTTCTGAAACTGTCTAGCCCTTATTAGGTTGAGGTTGAGTACCCTGGGCGGTACTTAAGGCTCTCCATAGATTCGTTAACAGTTTGAGCAGGGTCAGAAGTGATACGGCTTCATTGGTATAGTCGGTCTCTCTTGTACGTTTTTACATACATACATACATACATACATACATACATACATACATACATACATACATACATAATTGGCCATTACAACCCTTCAGTCAAGATTAAGGCCTAGCTTCTCACACCACTCATGTTGTGTGCGTTAATTTTATACGTGAGTGGCGGGATCTACAGTTTAACATCGACTCCGAACGACAGATTTTTGAAAAATGGCAATTTTATTTACTCTCAGAGTTTTTGCCAGAAATCTGCTGAGAGGAAGTCGCCGAGAAATATTTCCTTTTATTATTTCGTTTTGAAGTCTGACCTGGAGGTTGAACTCGGCCTTACGTCTAGTAAGCCACTACCTACTAAACTACGGCATCTTGTGCTATTCCTCCGCCTTCTTTTCTTCCTTTCCTACCTCCTCTCCATTTCCCTATCTCCTTTATTATCCTCTCTCTTTTAGGACGTATTACAATTAGTCAATTTGACCTCCTAGTATTGTTCTTGTCTCAATGGCAAGTACACGTCCTCTAACCCAAACATAAACCTATGCTATCGTTTCATCGAAGTATCTAGTCGCGATGTTGGTTCTGAGAAGCCTATTATTATCATCACATAATCATCACTTTGGAACCGTAGAATGAGTTTGAAGATGATCCTGATTTGTTGTTGTGTTGGTTCTTGATTTATACCTTTGGAACAAGTGGTAGTTCGAGGCAAAGACGAATGAATGAATTTTTTTTTTTTCGTTTTTGTATTATTTTTTTCGCTTTTCCTTTCGCAACTTTTGCTAACATTACCATCTCTTAGTGAAAAAAGCGTTAAAAAAAGTTTTTTGTTATTTTTCTGTAAGAAATCATGTTTCTTTTTCGGCTTCATTTAAAGATTTTCACTACTAAGGAGAAAAAACCCCGTCATTTATTTTGCAGTTTGCACTTCCTTTTCTTCTTTTTTTGTGTATGTTTCAAAGATTATAAATTTTGTAGCATTTTTTTATTCTGGACTTGTTTACGGATTGCCATTCTACTGGTTTTCTATTTATTCAGCATGAAGAGGTTGAAGAGCTATATGGAGTTTCGTAAAATGAATTTTTTTTTGTCAAGGATTTAAATAAACCGTTCTGAAAGCAAAATAAATAAACAAGCTGAAGAACAGTCTTCAAATATAATATTTTACCACTGAAATTTTATACAAAAAAAGAAAAAAAAACGAAAAACTTTTTACATTTTATTTGTTTTTGTTGTTGACACTTAGATGGTCATCTTGTTTAAGCCATTTGTGTTATGTTATACACATTTTCGCTCAAGCCTGAAAAGTCTTCATCACAAAATTCTCTTTTGAAGTATTTACAAACAACAAACGCAACAACGTGAGATATAATGCAGGATACGTACATAAATATTGTTATTTGTACGATAATAAAAGATACAACCAAACAAGAATAATTTAAAAACATCTTTTTAACAAAATTTCTTTAAAGCCATTATTTGTACTCGGAAAAGGGAAAAAGAAAATGGAACTAAACATTTAGACACTTTTGATGTAATGATATCGGGAGAGGTTTTTTTTGTCCTTTTGGGAGATCCTTTGAACACAATTTCAGTAATTCAGTTGGATTTCGTCACTCGCTAAAATTATCTTACAAAAGTGATAAGTTGTATTACAAGCTAAGGCACTTATGTTTCCTTCAATCCAAAGTATCTGTACTGTATATCTTGTAGAATAACTAGTGTGTATCTTCTTCCTAGCGATATGAGGGTTAATATCGAACAACATTTTTAAAAAGCCTTCATATACAACTTCGTCGCACGATACACTATCGTCAGTGAATATTTGAATGACGTTCTGTGGGAGTCACTCTAGTCTAGTAGGCTTAGTATACTCTAGGAATTCTCCGTAGTCTAGTAGCTAGTGTGTTGGATTATTAGACGTGAGGCTACGGTAAAAATTTTTGACCGGACATCTTCAGCGAAACGAAAAAGAAAAATTATTTCCTCGGCGACTTTTTCTCAGCAAATTTCTGTCAAAAACTCTGTCTGGGATTAAAACCACGTAAAGACAGATTTTATATTTTTATTTATTTTCTTTATTTCTTTAGATGTTGTCGCTTTGAATTTTATTTTACAACTGACCACTTTCTCTTAGCCTATCTTATCCCTATCTGGCAGTTTTCCTATTTCATTTTCTGTATAAATTTTTTTTAACAGTGTTGCCACATACGTAAATAATATTGCCTTTCTCAAAAAACTGTCGTTCGGAATCGACATTAAACTGTTGGTCACGTATAAAATTAACACACACAACATAGGTGGTGTGAGAAACTTGATCGAAACCTTGACAAAAGGGTTGTAATGACCAATTACATATGTATGTACCTATGTATGAGCAAGTCATTCGGGCAGTTATTAATCCTAATCACCAATTTTACTCTTTTCAATACAAAACCATCAACAAGGCAAAAAAATATACGTATCGAAGGGAATATTGTCTCTGTGGCGTGAAATCTGAAGAAGACATGGAAATGTAGTTTCCTCATTATTCTCAATTGTTGAACTTTGTACTTCGACTACGTAAAATTTTACGTAAGGATCTTTACTTATAATGAATGTATCGTTCATTAAACACCTCTTCTCTTTAAAATTTTATAAAACAAAGTCGAAATCTTCATTCGTTCAAAAGATCTGTTGATGCATTTGGGTAGATTATAACGTTGTTAAAATGTCTACCGGGGATTTCCTGGGTTGAGGTTATTCCAAATGTTAAAATTGTCATGACTCTGGCTCATAAATCTGGATGAATTAGACCGATGGCATTAAATATGTTGACTTTGAGGACCGCTGCAGATTGTTGGTTATTCTCATAAACCTGAGATTTAAGAAATGCCTACAAGAAAAGATAGAACGTGGTCAAATGTAGCATGAGTTGTGTGTAACATAGTATAATTCTTTTGTCGTTGGTGTCTACACCAACCAATTCAAAAAAATATGGAAAGATGACATCGCCAGCCCAAAATCAACAACAAAGAATGATGTTTTCGGGATGCATTAGTTATTCTTGGCTCATTGTGGAAAATGAGGTTCAGTTGCCAATTGCTCCAGAGCACATTCGTCGAACAAACGCCGTTGTCTATGGTTGTTGATGGCAAATCAAAACTGACTGAATAAATGACAATATAAACAGCAACTCTCAAAATACGGAGTTCGAAAACCCTATACATATGTATATACTAGCTAATACCCGGTGTGCTTCGCTACCCCCATCGAAATTAAATACATAATAATTAAAAAAATTTTTTATTTAGTAATTAAACTATGCAATTTTTCTTAAAGGTTTATTCTAATTTCATTTGATGACAATATATTTCATTTAAATTCTAAAATAATACATTAATGAGCTATTTATTTCTTACTTGCTAAAATTTAAAATATACTTTTTTTCTTAAATAAATAATTCCTATTCCAATGCCTTGGGATAGACAATATTTTTTGTTTTCCCCTCTGCGGGTTTTCCTACTCGCGAACATGCAACGTAAAGCTGTCCATGTGAGAAACATGGATTTTTTAGATTAAGTCCACAAACTTGCAAGGACTGACCTTGAGCTTTATTAATTGTCATTGCAAATGCTAGGCGAATAGGAAATTGAAGGCGCTTGAAATCGAATGGCATCTCCGATGTGGTCATAGGACGTGGCGGCAATACATCAGTTCCCTTAAACTTTCCAGTTATAATGGTCGTTCATCATTTTTTATTGTTAGTTGAGTGCCATTACAAAGTCGTGGAGGGTCAATATTTCTAAGTAAAATAATGTGAACACCGTTTTTTATAAGTTCTTAGATTCCCATCGATCTTGTTGAGAATATTGCTGTTGATGGAATTAACGTCAATATTTTTGGATGCCAGTAACGCACGTTCATATAACCATTGCATATTTCTTAAATTTTGCACGATATTGGAAAATATACAATTTATTAATTCTTCTTTGGATTGTGTCATTCTGCAAAAGTCTGAAGGAAATTTTATATACTTTGTTATAGGATCCATTGGAGTTCTTCCGTTACCTAAATCAAGCAATTTTTTGGAAAAAGTTGAAGCTGAAGCATCACGTTCCAACTGTACACGCATATTAGTAGTTAACTTTAGAGTGTGAACATGTCGCCAAAGGTGTTTCATTTTTGTACATGAGTGCATTGCAATATTGGCAAACTCGTCGATTCACCACCATTCGTTTACGATTTTGTTCTCGACGCAAATCATATTGCTCTATACTTTCTGCTGCTCTTCTTGTTGATGTTCGAATCCTGTGACTTTCTACTCGTGATTCATGTTGGACTTCTTTTTCATTAGTTCGTGATGCTGTGGTACGATTTCGCTGGCTTTGTAGCCGACGTTCATGTTCCAAAGGTATCTCGGTAGCTCGTGCGGTTGTCGCATGTTGTCGAAGACCTTCAAGACGTCCTTCACGTTCTGAAGGCGTTTCTGTGGCTCGTGATGTTTCGGTACGATTTCGTTGGCTTTGTATCCGACCTTCAAGTTCCAACGATGTCTCGGTAGCTCATGCGGTAGTGGCATGTTGTCGAAGACCTTCAAGACATCTTTCGCGTTCTGACGGCGTTTCAGAAGCTCGTGCTAAAGAGGTAAGATTTCGTTGACTTTTAAGGCACTCTTGGCTTTCTGAAGGTGTTTCAGTAGCTCTTGATGGTGTTGCACGTTGTCGTAGGCCTTCAAGGCGTTCTTCGCGTTGTGATGGCGTTCCGGCTCTAAAGGTTGAAACTCTTTTCAGCCCTGAGGCGACTTTCACGCTCTTCCGAACTTTCATTTGCTCTCTGGGATTGCAAACGCAATGCATTTTTAGTGCTTCTGGAAAGGGATGCAAAATAAATGTCACTCAAATAACATTTAACTTGATTAGAATCAAAGATTCAACTGAATTCCAAAACCGAATGGGTGTTATATGTATTCCTTTATATTTTACCTCTTATGAATAGGTAAAAAATCGGTTCAGGTCATGAACCTTTTGAAAAAGAAATTAAGGTTATTAAAATTTAACAAATAATTGTGTTTGCGTCAGTCACAGGTAATTTTTTTCATGAGTTTTGCAACTACTTATTTTATTTGGGAACAATATTGACAGTTTACATTTTATTACTTAGGTAATTAAAAGTAATGAATGAAAATATTACTCCCTATTGTTACATGCCCATTCATCGCCCAATAGAATGCTGATTACAAAATATACCTAATGTGGTTTTCAAAATATGCGACAAATAAATACTATTTTTATTAGTTACCCATTTTTAGAAGTAAACAATAATATAACTATTACATATGTATATGTGTATGTATATGAGATCAATATATAAACAGTATGCATTTTAGTACTTACTATGTACATGAGTTGAAAATTTCAAACTCAATCATTTAAGGGTCATATACCTTGCATATTTCCACACTTACTAATCAGAGAGGCACCACCCTCGTATAGCTAGAATACAAAATTTGCGACTCTAGCTTTTATAGTTTTCTAGATATACAGATTTTAATAATTAGTTCATATAGCGTTTGACACGCCCCTAATGCTTTATCGCCCATTTTTAACAAAAATATTGATATTGAACCTTTAGATATGCGTACAAAATTGGAGAGTCTAACTGTTATTTTTCTTCATATGGGAGGTGACACGACCGCTTTTGCTGAACTCCCTATTTTTGTCCAGAATATTTATATTTAAACTAAAGTTACTCGTACAAAAATTGGGGACTCTAGCTGTTAGAGTTTTTCAGATATGCAGATTTTCGTATTTACTTTATATGGGAGGTGCCAAGCCCACTATTGTTAGTTCGCCATTTTTGTCCAAAATATTTATATTAAAACTGTAGTTACTTGTACAAAATTTGAGGTATCTTGCTGATATAGTTTTTCCAATATATACATTTTGTTATTATCTTACAATAGTAGGTAATGTAGTATATGTGGGAGTGGCACCTCGCTCATTTGAAATATCAACATAAAAAGTAGCCTATAACTCTTCCGGAAGATACTGTGAACATTTTAGAAATATCGGTTCAGCCGTTTAGTCGTCTATAAACTTCAAACATACAAACAAACGCACATTCATTTTTATATATATAGGTGATTTCCGAGATATAAGAAGTTTTACATTTATTTCATATGGGAAGTACCACGCCCACTTTTCCTAGTCAGCCCATTTTTGCCTAAAATATTCATATTGATACTAAAGTGGATTCGACAAAATTTTAGGACTCTAACTGTTATATATTCTTAGATATAATAATTTAATATTTTTTATATTGGAGGTGACACGCCCACTATATCCAATCCGCCCATTTTGTTTATATATACGTCAAAGTCGTCCATGCAAAATTTGAGGTCTCTAGCTATTGCAGTTTATGAAATATGCGACATTAAATACTTATTGGATATGTTGGCGTAGCACCACTCCTTCTTGAAAAAGTAGTTCCTTCCAGATATACAGGAAGGTACTGTCAAAATTTCAAGATAATCGGTCCAGCCGTTTAGCCGTCTATAGACTTCAAACAAACAAACCCACAAACAAATAAACACACATTCATTTTTGTTTATATAGATATAAAATTCATTAAAAAAAAACTACATATGTGACGTATGAGTGATATAAAAGAATATGGATATAAAGAATACGAATTATAAAGCAGTAAAATTTCTTATGGCGGGTTGTAGCATTACGACCCGCTCTCACCAAAATCTTTTTAAAAAAACATTTCTTGATGAGGGGGGCGGAAGACGGAAGGAAAATAAACACAAACAAAGAGCGTAACAATGTGTTGCTCTCATCATGAGATCGTAAAAATGCATTCAATTGCTTGTCAGCTTCTAAAGGAGAATGTTCATGTCGTTTTTTTCAGACTTCAATTTTACACCCAAAGAAATATTACAGTATGATTCACTAATATCAATGAGAAATGATTTAGATTTTTGGAAGAATACTTGCCAAGTTAAATACGGTGTTTTTAGGTTTTAACGCAGTACAATTGTTCTATACTTTTCGCTCACATATATGTACATATTATTGGGTTAATAAGTAGACTTGAAAATATTACTAACAAATTTCCTCTGGGTTAAATATGCCTCTCATAATTTTTCTCATGTTCTCTTTGTGCCGACGTCTGAGAATAAGTGATTTGAGAACAGTGTTGCCTTTTTTTGGTTATTTCTAACCAAAATTGATTATTTTTTTGATCAATGTGTAGATGTCAGTCATTTCGTGGATGTTTCTTGTGCTGAACGGATGTGTTCAAATTTGTGCTCCGATAAATTAGCAAAGCAACTCACAGTGTACAACAACAATTTATAATTTTTTAAATTTTAAATGATACTAAAAATCTACCTAAGGTTGAACAGTTAAAATACACCAACAAGTTTAAATTCAACAAGCAATTATATTACAAAAGGAATATTTCAAGTAAAAGAAAATTAAAAACAGTAAACAAACAACAACAGCATCCAACCTAGTAACAAAATAAATAAAATAAGCTACCTTTCGGTGACCTTGCTTATCTTATAAATACACAACAACATTACACCATACAAAACCATAGACAACAAAATAAAAACAAAAGTAAACAAATTAGGACATATCAGCTGTTCTGATATCAATCACTGCTTGTAAAAGTGCTGCCAAGTTTTTTGCGTTTATTAATTGAGTATTGACAGTTAATTTTAAACGTAATTTTAAATATTTTAAATATAATTTTAACATAAACAAACAGAAAAAAACAGAACAGAAAAATAAAATACAACAAAATAAGTAGGAAACTCTTATGAGTTTCTCTACAACAATAAAAGAGCGAAGACTCAGTGATAACGGCAGAAATGCTTATCTTAGTTTTATGAGTGCGGGAGACGTAAATCAAAATGTAAACAGGAGAGCTGATGACTCCTTATATTTAACTGCGAAACCATTTAATCGACCTCGCTCATGCTCACCATTGTTAATAAAAAACATTGAAGAAGAGAAAACAAAAACAATATTAAATGTTGCTGATGAGGCAGCAAGTTATAATAAAAAAGATACAAACACAACAAGTGAGAATAATAAAACAAATAAAACAGTAGTCTCAGCGAATATAGCAATAGAGGAAATGCCTGTTGATAAAGTGAAAACTCAGATGGGCATCGACCGATATATTACAGTTTTGAAGCGGGGAAGAAGTCCCAATTCAACAAAGGTTGCACCAGTGCCGAAAATTAATAAAAATGACAGGGAAAACGCACCAAAGTCGCAGCATCGTTTCGCAGCATTAGATGATGGTTCTCAAGAGGAAATTAAAACCATCAAATCGCCAAAACCACCTCCAGTCTACTTGAGGGAACAAATCTCCACTGCATTAATTAAATTAATTACAACAATAATTGGTGAAAACTCTTTTTATGTGGCTTCGGTTAAACGTGGAATTATATCTGAAACTAAAATCCAGGTAAATACTGAAGATAATTTCCGGAAATTAATTTCAGAATTTGAAAAGGTAAAAAAGAATGTCTACACCTATCAATTAAAAAGTGGTAAGGGGCTCCAGGTTGTACTTAAGGGTATAGATCCCAGCGTTGAACCCGAAGAAATAAAATGTAGCTTACAACATAATGGATTCAAAATCAAGTCAGTTGTAAACATTAGAAATCGCGAGAGGGTGCCTCAGCCAATATTTCGCGTCGAACTAGAGCCGAACGATATAAAATTGAAGAAAAATGAGGTTCACCCAATATATAATATTAAGTACCTGTTGCATAGAAGAATTGTAGTAGAAGAACCATATAAGCGATCAGGATCAGTGCAATGCCAAAATTGTCAGGAATATGGTCATACTAGATCTTATTGTAAGTTACCTTCAGTGTGCGTAATTTGTGGGGAATTACATGGTACCGCTAAATGTTCCAGGCCTAAAAGCGATAATAGTTTAAGAAAATGTAGTAACTGTGGTGGGAATCACACTGCCAATTACAGGGGTTGTCCCGTTTATTATATGGTAAAAAACTCGATGGCCCAAAAGAGTATGATTCCACCTATGCAGACAGAAAGAGTAGAAACACATGATTATACACCAATAGTCAACAAAGGCACAAATAAAATCTCGTATGCCAGCGTTTTGAGGTCTAACTCAGCGCCAAATTCACAGCCAGCAAATAACCAGACTCCTAATGCTCCCAACCTGAGTCGGCTTGAGACTACTATCGAGGCACTAGTTCAATCGGTAAATAACTTTACAAATACTTTGAGCAACATGATGCAGGAGATGTTAAAAATGCAGTCAATGCTGTTACAAGCGGTACTTAATAAGCCGTGAATTGCCTAAGACTTTGTTTCTGGAACGCAAACGGTATTCGCCAGCATAAAAATGAAATTGAACACTTTCTTATTAGCAAAAAAATTGACGTCATGCTTATTTCGGAAACTCATCTGACATCAAGAAGCTTATTTAAAATGAACGGTTATTCATTTTACGACACAAAGGATCCCCGCGATAGGTCATGTGGAGGCTCCGCAGTCCTAATAAGGGCTCGAATAAAACATTACCAAATGAGTGGTCTTTGTGAAGAATACCTTCAAGCTACGAGTATTTGCCTTGAAGACTTCCATAAAAACCTTGTTATTACGTCAATATATTGTCCACCTAGATACTCGATCACTGAGAGTCAATATGAAAATTTCTTTCGATCACTAGGCCCTCGTTTTATTGCAGCTGGTGATTATAATGCAAAGCACTACTATTGGGGCTCTCGACTTACTTCTCCAAAAGGCCGAAAACTGTTCAACACAATTTCTAAATTGAAACTGGATGTTATTTCTTCAGGGCAGCCTACCTATTGGCCAACTGATAGACAAAAAATTCCAGATTTAATCGACTTCGCAGTACCTAGGAACATCTCTAGAGAAGTATATGAGGTAGAAGCCTCACTGGATCTGTCTTCGGATCATACGCCTACAATCATAACACTGTGGAATAATCATGTGTCCACGTCCGACTACTTAATGGAAAAAGAGACTACAGTGAATTGGCTAAAATATAAAAAATACATAAGCTCTCACTGTTCAGAAAATATTCCTCTAAGAACTATTGAGGATTTGAACCAGGCAGTATATGATTTTGAAAAAACCCTTACGTTAGCCACACAAAGCGCTGTTAAGGTGCCAAAACGAATCAGGTACAACAGAATTTATTCCGCTGATATCGAAAACCTTGTGCTAGAAAAACGAAGACTCCGTAGAGAGTGGCAACTACACAGATCACCTCAACTTAAAAGAAAATTAAATGAGTGCACAAAACGCCTTCAAAAGTTACTTGAATCACAAAGGCTTCTATCATTTAAAAATTATTTGGAAAATCTAGATGCAACTCCCCAAACGAATTATTCATTATGGCGTGCAACCAGGAATCTAAAAAGGCCAATTATTAATAAACCACCTTTACGTGACTCAAATGGTAATTGGGCAAGAAGTGATGCTGAAAAAGGTAGGCTATTTGTGAATCACCTAAAAAATGTTTTCACTCCTGATTAATTTACCAATTGTTGTGGCGAAGACTCCCAGACCCATTAGGTTTAAGCTTCATGACATAGTGAATGCCATTAAAAATCTTGACCCAAGGAAAGCTCCAGGTATTGACAAAATAAGCAACAAAATGCTATTGAATTTACGTAGCATAGCTATAAAAATTATTTTATTCATTATGAATGCTGTTATTCGACTCAGATATTACCCTACACAATGGAAAATATCACTCATAACCATGATACCGAAGCCAGGTAAGGATCATACCAAGGTTGATGCATATAGGCCGATAAGTCTCTTGCCTAACCTATCCAAATTATTCGAGAAGGTACTAATGTGTAAGCTAGCACCTTTGTTGAATGAGTACGATTGTATCCCAAATCACCAATTTGGGTTTAGAAAAAAACATAGTACCATTCGGCAAACACATAGACTTGTTAATGTAATAAGAAATGCATTCGAGGAAAAAAAGTATTGTTCTGCACTCTTCATTGATGTCTCTCAAGCTTTTGATAAGGTGTGGCATGAAGGTCTTATACTCAAATTGAAGCAAATATTCCCTGAAAACATATATGAAATATTGAAGAGCTATTTAAGTGATACAAAATTTGTAATCAAACTAGGTAATTTTTTAAGTTCCCCTCAAAAAATTAACTCCGGTGTTCCTCAGGGTAGCATACTAGGTCCTGTTTTATACCTGATATTTACAGCTGACATGCCAATAAGTGAAAACATATATACTTCCACATTTGCTGACGACACAGCATTTTTAAGCGTACATATGAATCCACTGATTGCATCGCAGATCTTACAGGAACAAGTATCCGTACTGGAGGAATGGTTGAAGAAATGGAGAATAAGGGTTAACGAACAGAAATGCACCCACGTAACCTTTACATTGCGAGGAGAGACCTGCCCTGCTATATACATTAATAATCAGACAATACCACAAAGCACTCATGTAAAGTACTTAGGTATACACCTTGATCGTCGTTTAACGTGGAAATTACATATTGAGTCAAAACTGGCACAAATGAATATGAAAACTGTGCAAATAAATTGGTTAATTGGTCGAAACTCATCACTAAAATTAGACTGTAAACTCCTTATATACAAGTCTATATTGAAACCCATTTGGTGTTATGGAGTACAACTATGGGGTACAGCCTCAGCTTCAAACGTGGAGAAAATTCAGAGGCGCCAAAATAAAATTTTACGAAAGATCACTGCCGCCCCTTGGTATATCAAAAACTCTAATATTCACAAAGATCTGGACGTCTCGCTGGTTAAAATGGAAATTATAAGATGCGCTGAAAAGTACTTAGAGAACCTAGATGGCCATATAAATCCATTAGTCCGTGCTATTTTACGTCACACTGGCCATATTCGATTGAAAAGGAAGGATACTCTTGTGCTCGGCCGAAGATGAGAAATCAATATTTTATTTTATTTTATTTTATTTTATATATTTCATTTATTATTTATTTATTTATATTTTTGTATTATTATTTTCTAACTTTTTATTTTATTTGGCAATGGCTAAATAAATATATACATTTTTCTTTTTAGTTTTAAGATTTTCTTTTTAGTTTTAAGATTTGAATAATTATTGTTAGTCCATTATTAATGGAGATTCAATAAATAATAATAATACATGAGAAAAAAAAAAAAAAAAAAATGTGTAGATGTGTAGATTTTTTTGGTTTTGGTTATTTTTCTTTCTTATAAGAAAAGCTATTTTTTGTTTCTTTTTTTTATTAATTATAATTTAAACTTGAAAAAAAATAAATAAAACAAAAGTCTACGAATTTAATTTTGGTTATATTTTTTCTTATTTGGTGATTTTTTTCACAAATGTTGGTTACACAATTTTTTTCTTTCCCTTCTATCTTTCCCCCCGCGTCGTTCTTTACACTTTATTTTCTTTGGTTTTATACATCAAGAATCACAGAGAGCATACTTGTAGGGGTAACTACTATGCGTATGAGTAATATATTTCAAATGCAGTTAAATATTAAGTATGTAGTATGTAGTATACGTGGGCATGGCACCTCGCTCATTTGGAATATCAACATAAAAAGTAGCCTATAACTCCTTCCAGACATACAGGAAGATACTGTGAAAATTTCAAGAAAATCGGTTCAGCCGTTTAATCGTCTATAAACTTCAAACATACAAACATACAAACAAACACACATTCATTTTTATATATAAGATATAGTCGTACAAGAATGAAGTCAAATAACCATCGTTTATGTTGCATTTTCGATGATTGGGCTCATTTAGTACTAATCGAAGGTGAGCATTTTTATTCATTTTATTTCAAGTTAAATTAGAATGAGAATAAAAACCGAAGA
This sequence comes from Sarcophaga rosellei, assembly GCA_930367235.1. Classification (NCBI taxonomy): domain Eukaryota; kingdom Metazoa; phylum Arthropoda; class Insecta; order Diptera; family Sarcophagidae; genus Sarcophaga; species Sarcophaga rosellei. The sequence goes on along the minus strand of OV884019.1, from coordinate 49,253,406 downwards.
CTCGTCGTTAACTAGCATCCATTAAAATTGATTGTTGAGTGTGGTTTATATGCAGGTCTATTTCTATTGAAGTGAACAGTGAAGAAAGAGCTCCATAAAATAAAAATGTTTGTGTCTAGAAACTTATATGATTAAAATCGAATGTCTTACTATCTTCTCCGACAATTGAGGAATGACTCCACATTCAACTTTGTCGCGTGATACGCATCTGTTAATAAACATTTGAATGACGTTCAGTGGGAGTTATAGGACGCGAGGCCGTGGTCCAAATTCCAGCTCAGACATCTCGAACAAAATAAAACATTTCTTGTGTGACTTCTTCTCAGTAGTCTTCTAGCAAAAATTCTGAAAATAAATAAAACTGCCATGAAAAATTTCTCAAAAATCTGTCGTTGGAAGTCGGCTTTAAACTGTAGGTCTTCCCACTTATGTTGTGGTGTGAGAAACTAGGTTGTAATCCTGACTGAGGAGTTGTAATGACCAGTTAAGTTAAGTGAGTCTGTCCAATTGTTTAGTTGTTGACAAAAGCATTCTTTTTTCACTAAAAGATAAAAACGTGAGGGTTATGTTTCCGGTTCCCTTCCGGCTTTCCTTGCAGTGTCCCAGTGATTTCAGTATTTCTAATGCAATTTATAATTGCACTGTAATAAATAAGTTTAAAAAAATATGAGCATTTCGACAGCTTCGCTTAAATTCCATACAAAAAAGTTGTATACGTTTTAGCCGCACATATTGGTTTATTTAATTTATAATACTTGTATGGCATATTCCTTTCATTTTTTGAGGGTAGAAGATGTTTTAAATCTTTTTGCTAATAACGAACATAAATAAAAAGTTTCAAAAATGTTTCCTGTTTTGTTGCATTTTTTTCTTTGAATTACAAACACTTCAACAGTATGTGATGGTATAGTAGTGTAACAACCATGTGAATACCAGAAAACAAAAAAAAAAAACATCATAGTAAACGGGAAAGAAACACATATTCATAGCAAATGCAACACAAATATTACGAAAAACAGAAGAATACCAGAACACAAGATATGAAAAATGAAATTATTTTTGAAATTCATGGCATTTCTCCAAACTCATTGTTACTTTTTTATATCACTACCAGCTCTTCTCTTCTTGTGCCCTATACTGTTGGCATAAGTATTTAGTTTTTGGGCAGATGTTTGCAACATCGATATTGAAATTAAATGCAATAAAACAGGTGTACCGATATGAAGTAATCGTTTTTATTTATAAAAAAAAAAAACAAATTTGTAATGGAAAAGTAAACAACATTTCATTCAAAATATTGGTCATAGTTGGCTACACATTTTTTCGGTCTTTCAGGCAATTTGTGGATTGCACGCCAATTAAAGTGTTCTTCTTAATTCACATACATACATACATAATTGGCCATTATACATACATTCTGACACTCATGTTGTGTGCCTTAATTTTATACTTAAGTGGCGGGACCTACAGTTTAACGTCGACACCGAACGACAGATTTTGAGAAACTTTTTCATGGCAGGTTTATTTACTCTCAGAGTTTTTGTCAGAAATCTGCTGAGAGGAAGTCGCCGAAGACATATTTTTGTTCATATTTCGTTTTGATGTCTGGCCTAGGGCTCGAACCCGGGCTTTCCGTCTAATAAGCGAACATACTACGGCGACTACAATCTTCTTAATTACCAAACCGATTAGCCACCAAATTTTCGGCTTTCACGTAAGAATCGAACTGTTGCTCAGCCAATGCGTGTCCTATCAGTGAAAAAAAATAGTCGGAAGGAATCAAGTGTAGTGAATACATCGGAAGGGGTACCAGTTCCTAGCCTAATGCTTTGATAGCATCCTCAAAACTACCGCGCCGTATCTTGTGAACTGTTGTGGTAGTTTTTCGATCGTTCCAATTAATCGTTTGTTGGCGGTAGCAATCTGTATCAATGGTTTCAGCAGGTTCTAGGAGTTCGTGGTACTCCACATCTTTTTGCCATCATCAGACACACAGCATGTCAGCCTGTTGAATTGACCGGGTTTTCTAACCAAACCCATGATTTTTTCCCTGTAGGATTCTGAAATTAAATCCATTTTTCATCGCTCGTAATAATAGAATGTAACTCTGATTTCCTATTATGTATTTGAAGCAAATTTGTCTTCACTATTCGGAGATATTGAAATTGCCGTGGTCTAGTATGTAGTATGTTGGCTTATTAGACGAAAAGCCGATCTTCAACCCCTGGCTCAAACATCTCCAACAAAACGAAACATGAACAAATAATTCTTTCGGTAACTTACTCCCAGCAGTCTTCTAAGAGTCAATACAATTGCCATTAAAAGTTTTCAAATCTGTCGTTCGGAGTCGGCTTTAAGCTATATGCCCTGCCACTGATAGATAACAATTAAAACATGCAGCATGAGTGGTGTGGGAACCTAGGTTGTAATCCTGACTAAAGGGTTGTCTTTACCAGTTAAAGAAGTATTCGGAGATATTCGTAATGAACAGTTTAGTCGAGCTTAACTAATTGTTTAGTTCGTTTTTGTTTTCGTTGTAAGTTTTTCTAAACAATTACACGCTCCATCAGTTTACAATAAAAACCCAAAAATTTATGGATTCATTCCACTAAGACTAACTGAGTACAACGAGTGTGGTACAAAATGTATACCCTGCAGTCGAATACGGACAGTCATAAGAAGTTATTCTATGGTTATTTAACTTCACATATATATGTATAACAATGGTAAAAAGAAACGAGTATTTTACGAGTACTGGACGAATTTACCCATAATGCAACTAGAATAACTGAAGCAAACAAAAAAAGAAAAACATACAAATTGAAATAGTGTCTGCATATAACACTTGTATGTACGTGCGTATGTGTACCACATACATATATATAAAAATATAAGAAAATGAGCAAAACATACTTTTAAATGAATCATGATTTTAATTTCACATCCACAGAAAACTGAAGACTTACATTCTTCATGGCAAGACCGATAGAGAGAGAGAGGGAGTGAGAGTGAGAGTGAGAGAGGGAAAGAGAATGAACATGCATAATATTTTAAATGAATTTCCTTTTTTCTTTTTTTTTTGTGGTTTCATCAGAATTGGCAAGAGTAAAATAACTTATTTTTCAATTAGATTTTTTCTAAAATATTTCTACATGATATATACAGGGGTCAACCAATAAAGTGTTAACAATAATATGATATAATAGTATCATTTAATCTGCTGATGAAGTCGGTGAAAAAATATTTTTTTATACATATTTCGTTTTGTTTGAAATTTCTGGTCAGGAGTTTAACGGACGCCCTCACGTCTAATACATCACCACACTACCTACTGGACTACGGTGACTTCACCACATTTAAATGTGCTAAAATCTTTAATGTAGAAACCAGAATTTATGGTGCCAGGGACATGAATTCATTATCTAGAACCCTTAGGACAGCAACAGCTCATAATTGTTGTAAGAGAGCAATACGTCTAAATTAGAGCATAAGCCCTAAAGCATATTGTAGGGAAGGTAGCGATAATTACATAATTGTTGTAAGAGAGCAATACGTCTAAATTAGAGCATAAGCCCTAAAGCATATTGTAGGGAAGGTAGCGATAATTACAGCTCAGGACGGCAACATTAGGGCATTGCCAGTTATCTTTAACTGGCCATCCTAAACGAATTATAGTTGTTATGAAAATACTTCCACGTTACCCGATATCGATCCTGCTTTATGATAAAGTTTTACACCCTCTAAAGAACGTTAAATAAGCATTCACACGGATCCTAATCACGCAACAACGTCAGATGTGCAGTGCACTTAAAAGTCCCTTGCAATACCCCATTGCAGTAGTATTATTCAGGCTAAAATAGTGGCTATAAAGACTGCTGCCGTGTGTGGGAGTCCGGTATAATAGAATTACTAATGGTGATATACAGTAAAGCTATAATTAGATCCCTAGAGAATGTGTATAACACGTCTAAGCTTAACCAAGAATGATGGATGTCTCTGTACGAGATAGATGAGATATTTGATGGTTGCTCTCATATGTGTTTCTAGACTCGGGGCCATTGAAATTAAGAAAAAGCTAACGCACTTGGAAAGGTTCATACAACAGAAAATTCAATTCAATATATACTCATTTGCAAAGAAAAAATTACGTTTGAGAGACCAGACATATTTGGCACATTGTGGATATATGTACAACAAAATTTTGTTAAGTCTGACCAGAGCCCAACTTACATGCCGAAATACGAAAAAATATTTTTCTCGGCGATTTACTCTCAGCAGTCTTTTTACAAAAACCTTTGGAGTAAAATAAAAATGGCATGAAAAATTACTCTAAAATCGGTTGTTCGGAATCGAATTTAAACTGTAGATCCCGGACCTCATGTATAAAATTAACACATGCAACATGGGTGGTGTGACGTCGTAATTCTGATTAAAGTAAGTAAGGTTCCAACTTATAAACCTCATATCAGTTATAGTGGTTCAATGTCTTCTGGGTAGTCCTGTGTCCAGTGTATTTCCCAAACGTCTTGAGAATTTAAGACGAAAAGTTTTTCGATGCCCAAAATTGACTCACGGAATGTGTCTAACCAAAGCTAATTTGAACAGAAACCACATGTTCATAAAAATATCGGGATGACTGATAGATACCAGCCAGGAGTTATAATCGTGTACTAAGCAATGCTCTTCGAGGTGAATGCCAAATTAACATAACCAAACAAAAAACCAGGAATAATCATAAACAATTATGTACTATGTAAACAATTGTGTTTTATGTCATGTAGGGGGGGGGGGGGGGGGGGTGTTTTATGCTCAGTATCTGTTTATAGGCGAATATACCCGCGCACCTGGGTAGAATACGAGTTTTTTCAAATATGTATGTCGAGGAATTCTTTTCCTACAAATGTATTGACAGCTGGGACGCTATCGCAACCATCTGTGGAAGTGTGAATACATAATTACATGTCCAAAGTATATTTATATTACCATACCTACAAGACAGCTCCCCAACAGCTTCTTAATTCTGACTTAATTAATTGTTCATCACACCACTTATTATGTGTAAAACCATATCCTTCCAATAATATCTGAACCTGAAGCTCTTAAAAAACCACACAAAATAGTAGACTGACAGTTGCCAAAACTAGCATAGGCATTTAATTGGTGAAGCATTATCAAATACTTCGCTTGCCGACCGCTGTATGTGTATAAAAATAATTTAAATTTTTCTATATTTTATATACATATGTATGTTTTCTGTGGCCTCACTAATGGCATTTTATAATACTGCGATTACTAATGGAATTTTCTAATATCCACTGGGATATAGAACAATTTGCATTTGTATGTGTATGTATGTATGTATTTGCATTTTGTACATTTGAATCCTTGTGTTTAGATTGCGTTATCGCAGATAAAAAATTATCATATTTGTTTAGTAGGAAGCTAAGTAAAGCTGTCAAGTCCTATTGTATGGTGGAAAAATGAAGAGTCAAAAGTCTGTTATAAGTTTTATTTAAATTGCAAGTTTTTTATTTAATATTTAAGAAATTAATTTAAATTTACAGTTTTTAACAAATAACTCATACTAAACGAACCAATTATATCTCATGTAGTCGATGAAATATTTACTTCCTCGCGTAGTAAACAAATAAGGTGATCATAAAAATTTATATTTCCAGAAATATATTTTAAAAATTCGAAACTTACTTAATACTAGTGATACCTGTGATGATGATGACTATGTTATTAAATATATTGAGGCTGCGACTTGAATGGTCATGTACAATATATGCTCGTTTTATTTCAGATGCCGCGAAAATGTAACAAATGGATACGCATACCCTTAAGTCAGAACTACTATCTAGCTTTTCACACCACATATGTTGTATGTGTTAATTTTATCCATACGGTTTCCGAATGACACATTTTTTTGAGAAACTTTTCATGGCAATTTTTATTTACTTTCAGAGTAATCGCCAGAAATCTGTTGAGACGAAGCCGCCGAAGAAAACATTTTTCGTTTTGTTCGGGATGTCTGACCTAAGCTTTGAAACGTGGCCTCACGTCTAATAAGCCAGCACACTACCTACTGAACTAATGCGATAAGGAAACTATAATGCATTTAGAGAGAGAAGTTAAGTTAGGTTAAATTGGCAGCTGCCTTACTTGCTCCTTTAAGTTCTCTTTGCACTGATATTACCTATACTGAATTACAATTATTGCTCTTGGTTAGAACTGAATTCTGTATAATCGTCTTTGGCTAGACTTGTTCTATCAAGAATTCCTCGTCTCAAGTTCTCCAGTGCCGCATCAGGTGTGCTGTGATAGTAGTGAGGTATTTCCATCTTTTGGCCATGATAACCGCTAAAAGCTTCTCACACCACACATGTAATGTGTGTTAATTTTATACATGAGTGGCGGTACCCACAGTTTCAAGTCGACTCCGAATAAAAGATTTTTTGAGAAACTTTTCAAGTTTATACGCTCTTGGAGAGTTTTCACCGAATGATCACATTTTTTTATATTTTGTTTGAGGTTTCTGAGCTTAATGTTGAACCAAGATATTAGCCACTAGACAGGGAAAAATACATTTCACTTTTTAAGTGGTTAAATTATCGCTTCTTTCGTTAGCATATAAGTAAAGTATGAGATAGATTATTCGTTTGCCGAGAAATGGCAATCTCACGTATGAACACATTAATATGTTCTGTTGTGCCAGCTTTTTTTGTATATTCAATGTCACCATACCTAAAAACCTATATAAGAGTAATCGTGGTATAACGCTAATTGCTAGAAATCCGGTACTCTTAGACAATCTTACATGTCATGTTCACACTCTCTAGGGATTTTAAAGTCCGCTTTACTGCCATCAAATATGCGTATATCTTAATTCGATATACTCTGATAACAGACCCGTGCAGCTCGTGTGTTTATGGCCAGAGTTTCAGGCGCAGAGGATAATCCATCTGCATCCGTCAGATGATGTTTTCTGAGACCTATATTTGCTGTGAAATCAGGATGGAAACTGTGTTCAGTAATCTTGTGATCAGCAGATTTATTCAGATCATATTATGGCATGCCCATAGCTTCTATAACTCTTTAAATTAAATTCCAAATCATAAACAAACTTATTTTTTACAAAAAATAAAGATTATTAGGTATTGGCAACAGTATGTATATTTTTTTTCATATTTTAAAAAAAATTTTTTCATTTCTTTATGCATCGTAAGCTTCTCCCGTTTCACACGTTTCATAAAGTGGCGAAGAATATGTTAACATAAGTGCAAAGTTTTTAGACAATAAAACTAATTGCAGCTTAATTGGTAACATGAGGTATATCTTAAACCAATCGTGTACGTGCACTGGTGTAAGCATTGTAACCCAGTACACAATTATTTTTTTTAGTTTTCATGTTAATAAGTGATGCTACAGTAGTTGTAGTGGAGAAAAATCTTCAATTCTTAATTCTTTTTCTTTTTATAATGATTAATTTAAAATATTGAAAGTCACCGTAGACATGAACCCATGGTTCAAACCTTGGCTCAGACATCTCAGTCAAAACGAAATATGAAAAAATATTTCTTTCGGCAACTTCGTCTTTGCCATCTTTTGGCAAAAACTTTGAGAGAAAATATAAAATTTCCATGAAAAATTTTTCAAATCTGTCATTGGAGTCGACATTAAACAGTACATTCCGCCAGTTATGGATAAAACTAAATCACTTAACACAAGTGATGTGAGAAGCTAGGTTGTAATCCTGACTATAGGGTTGTAATGCTCAATTAACTACGACAATTAAAAATAATACGGCTTTGATAACAATCGTCAGCCTGAGGTAATCTGATTGATCTCGTGAACTCTACAATTAATTTTTCAAATTATTTTCTTATCCTTTCTATGCTGTTTCACATTGCATTCTTAATCTCAGTGCTTATTGGGTTGTAAGAATTCTTCGTGGTTTACATATTTGTATATGCATGAATATGTATGTTTATTTATGAATTTATGGTATACTTGTTGTAGAGTGTTTACAGCATCAGTAAAACATCCACTTCTACATGCCTGTAGTGCACTTATAGTATGTTCAAATATTCACCAACATTTTTATTTATTCTTCGTACACGTTTATTTAAAAGAAATGCGAATGATGTTAGTTACATGTAAGAAGCAATTGAATAAAGAATTAAAAAAAAAGACGGAAGTATTATATATTAAAAAAATTTTTAGGATTTTTATAATGAAATTTTAAAGGATTTTAAGGTTCAATGAATATGATTGAATGTTTTATTATTATTTTGTTTTTGGTAATAAATAAGGCTTTAATGGTAATGGCTTTTAGTGAAATTAATCAAATCGAAACTAATACTCTTTGGAAGGAGTTTTAATGGTTTTGAATTTCGTTAATTCATTTAAAAGTTTTACATCAGTCTCTCTTGGATAGTGAAAGTCAACAGACACGATCGCGCGTTAATCCTATAATTAGAACATTTAGTATTCAGTTAATTTTTGTTTACAATTAATAATAACAAAATTAATGTAAACCGGTTTTTGTGATATATTGTATTGTTTTTGTTTATTAGAACAAGTGAGCGAATTTTGAAACGCTCTCTTATTCGAACATGAGTTCGAGTAAGAGAAAAAGAGCGAGTGATGGAGTTGTTTCCACATCTAAAAATGCTAAAAAATCATCAAACAACAATTATTTTTATCCACTACAAACGTTAATGGATGATAAAGGAGAGAATAATAATGTAGATGATTTACCGGCAAAAGATACTAAAATAAAGGTGCCACCTATTACTTTAGTCAAATATGATATGGAAAAAATACATCAAATGTGTAAGAAGCTGGCGATTACGAGTTACTCAATCAGAAAAATGACTATAGGCCACAAACTCTTCTGTGAGCTCCAATATGATTATGATTGTGCCATTAAATATCTCAAAGAAAACAAAGTTGAGTAATTTTCATATACTCCCAAAAATAATAGGTCATACAAAGTTGTTCTATCTGGTTTGGAAAAAACCGACCCACTCCAACTAAAAGCCATCCTATTGAAGTTAGGGTTGCAGTGTATGGATGTTAAACTAGTGTATAGAAAAACACAAAATAATAAAGAACTAGTTTTGTATATTGTTTACTTTAAAAAAGGTGTTATAACGCTTAAAGAATTGCGTGAAAAGTACAAAAGCATAAATTATGCCAGGGTTAAGTGGAACTATCAAGCGAGGAAACCACATAAGATTACTCAATGCTACAACTGCCAAATGTTTGGTCATGGTTCGGATAATTGCAATATAACTACCTTTTGCTCTAAATGTGCTGGCCCTCACAAAACAATGGAGTGTAAGACGGATATAGTAAAATGCGCAAACTGTCACGGGGATCATAAGTCGACCGATAATGCCTGTCCAAGCAGATCTGCCTATATTGAAGTGAAGCAACGTTTTGCAAATCGACAAAGCAGAAATATTCAACATATTTCCCATACTAGAATACCAAATGGTAATCCTCAACAGAATGTTAATTTTTCACATCAAAATGTTAATTTTGCACAACAAAATTATGAAAACAGAAGCTGGGCTCATGTTGTATCTTCTGGTAATAACAATAATAATGATTTGTTTTCTATAGAACAGCTAAAATCTTTAGCCTTTGAACTGATAAATAATTTAAAAAACTGTAAAAATAAGTTAGAACAATTTGATGTTATAACTTCATTAGCATTTAAATTCTTGTCGTAAAAATGGATAACATAAAAATAATTACTTGGAACGCTAGAGGTATTCGTAATAAATTTAACGAGTTTTTTGATTATCTAATTAGAGAAAACATAGATATTGCATTAGTTTTTGAAACATGGCTAAATGATAAAACAATTATGAAACATCCAAACTATTTTTGCTACCGAGAGGATAGATCTAACTCAAAAAGGGGAGGTGGCGTTGCAATTGCAATTCGAAAAAACTTAAAGCATGATCCAATTTATACATTGCAAACAAAACTAATAGAAAATATTGGAATCAAATTATATACTTCTGATAATCTCGTCATTAATATTTACAGCTGTTATTTTCCTGGAGGGACCGCAGGTCCTAACGATTTGAAGAAAAATCTATTTAAAACTAATTTAAAAATGTTTTCAAGAATAAACGGTAATTTTATAATCGGTGGGGATTTTAATAGCCGTCATCAGAGTTGGGGCTGTTTAAGACTAAACTGTTGGGGATCGATAGTTCACGAATTAATAACGACTAATACTTTTAGCATACTTTTCCCCCTGATCCAACTTTAGTTCCTGCAAGTAGTACATCCCAAACATCAGTTCTTGATTTTTTCTTAACAAATATCCCTGAAAAATTATCTGCAGCACAAACTATGCACAGTTTAAATTCTGATCACATGCCAGTACACATTGCTATAGACTTTTCATGTAATCGCCTAATTTCTGAAAAATATAATTTCAGAAATGCAAATTGGAATACATTTGCCAACCATATAAATAATAATGTCAATTCGCTGTTGCAAATGGATATTAATTACTCAATCGTACAATTAACAAATGTTATCAAAGGCGCCATAGATGCTGGTGTACCAAAAATTTCAACACCAAATATTTTCGTGAAGAGATTGCCAAAAGCGATTCTAAATATTATTAAACTAAGAAACTGTGCACGTAGGAAATGGATAAGATTAAAAAACCCCCTATTTAAATCACAATTGAACTTTTTAAACAATGTCATTAAAAGTCGAATTATGGAATTTAAAAATCAGCAGTGGAATAACCTTTTGACTAATCTACCCAAAGGTTCTTCAAAGTTTTGGAGATTATCTAAAGCTCTTAAGAAGAAAGTAAATTGTATACCTACACTTAAGCAAAATAATAGATTGTATGCAACCAATAACGACAAGGCCGAAATACTGGCTCAAAATTTCTTTTTAAATCATAATATTTCTTCAAACTTAAGTGACTTGGATACAGAAAGAGTAGTTAACAGCACCTTAAGTACGATTGATGACAATCAAAACTTAAATTATATGACGGTCAGAATTGATACCTTAAAGAATATTATTAGAAATTTAAGAGACAAAAAAGCACCAGGAAACGATGGCATCTCGAATCTATGTTTGAAGAAAGTTCCATCTAAAGGTTTAATAGTTCTTTATCGTGTTTATAACGCATGCTTAAATTTTTGTTACTTCCCATTAATTTGGAAAGAATCTAAAATTATAGCCATACACAAACCTGGAAAAGACAGCAGTGATCCAAACTGTTATCGTCCAATAAGTTTACTAACCACAATGTCTAAAATACTTGAAAAAATTGTTAAAGAAAAACTAGTTAGTTTCATGGAAGAAACTAACATTTTACCGCCACAACAATTTGGATTCCGTTCGGAACATAACACAATTCAGCCTCTTGTTAGAATAAGAAATATTGTCAAGACTTCCTTTAATGAAGGTAAATCTACAGGAATGGTTCTAATGAATATAAAAGCGGCCTTCGATTCTGTTTGGCATAATGCCCTAATACATAAATTATATACAATTGGACTGGATCCTGCACTTGTCAAAATAATTAGAAGTTTTCTATCTAACAGAACATTCAAAGTGCATATTGGAAATATTTGTTCCCAGAGTTATGATATTCCTGCTGGATGTCCCCAAGGATCATGTCTATCCCCAATTTTATACAACCTATTTACACATGATTTTCCTGCTTTACATGGATGTAATTCTTCTATTTTTGCCGATGACACAGAAATACTTCGTTCAGAAATATTACCGGAAGATATCGTACACAACTTGGAGGAATCAGTTAAAATAGTTACAGTCTATTTTAAAAAATGGAGAATAATGATCAACCCCTCAAAAACTCAGACTATTTTGTTTACAAGAAGAAGAAAAAATTTATTTCTACCACAAACCAATGTTATTGTTGGTACCGAATCTGTCCCCTGGGGTGGCAAGGTTAAATATCTTGGTGTAATGCTGGATAAAAAATTATTGTTTAATGAGCATATAAAATACATAGTTCACAAAATTAATACAACAATTAAAATAATGTATCCGTTAATAAACAGAAAGTCTGAACTTAATACCCACAATAAACTTCTTATATTAAAAACAGTTTTGCATTCAATAATGTTCTATGCGGAGCCTGCTTGGTATGTCACCTCCGATTGTCATGCTAAAAAACTACAAATTTGTCAGAATAAATTACTTAAAATTATATATAACTTGCCAGTACATTTTTCAACACAAACGTTGCACTCTATGTCTAACATAAAATTAGTTAAAGGTAAACTTAATATATTGGGCCATAATCATAGTCATCAAAAAAGTATACTTTAAGTATCATTTATTAAAATGTCTACTTTTCAGCTACTATAGACGATAAAAAGCTTACTTTTTCCGCTAAAGTCAGTTTTATACTTAAAACAAGCTGAAGTTGTTTTTAACAAAGTTAACATCACTTTAACTCTATCAGCTGTTTGTCATTTATATAAATTTACAAAATCAAAACAAACCAAAAACAAAAGTTGTATGAATTGTGTTAAATTTTTTATAAATTGTGGAAAAAGTGTTGAAAAATAATTGGAGAGATGTGTACAATTGAGGACATTGAAAATGATTTACCCTGATTCATTTTATGCAATTGTTTTTTTCAAAATAACAATTTATATTTTGTTTATTTTTTTGCGCTTTTATTGCATCAGCTGTGCAGAGATGCCACTTACACAGTATTTATACCAGCTTGTATGCAAGATTTCAAAAATTATACTAATCACCCACTTAAAGCTGATTCGACTTAAAACTATTATTAATTTTCACTATAGTTAAGAAACAGTTAGTAACAGGTTTAAATATTAAAGTTGTTTTTAAAAAGAACCGACTTTAGTGTTTGACTATGATTATGGGCCATTGTCTCTAAACTTTAAACATCGTTGTAGATATTCTAGCTATCCACACATCAATGCATTAGTTTGATAACATTTATCCTTTGCTTTTACCACTTAACTTTACTGCTCTACTTATGGGTTTTTTTTGTGATATTTTCCCAAATTTAAATAAATATTTATAAAATAAAATAAGTATCTTAAAACCACTGTAAATGATTAAGAAGAAAAATTGTTATAAATTGATCTCTTAAAGTTAAGAATTAAATTATTGTAAAAATGTAAATACTACTCTAACAATAAAATCGATAAAAAAAAAATTTTAAAGTTTTAGACATTCGTACGCTTATAATGATTACGAATGCTAGTGTCTTGTGTCCGTTTAGAAGAGATGACAAGTAAATTTTGTTATGTTTTCTTAAGCCTCACTAATGGCACTAATGGTATTTAATAATTCATAATAACAACTCGGACATGAACTAATTTTCATTTTATTGATTGATTATCATTATAGTATGGTAGTTACTGCGTTGGCTAACAGTCGTTAAACTGTAGCCTAAACTGCGCATGGATAAGAAACTTGGACGTAACAATCACTAAAGGGATGTAACGAATGATTAGGTAAGTAATGTTTTTTTCCAGCAGCTGTTAGTATTATTAGTATTTCGAATTCCAAAAAAACTTAAGAAAATGTATTTCTAAAACTCCTGGGTGCCCAAAAATTCTTCCTCTCAGTATCCTAAGTGTCGGACAATGCAAGAGAAAATGTTATGTGGTCTACTCCTTTTCTACATCACTACAGCTCCTGCAGAAGTCGATGTGGGGTATTCCCAGACTCCGGCCAGTGTTGCATTATTACGTCGTAACTTCTTATAGCACCCATGGTGTGTGAGTTACGTTTATCCATATATAGACTTAAAGTTTAAAGTCGACTCCGAAAGACAGATTTTTGAGAAACTTTTCATGATAATTTTATTTGCTGAGAGTAAGTCGCCGATGAAATATTTTTTTTATTTTTAGGAATAATTAGGAAATTTCCTTTTTAATTTATTTTAATGGCAGCTTAGGTATGTATGTATGTATGTATGTCTGCACATATATACGTATGTATATATTTTAGTCTTTTGTTTAATTTGAATAAAATTGGACTTGTTCTAATACAAGCTGACTAAGCAACGCAAAAAGAAGCTTAAATCGAAATTGAGTTTTAGTGCGTTAAGAAAAATGACTAATTCTACAAATTCTAAACTGAAAAGGAAAGATATTTCTTTCGAAACAACAATTCAAGCTAAAACTGGCTCAACGTCGTTGGGTAAGAGTTATGGTCTGCAGGAATCCGCAATAAGGCCCATTAAACGAAATGAAGATACTATAAGGAAATCTGTAGTATCTGTAACCAAACTATCTGCTAAGGCGTCATCATACATTAGAGATTCTGTTAAAGAAAATACAGGTAACCCTCGATTTACTCGATACTTTCTTTTCGCGATTTTGGTATAACGCGATTCAAAAATAACATCCATTTTTCTAATTACGCGACTTTTTTTACGCGATTTTGATATAACGCGTTTAAGAAATAGTGGCAACCCTCGATTTACATGAAATGCAGCATGATGTGGATCTGTCAGAACTGGATTTAAGAGAGTAAAGCCCTAGTTATGCTACCGTAACGGAACGTAACCGCAACAGTAAGAAACAGCTGATCGTTTTTGTTATGTATAAAGTAATACGAATGGTTATAGAAATGTAATGTAACGTAACCGGAACGTAAGAATCTGTAAAAAATAGAATTTTCTTACATTTTTACGTGACGTCTGCTTAGCAGTGTTAACAACATGTCAATATTAAAAACCACTAAAACTGGAAATTTCAATTATAAACAGAATATACATTTTGAATGTATGTTATGCTTGTCTGTATCTGGAATTCTCTTTAAATAAAACTTCACATATTTTAAAAACCCAAATTATAATTTATTTCATTACTAACTTTTATAATTTAAATTAAAAATAAAAACTATTTTACTATAATATTATGTATGTAGGTAGTATTTATTTTTATTTTAAATTAGAAAAATTTAGTATCGATTTTTAACTAATTAAAGCGTTCGAAAAGCATTTCAGTTTGCATTTTACTTTTATTAGAGAAGATAAAAACTTTTTAGCATTCGTACAAATTTGGTTTCCGAAATACCTGACCTGTTTCTGTAGAATAAACGATTTCACTTGCTTGTCTATTGATATAGAAAATTCAATCAAAGGCACTTAATTTTGTGTTTTTGTTTTCCTCAACAAACAAACAGTACATACAACTATTAATAAGTACCTTTAAATAAATATAAAATCGTTTAAAATGAACCTTAAAACTCTGTGTTGATAACATTGGTTAACAGCTGGATTAAAGAGAAACAAAAGGCAGCATTTTGAAAGTGATAAAAGGAGTGAAAACAAAGTTTTCAAAATTTGGAATTAATATTAAATTTATTTAAAAAACAATAATAAAATATAAACTCAATCCAAAAAATATGTCTCCTATATCCTTATCTGAATCTCTGTCTTTTGGTTTTTGCAATTTGTATTTCCTTATTTGTTTTGTTTACATAAAAACATATGACACGTTTTTACGATCTATAATTGCACTTACATTTTTACGTTCCGTACACATTACATTACGTTACTGTTACATTCCGTTACGGTAACATAACTAGGGCTTTAGCCGAAGATTCAGAAGAATTGACCGATGAAGACGACGAAGACTGCACTGACATGGATTATTCAAAATTAACGATATTTTTGCATATGGGACAAGAGTTAATTAAATTTTCATTTGAATCTTCAATTAGAAAATCGTTAGCTCCATATGAAGAACTTCTCAAGAAGTATGAAATGGAAAAAAAACAGAAGCGGATAACAGATTTCTTCACACTTGACCAAGAGTAGAAATATCTTTTATTCTTTTCTAAATTTTGTTATTTTTTTATTTTCGTTTATCAATTTTTAAAACTTAAAAAATGAATATGAAAAAAATAAAAAAAGAAACTGAATTTATTTTTGACGTTATGTTCTTTGTTTTATATTATTTTTATTTTTGATAACTATAGCATTTAAGAAAACACAGGAATTTATTTTTAATAAATGAAAAGTAAAAATTAAATAATAGAAGTTTAATGACACAAAATAATTTGGTGTGTTTTGTTACACTATTTTTAAGTACCAAAAGTGAGTTTTACATGTATTTTATGTTTCGAATTACGCGATATACAGTGGTGGCCTTATAATTAGAAACGACTTGGCGACATGTATGTTTGTTAATTTATTTTCGAAACTTTTGTTACTCACTTTAAAATTAATAGCTAAAAAAGCAAATAAACAAATTAGCTTTATGTTTATAATAAAAAAATTCACAGCATCATTATCATTTTTAAAAAAATTAGCTAAAAACAAAAAATGCCAATTTCTGGTTGGTCATATAATTAGAAACAAAAAATATTTTTACAAACAGCTTAAAAATATCTTAATATATTCCCATTTAATGGGCATATTCTTTAATATTTTGTCGGATAGACCTTGTTTTGAACAACATCTGCAAGTCTTTTCGGAAAATTTTGTATCAGACGTTGGCATGTTTGTACTGATATGTTTTGCTAACTTTGTTGAACCAGCTGAAAGCATTTATCGTTATTTCGAAGGTTTTTGTCCTTAAGATCTCTATTAATAATTGCCCATACATTTTCAATTGGGTTGGGGTCAGGATTTTGGGGTGGCCAGTCCAGAACGTCAATATTTTGACCCGAAAGCCAATACTTCACAAACCTTGAAGTGTGCTTTGGGTCATTGTCATGCTGAAAAATTTAATTGAATATAGTTCCATTACATTTTCCAATATGCTTTTATATTGATATTGGTCCATTATTCCTTAAACTTTTACAATTGGACCCAAACCACACCAGGAAAAGCGCTCCAGACCATAATAGAGCCGCCACCGTTTTCACTGTGTCCATGGGATCAAAGGCTTTGTTTGGGAGACTTCTTGCATAAGTTTTTCCATCAGATTGGAACAAATTGATATTGGATTTGTTACTCCAGAGAACTCTGTTCCAGAACCGCGGATCTTTTTTAAGCATTTCCGTTGCAAACTGCAACCGGTTTTTATAATTTTTTTTAGGCATGTGGCAACGTCCCGAACGCACGAAGCCCCGAATCCTGCAAACGCCTCCTTATTGTCCGTGTGGATATTTCTGACGTTATTTCTTTGAGAGTATGTCCGCCAATTAAATTTTTCAGCATGACAATGACCCAAAGCACACTTCAAGGTTAGTGAAGTATTGGCTTTCGTGTCAAAATATTGACGTTCTGGACTGGCCACCCCAAAATCCTGACCCCAACCCAATTGAAAATGTATGGGCAATTGTTAATAGAGATAATTTGTTTATTTGCTTTTTTAGCTATTAATTTTAAAGTGAGTAACAAAAGTTTCGAAAATAAATAAACAAACACACATGTTGTCAAGTCGTTTCTAATTATAAGGCCACCACTGTACGTAATTTTTGGTCCTAAAATAAGCTTTTATATGAATTCTTAACCTCATTTTACGCGTTTTCGATTTAAACATAATTTCGTCGGTCCCAACAATCCGCGTAAATCGAGGGTTACCTGTATGGAAAAAGCATTGGTAATATGGATAGAGGACAAAAGTTGAAGGATATGGAACCAATCCCCTTCTTTTCTATGGACTTAATGTCTTTTTTTACACGGTTTTTTCTGGAACGTATCTACCGTGTAAAAACAGAATTAAGTGTATGCTATTTTTACGGGCTTCAAAGAGGTTATTACATCCCGTCACTTATGGAAGCATACCCATTTGTTTTTAAAAAAATACGAATATTCTAACGATAGCATTTGGTAAGTGAAACAGAAGGGTAACTCTGACTCTGACTGAAGTTTATGATTTTTTTTGTGAAATTTTTTTCATTGAAGTTCTTCAATTATACGAATATTTTTTCTTATGATTACGTTTGTTTCAAATTGTAAATTGTAAGTCCGGCTCAGCCTTTCCTAATGAAGTAAGTTAAAATCATTTAAATATGTATTGATGCTCGCCGTAGTCTAGTAGGTCGTGTGTTGGCTTATTAGATATGAGGCCACGGTTCAAACCCCAGGTCAGACAATCTCCAGCAAAAAGAATTATGAAAAAATATTTTTTTGGCCATGAAAAGTTTCTAATAAAATCTGTCGTTCGGGGTCGACTTTAAACCAGAGCTACAAAGAGAACATGATTAAAATGTGGCTGTAGTTGTGAGAAGTATGTGCGTAACACAAAGGAAAATTGTTAGTAAAATTTCAAGTGTACATACTTGTATGTGGAAAATATAGAAAACACGTATAGCGCTAAATCCCTAAAGACAGCTTACAAACTTAACAAATATTCTTCCAAAAGTCGAGATTCATATTGATATTAGTGTATCCTACCGTAATATATCTTCGGATGTATAATTGAAACCTAAAAGAAAGCGACATGAACCTTCTGCCTTAGAAGCTGACAAGCAACTGAATGCATGTTTACTCTCTTTTTTTATGAACATTGTTGATATTCGTGTCCTATGTGTATGAAAAAACGAAGTAGGCCCCGCCACTCATGCTTAAAATGAGCACACATAACATCAGCGGTCAGGTCGTAATCCTGACTGTAGGGTTGTAATGACCAATTTTGTCTGTATTGATGGACTACATCACAATGGTTTTATCAGAATAATTAATTGCTCGTATAAAATATTAAGGAACAGCACACGATAAAATTTCTTCCGTTGAAGCTCAACAGTATAATACAACCGTGGAGTCCCCGTTGTACGTAGAGTTTTGGCTTATTAAACGCGACTCCGTGAATAAAACTCCAGGACAGATATATCGAACATAACAAAATATAAGCAATATATCTTCGGCAACTTCCTCTCAGCAGTTTTCTGGTAAAACTTATCATAGTAAATTAAATTGTCATGAAAATTTTCTTAAAAATCTGACGTTCGCTACCGACTTTAAACTGTAGATCGATCTCCCATTCAAGTATAAAATTAACACACAGAAAATGGGTGGTGTGTGAGCTAGATCGTAATCCTGACTAATGGGTCGTAATGATCAATTATGTAAGTAAGTAAGTAATATAGCTCAATTGTCCTAGCGTTTTCTAATAATATACATATACCCAGTATGCATTTATTTTAAAATTTTGAAATACATGTGTCTCCCTTGCAGAATCAAGCTATTGTAAGAAACAATTTAATATACTCCAAAATTGCTTAAATAAATTGGAATAAAATAACACTCTAAATATTGTATTTCTCTTGCTGCATTCATTTCAGCAGTGTTTAAAATTGTTTTGGAGCACGGATTTAATAATATTTTGCAAAATTGTTTTCGTTTTCAAAA
Organism: Sarcophaga rosellei; assembly: GCA_930367235.1. NCBI lineage: Eukaryota > Metazoa > Arthropoda > Insecta > Diptera > Sarcophagidae > Sarcophaga > Sarcophaga rosellei. The sequence goes on along the minus strand of OV884019.1, from coordinate 49,234,085 downwards.
CCATGTAATTTCTCGGCAATTACATGATTGAGAACAATTCTACAATTCCACAATGCCACAAATGCACATAAATAACGCTAATCGTGACTATTGAAAGCGTGCAGAAAAGCGTGCTGCACATATAAATAGCAGTTCTTAAACATTACATTCTATTTTTGGTAAATTGTTTTGTATTTGGTTCAAAAAAATCAAATAATTTTATCACTTCAACATGAAACAGCAGCAATACAACTGTGCTATCAACCGTTTCATTTTTATACTAAAACTTGGCAAACAACAACATTTTTACGGAGTATAAAACTTGGCAACAATCTCTACTCTACTTAAAAATACATTTACAATGAAAAGTTTAAGACAAAAATAAAAAGTTACTCCACACTGAAACTGCATCCATACCCAGTTGGCCAAGTCTTCAAGACATCATCGATGATGCGTACAGGACAATGTTAAATCATAAATGATTTGTTGGCGACAGCCGGAGCAAATCACTGACGACTTTTTCGAACAAAGGGCACTTTTTTCGTGTCCAACAATATGAGCGACATTACAATGCATATTGTCGTTGACGATCAGATAAGTAACAATGTGGTTCAACTTGTCATCGACGAATATATAAACGAAATTTTTTCAACCTTGTCATTGACGGCAGTTTAGCGACAGTATCCTTCCATAGTATCGTCGGTGACAGTATAGCTGAAACAACCATAACATGAACATCGACGACAAATTGGGCGACAAAATACTCACCTTCTCACCAAATGATGTCTTTTTGTAAAAATTTGAATATATTAAGGGTTTTATATATTTTTTATTGATTTCAATATAAATACATATTTATATACGTACACATACATATGTATGTATAGAAAAATTTATATATAAATAATATATAATAGGAAAATTTATACATATAATAAAATAAAATTAATTTGAACATTTCATCAGGTTTTGTTTTTAAAGAATTTTTATCAAAATTAGACATCAATTAATAAACAAATTTTAAATACATACATATCTATAAAAAAAAAATAAAAATAAATATAATAATAAATAATAAAAATATTTTTGAAGCGATGCAACAATAAACGCAGATTTTATCATGGTGTAGTCCTCTGATTTAGTTGATTCTGCAATAAAAGTATTGTTATTAATAAATACAACAAGTAGTCTATATTTTTATATAAATATATTGTATACTTACCTCTAGAATAATTATTAGAAAAATAATATTATTTATTTTCACCACAAAACACTGTAAACACACTTTGAAACAACCTTTCACTGGCACTTTAAAAACACGAATGAATGATTTTTAGTCTTTTCTTATATTTGTTTTGATTTTAGACGTTAAAGTACAGTTATTTATTTTTTTCATAGAAAAAAACTATTATAAATATGTTGACAACAACATATAATTCTAAGTGAGGACAGAAACACGACAAACTTTTACAATTGTTGTCTATGTTGTCCTCAACAAATCTTCTCTGAATCAAAAACTTAATGACACTGTCGCTCATATCGTCGTCAATTTGAATTTGAAACCAGACAACACACATGAAGTTGTTGATAAGTTTGTCTTTAAAGAAGTTTAAATAAAGACAAGTTCAAGACATTGTCGCTCATCTTGTCGTAAATGTAACCTGAAACAAGACAATTTGCATGCAATTGTCGATCATCCTATCCTCAATAATATCTTATTCAAGACAAATTCAAGAATTTGTCATTATGCTGTCTACTATTAAGCTCAAAACGCGACAAATTACACGACTTTGTTATTAAAGTTGTCCTAAATTGAATTTTATACAGGACAAATTTGAAAAATTCCTGCAGACATCATTGATGCAAACGTCGTCAATAACGACCTGGCCAACTGGGTACATATACCCAGGTATTATTGAGGGCAGGATGAGCGACAATTGCATGCAAATTGTCTTGTTTCAGGTTACATTTACGACAAGATAAGCGACAATGTCATGAACTTGTCTTTATTTAAACTTCTTTAAAGATTTGTTGAGGACAACATATACAACAATTGTAAAAGTTTGTCGTGTTCCTATCTTCTTTTAGAATTAGATGTTGTTGTCAACACATTTTTTTAGTTTTTTTCTACGAAAAATATAAATAACTGTACTTTAACGTCTAAAAACAAATCAAATATAAGAAAAGACTAAAAATCATTTATTCGTGTTTTTAAAGTGCAAGTGAAAGGTTGTTTCAAAGAGTGTTTACAGTGTTTTGTGGTAAAAACAAATAATATTAATTTTATAATAATCATTCTAGAGGTAAGTATACAATATATTTATGTAAAAATATGCCAAAATCATTGCGTCGGGAAATAGCCCGTAAAAAGTGGCAATATTTTAACAGACTTAAGAAGAGTACAGAATCCCAGAATGATATCAATGAAAGTGAAAATTTTTCAACGATTCATGATGGTATTGATCAGTCTTCAGAACTTACTGTTGAAAATTATATTCCCCCAAAACAAGATTTAAAAACGCAGTTAAAAAATGTTTTTTTAAATCATCATGTGGTAATTGATTTGAGAAAGTTCTCATAGTATATATTAATAACAATAATTTTATTGCAGGATCAACTAAATCAGAGGGCTACACCCATGATAAATTTATAAAAGATCTGCGTTTATCGCAATAAACAATGATGATAACATAATAAACGATGATGATATGATACAATAAACAGATCAAATTCCAGAAAGAAGAATGAAAATAATAAAGAAAATGATTCTAAACCATAAAACCATATTTTCCTGAATTTATTAATGTTTTTTAATAGATATGTATATATTTTAACTTTTTTTTATTAATAAAACCTGATGAAATGTTCAAATTATTTTTTAGTTTATTATATATACATTTTTCTATTATTTATTATCTATATATAAATTATATTAATTTCTCTACACGTATGTATGTGTACGTACAGAAATATGTATTTATATTAATATTGAATTGAAATTGAAATTGGAATCAATAAAAAATATATAAAACCCTTAATATATTCAAATTTTTAAAAAAAGAAATCATTTGTTGAGAAGGTGAGTATTCTGTCGCCTAATTTGTCGTCGATGATCATGTTATGGTTGTTTCAGCTACACTGTCACCGACGATACTATGGAAGGATACTGTCGCTAAACTGTCATCAATGACAAGGTTGAGAAAATTTCGTTTATATATTCGTCGATGACAAGTTGAACCACATTGTTACTTATCTGATCGTCAACGACAATATGCATTGTAATGTCGCTCATATTGTCGGACACGAAAAAAGTGCCCTTTGTTCGAAAAAGTCGTCAGTGATTTGCTCCGGCTGTCGCCAACAAATCATTTATGAGTTAACATTGTCCTGTACGCATCATCGATGATGTCTTGAAGACATGGCCAACAGGGTATGGCCATTATAATGGCATGGAAACACACACACACTTAAAACACAATGCACAGACACCGTCAAACGATGCAAAGTGCAACAATAAATTTCAAATAATTCTTCAAAGCATTAGAACTGAAAACATAGAAAGAATTCAATTCTATTCGCATGCAGAGAAGAGAGAGCAGGAAATTAAGGTTAAAAAGCAAGAAATGGAACAGGTAAAAAGGTAAAACGTATTACCGAACAAAAGAAAAAGGAAAAATCCTTTTTAGAGCAGCAGGAAAATATTGCAACCAAAGATAGCAGCAGCAGGCACTAAACAGAAACTTTATTTCAAAAAGCGGAAAATTTATTTCAAAACTCATCTCAGCATGTGAGCTAAAGCGTAGAAAAATAGAAAAAAAACATTTCTTTTAAGTTTGTTTGTGCAAAATAATAATGGAAATAAAATATTTTAGTTAGTCAATGTGTTGAAAGAATTATACACATAAAGCATTAAGTTTGCTAATATACGGTCTGTCAAAGTTGGGTTTCTTTTTCAATATCGTCTGTGTTTTATATTCTCTCTTCCGTGTTTCCTTAATTATTGAGCTGACACAGTGTTGCCAATCGTGGGGAAAATCCCTACAAATAGGTTCTTTTTATGAAAATATGTTAGCGTAGGGAAATAATGAAAGATTTTGTTTTTTAATCGAAATGTGGGTACTTTTTATAATTATATGAGGTTTTTGTATAAAAAACTTTTAATTGACCACACTTAACTGCCACCAACAGTTCATCTGGCTACATATTTTTTTTAATTATAGTTGGTCTGATATGGTAATATTAGCAGTTGTCTACGTTTCTCTTTGGAAACTGCAAAAAAATTTCATATTATAAAAACGTTAACAAATTCCTTGATTAATTAAACACTATTTCTTTAGGTAAAAATATATTCTTAAGTTTAGAAGTACACAACTAATATTAAATGTGTTTGTAGAACAATGTCTGAGCTAGTTAGTTCTTTTGAGGAAAGTGATGTTCAGTAGAAGAAATATCGGAAGCAAAAATTCTGTCAAAGCTGGCTTGAGGAAAAGGAGTTTGAAGGTTGGCTGGAAGAAATTAAATATGACACACTTAAATGCAAATGTAAAGCCTGTAGAAAAGTTATGAATTGTGGAAAATTGGAACTTAAGAAACATGCTCTGCAAAATTACATCAAACCAATGTTGCACAGTAAGCACAACAAACCCTGTCAACATTTTTTGCTGAACATAAGGTAGCATTGCAGATTGTGGATCATCTGATACAAATATGATGTCTGATACAAATATGATTAAGAAGAGTAAATTAGACAGAACTAAATGCACCAAAATAATTAAAAACGTATTGGCAGAAGAAAAAAATCAAGATAGGTTATAAAATTACAGCAATGCCAAAACATAGACTGCACCGAATACAAACTGAATCCATCATATTTCAAAAAATGTGTACTAATGATCCTTACAAGTAAATAATTTAATACATATTAATATAAAATGTATTGCTAAATGATTTATTCTCAGTATCTTAGTTTTACTCTACACCAAAAGTAAAAAATATGAAATAGCAGATTTGTTTAATTATTATACATATGTAGTACATATGTACATAAGTATGTACAAGAAGTGAATAAAATTTATTTTTATTAAAAAAAACACGTTATTTTCTAGTCGTAGTCTAGTGCGTTCGCTTATTAGACGTAAAGCCCGGGTTCGAGCCCCAGGCCAGACATCAAAAAGAAATATGAAAAAAAATATTTCTTCCGCGACTTCCTCTCAGCAGATTTCTGACAAAACCACTGAGAGTAAAAAACATGCCATGAAAAAGTTTCTCAAAATCTGTCATTCGGAGTTGACGTTAAACTGTAGGTCCCGCCACTCAAGTATACAAAATTAAGGCACACAGCATGAGTGGTGTGAGAAACTAGGCCCTAATCCTGACTGAAGGATTGTAATGGCCAATTACATATATATGTATGTATTTTCTAAATTCGGCAGTTGAAAGCGTAGGTATAATTGTAGGGGATTTCTTTCTTCAGATGTAGGGGAAAAAGGAATTTTTTTGTCCAAATGTAGTGTAGTAGGTAGTGTGTTCGCTTGTTAGATCTAAAGCCCGGGTTCGGGCACCAGGCCAGGCATCAAAACGAAATATAAACAAAAAAATATTTCTCGGCGACTTCCTCTCAGCAGATTTCTGGCAAAAGCCCTGAGATTAAATAAACCTGCCATGAAAAAGTTTCTCAATCCTGACTGAAGGATTGTAATGGCCTATTGTGTATATATGTTTGTATGTATATTTAAAAAGACTAAAAAAGGTGGCATCACCGAACTGACAATAAGCAATCATACATACATAATTGGTTATTACTATCCTTAGTTTTTTGTTTACAGTAAATTACCAACTTGACATTATTAATGCAGTACACTAGAAGTGCTTATTTCATTGGTCATAACAACCATTTAGCCAGGAAATGTGCATTTTATTTAAAAAAAAAAAATGCAAGTTTGTGTTTGTTTCTTAAAAATGTTTCGCCCTCTAAAATAAATTTTTCAACACTTTTTCCACAATTTTTAAAAAAAATTTAACACAATTCATACAACGTTTGTTTTGATTTTGTAACTTTTAATAAATGACAAACAGCTGATGGAGTTAAAGTGATGTTAACTTTGTTAAAAACAACTTCAGCTTGTTTTAAGTATAAAACTGACTAGCGGAAAAAGTAAGGTTTTTATCGTCTATAGTAGCTGAACGGTAGACATTTTAATAAATGATACTTAAAGTATACTTTTTGATGACTATGATTATGGCCCCATATTTTTAAATCTATAACCTTTTGTTTTTTGTTTTCTTTTTTGACAAAAAAATATAAATATGGATATTGCTGTATCTATTTTAATTGCGAAAATTGAAATAAATCAGTTATTAGATTCATCTTCGTCATCTGATGAAGAAGAATTACTGAATTTATTTATAATTAATAAAACTTATAAATTTGAAGTTTAAAAAGAATTTTCGTGTTAACCGTAAAAGTGCCACAAAACTTATGGAAAGATACTCAGAGGCATGCTTAAGAAGAACTTACAAAGGAGGAAGGCAACAGACAAGTGTCGAAACACAGATTTTGTCTTTTTTATGGTAAGCTCAAACAACCTAAAGCAAAACAATCTTATACATTGTATGTATGCATGTAGGTTTAGTGGCAACAAGATCACTTTTAGAGAAGTCGCCATTTTTGACATGTCATGGTCAAATGTGCATACATGTTTTAACAATGTTTAAAATTTTCTCGTAAATGAAGTGGCACCAGGAAATAAAGTTTCCACGATTAGAGAAAGAAAATGTTGCAGATGACTTCTAATTATATTCATATTATTTCAGGTTTCAGTTATTCCCAACGTCTTAGGATGTATTGATGGAAGCTTTATTAATATTAGGACGCCAACACACAAAATTCGGTCAACATATGCAAATAGGCACGATGGAGTGTCAATTACGCTGCAAGGTATATGTGATGCAAATCTGAAATTATTGTGTTTACCGGTATTCCCAGCAAGATTCATGATGCCCGTGTATTGAAATAATCATTTATTGGAAAATAATTAAATTCATTATGTTGTCCTAAATATCATTTACTGGGAGACTCCGCATACCCTCTAAGAGTACCATTTGACACCATACTAATATTACGGAAACCTAACCGATTCGGAAAGGAATTTCAATATAAATTTTTGTCGAACGCGAGTCAAAATTGAAAATGCATTTGGTGTTCTAAAATGTCGCTTTAGACAATTAGTGCGCATGAACTTTCAGAATGTTGAAACAATGGCAAAATTTGTTGTTGCATGCTGCACAATATTTGTATTACACACAATGAAACCTTTCCGGAAGAAGTTTTTGATTCTGAATGTACTGACAACAACGACTATACTGTGGAAGTCGACAGAAGAGACATCCTGCAAACACAATTAGGAAAAATCAAAAGGGATGAAATTAAAAACATTTTATTCAGTTCTAATGTAATGTAATTAATGTTCATATATACATAAAAACATATTGTTTTAATATTTCAATTTAACAAAATAACAAAAAATATAGCAAACATATATGTATACCTATGTATATGGGTACAATAACATATAATACTTATAAAAAACGAAAAAACTCATATTATAATAAAATTAAAAGCTATTAAAAAGATACCAAAACATAAAAATATAGTTTAATTCAATACCACATTTTAAGTGTAAAAACATAAAACTTTATTGTTCTAAATTGGTACCAATTTTCGCCGAATTATTTTGTTCAGATTAGTTGATTATTTTTTTTTTTTTAAATGACAAAATAGTTGAACATTTTAGACATTTCATCTAAGGCAATTTATCAAGAATTTTCTGAAAAATATCTTGTATATTTTTAACCTCTTCAAGCTTTTCTTTATGGCGTCGCTCCCTGTCTACTTCTTTTTTCTCAGCTGTTTCCAATAGGGTGTCATTAATATTAAACTTTTTTCTTTCTCGTGGACTTCGTATTGGAGTCTCTAAATTTTCTTTTTTCACTTTCTGTTCGCTGCTTATTTGTACTTCTGGTTCAATAGAATCATCTAGCGAACATATTTTATTCAGTTCTTCAAATTCCACGTTTTTCGTTTTGCTCCCGAACTGTTATTATTTTCAATGGCCGATTTTTTGCTTTTAGAACACGGTCTAATATCTTTCTTCACATTGGACTATCGATGGTTTTATTTTCGATAGCGATAGTATTGAAATTTAAGCGGCAATTTTCAGTTTTGCGACGGCTTCAACGCAAAAAAATAGTATCGGTGTATAAAACTTCCCCTCAACTTTTCTTTTTTAGCAAATTGCAAAGGACGCTACGTTTTGCGTAACTAAAAGTTTAATGAAAATTATAGTTATTTATTTAATAATTTTTTTTCTGTTTTAAAACAGGTGAATAATATTAGAAGTAGTCGGTTATAAAGGTATGGAGGAGTATTTTCAGAAATGTAACAGTAAGTAATGACAATGCGGATGAAGGTAACGACGCTGGCACAGAAACTATTCCAAAAAAAAACCAAAAAAGTAGAGGTATCGAATTTTTTTGAAACAAAAATAGACAAAAACTATGCTAAATTTAGATCGTGTCGCAAAGTTTATAAGACAAGCGGTAACACATCAAATCTGTTTGACCATCTCAAAAGGGCTCATCCGTTTATTACAAAAAATTCTAAGCCATCAAAACCAATGAGTCTTTTTTTAAAAGTGTTGAAACGTATAGTTCCGATTCAATTCGTAAACACATTCTTGATAGAGCTTTGATGACAATGATGGCCACCGATCTACAACCATTTAGTATAGTTGAGGATAAGGGTTTTCGTGAACTGATAAAAATATTAGATCCACGGTATGTTTTACCATCACGACCCATTCTGCAAAATGCTATCATGGCAAATTTATATAATAGCATAAAAGATAAACTGCTTCATGAAATTCAACATTGTGTTATTACAACTGGGGGGTTACTCTGTATTGCGATGCGAAAAGGAAATTGTGCGTAATCGAACAATTGGTACTCTTTTTTTCATCTCATTTTTGCCCTTGCGCAAATGTGGCATCACCGCACTCTGTAATACGAAAGCGTATGTCAAAGTTGTTCGTTAAGCTTAAATATCTTGCGCTAACAAAATATCAAACGCAAAGGAAACGCAAGATGCAAGTAAGCACAAATAATTTTTTTATATTTATATCTACATTATTTTTTTTTTAGGGAAAAGCCAAAAAAGTTGCAGACTCAGCCACGCCAGTTTGAAATCTTAGTTGATTTCATGGTGGAACACAGCGATTTGGCCAAGGGACAGTTACAATGCGGAAATGCCAAACAACGCGCCAACAGTTTGTGGGTGAAACTGGTGGACGACCTTAATTGTAATGGACCTCCTGTAAGGGTCATAGCTGGTTGGAAAAAAGTAAGATATTATATTTTTATACAAAATGTAAAACTAATACAATATAAATATGTACAAATGTGTTTACATATAGGTTTGGTCAGACCTAAAAACCCACACCAAAGTTAAGATGCGTAGAAATAAGATAAGTATTTCAAGCACGGGTGGTGGTGTCTCACAGTATTGTCCGCTTTCGTCTATGGAGGAGCAGATAATAAATCTTCTTCATATGGAAGAAGCCGTCAATGGGCTGGCGACATCGTTTTGTTTTAGCATAAGCAGCAAAACAATCCAGGATGTTTCAGCAAACAAAGAGCCCATAGAAGAAGTTACATTATCTCCGCAAAATGAGTCACCACACGCTGCCAAACGTAGCTCTTTGGATGATAGTGTTCAGGCACCCAAACGTACGCGACTATCTCACCAAGACCGCGATAATCTACTGAAAACCAAGGCATTTTTCACGAACAATCAACCAAGCTATTGGGCGATGTTCAGAATACCTTGAAAGAATTAGTGCGATACACTAGGAAAAATTATGAAGTAGAAGAAAAAAGTTAGCATTAGCAAGAAAAATTTGAATTTAAGAAGGAATATAAGCTCCAAAAACAAAAAAAATGCAATAGAGAAGCTGAGACTAAAAAAACAAATTTTAGAGCTAGAAATAGGAAATAATGTGTGATATTTTTACTGTATGTATGTGATATGTATTTAAGTTTTGTTATTGTATTTCTTCAGGAAAAGTTAAGTTTTTAATAATATGAATTCAATATTTAGTTTAAGAACTTTTTAAGATCTCAATATGTTTTTTTTTATTAATATAAGTAATGTATAAGTTTTATAATAGAAGTTTTTTATGTTTTTTTATTAAAAGTGCAATGAATTTAATTCCTTATATAATCGTTTTTATAAAAAGTTATTTAAATAAAACTTATGGTCTTAAAATCAAATTGTTTATAATATTATTTCATATTTTCTTAGCAAATCAAATTGTCTCTAATATTATTTCTTATTTGCTTAGCAATATTAGTTTACCGGTGTTCGTACTACTATCATCCGACATGGCAATTGGATTTAAACTTCCTGTTTCAGCTATATCGTTTTTTGGCAGTTGTACATTAAAATTAACACAAATATTATGCAAGGCACAGCAAACGTTCATTATTTGAGTCACTCTTTCTGGTGCATAATGCAACTCTCTTGCTGCTAACAGACACCGAAATCTGCCTTTTAAAACACCAAAGACCCTCTCTATTATGGACCTTCCTTTGCAAAACTGCTTATTAAACAATGCCTCGCGTGAGTTTTCAGCTGCGTTTCTATATGGGGTAAGCAGCCATGGTTCCAGGGGGTATCCCGAATCACCTTTTAAAAGATTAAAATATGAGTAAAAACATCTATTAGAATTATTTTAAGTTAATTACCAATCAGCCAAAATCCCCTTTCTCCTCTTTCAAAACGTTCTTTTAATAGTTGCTTTGCATAAGAAAGGGTCCAAATATGTGAGTCATGGCTTGCACCGTATCGGCAATCAATAAATCGTATCATCATTTTGTGATCACATATCTAATAATTTAATATGAAGTCAGATTTAATATTTCAAATGCATATATAACAAAAACTCGCCACCATAGCATTCATACTGTGCTTTAGTTTTCTGTTGAAGTATAAGTACTCATTCCTGACCGGTCTAATCATTTGTGCCATCCACTGCTCCAATCACCCCAGGAATGCCACATACATGAAAAAATCCCTTTTTTATTTCGTTTTCCTCTTCCATACTTATCTCAAATTTTATGTGCTTGGGGCAGAGTATACGCTCAATCACCACGCAGACTTCCTTTAAGCAACGCGACATAGATTGCTGCGATAAACCTAAAAGATGGTCTTGGCCAATTTGGTGTTGATATCCACCTTGCCCAAGCGATTTCAAAGCAGCAGCCACTTTTATTATAACTGGAATTGCTGTGGATCTCTTCGGAACGACGAGATCGTGTTGAATAGCGTTTAACACATAAATAAACGCATCTTTATTTAATCTAAAGTTTTGTATAAAGCTATAAAAATGGAATATATGAAAAGATGTTGAATATGATTCCTACTTCTATTTTCTTACCTGTTGTCATTTAGGGAGAGTATATCCGATCTATCTCTCAAAATTCTCCTCGTTACACGTTCAACATTTTCTTCTTCATCCTCAAACCATAAAGCCACCGAATCCATCACAATTTAATTTATATTATTTTATTTTTAATCAAAAATCACTTCCCGCACAAATAATTTGTTTAAAATGTTTTTGTTTACAAATTTTGACATTTCGTTTTGTCATTCTTAGTTATTGTGAATTTTATGGTGCCAGTGTTGCCGCTTTTTCAACTAATTTTGCGAAAGCGTTTGCGCAAGCGATACAGAGTACCAAATTGTACTCTTAACGCATTTAACTTACGCATCGAACTTGCTTTCGCATCGCAATACAGAGTAACCCCCCTGATTGCTGGATATCACGCGCCAATGAGGGTTACCTTACCGTTACGTATCATTTTATGACCAAAGATTACGTTTTGCGATCTACTGTTTTGTCAACTAGAAAACTTTTGGTCGCAACCAATCACAATGCGGAAAATATCGCAATTTCATTGCGCACCGTATTGGATAGCTGGGGAGTTATGGGTAAAGTGGCTTCGGTTGTCACTGATAACGACAGTACCATGATAAAAGGAATCGAATTGCTGCAAAAAAGGCATCTCCCCTGTTTTACACATACCAATAATCTTGTAGTTCAAGATATCTTGTCACAAGATAATATAAAAATGATTTTGGTGAAATGTAAAAGAATTGTTACATACTTCAAAAGCAGCACTGTTGCCTTCGAAAAATTTAAAGCTGATCAAGGGAGATAAAAGCCATATAGCTTGTTGCAGGAGGTACCCACCCGATGGAATAGCGCTTTAAGAATGATAGAGAGCATATTGGTCACAAATACTTCGATATCAAATGTACCATTGGCTACACCAAAAGCTCCGCTACCTTTAACGGCAGATGATATTGAAGTACTTAAAGACCTGAAAGAGCTATTAACTCCATTTGATTCAGCTACAATTCAAACATCGTCCAACACTTCTGTTACCATCTCGTTAATTATACCAATAATTTGCGGTCTTTATCAATCTCTTAATGAAATTAAAACTAAATTGACAATGTTGGAAGGTCCAAACCCTATAGTTTTCTAATTGAACGAATTAAAAAACGTTTATTTCCGAACGAAGAACGAACAATAACGAGAATTGGAACTTTGTTAGACCCTCGTTTTAAAAAGGAAGGTTTTTTATTTTCAAACAATGATGACAAGGGAGCACTTGCATTGTAAAAATAATTGAGTACCATGAATAAGAAAAATCCTTCTTTGTATGATGCTGAACCGTCAAATTCAAGAAATATTCAGGAAGAAGCATCTGAGCTTTTAAAACTTGTAGGGAGCAAAGTTGCCAGCAAGGTAAGGACAAAACAGGTGGATGCAATAATATGGCTTAGGCAATATTTAGAAAATTAAAATTCTTCAATTGAAAGTGATCCACTACAATATTGGAAGCTAATATAATTATATTTAAATATTTTACTTAGTAGTTTTTAAATTTATATAATTACAGTGTAATGGAAACGAAATGTTGCTGACAAAATTTTGTGCCTTAAGGCTAGTACTCTGTTCAAAATTTCAAGTGGAATGCTGTCAAAATACATGTTAATAAAATTCACATGAAATTTTCATGAAAAAATGTTGCAGAAGTAGTACTCTGTTCATTTTGTGAAAAACATATGAAATGTTTCTGGCAACATTATTTTTCACAGCGAAATAATTGAAGTGCCAATTGTTTCACGTGGAATTTTCAATAACAGCTGACTTTAAAATTTATGTGTATGTGCTAAAATTGTTTTCCTTTTGAAAAAAAAAAATATTTACTTAAAAATGGAAAGCAACCAAGAAAACAAAGAGATGAAATTTAGTGAGGCAGAAAAGCGGCAAAAAAGCTCTTCTGTCGCAACAACAATATCTATTACTTGTTGTGCTGCTGCACAAGCGGTCAGTAATATTTCTTTATTCATTTTTATTTCACGATTTTGATTCAACACAGATTTTTAAATAAAGATTTAAAATAAAAAAGCAAAACATATGTGTTTTGTTTACAAAAGTAAAACAATGTGGCGTACTTTCAATAAAAAAATCGTCAAATTATGTAAATTCGCGTGATAGGCAACATTGGCTACACGTCAAATTTTTCGTATGAAATAATTAATGTTGCTCAACATTTTTCACAAATTTGAACAGAGTACTAGCCTTTACGGTATTTATGTGTATGTACCAGCAACTTCTACGGAATCAGAAAGGATGTTCAGCAAAGCTGGATCTATACTTTTTGACCGTAGAAGTTGTTTAAAAGCAAAAAATCTCGATGTTTTTATTTACTAACAAAAATTATTGGGTATCTCAATAACTACAATTTTACTGTCATTCTTAGATTCAAGTTTGTTTTTGTTTTTATTATTATAACTATATACATTTTGATTATTTATAAGCATGTTGTTTTGTATCTCAATAACCATGAAATAACTTTACGGTATTTACAGCCGATCGCAGAATTAGAATTTTTTGTTCTTAAAATTATTAAAACATTGTACTAACGTGTTTTCTATTATTATTTTTGTTGTTTTTGTTTTTTTTTATCAAATAAAATAAATGAAATAAAATTTAAATCAAAAACAATTTTGTTAGGGAATGACCCTACAAGGACATAACCGGTTACTATACATCTATTTATATGCATATGTACGTACGCCTGTATAATTTTTAATTAAAATTGTGAAATTTATCACTCTTCTAAAAATCGAATCGACTATCGAAACTATCAAATGGGCCGACTATCGATAGTTTTGCAGCTCTAATTGCTTAGGAGACATATGGGATATTTCTGTAGAAATATGTAACCACATTTCTTTTTTACTTTTGAGCTTCTTCAATGGGCCAATATCTGCTAAATAAGCATATATAAATCCAAAAGCTTTTTAGTATCTCCTTCTGTCCAATCTAGAAGCGTTAATAATAATAATAATAAAATATTTAATAAGAATAAAACATATTTTCTTTGTAGAAAAGAAAACACCATTAGATTCTCACATCTCCTATGTTGCGTGAATTCGTGTTATTCATGAGCGGCGGCATCTTCTATTTTAAAATCGACTCCGAATGACAGATTTTAAAAAACTTTTCATTGCAGTTTTACATTCTTAAACTTTTTGTCAGAAGCCTGTTGAGAGAAAGTTGCCAAAAGAAATATTTTTTTCGATATTTCATTTTATTCATTTGTCTCAGATTCTCTTGTGGGAATCGAATCCACTGCCTCGGAGTTTGAAGTTTAGCACTCTAACAACTAAGTCATCGGGAGTTGTTTGAGCTGAAAGTTGAACCATGAAATCACATTTAATAAGCCTACACACAATCTACTAGACTACGTTGATGTTCTACCCTAATACTATTCTCAATATCCTTTACAGCTTCACCCCTTGCTGTGAAGAATATTCGGCAGGATTTCTTAAGACTTATTGTAGCTATTATGCACAACATTATTCGACTCCACAGTAATATCGCCTAAATTCCCTTGCATACCATTGAGTGTGTGGGACAGATTACATTTTTCATTAGCATAAACAAAACAAATTTGGCCGGAAATCTGGCCTCTAGGAATTTTATGCAATTATACGTGTTTTGTTGGTGTTCGCGCTCTGTTGTAAACTACGTCCAGTATGATAAGCTTTGACTCCAACAGCAAATTACCTTGGTTTACACCTAAAATGCAGGTTCAGATCTCCACTTAGTACTGTGCGTATTACTGTGGAATAGTCACATGTCTCATTCTGGCTCACATACATATATTCATTTCTTACAGATTGGCTGTTCAATTATTATCTTAAGGATGTTATTCCAATCGATACATGATCTTCAGCTTTGTTTGAGGAGTAAGCTTAAATCTTCAAGTATATTCAGTCGCTAGGGCATAAAGTTCATAAAAGCCACGGTAGTGTATTGCAAATAGTGTATTGAAGCTGTCGTATTGTAGAAAGTAGTGTGGTGTCTTATTAGGCGAAAACCTGCATTTGAAATTCCAGCTTAGATACGAGTATTTCGGAACAAACAAAATATGAAAAATTATTTCTTTCCGTGACATCAAACCATTCTTCTGGTAAAAGCTCTCAGAGTAAATCCGCCACTTACGGATAAAATTAACGCACACAACATGGTTGGTGCGTGAAGCTAGTTAAGTAAATAAATAAGTGCAAGTGTAAAAGCTGGGGTATGTTGGGGCAGATTGGTGTCTTGAAATGTGTACACGATATCTGTCTGCTCATACGCACGTCTATATGACATCCAAAAATCAAATTGCTTTAGGAAACTGCGCTGAAAGTCGGTATTAAAATCAATTGCAGTAAATGAAATCGATGCAACTGAATAGCTTCGCAATAAATGACATCAACATCATTTGGTAGCATCATCGACAGGAAGAGAAAGTCAAGTGCTTACCCATCACACCGAATAAATAATGCCAAACACCAATGTAGAAAACTATGCCTGGCCTGGAACTCAACATTTTTTCTCCGGCATACCAATATCGCAATTTGAAATTGCCAGGTATTGTATATTACATTGTATTCCTTGATTTTTAGGGCTGTTGCATTGCTGTTGTTATAAGTGCTCTGTTTTTGTTGGTGTTGAGTAAAAACAAACGAACAAAATTTTACGCTAAAACTGTGCAGTAGTTTTTGGTTGGTGCCTATTTAAACATGGAGAGCGATAAGCAGCATTTTCGACATATATTGCTGTTTTACTACAGAAAGAGTAAAAATGCTGTTCAAGACAGAAAGAAATTGACCGATGTGTTTGGAGAAGTTGTGTTGACAGTACGCTAGAGCTAGAACTGGTTAGCTAAATTTCGATCCGACAATATTGATGTCGAAGATGCATCACGTTCGGGAAGGCCGGTTGAAGCTGATAAAGACGCGATAAGGCGAATAACAACAGCTGAGATCAGATTGAAGTTAAATTTGTCAAATTCAACAGTTTATGGCTACTTGATTGATATTACACGTTAACTGTCTTTCCACAAGAAAAAAAAAAAAACGAGATTACTTTCCGAACAACCCAATATCTAAAAACAATTTTGACGGTTTCGTTGACTAGGCAATATCGCCAACTATGGTGTTATTGTTGGTGACATTTCATTACTCCTCAGCTGGGTTTTAAAGGCAAAATGGGTTTCCTCTGTTAACAAAACAGCAACCTAAATTGATCACAATATCACGTCCAGAAAAAGTTGTGTAGAAAAAGATAAATTTTAAATTTTCTGGCACTGATTGGTAGTCCTAAATAGAAAACATTTCTAGGAAGGTCGCATGAGACTTCTGGACTTAAATCTGTTACACATGATAGAGGACTAGAGCCTTAGAGATAGCAATATTATGTGACTATAAAACCGGCACTTAACTGGGTAATAAGGTTGACTTAAAAATAGTATTGGACTGCCTTGGAAATCAGAATCGGCTAGGATTACCCAATGCTTGATCCCAGGTGATGTAAATATTCACGAGATTGATATATGATATGATCGTAGTAGATAGTGTGTTGGCTTATTACAGACAACACGAAGAAAACGAAATATGAAAAAATATTTCTAGGCCAACTTTCTCTCAGCAGATTTCTGACAAAAACTGTGAGTATAAATTCAACGCCAAGCAAATCTTCTCAAAAATATGTCGTTCGGAATCGACTTTAAACTGAAGCGAGGTCGTATTCCCGACTAAAGGGTTGTAATGACCAATTAGTATGTAAGTCAGTAAGTAACTTGCGATGAGCATCAAAGCCACTGATGGGGCCAGAACCTTTCCATGGAACGGGAAGAGATATTTGGAAGGGTATACTCAGCTAAAGAGAATATAGAGAGAGGCGGAGATTTTCTCAAACAGAATATGTTTGAGACAATCTAGTGATAATTACGATATGAGAAGTTTTAAGTCTTTCATTAGACAATTCAGGAGTTATTTGATAGGACACTGCAGAATGAAGGAAAACATCTCAGAATACGGATTTTTTTTCTCGCCGAGGAGAGGAAAATGTACCTAACCGCACCATAGAGGAAGACAGAAGAAGATCATCTGTGAAGATGTGGCAGAGTCTTCAGAACTTGTTCTTAAAGTCTGTAAGGCATTAATGCATCACCATGGTCTAGTAAATAGTATGTTGGCGTATTGACGTAAAGTCAGGGTTCAAACCTAATCTTAGACAACGGCGGCGATTTCCTCTCAACAGATTTCTGGCAACAACTCTGAGAATAAATAAATTTGCCATGAAAAGTTTCTCGGATAAAAATCTGTCGCTAGGAGTCGATTTATCCACTCATGCATAAAATTAACGTACCCAACATGGGTGGTGTGAGGAGATAGGTTGTACTTCTGATTGAAGGTTGGTATTTAATTATTTAGTAAGTAAAGAAAATACCTCGATGGATATCACGTGGTGGAGATAATGCTTGTTGATATCGAGCAACACCTTGAGGTTGCTCTTTTAAAACTTAAGTTTTGCAAATTGCAATATTTGACTCTTCCGTCTCAAAAGTTTGCCGACCCCTGGTGTAGGGAAATCATTTTAATATTTAGTTTTTCTTTCTTTAAATTAAGTTTAGACATTTAAATTTTAAAATAAAAATGCAAAGTGCTGTAAAAGCTTTTAAAATTAAAAAAAAATATTAAATTCATGACTTTATTATGTATGATTAATTATTAGTGAAAAAAAGTTTGTGAAACCGTGTCTATCTTTGAGTTGTTTATATTGAAAGCGAATCAAAGCCACAATATTGAAATACTTTTTATTTACTTTAGAATTGTATTCATACATATTTATTTGTGTACCTTTTCAAGGATGTGTTTTCTAAGGGTCGGATTACCAACGATAGTCTTCAATTCGTAATGATGACTTAAAAAACCTTGCATAAGTTGAATGCAATTTTATTTTCATTCAAAGAAATTCATTCTTTGTATTTTTCAAAGTAAATAGCTCATCGTGAAACTAGTTGGAGAATGGTTAGGTTTTTTTTTTCATTTCCATTTCTTGTTAAAAATGAGAAGTTATTTTAACTGTAAAATTGTTAAAGCAAATAAAATTTAACAAAGTCAGTTACATTTATATGTATGTACATTAGAGCGACTCACCAAAAAAGTGCTCGATGTACCCTCCTAAAAATGAAAGGAATGAAAAACCGTTATTTTACAGAATATCCTTAAAAAAAGGACATGGATGATTGTCCGTGGACAAATTGTATATACCGCTGGACGCGCCTTGAAAAAACCTTTCTTATGACACCCATATTGTATATGTTGGTAAGGAAACAGATTCTCAAATTGACAAAACATGGAAAAATAGACCCTTTTTCGAAATGGTCCAGCTCACGAGAGGTCAAAGCTAGAGCCGAAATATTTTAGATGTCATCTTAAAAAAGTCCAAGGTTCATTTTGAGGGGGGTACATCGAGCATGAATATTGCTTCCATACAACTTGAGTCGCTCGAATGTACATATATCATATAAGGATCATATAAATGTCTCGTAAATATTCAGGTTTTTTTTATAGGAACTAATCCTTATTAAAGGTGATGGTATAGTCTGCTGAAGCTTTTAAGTTTTTATGAGAAAATTTTGTATTGCTAAGCTTCACCATCTGCTCCATTAAGCACTAATATAACGTCCACTAAGCAATTATTAGCACAACTGAATAATAATTATAACAATTAAATGAATAATGCAAACGAGTGAAGGAAACTCTATTATTTTTTAGCTGCATGAGGACTACCTATGTCGATAACTATGGTTTGACAGCTGTTAATGTCAAACTGTGTTCAGTATGATTGATTTCCAATTGTGCAAATTTACTTAAAAGATGCAGCATGGAATTCAATAAATGGTGGGTGGTCCGATCTGCCTGATTGTTGAATTTCAAAACCGCTGTGTTCAGCAGAGCACAGCGGGAGAACCAGGGAACTACTTAAGTTCGACAATAAACGATTCGCATTCTAACGGAACACTGAGCTATTAGCAATTTCGTTGACAGGATTACTGCAGAATCTGCCATGATGTGGAGGGAACTGAATCGGTACAATACCTTTTACGCAAGTGCCCTGCACTTTAGAACAGATGTCATTGGTTTTTGGGTGACAGTTGGTTAGAAGATCTGGGCTAAGAAACTGGCCGATTTCATCCGGAGCTCGGAGTGATCTAAACCCACCACTTAGGTATCATGACAAGGGGTCTTACCTCACACTGGTTAACACATTGGACCAAATGGACATCCTAGTGCACTTGTCGGTGAACTGGAAGCTACCTGCTAACCTAACTTAGCCTACTTTTTCACTCTTCTCGATTAAAAATCATCAACAAAACGAAGAAATGTGTGTACAGAATAAAATATTTCTGCTGTAGTGCAAGATCATAAAGAAAATGCCGTTATTGTGATTCTTTGTCGTTCTAAACTTATTGGCCTTTGTTCTTCTACTGTTGGTAAAATTTTACGTAAAAATCTTATCTTGTGACCCTATATACATTTTTTCGACAACTTCCTCTCAGCAGATTTCCGGGAATGATCTGAGAGTAAATAAAATTGCCATTTTCAAAAATCTATCGCGCGACGTCGACTTTAAACTGTAGGTTCCGCCTGCATACACAACATAAGTGGTAATCATATAGGTCGAAAACCTATTTTGGATGCATGGTTGTAATGACCAATTGTGTATGTACATATGTATCATCATAGTTTGTGCTTCATTTTTTCTTACTGAATACATGCACCATAATCAGATGAGTTTGCTATGCCTATTTCGGGAAATTTCTGGATTGAAATTTTGGATTTTTTCAGCAGGTTGAAAGGAAGTTTATTTTCTATTCTGCTGTCTACGAACTCATTGCAAAATTTACTTGTAGTACCTTACCACTGCGACCGTACGACGTAGGGTTACACATTAAAAGCACGACTACCCCATGCTGGAAATCAATATCAAAGGATGATAACTCAGTTAAGCCGACATGGAATGGAGTGCAAAATTATCTTAATCTACATTTCAAAAGGGATGATGAGCATGGACAAAGAAAGTGGGTTACAGTTTTCTCCTCTTCAGCCGAACAACACTCATGGTAGAAGTCGTTAGATGGGATCTGTAGTGTTTCCGTGCGACTTCCCATAATGCAATGAACTGTAAGCATG
The DNA here is from genome assembly GCA_930367235.1 of Sarcophaga rosellei. Classification (NCBI taxonomy): domain Eukaryota; kingdom Metazoa; phylum Arthropoda; class Insecta; order Diptera; family Sarcophagidae; genus Sarcophaga; species Sarcophaga rosellei. Next base: position 49,213,438 of record OV884019.1, on the reverse strand, counting down.
GCCACTATGATCGAGATGACATTGCGATCAAGTTTGAGTAGTTGGTTGGTGCGCCGTCTATTCATCGAGGGCAAAGTGAGTCTGGCAGTGAAGTAAGATTCCTCATTGAGCCAGGATAGATTGGCGTACCGAAAGAATTTTTGACTAATGGCCAGAGTTATTGGAGTATGTGGCTTACCCAATTCGATTGATCAGGGTTCTGGAAGGAGTGCACCAGTGGTTGGAATGTAACTGTGCCCAAGAACCGAGGCAAGTAAGACACGTAAGTATCTAGAGCGAACGTCAAGACAGCAGCTACACTCGCTAACCAGTCTAGGGTTAACCTATTAGTGTAATTGCCCATTAAACATTTTTCATTGCCTCAAATCTACTTGACTTGAGAAAGTCGCTGAGTTCGCTGAGCATCCCTTTCCAAACGATAGCTCCTACACCATAGAAGGGTTCTGGCCACAACAGCGTTGTGGAAATTCTCCTGTATACATATTGTTACGTTTTTACCTTCTTAAAATCGTTCAAAATATGAGTTCGTTGATTGCAAACAAAATAAAAATAAATTGGTGTTTAGTTTCAATTAAATTCTATATTGTTCTCACTACTTTTGTGTGTCGCTATTTACAACTTGATGAATACAACAATAACTGCTTGTTCGCTATTATTACAGCGCAGATCTTTACAACGGAGATCTTCAAACCATGACTGTTCTCTTTACACGCAACATGTCTTCACACAATACTGTTTGAATTCTCGTTGCCTGCTTTGTCTTACCTTTTTATATGCCTATATTGCTGTTCGTGTATTTTGTTCACGTTGTTCGTTGTTGCGTTCTCGCTTACTTGTCTACCCCCTTTTCTTTCATACTCATGGTTTTTGTTTTTGTAGCTTTTGTTTATCATTTTAATGTTAATTAAACGTGTTACACCGTTTCCATTGTCGTATCAATAAAATAGAAATTTCTTTTAAAAAATTCTTTTATCAGGCTTCTAATATTTTGCTGATAAAACTTTGTGTTTCTAATGAAAATGTTGAATAATTTAATAACACACACACACATTCATTTTAACAAATCAGAAATGTTAGAGTTTTTAAAATTCGATTAACTTGGCTCTTTTAACTTGTGAATATTTTTCATTTTTTGTTTTTTAATGGTTGATTGAAAGAAAGCACTTCTAGGCATCAAACGAAACTTTCCTATTCAAATATTTTTTTTATGAAAATTATTTCTTGTTTATTTTGTTTTTTTATATTCTGAAAAACAAAAAAAAAAATATCTTCTGATCAGAATTTAATTATTTTTCATTTTCATGTTGTTAGTGCTGCTGTTGAACATAAATTTCCACAAGAAATTTGTATTCGTTTTTTTTTGTCGTGTTTTTGTTTACGAAACAATTTTTTCCTCTTCTCAGCTTTACAGTTTTTTTTTTTGTTCATTTAGTTTATTTGATGGAAATCATTTAGTTGCCTAAAGGTTAACTTGAAAAACAAGGTCTATAGCAGAAAATAGCAAATACAACATTATTAGTAGGATTTTTTTTGTTGTTTTTACATGAACTTGTGCGAGCACAGCAAAAAACTAATGCTTGCAGCATTGCCACCTGATAGTGAGAGCTGATATGCTGTTGCTAAATAACACAAAAAGAAAACTGAACGAAAACAAGCAAGAGGTGCCAAAAGAGCTTGAGAGATAGAATTTCAACAAATGTTGAACGTTGTTTTCTTTCTCATACTGTTATTGTATTATTATGATTATTTTTTTTTCTTTTTCTCTTTTTGCTGTAAAACTTATATCTACAATAACCTAACTTAAATATGTATGTATGCATGTATATAAAAATGAAAATAAGAGTTCAAATGCATATATATGTACATGCATCGCATGAACATTTCAGAATTTAATGCATGGCCATAACAATTTTCAAATATTTCAACACGCTTGTTAGACATACAGCTCAGGGCAACTAAATTGAAACTTTGCAGGAAATGCTTAATTGCTTAGTATCGAAATGGTAAAGTGATGAAAGCATGCTTTATTTTACCATGTAATTATGTAATTATTTTACATTGTAATTGTATAAAATATTTCTTACCTAAGCTCGTTAGTCAAGATTACAAGCTAGCTTCTCACACCACCGATGCTGTAAGTGTGTTAATTTTATTAAGAAGGGACGGGATCTACAGTTTAAAATCGACTCCTAACGAAGGATTTTTGAGAAAATTTTCATAGGAATTTTGTTTACTCTCAGAGTTTTCGTGAATATCACACGCATAATAGGCCTTTATAAGCCTTTAGTCATGATTACAACCTAGTTTTTCGGGCCATCCATGTTGTTTGTGTTAATTTTATTCGTGAGTGGCGAGACCTACAGTTTAAAGATGACTCTGAACGACAGATTTTTGAGAAACTTTTCATTGCAATTTTATTTGCTCACAGAGTTTTTACCAGAAGACTACTCAGAGCAAGACGCCAAAGAAATATGTTTTGAATTGATAACTTCTATATACACAGAGATATCAAGGCACATGTTGTGTTATTCCTACTTTCTTGTTTTGAAAATTATGTTTTAAAAGTATTTTAACAAAATTAGTCTTCCTAACGCTATCCAAAAGACACTTTAATGTTAAATGGAGGAAAATCAACGAGATGAACAGGCAGGTTTTCGGCCAACCAAAAGCTACCTACAGCAAGTCAACATTCTAGGCATTAAAACAGAATAATCTCTTGATGACAAACTCTCCTGTACCTACCGTTCGTAGTTTTCAAAAAAGCCTTGGATACTATCAAATGAGTTGCCACATGGAAAGCATTGAGAAGAAAAAGGGTCTCCAGAACAAAATACGAATCGTCACAGCTATGTTCGACGATGCCTCACTCTCGGTATTTCACAATTGCAATATAAGTCCATCATTTCAAACATATGCTGGAGTAAAACAAGGAAAACCCAAATCATGACAATTAACTACGTAAACACCGACACATCATGTTGTAAGGAGAACCAGTCAAATACGGGGATAGCTTCTGCTATTTAGGCTGTATAGTTGCAATAAATGGCGCCGCAGAAACAGATGTAATCGGCAGGCTCAATAAAGCCAGAGCGGCATTCGAACGACTACTGTCAATATGGAGAAAATCACAAATATCCAAATCATGCACCAACCTCAGAACATTCATCGCATGTGTAAAATCGGCTTGTTGTACGGAAGTGAAATCTGGTTCGTATCGAACACCATCATGCAAAAACTTCATGAACAAGTGCTTAAGAATCGTATGCAAAATATTTGGGCCTGATAATGTTAGTTACATGGATCTATGGAACCTTGCTAAGGAGGAACCCAACGCAGATAAAACGTTGGAAATGGAGATGGGTCGACCATACTGATAGTATAATAAGAACGCCACTTGAGTGTAATCCTCAAGCCACAAGAAGCCTTGGCTAGCCAAGGAACACCTAGAGACGTTCAATACACGAAGATCTAGGACAGTGCATTCCTATATGGGAAGTTGCAGAAATAATAGCAGTCAGCCGGTTAAGATGGAAATGATTTGTGGAAGCCATATGCTCCCGAGAGGGGCAATGGAAAGAAATTATAAAAAAAAATAACTGAGCTTTCCATAGATTTCGTTTCATTCATTATTTGAAAATGTTTTAAACTCCTATTTTTGACCAATAAAAAGCCGTGTGAATTTAAATATTTACCATATCAAAACATTTCTAATTTGGCGTTAAAACTGTGCACTTTGGCATGCAATGTAATTTGATAGAACGTACGTATGTATATGTATAGTGCACCTGTAGCTTTATCAATGTAATGAAACTTACAAGTAAACACTACACTTCCACATATGTATGTACAATACGGTTGCTAGCTATTGCTATGAAATAGTTTTTATGCCACACACATGCATATATTTTTAAATGGCTAAAGGAATATGTGCAACAAAATGTCTTGTGCTAAAGTATTATATGTATTATTTTTTAAGGATCTTGCAGGTATTTGCTTAAAGAAACGTAACCAACTTGAAATTGGATTAGAAAAATTCGAATTTCATTTCAGGTATTCAAATGATGCGTTCTAAACTGATGGTATAGTTTACGAAAAATTATAAAGGGTGTGCCATTTAAAAGTTTAAAGTTAAAAACGCAATAAAAAAAATGGCTTGAAATTTTACCAAATTTATTTATTTGTTGTGAAGTACAATTATTCTGGTTAGAAGTAGAATATAATTTCATTCATATGCGGCAGTCTGGCCTCACGGTACCTCATTCGATCGGACAATTTTTCGTGCACTTTTTCGAGCGTATGGAGTTGTATCTCGGTAATGGCATCACGATTGTTGGCCTTCACAGAAAATAGTCCAACTGTGTCAAATCACAGCTTCTTGGCGGTCAATTCAAACATTTGACGCAATTATTCGATTGTGGTATGAGATGTAACCAAAGAGAGAGCGGGAACAAAAAAATATAGGTTATCACGGTGCGATAGGTATCTCCGTTGATAATAACTCCTCTCCACAAGCCGCACCAAACAGTGACTCGTAATAGGTGCATTGGCTTCTGTAAGACTACGTGTGGGTTTTCTGAGCCCCAAATACGGCTATTTTGCTTATTATCTCTTTTCGCAAAATTCGAAGTAAACTGTTGCGTGAAATGAAAATGAAATGACGAGCTTCGATGTACGTACTGTACTAGCACACTTACGTTTTGAGTAATCAACAAAGAAAACAGTTCTACGAATTTTTGCAATAAGCTTGTCCTTACCGGGCACTGTTGATTCTTCTCTGTGTCCAAATTTTATACGACATTGTCATGTAATTTCCGACCAACTATTGTCTTTGTTTTGGAAATAAATGACATAGAATGACATAAGCATTGCCAGATTCGAAATAATCGATGGCTTTAAAAAACGTTACCATATCACCTCATACCGGTCCCACATGGATAAGCAGTGTTCGAAAAAATACTCTAAAGTACGCAACGTTTATGCCGTGTATGTCGTGGGTAAAGAATACAAACACAGCCTCTACAACGACAGCAAAACTCTTCATTTCTATTTTAATGTTTGTGTACATGTACGCAAACTCTAACATAACGTACTGAACAGAGTTCACAAACACTAGTGTACTCAAAAAAGTTCACTAAAACAAAATTTTTTTCGTTGTATACTGATCTTTTTAGCGTACTTTGTACGCAAACAGTAAAAAATAGTGTTTGTGAACTCTGTTCAGTACGTTATGTTAGAGTTTGCGTTCATTTGTTGTGTACATGCTGTGTACGTAATGTGCTTGCATACGAGTTCACAAACACTTTAATGAAAGTTAAAAGTATTTTATCAGTTACGTATACAATGGTTAGTGTACAGTATTTTTTCGGACACTGGTTTAAAGTCTTCCAATAAAAAGCATTTTTATTGTGCCATATGACTTTGCACAAGTTGGTTGGTCCCATTAAGGCATTTGTTTAAACAAAGAAATTTCATGCTAAATATGACATTAAAAGTGGGAAAAATATTGTGTTGTAAATAGGTTTTTGGTTGTTGTAAAATCCACTTTTCTTTTCATTTTACAATTTTGTAACAAAAAAAAAAATGAAGAAAAAAATTTTAAATTGATAGAAAAATCTGTTCAGTTTTGAACACCCTACCATGGATATTTTTCCTTGATATCATATAAATACTAGAGTGTGGTACTAGAGTACATTTGTGCATTATAAGTTATAAAATGAGTGTGTGTGTGTGAGTGCATGAATATTTGTAAATATGAGGGCGTAGAATATTTTATTTTTTTATTTCGATTTCTGCAATCGTAACGAATGTGTTGTGAGCTGGAAAGAAAGTTGAAATGTGTTGTATTTTGTTGCTATTGCATGTTGTTATTGATGTCCTCTTGCTCTATAAAACCAAAAAATTAAACAGTTGCTTACGGCTAAACTTTTACTATGTACAACAGAAGCAACAATAATAACGACAGTAAAAAAAAATGTAAAAGATTGTTGCATCTTCCCATACACTTCCACTTACAATTCGAATGCAATTGCAAATGACGTTCTAGATGTACTCTATGGGTGACAGTACAACTGTAGAATAGGATTGAAGGCAAATAAATTTTTTAAAGGGGTACGTCTATCAAATATGGTAGTCAGAGTTGTGTGTATTTTGAGAACATGTTCATCGCTTGCTATTACAACATTGAATGGTTGCTGTTGCTCATTCGCCATTATCGTTTTTCTCCCTTTTTTATTCATATATTTTTTAATAATTTTTTTATTTTTATTTTATTTGTTGATTTTCAATATTTTTAGCTTTTAGGCTTTCAAATGGTAGGAAATATTTATTCTTTCTTTTTTTGCTTCTTATTAAAATCCATTATAAAAGCAATTTTAAATTTTAAATGCTTTTGTTGATTTTATAATTTGCTGGAACCAAAATAATACGAAAGAAGAGAAAAAAAAGAAAACCTTTTGTTGAAAGGGATAACAAACAGCTTGTTTTTGTTAAAATTTGATGATAATGTTTTCACAGGGCTATTGTGAAATATTGAAACACATTTTATAGGAATTTAAAATAATTTTAATTTTTTGATCTTAACTACAATTTCAACAATAGCGGCTAACATTTCATTGACTGACAGCTGAGCACTAATCCAAATTTCAACATCGAGAGATTCACAAATACACGCGGGAGCTTAAGCCCAATCAGCTGGATCAATTCATAATAAGCACAAAGTTCCTATTAGTAGCTGACTATATACATACATACGTCGCTGTAGTCTAGAAATTAGTGTGTCGGCTTACTACACATGAGGCCCCTGTTCAAAACCCAGCTCAGACATTTCCAACAAAATGAAGTATTGCAAAATATTTCTTCGGCGACTTCCTCTCAGTAGACTTCTGGCAAAAACTCAGACAGTAAATATAATTGCCATGAAAAAGTTTCTCAAGAGACTGTCTTTCGGAGTCGTCTTTAAACTGTAGGTTTCGCCACTAACAATATAAGTGGCGTGAGATCCTGGGTCGTAACGTCCAAACTGAAGGGTTGTACCGACCAATTATGTATGTGTGTATATGAAGACGCAGAAGCACTGCACACTGCCACCGTTTCCAACATAAAGCATTGAGTCATTAACATCCTTACAAATAGCGAAAAACGTTTCGACGAATAAAGTGTTCTATCAGATCCCAACACTGGCAACAAGTAGCATCCACCTTACCAGCGTCAAATTACTCAGGTAGATTCATTAAAACATTTCCATTTACCATGAAAAATTAAAAACAAAAAAAAAACAAGGCATCCCACCCGAATACTTTAAGACAAGTTCTCACCATACACATACATACATCTAGCGACTTGTTATAGAAGAGTAAACATGTAGGCATTGTGGAGCAATAACAGTTCTGAAGACTATTTAAAGATCATATGGATGAATGTATTTTTCCAATCATCGAGAACTTATGTATTGGTCAAATTAATGCATTGCGGATAATAACTAACTAATCTTCAGCGTATATTTCCTCACTCTTGATAGCATTCGTATAAATAGTATTTTATGTCATAAAAGTGGTGGTACGTTTTGGTCTATTATAGAAACAATTAGTATTCCCGTCATCCTATTGTCACTTAACAAGAAATTGAATCGAATTGCATCATGTAAAGTAGGCATAGTTGATGTCAGTACGGACGAGAGACAGTGTTGGTCTCTACCACATGTTGCTTTTCTCTATGCATGCTATGAAATGCTGACGCCCTATACAATAAAAAAATTAAAAGTTTCAAAGATTATGAGAGAATCACAGTACAGTATGACTCGAAATACTTATCCTAATCAGTGTCGTTACTAAGGTGTTAATAAGTTGACCTTATTATTTATTAGCTGTACAAGTAGCGATAGCTGCGTGAATAATAATGCAACGAACAAGATAAAGCAAAAAATTTGAGAAAATTTAGGTGTTCTTCACAGATATGTATGTAAGAGGCATAAAGTAAGCATTTTCAATTGCTGTGCATAATCACAGGTGTGAAAGGTAGAAGTAGCAGAGTTCATATCGTCAAAACTACAACTATTTGAGGAAAGTAAACCATTCTGAGCCAAGTCTATTACAAAAGTTAAACTACTACTAAATCACAATTAAAACTTATTTGTTCACAAAATCCGTGGTTACTTATGGTCTAGGACTGGTCTGATTACGGATTAAGTCAGCATTATTTTTGTTTAAAAAAGAATGTAGAAGAGATCAGTGAAGGTGAAGTTTTGTAATGGCCAATTATGTATGAATGTATGTATGTGAAGTTTCGAAAACGACGGTTCACAAATCCACTCGGTTCGACTTCTCCAATAAAACGAAAATGAAAACAGATTTCTTCGGTGAAAATCTGTGGTAACCCTGACTGAATGGTTGTAATGACCAATTATAAATAATAATATGTTGTATGCTGTAAGGTTTGATTTCTGTGGTAAAGGGATCGTGTAATAAAACTCACGGCTTGGTTTATCAATTTAATCGGGCAACATTATCCAATTAAATAATAATTATTATGACCAACAATATTTACAATTTGGAATGCACCAAAAGCTGGCTATGCAACAGTTAACGGAATCCCTTTAATGTTATTTTATACATTTTTCTTAGAAGAATGTTGACTAGTTTTTTGTATTACAAGCTTTTTACCCAGTCGAGATTTTAGTGAACACTGTTTAACGTAAAACTTTGTTCTATTTTCCACACTTTTCGTCTTAATTTTTAAACAGAAATAGTGATTGTTAATGTTATTATGTTAACACTGAGATTAAATTGTTAGAAGTGAAAGTGCAAAGACGAAATATAGAATTTATTCACATAGAGTTAAAATATTTACTTCTTAAAGTATTGTTACGTTTTTACCCTTAAAATAACGTTTAAATTATGAGCTCGTAAATTGGAAGTAAAATAAAAATAAATTTGCGATTAGTTTTAATTACAATTCTTTATTATCCGCCCAATTCTGTGTGCCACTGTTCACAACTTGATGTAAACAGCAACAATTGCTTTGTATGTTCTTCCTCTGTTTACACTCTTTGCATAAACAATAACAGTTACTAGACAACTGTTCGATTGATCTTTATAATGGAGATCTTCAAACCACGATTTCTCTCTTCAAACACCTCGCGTCTTCACGCAAGACTGACTGAATTTTTACTAACTCCGTTGCTGCTTTGATGTGGCTTTTATATAGCAACGTAAACAGTCTGATGAATGATCTTGAAGCTGAATGTTTGTGGCTTTGCCTTCTTGAGATCTCTATAAATGTAAACATCGATGTTTCATTATTGTTGTTTGTGTATTTTTGGTTACTTTTATTTTTGCAGTGTTTGTTGTTGCATTTCTGTTTACTCGTTTATCCCTTTTTATACTGGTTTTTGTTAGTATATTTTTGTTTACTTGTATATCATGCAATTAACTTCTTTAATTGTTTTTGTTGCTTTTATATATAATCGATGCAAAACCCCATTTTCATTTTCGTAACAATGTTATATTTTAATGTAATAATATTAGTCTCTCAAGAATTTTTTATTTCCTGTGCCGTTTTACTATCCTCGATGTTAAAAAAGTGTTAGCTGGAGTTCGAGCTGAAACTCATTAGGTTTTCCATTGGAAATTTAATTTAATGATTTAATTTGCTCTCAGTATATTTTTTTAACTAAAGTTTTATTGTAAGCCTAAATTCTAAGCTTTATTATTCGTTTTGATTTTAATTTATTGTAATATTTTAAACATAATTTTCTTTTTCTTTAAACACTGTTCCATTCCCTTTAACATCGTTTTTTTCTTCTCATATTTTTGCATTACATTAAACCATTAAATGTACAGCAGGAAACAATTTAAAAGTCAATTTACTTCGTGTTATCTTTAAAAAGAATGCAATTTTCTGTTTATATATTTGCTTTAAAACACACACGAATTGTTGTATTTGTAGCACCACAAATGATTCGTTTTTTTTTACCTCATGCCATTACACGCAATTTTCCAATTTCATTCAGTTTTCTTATATAAATGAGCCATTAAATATGTTTGAAGGGTTTTTCTATTCTATTAAATACCATTTGTTACACGCCTTTTTTGTTCTTTTTTTATATTTAACTTCAAAAAGGGAAGAAACACAAAACGGAAATGGAAACAATTTCAAGCAAAAATAAGAGAAAAATTAAACGAAGTAATGCAAGGACACTTCAGTGGCCGTTTTCATTTCCTGTATTCGGGAAACATTATAATAAGCGTTTGTAATTTCTTTTTCGTAATAAAATAAACATACATTAGCTTTTTGTTCTCATATTTAACATGGCAATTTTTTTTTGTTGTTATTCACTTGAATAAGATAAGGTTCCCATAGATATGTACTTTAAAATTTTATGTAAGTGCGGTTACCATGTACGTATGAGTAATATTTACAAAAATTAATATGAATTATACTCTTAATACATAGCACTTAAAAGTATGCTCCGATTTAATTGATTTTATGAAATTTGTACCTTTTTATTTTTTTACGACTATACGACTTTACGACTATTCAAGGTATTTGGAATTTCAAAATGAAAACACATTCGAAATGATATGTTTTAATTACTAGGAATTCAGCGTGAAATTTAAATACACTTGAATATCAGACAAAGGGGTTGAACATAAAGAATATCTCTAAGGTTTCTTAAATATATAGATTCAGAAGTCAAATTTTTCAATATTTACGGATTTAACCGACAACTCAGACCATAAAATTATTTTTGCTCTTTTAAATTAAAAAAAAAATATTCATACATACATACATAACTGGTCATTACAACCCTTCCGCAAGGATTACGACCTTGCTTCTCACATCACTTATGCTTTATGTGTTAATTCTAAACATGATTGGTGCGACCCACAGTTTAAAGTCGACTCCTAACGACATATTTTTTAGAAAGCTTTTCATTGCAATTTTTATTTACTCTCAGAGCTTTTGCCAGAAATCTGCAGAGAAGAAGAAGTCGAGGATATTTTTTCGTTTTGTACGAGATATCTGCCCTGGGGTTTGAATCGTTCCCCTACGTTTACCCAGTAGACTACGGCGACTTCTTCAACTTTTTAATATTTACTGGTATAGTCGGCAATCGATAGCTAAACTCTGGCCATAAAATTATTTTTAATGTTTTAAATTCGAAAATATTTCTGATTTTTATCACGATTCATTCCCATAAACGAACTCAAGTCTACATCAAAGCATCTCTTTTAACATCCTATTAATTTAGTTTCACGCTGTAACTAATTTCAGCTAACAAGTGATTGGCCTATACCTCAGATCATGGCATGATATGGTCGACTGGAAATAATAGTCTAATAGGTGTTGTAGTAGTGTAGTACGGTTCTCTCCTCAGGTCAGACATTTTTAAAAGAACGAAATATGACAAATATTTCTTAGGAGACTGAAAATTGTCATGAAAAGTTTCTAAAGGATCTGTCGTTCGGTGTCGACTTTAAAACTGTAGGTCCCGTCACTCATGTATAAAATAACAAATAACAACATAAGTGGTGTGAGAAGCTAGGTTGTAAACTTGATTACATGGTTTAAAGAACAATTAAGTACTCATGGACTGATGTTAAAAAGAGGATTGAAGAGAAAAATAAAAAAAATGTTGTTGATCGAGATGTGTTGGAGGGCTATTATGTCGAGCTATAGTTATGCTTTAATGTACACACATACGTAATTGGTCATTGCAACGGTGGCCTCACGCCTAATAACACACTACCTACTAGACTACGTCTAATATGGTCAACCCAATAAAATATTTTTTTAATAGTTTTTCTTAACAAGTGTATTGGAAACTGTTTAAGGTTTAGATTTGAATAATTTAGTTATGTTTTTTAATTTAGGTTACCACTGTAGATATTTAAAGAAATTCGAAAAATATAATATAATAAATAATATAATAAAGAATAATAATATAATAAATACAAATTAAAAATCAAGTTTTCTAAATGCATTAAAGTGGAAACACATACATATGTATAATAAATGAGTCAGTTTTCTTGTTTACAATAAATTCACAATTTAGTAGAAGATTTTTAAATAAATTGGTGTTAAATAAACATTTACTATTCTGTACAATTAATAACAAAACATGTTTTTAACATAATAAAAATTGTGTACAAAAGAATTTTTTTACATAAAAAAAATAAAAAAATACCCTAGCTTAACATCAAAATTGTCATTTTTACCTGTGTTAAAAAAAAAAAAATAATAATGAAATCACATTGTTGTTCTTTTCCTTATACACAATTTTTTTGCAACCATTTTAATAAATAACAATATTTGATAATAATAAACAGAAGCTATTCATAAAAATCATAGAACAGATGGATACAAAAGAACAGAAGAAGAATAGCAAAACTCGGTTACTGAATTCTAAGATGATAATCTTATGAAAATATATAGAAGAATGGACGGAAAATATAATCTTAACAATGAAAAAAAGTTATTCCTTCTTTAACAGTACATGTTTTTATCTATAATATTTCTTATTTGGCAAGAGAGCTATACATTGTTTTTTTCTACACCTAGATTCAGATTATATTCATCTATTGTTTTTCTTTTTTTTATTTTTTATTTTTATTTTAGCATAAAATATAAACATACCATATATACACATATACCATTATTATAGATTTATTCCTATGAAAGTATGTCGAAGCATAAAAACTATATTCAAAATATTTTATCTTGCCCTAGAGTGTTCTTATGCCTGTAAATTTTGAAAATGATTAAAGAAAAATTGCAGAAATTGTGAAAAGTATTTCCACCATTAGATTGAAGGTGCTGCTGTCAAAATATACTTAAAGAACTGAAATAATTGACACCGAAAATATCACAAATCAGTGACAAATATTTCAGAAACATTTCGTAGAATTTTAAATTGTCCTAGATGCTCTGCTTTTGTATATTCTTTATTAATTACAAACAATACGAAACTGAGTAACATACTCTACGAATTAAAATTCAATAAAATCGTCGAGGTTCGCACTTCAGCGGCCCTCATGATCGACTCCGAATAACAGATTGTTGAGAAACTTTTCATGGAAAATTTTATATATTCTCAGAGATTTTGCCAGTAATCTGCTCAGAGGAAGCCATCGGAGAAATATTTTTTTCTATTTCATTTTGTTGCTGATATCTTTAGCTGGGGGTTGAATCTTGCTTCACTCTTAAAAACCAACACACTACCAATTAAACTACGCGCGACTGCAAGATACAAAATTACTTTCGGAAATTCTGAAATTGGCGCTGAGATTATCGCAGTGCAATTAATATGTGATCAATAGGTCTATTAACCCTTAACATGTATACTGGTGGTAGAACTTTGTAAACAAACTAACTGCATTCTACGGAACAGCGATTGATGGTTGACTCCAAAGGAAAAGAAGTATCAGACCCGGTTTGAGCGGATTGTATACAAATTTGTGCAATTATTAATTGATAGATTCAGAATGAGACAAAATATGACGTCGAATTTTTTTAGAACTACTAAGTCTTAACCTGGACCTTGAACTACCCCATTACTGTAATGCTATTTCGACAGAAATAATGGTTATGTAGTGTGGTGATACATGCATATTTATCAATAGTAAAGCGACTAGAGAATGTGCGTCTTTAATATGAGTTCCTGTAAATGGGGTCATTGAATGTAACAACAAAGTCACAGATTGATATTCTTTTACATAGGTTTCTCACACAAACTACATTCATTTGTAAAAAAAGAAGGGGTTATGAACACACTTGCAGGGAGACCAGATAGATCTGGCAGAGCATCACAGAGCTCATAACATCTCCTCAGTCATTTTTCGCTATTTTAGAACCTAATGGACTTGGGTACCCGGAATTTATTAAAAGAGTGTGTCTAGCCAAAGACGATCTAAATAAAACTCTCGGAATATCTAAAAAGTGGCAGTCAGAAGTTGGAATTATAAGACAGAATAATTAATATCGACTATAATTAGACCTTGTGGGCTGCCGATTTAACCTAGGATTATAATATGTCTGTAAGTGGGTAAATGATTAAAAACCATCAGTCTCGTTTTTGTGCCTATCAGTCTAACTGTTACTGTCTTCTGCCAATGAAATTTGGAGGCAATATAAATACTTTCGCTCTATAGCATGTGAAAGGCTATGGGCTTTTTATACCAATGCAATTTCCTAAGAACTCTTTTTGATTTGTAACCCATAGAACAGAAAATTTCACCACCAATTTCATTTGTTTTCCGTATGGCGATAACCTCCGACTAGAAACCACTATAGTGAAGAAGGCCGATAGGTATATCTGAACCTTAGAGCCAATGGTAAACACCTCAAGGTTCTCAACGACTGAATTGTAACCCATATATCAAAAAATTTTACCACTAATTTCATTTGCTTTCACATTAGCCATGAAGTCCGCTTAGAACGCACCATAGTGGCCAGGCTGCCGAAAGAAAAATTTAATATCAGAACCCCAGAGCCATCGGCATACACCTCAAAGTTTTCACTGGAAACCTAGGGATTTCCATGACTTTTTTGCTTTGAAAAGGAAAAGAATCTCTGGAGGTTTGTTTGTGTTTATGAGGATACCCAGAAGCAACGTTGAATAAGGAAACTGCAATAGTGTGATGGAAAAACATAAAAATCCTATTCCACAATTACGAGCGTGGTTTCATATCGCTTTGAGCAAAGTAGTAGTCCTTATTGATCTATGGTTAGCAAAGAAAGCAATGAAAAAGCCCTGATATATGGTCGAACCTTGTGCAAATTAATAGGTTGTTTTGGATTCTACCGTTATGTGGTAGGATATCAATGTCTTAACAATGTGCTCATAACTCTTCACTAGAAAAAGTAGTTTGCAGCAAATACGGATCAACATTGACGTTCTTAAACTATAGAGATGTGTTGACCAAAGTAAAGCAAAACATTCTTGTTAGACAGATATCTCATGCTAGAAAAATAAAATGAAATCTAAAGGGCATAGGTGGCACAAGCCAGTAACTCCTTTTAACTTCGTTTAATCACTACTGTTGGGGTGAGAAATTAATTCTATTTGGAAGAAATGGTTACTCTTTAAGCCGATGGATTGAGCGTATTAAACAAAAATGATTTTATAGGCTCAATCGAACAAAATCCCAATTTAGAATGAAATGCAAGAGAAAAATAAAACAAAAGAGAATTAGGATTTTGGACTATAATTAATTTTATTGAAATAAATCACAATATTACCTTATCGGACAAAGGATGAATCAAGAAGAAGGTTTTTTAAAGGACCAAAAAACGGAAGAAATATAAGGACGTTTTAGAACCAGTTGACAGTTGCATTCAACAAATATGGCGTAAGCTCTTCACAATTTTCAGCTTTTATAAGAAAAATATGTGATACCGAATAGTTTAAAATGCACTGGTATTTAATGCCAAGGGTTAAGTTTGGCATTAACATTGCCGCCAGTGCAATAGTGCTTTTCGCACTATTTATGGTGCTTTATGAAACGTCATACGCGTAAATTTTTTCTTATAGTGCGTTTTTACGGAAAGGCACTGTTATGGTGCATTTCAAATTTCATTACAGTGCTTTCAGTGCTATTTGTTGATTTTTAATAGCTTTTATATTGAAACTATAAAGAAAAATGTCCCAATTTTTTTAAGTGTAAAATTTACAACACGATATGGTAGCTTACTAAAAAAATTTAAAGAAATGCTGTGTGGCATCTTCAGCAAAACCAACGGTACTTTAAAATGTGATACAAACAAGAAAAGAAAACCAACAGCGTTTGCGAAATAATAAAAAAAATATATGTACATACATAAAAAATAAAAAGTTTGAATCTTTAAATAATTAAAACAATTTAATTAACTTATATGTGTGCCTCTGTGTATATCTATACATATACATATTTTTTATAATAGAAAAATACACAAAAGGCTTTATATCGACAGGTATGTATTTGTTTGCATTTTTTATGATTTTTATGTCAATAAAAAATATTTGTAGATGGACCGGTCATTTCAGAAATATCGTCCAGTTTGGGAAAATTATCCTATTTTCAAAAAGTGGTTACGTCCCACAAAGGATCCATTAAAGGCGTCATGTTTTTATTGTCATGCAGAAATTTCTGCTCGTTATAGTGATTTAATCTGGCATTCACAAACAAAAAAACACAAAAAGTCAATGCAACCGTTTAGCGAAGTTTTCAGTGTCCAACCAGAGCTGTCATTTTCTTCAAAAGAGGTGTCAGAAAAACAAAAGGCCCAAGCAAGACTTTCCCTTTATGTAGCAGTTCATTCATCGTTTTTGAGTGTTAATCATCTAGGTAAAGTGTGCAACTCCGAGTTTGCTGACAGCAAATCATCACAATTTCAATTGAATCGTACCAAATGTTCTAACATTATTAATAATGTCCTGGCGCCTCATTTTATTGACGATTTATTGAAGGATATTAAAGATGAGTACTACAGCTTGATCTTGGATGAAGGCACCGACATATATGTGGAAAAACTTTTGGGGGAGTAATAAGATACTACAGTTCATCAAAAAAAGAGTTTGTTACAACTTTTCTTGGCCTAATTGATTTGGTAGAAGGCAATGCAGATGCTTTGTTGGAGGGCCTTGAACGATTAATTAACAATATGGGCTTAGATTTTAAAAAACTTGTGGCCATTGGCACAGACAATGCCATAAATAACGGCTTATATAAAAAAATCAAAACAAAATATGAACTAAATAATTTAATTTTAATTCGCTGTGTATGCCACTCCCTCCAATTAGCTGTATGTTCTGCTACTGATAAGTATTTCCCAAATAATTTGGAATTTTTAATAAGAGAAACTTACAATTGGTTTTCACACTCAACGGTTCGGCAAAAAACCTACGTGAAAATATTCAAACTCCTCAATGGGGATGCGGTGAATCCCAACAAGATTCCACAAGTATCTAATACTAGATGGCTATCAATTGAAAAGGCGGTTAAATGTATTTTGAATATGTGGCTGGAACTCAAAACACATTTTAATATTCTTAAGGACAATGGGTATGTTTCACTTTTACTTAAGGATATGTACAATAATAATAACAATTTTGTATATCTCACGTATTTAAGTTCCATTTTGGGAGAGGTTCAAAGGGTCAATTTAGCATTTGAAGCAAAAAATGCAGACCACGTTAAGTTGTATAATGATTTGTATAGATTGCTACAAAATCTGACTAACAAATTGATAATAAATTGTGAAAATTTTAATTATATAGAAGGTGATATAGATAGTAATTATAATGAATTTTGCTACCTTGGTTATAGTTTTGAAAAGGCCTGCAGTGAATACCAAATAACAGAAACCGAAAAAAATATTATTAAACAAAAATGTGTTCTTTTCACTAAACACCTTATTTATGAAATTAGAGCTAGACTTCCTAGCAATTTACAAATTTTACAAAAAGTTTCCTTATTCAGTGTCGAAAATATATTAAATAATGTAAATATATTATCAACAATAGAAACTTGTTTAGAAAATTTAAGGAATGCTAATTGGGAAAACAAAACTAGAACAGATCTTTTTTGGATAGAGGTTAGTGAATTTAAAGACTCGTTAGGAGAAAAGCCATTTTTAGTATTAGCACAATTTGTTCTTCGAATATTAAGTTTTCCTTACTCTAACGCAGAGGTTGAGAGGGTTTTTAGCTCCATGAATTTATCAAAAAATAAAATTCGAAACCGACTATCATTAAACTCTGTTAATTCGATTTTACATAAAATATGGACTACGTAGACTCAATTTTTGCTGTAATAATTATGCAATACCTTCCGAGGTCTGCAAAAATATTTCTTCAAACAAAACTTATATCAAGTCGAAGTATTATTTAAAAACAGTATTGTGGCCAAACGTGGTAGATGAGGAGGAAAATGTAGATGATATCAGCGTTATATTTGTCGAAGATTTAAGTAATACTATTTGAAATCTTTTTAATAAGGAATTTTGTATAAGGGTCGTATACCCATATACTTAAAATTTTTTGAATTATAAATGTTAATTTTATAAACTATATTGAAATATTTATATGAATTGTTTTCTTTTGTTTTGTAAATATATTTTTAATTTAACCATAATATTTGCTAATCAAATAAAAAATATTAAAAAGTAAAAGTTTTATAAACGATTTTTTTTACTAAAAAAACGGTAGTGCATTTTTACCCTTTTTAAGCTCAAAAAATACGCGTTTTTACCCGTTTTTTAATTTTTTGTGCGCGTTTTGATATACAATCGTTGGCAACACTGATTGCCGCCCGCCTTGCAGGGTATGAAAACAAAAGGAGACAGCAAAGCGTCAACGAGTCTTTGTCCGTATATTGCTTCTAAAACGTAAGAAATAAAATATTAAAGAATTCATTCGATAGCTTAGGTTCTAATATTTATAATTCAAGTAATCAATTTTTTGTAATTCAATTCAAAAGTATATATACAATACATAAGCATGTACATTAGGGTGGTTCATAAATAAAAACATTGGATTTTACTAATGGCCAACCGGAATATATATTAAGCACTGTGAAAAAATGATGCATGATTTTTTTTAAATTTTTCCGTTAAGGTTTAGGGGTCGCTACCGGCCCCCGAACTGTGGTGTTAATAAAAATCGATGCCCTTATAACTTTTTCTTAATTTCTTTATATTTTTCCAGTGTGTGTTTTAATGGTGGTACTATGGCCCATAAATAAGACGATTTCGAGCGTATTTTTACTATATTTAAAAAGATTTATTTCAAAATTAATAGGGATAATATATACATATTTACATACAAATCTTCAAAAAGGTTACATGGAATATTATACATATGCATTAATTTAAAAGAAATGGTTTTAATGTTTAAACGTAAAATGTAAATCTAACAATATCAGTCAATTCATGGAAATAATGGTGATTAACATAAAATATTGTTTCTTAAAAATAATTATTGGAGCAAAGTTGATTTATTGCAATTTGGGTTTTTTTGTCTATAATCTTTCACCAGCGACAATAAATACTGCTTCTGCTGTTCATTGTTGGTATGTAGCTTATTATATTCCTCCATCAGTGCTACTCGTCTTTCTAATATATCGTTAACAACTCTCATAGAACGAACTATGTCTCTACCATTTACGTAACCCTCATCTTCCTCCCAATCTTCAACACTTTTCTTTAAGAAATTGGATGAAATGCCGGTAATGCTAAAAAATCTAAGAGTGTTTTTAGAAACAAAATCTTCTAATTGTTTGCTAATTATTAGAGTGGCATCTAATGTAATTCGTTTTAAGGGATTTTCCGGTATTTCAACATCTAAAGCGGCCACCATCTATTTTTTTTGTATCAACAGAAACTCTTCCGATAAGTACTAAAGATGACCAAGGATTTTTTAATGGCTGCAATTCCAATCAACTCATTTACTTCTGCATATTTTAGGTCCTTTAAAAGCTACAGATCATTTCTTGGCTACAGATCATTTCTTGGCTGATGGCGTTACAAACCCGTACTTTACATAAATTCTTACTGAAAATATACAAACATCTCGAATTGAGGATGCTTCGCTTTCAGTTAGCTTGAATTCATTTCTAAATAAATAAATCTTTAAACTGTAAATGGCTTTAGCCATCCACTTAGCCCGGTGCAGACCTCCAGGTGCTCTAAAAGACACTTCAGATTCGGGAATACCTCCTAAGTATATTAAAGATTTTTAAAAACGAATTGATCAGAAATTCCCGATTTAAAGTTTTTCCGATTAATTTTGTTCCAGTCTAATATAAATATTTTAAATATCAATGCTTCAGGCCCAGTTGAAGTACCAAGGGCTTGGCGGAACACAGCTCCAAGCAATATTTCCAAGATGTGATGACTACACACCAACCAAAGCGTATATTTATCCATCTTTTGTTCCAACAAAATACATGTGCCAGTATTTGTGGCAGTTGTGTCAAAGCTCTTGCATGTGACTTTTTCGATAAGATTCCATTCTACCAATGTGTCAAAAACTACCGACGCAGCTGCATTAAATAATTTTGGCACTGCTAGAAGTTTATCAACTCCCATACCAGACAGCAGAATTGGAAGACGTTCTACGATTTCACTTCCGCTGACATCTTCTATCATTTTTCCATCTCAGTGAATAGTAAGTGGCACGTTAGATTTAAACTTACTTCGTAAGGACTGTCCCATATTTTCTTGCAAGTCAATTCGTTGTCGTCGAATAGAAGAAGTGCTTATATTATATTTTGAAGGATCGGCACCAATGTGTTTAACTGTTTCTGTTAAAACAATTGCTGCTTTACGATTACTTAGCTTTGCAACATCAAGACTATATATATATACTATCTATATATCTTTTACTTTGCCGCAGGTTTGGAAGTATTCAATTTGTATTCATATTTGTATGTAGTCTTAAAAGAACGCGTTTGTGCTTGATGTAAAAGAAACTTTTGTAAAGAAAACACATAATTCTGTAACAATTTTAAAAATTTCAAAAAATATATAATATAGAGTTTCAAGGGCGGGCACTTGGAAAAATTGTGAGAGACTAGGTCTCAACACGGGCAGATTCTAACCAATTTCACCCGAATCCATGATAAATTAAAAGTATTTATAGTAAATTTAAACACAATATCTTTATTATTTTTTAATTCTACCTTGCTATTTAATTTAATATTACAATCGGAAGGACGATCGGACAAAAGTCGCTTTGCAATCTCAGTAAATGATTCCGAAAAAAATGTTTCCCTCTTTTTTAAAAAATCTTTATTCAATAATGGTGTGCATAAAATTCATTTTTTTAATGCACACCCAAATGGAAGAATATATAATTCAGCAAGTTTTTTTTTTCAAAAACGCCAAAGTTTGAAGGCTGGTAGCGACCCCTAAATCTTAATACAAAAATTTTTAAAAAATCATGTGTTATTTTTTTACTGTACTTAATATATATTCCGGTTGGCCCACATTAAAATAATAAAATATAAAAAAAGTGCCATATAGGAACCAGCCTAATGTACATATTAATAATATAAATAAAATAGTTTGTACGTATTGTAATTGCTTGGGACTAAAAACTTAAAAGTGCAATTTGGGAAAAAAAAGGATAGAAAAGTTGCGAACAAAAAAATAATAATTGAATTGAACAGGGACCATAAATAGTCCACCCGAAAATGGTACTTTGAGCCGTAGGAAAACCAACCCTAGAAAAATCTCCTTGACGGATAACCTTGGGATATAAATCCGCTCCGATGATTACATCGATCCCACCGCTCTCATAAAATTTAGAGTCGGCCAAAAAGAGGTCTCGAAAGTTTTTCTTGTATGACTCTGGTGAACTCCGATTGTCCACTCTAAACGTTCCCTCTATCTTTGAAGTAGAATCAAATCTGGACTTAATTACCAATGGGCAAATGGTTTCGCCGTGCAGGGTATATGCCGTCATACCTAGCTTATCCACTAGTTTCTTAGAAACACGGCTGACTAGCGATCCAGACTCTAGAAGGCATCGTGCAAAAGATGTCGTCGAACCAATTTTCACCATAACAGTGGGCAGAAGGACAATGGTACTTTGGCGCAGGATCGACGTTAAGGAAGCCTTTTTCGACGTTGAGGGAGGTGAAGATTCCTTAGGTTTCATTTCAGAAGAAGGGCGTTTTTTCGATGATGAAACTAATTGTGGAGATGGAGAACGAGATGAGGAAGATGAAGGCAGAAAATTCTTTAACAAGTTTGGATGAATGTGCAGAAGAGTGTGATGCAACTTTTTACAATGTTTGCAACCATTTTTGGAAAGGCATGTACCATGTGAGTGGTCATGTGCAAGGCAGTTGTTGCAGTATTTATGTTTGCGTACAGTACGGATTCTTTCGGTTACATTCATCGCCAGGAATTTTCGGCAAGTTCGGAGTGGATGTGGTCGCTTGCAGATACGACAATTGTAGGATCGAAACGATTTAGAGGATTTAATTGAAGCGATTGAATTTTTAGGCATTTTAAGCTAAAAAGAAATTAGAAAAAAATGAGAAGAAGAATCCCCGAAGTCTAACATTCTGTTGGTAATAGTATTAATTTGACGATCGGTCGTGTAATTTTTCCCTTCTGAGTAAGAAGATCAGCAACTCGAACGCGATTATCAGAATCAATATACACTTTAACAACCCGACCTAGTCTCCAGGAATTTGGAGGAAGGTTTTCATCTTTTATCACTACCAAGTCACCTTCTTTTGTATTTTCCGTGGGACGCTGCCACTTATTCCTCTTGGCAAGCTCCTTCAAGTATTCTGTCTTCCATCTTGAACAAAAGTTTTGATAAACAAATTTCAGTCGTTGCCGTCGGTTTATTAAGGAAATAGGTGTATTGTCTACCTGAGGATCAACAGGTGCTAGAATAGGAGACCCGATAAGAAAATGTCCCGGTGTTAGGGCGCTCAGGTCTTCAGGATTGGTGGACATCGATGAAATTGGTCTAGAATTTAAACAAGACTCTATCCTGGTCAAAAGGGTTAAAAATTCCTCGAATGTATACTTGTAGACTCCTGCCATTTTTCGAAAGTGTAATTTAAAACTTTTTACTCCAGCCTCCCACAGACCACCCATGTGGGGGGCTGCAGCTGGGGTGAAATGCCACGATATATTCTGATGGGCATAATTCGAAATAACTCGTTGCTGGGAGGTCAGAATAAACTCCTTTGCAAGAATCTTGGAAGCGCCTACAAAGGTTGTCCCGTTGTCGGAGTGTAGGTGAAGCGGACGACCTCGTCTTGAAACAAAGCGACTAAAAGCTGCAAGGAAGGATTGTGTAGATAAATCGCTAGTGGCCTCTAAATGGATTGTCTTTGTTGAAAAACAAACGAAGATGCACAGATAACCTTTTGTGACTCGGCATGCTCTACCAGAATAAATCTTAATGTCAAAAGGCCCAACGAAATCTACACACAAAATAATAAATATTTGGTCAATTCACACAACCTGTTGTATCGTTGTATTCATTGTATTGTTGGAAGAACATACAACAGTGTATGATTGTTGTTGATAATTTTCCTATAAAAATCCGATACACTTATACACATTTTTTTCATATGTTTTTGGAAGTTGTATTGGTTTCGTGCTATCAAATTGTGTGAATGAAAAAAATGTGTATATGTTTTCATATGTTGTGTTGGTTTCGGGCTATCAAATTGTTTGAATGCCACGAAATACACAATACGGCATAGCATTGAGCGTTCCCAAACAAACAAATGTAGTCAATACAACATACAGCATACAAAGTTGTGTGAATTGCCCCATTGTGACGGCAAATAATTTCAGCATTTGATGATTTTGCTATTGGGGTGAATAAAAACTTGTTGGAGTAAATGAAGACCTTTTGTCGCAAGAAATTTTCCAACAAAATTTTTTTACCGCAACAACATGAAAGTATTTGAGTTTTTTTAACAGCAAAATTATTTATTGCAAATAGAATAACATTTGTCGTTAAAGGTTTTCCTCTGAAATAACGGCACATTGAAAATTGCTGTTGACGTAAATGATTTGCATTTCCAGTAAATAATAATTTTTGTTACCATAAAATATTTATTTTTTTTAATCAAATAATATTACTGTTGTCGTAAAAAATGTGCATTTGGAAATGACATGATTGGTAGAATTGTGCGAATCAGTATTGAGTAGTTTGTCGGTGTGAAACAAGTGGAAAGTGAACTTTTTAGTTTTAAAATAATTATAATAAAAATTAAAGTGTTTCAAATAAACAAACAACAATGTCGGAAGAAATTTTTCAGGAAACAGTTTGTACTAAATCCACTATCCAATGAAGTGGTTGCATTGCTTTCAGCAATGAATATTTAAATAGAAAAAATTTCTACATTCATAGAATGCGTCATCACCAAAGTCGATATTCTGAAAATAATGCATTCAAAAGACATCGACGAGGTATTTTCAAAATTAGGAAGGGGGTTTATCGGAGAAAGAATCATTTTTCGCCATGAATGGCAGAAGTGGCGGAATCAAAAGGTACGTAAGGTTATTTTGTTCATTTACTTGTACATTCTTATGAACTTTTTGTACGCTTGCATATTTCCAAAACATAAAACATACATATGAAAATAAGACAAAATGGACAGAAATGTCATTAATATTTTTGCACAGTAATTCAAATGTACATACAATAAGAATCTTAAAATGTTTGTATGTATTTACTACATTCAAGACAACAGGTTTTTTTTTCTTGTAGGGATTCCCCCTTTTGCATGCACGTAATAATGAATAATCAACATTACGAATAAAGAAAATTGTAAGCCTAAAAGTGTTACCGTGCTGTAAGCTGCAAAATAGTGTTACTGTGCTGTTATAAGAATAGACAATAAATGCTAATACATACTATTGTACAATTATGAGGAAATTATTATAATTATTTTATGTTTTAACAGAATATAATGACTTCATGTCTAATACAAATATGGCAGCAAACATCTGAAAATCGGCTAAAAGAAAATAAAACATCACATTTGAACTTATTGATGTGGATTTCGAAACAATGCATACAGGAAAATATCTTTATTGCTTGAAAATACGGATTCCTTTGAGAAAAACGTTTCCGAAATATTATTCGCAACAAGTATCAAAGATAAACTAAATTTGCAGAATTTTGAAATATATAAATCGGCAGAAAATCTTGGTAAGTTGATGAGATACATATATTCTTTTCTTTAATTTATTGCATGAAAAATATTTTTACAGATTCGCGACATCTTTATTTCTTTTATTTACTATATGCAGATATAACTCTTCCACGCATCAACAAGGGAGCGAAACCATCTATAGATGATGCACAAAAGGATATGACGCCATATAATAAATATAGACAATTCGATCCAGTAGGAAGATGATGCCAGATCCCTTGCTGCGAAAGCTTACATTTAATATTTTAAAAAATAATCTTAAAATTGCAAGAATTTAAAATAAATATTCTCAAACTAAAAATAATGTTTTCATTTATATTATATACTAGCTAATACCCGGTGTGCTTCGCTACCCCCATCGAAATTAAATACATAATAATTAAAAAAAAAATTTATTTAGTAATTAAACTATGCAATTTTTCTTAAAGGTTTATTCTAATTTCATTTGATGACAATATATTTCATTTAAATTCTAAAATAATACATTAGTGAGCTATTTATTTCTTACTTGCTAAAATTTAAAATATACTTTTTTTCTTAAATAAATAATTCTTATTCCAATGCCTTGGGATACACAATATTTTTTGTTTTCCCCTCTGCGGGTTTTCCTACTCGCGAACATGCGACGTAAAGCTGTCCATGTGAGAAACATGGATTTTTTAGATTAAGTCCACAAACTTGCAAGGACTGACCTTGAGCTTTATTAATTGTCATTGCAAATGCTAGGCGAATAGGAAATTGAAGGCGCTTGAAATCGAATGGCATATCCGATGTGGTCATAGGACGTGGCGGCAATACATCAGTTCCCTTAAACTTTCCAGTTATAATGGTCGTTCATCATTTGTTATTGTTAGTTGAGTGCCATTACAAAGTCGTGGAGGGTCAATATTTCTAAGTAAAATAATGTGAACACCGTTTTTTATAAGTTCTTAGATTCCCATCGATATTGTTGAGAATATTGCTGTTGATGGAATTAACGTCAATATTTTTGGATGCCAGTAACGCACGTTCATATAACCATTGCATATTTTTTAAATTTTGCACGATATTGGGAAATATACAATTTATTAATTCTTCTTTAGATTGTGTCATTCTGCAAAAGTCTGAAGGAAATTTTATATACTTTGTTATAGGATCCATTGGAATTCTTCCGTTACCTAAATCAAGCAATTTTTTGGAAAAAGTTGAAGCTGAAGCATCACGTTCCAACTGTACACGCATATTAGTAGTTAACTTTAGAGTGTGAACATGTCGCCAAAGGTGTTTCATTTTTGTACATGAGTGCATTGCAATATTGGCAAACTCGTCGATTCACCACCATTCGTTTACGAGTTTGTTCTCGACGCAAATCATATTGCTCTATACTTTCTGCTGCTCTTCTTGTTGATGTTCGAATCCTGTGACTTTCTACTCGTGATTCATGTTGGACTTCTTTTTCATTAGCTCGTGATGCTGTGGTACGATTTCGCTGGCTTTGTAGCCGACCTTCATGTTCCAAAGGTGTCTCGGTAGCTCGTGCGGTTGTCGCATGTTGTCGAAGACCTTCAAGACGTCCTTAACGTTCTGAAGGCGTTTCTGTGGCTCGTGATGTTTCGGTACGATTTCGCTGGCTGTGTAGCCGACCTTCATGTTCCAACGATGTCTCGGTAGCTCATGCGGCAGTGGCATGTTATCGAAGACCTTCAAGACATCTTTCGCGTTCCGACGGCGTTTCAGAAGCTCGTGCTAAAGAGGTAAGATTTCGTTGACTTTTAAGGCACTCTTGGCTTTCTGAAGGTGTTTCAGTAGCTCTTGATGGTGTTGCACGTTGTCGTAGGCCTTCAAGGCGTTCTTCGCGTTGTGATGGCGTTCCGGCTCTAAAGGTTGAAACTCTTTTCAGCCCTGAGGCGACTTTCACGCTCTTCCGAACTTTCATTTGCTCTCTGGGATTGCAAACGCAATGCATTTTTAGTGCTTCTGGAAAGGGATGCTTTTATTGGGGGCATTTTTATAAATTGTTGCAAAATAAATGTCACTCAAATAACATTTAACTTGATTAGAATCAAAGATTCAACTGAATTCTAAAACCGAATGGGTAATATATGTATTCCTTTATATTTTACCTAATATGAATAGGTAAAAAATCGGTTCAGGTTAAAATTTAACAAATAATTGTGTTTGCGTCAGTCACAGGTAATTTTTTTCATGAGTTTTGCAACTACTTATTTTATTTGGGAACAATATTGACAGTTTACATTTTATTACTTAGGTAATTAAAAGTAATGAATGAAAATATTACTCCCTATTGTTACATGCCCATTCATCGCCCAATAGAATGCTGATTACAAAATTTACCTAATGTGGTTTTCAAGATATGCGACAAATAAATACTATTTTTATTAGTTACCCATTTTTAGAAGTAAACAATAATATAACTATTACATATGTATATGTGTATGTATATGAGATCAATATATAAATAGTATGCATTTTAGTACTTACTATGTACATGAGTTGAAAATTTCAAACTCAATCATTTAAGGGTCATATACCTTACTATTGCATATTTCCACACTTACTAATCAGAGAGGCACCACCCTCGTATAGCTAGAATACAAAATTTGCGACTCTAGCTTTTATAGTTTTCTAGATATACAGATTTTAATAATTAGTTCATATAGCGTTTGCCACGCCCCTAATGCTTTATCGCCCATTTTTAACAAAAATATTGATATTGAACCTTTAGATATGCGTACAAAATTGGAGAGTCTAACTGTTATTTTTCTTCATATGGGAGGTGACACGACCGCTTTTGCTGAACTCCCTATTTTTGTCCAGAATATTTATATTTAAACTAAAGTTACTCGTACAAGAATTGGGGACTCTAGCTGTTAGAGTTTTTCAGATATACAGATTTTCGTATTTACTTTATATGGGAGGTGCCAAGCCCACTATTGTTAGTTCGCCATTTTTGTCCAAAATATTTATATTAAAACTGTTGTTACTTGTACAAAATTTGAGGTATCTTGCTGATATAGTTTTTCCAATATATACATTTTGTTATTATCTTACAATAGTAGGTAATGTAGTATATGTGGGAGTGGACCTCGCTCATTTGAAATATCAACATAAAAAGTAGCCTATAACTCTTTCCGGAAGATACTGTGAACATTTTAGGAATATCGGTTCAGCCGTTTAGTCGTCTATAAACATCGGTTTGTAAACATACAAACAAACGCACATTCATTTTTATATATATAGGTGATTTCCAAGATATAAGAAGTTTTACATTTAATTCATATGGGAAGTACCACGCCCACTTTTCCTAGTCAGCCCATTTTTGCCTAAAATATTCATATTGATACTAAAGTGGATTCGACAAAATTTTAGGACTCTAACTGTTATATTTTCTTAGATATAATAATTTAATATTTTGTATATTGGAGGTGACACGCCCACTATATCCAATCCGCCCATTTTGTTTATATATACGTCAAAGTCGTCAATGCAAAATTTGAGGTCTCTAGCTATTGCAGTTTATGAAATATGCGAAATTAAATACTTATTGGATATGTTGGCGTGGCACCACTCCTTCTTGAAAAAGTAGTTCCTTCCAGATATACAGGAAGGTACTGTCAAAATTTCAAAATAATCGTTCCAGCCGTTTAGCCGTCTATAGACTTCAAACAAACAAACCCACAAACAAATAAACACACATTCATTTTTGTTTATATAGATGTAAAATTCATTAAAAAAAACTACATATGTGACGTATGAGTGATATCAAAGAATATGGATATAAAGAATACGAATTATAAAGCAGTAAAATTTCTTATGGCGGGTTGTAGCATTACGTCCCGCTCTCACCAAAATCTTTTTAAAAAAACATTTCTTGATGAGGGGGGGGGGGGGGGGGGGCGGAAGACGGAAGGAAAATAAACACAAACAAACAGCGTAACAATGTGTTGCTCTCATCATAAGATCGTAAAAATGCATTCAATTGCTTGTCAGCTTCTAAAGGAGAATGTTCATGTCGTTTTTTTCAGACTTCAATTTTACACCCAAAGAAATATTACAGTATGATTCACTAATATCAATGAGAAATGATTTAGATTTTTGGAAGAATACTTGCCAAGTTAAATACGGTGTTTTTAGGTTTTAACGCAGTACAATTGTTCTATACTTTTCGCTCACATATATGTACATATTATTGGGTTAATAAGTAGACTTGAAAATATTACTAACAAATTTCCTCTGGGTTAAATATGCCTCTCATAATTTTTCTCATGTTCTCTTTGTGCCGGCGTCTGAGAATAAGTGATTTGAGAACAGTGTTGCCTTTTTTTGGTTATTTCTAACCAAAATTGGTTATTTTTTTGATCAATGTGTAGATGTGTAGATTTTTTTGGTTTTGGTTATTTTTCTTTCTTATAAGAAAAGCTATTTTTTGTTTCTTTTTTTATTAATTATAATTTAAACTTGAAAAAAATAAATAAAACAAAAGTCTACGAATTTAATTTTGATTATATTTTTTCTTATTTGGTGATTTTTTCACAAATGTTGGTTACACAATTTTTTTCTTTCCCTTCTATCTTTCCCCCCGCGTCGTTCTTTACTGTTGAGGCAACATTTTTAACTTTGTCTCTACAATGAATTTACACTTTGGGACAACAGAAACATAATTGTTGACACAAATGCAAAATGTTGTTGGGCACAATCCGAATGTAAATTCTATTTGAATCAAAGTCAAATTATCTTGGCATTACAGTCTTTTTTTTTTGTGTAGGCCTGTATGTGTGAAAGGACGTGTAATTTCAGATCTTTCTGGTGGAAGTCCAGCCATGATCTGTTTCTGGCACCTTTTCTTATAAATCACACATACTTTACATTTGTTAATAGTTGTTTTGATTAAGTTCTTAGCTTTGGGAATCCAATATTCTGTTCCAAGAAGCCGCAATACTAGCTGATTTCCTCCGTGTAGACTTACATCATGGATAAATCGTACTAGCAGCCTAGAAAATTGGGTATTGTATGGTAGAATAATTGGGTATTTTTCATTGTAGGAGATTCCGGTAGACGATTCTAGTCTCCCACAAGAACGTAAGATTCCCTCTGGATCTAAGAACGGATTCAAATTAAGAATAGCGCTGGACTTGGATATTGCATGCTTGTCAGACAATGATCAGACAATACTCATTTGGATAATGTGCCCTTTGACAGATAGAAATGAGTTTGGAACGAACAGTTTTGATTTCAGTAGTAGAAAGAGAAACTGAATAATTTGTAACATTCTCTCTGTGGATACGATGAGTTCCATGAATAAATCTGTAGACGTAGGACATGACTCGAATTGCTCGGTGGAAAGAGAAAAATCTCTCTAAAATATCTTCATAGTCGGAGAAATAGGAGAAGAGTACTCGCACTGGTTTCGCTTCGATTTCAGCCATGGACATTTTGGACAAATCATACCTAGGCCACTCTGAGCTGCTACTTTTAAGCCATTGTGGCCCATACCACCAAAGTTCATTATCAACAAGGTCCTGTGGATGTCGACCTCTACTCGCTAAGTCAGCAGGGTTCGCTTCGGAGTTAACATGGTGCCATTGTGAATAACCAACCACCTGAGTAATTTTGGATACCCTGTTTGCAACAAACGCCAACCACGAGCAGAGGGGTTTTGCTAACCATGAAAGTACAATAGTCGAGTCGGTCCAGCAAAAAATAGAATAATTTTCAATATCGAGCTGAGAAATCAAACTCTCTATAATTTCGGACAAAAGAACAGCACCACAGAGCTCTAATCTAGGAATTGAAATTGTTTTTACGGGAGCTACTTTTGTTTTGGATGAAATCAAATGGGTGTGCACGGAACTATTATCTGCTATTCGAACATATAAAGCTGCTGCATAAGCTTTGGATTTCTGCATTTGGAGTATAATCTATCCATCGTGGAATCCGAATGGTATTGATTACAGAATAATTGGCTTGAAAAAGTTTCCATTGATCTAAGGCATCTGGAGAAATAACTTCATCCCAACCAGTACCATCTTTCCATATACTTTGCATTAGAATTTTCGCCTGGACGACGCATGGAGCCAACCAGCCAGCAGGATCGAACAGCTTCGCTATTTGTGACAGTACTTCACGTTTGGTGTAGCTGGCCGCTTCGGAAAATTGAAAAGCTGCGAAGTAGAATTCATCCGAACACGTGTTCCATCGAATGCCTAAAGTTTTTGCTGTGCTGTTATCTTCGAATTTCAGGAAATGTTCGTGGAGGAGATGGTCTGGTGGCAAGTCTGACAATATATCCCTGGAATTGGACGTCCATTTTCTTAATAAAAAACCAGCAGATTGAAGTGCCTGAATCAACTGCCGTTTTGTCTCTACCGCTTTCTCCTTAGTATGGGCTCCTGCCAATAAGTGATCCACATACATAAATTTCCTAAGGACTGTACTGGCGAATGGATAAATGGGCTCAACATCATCTGCCAATTGAAGTAAAGTTCGAAAGCTAGATATGGTGCACAATTCACCCCAAAGGTGACAGTTTTCAACTCGTAGTCAAGAATTGGAGAACTTGGATTGTCTCGAAATAGAATCCGTTGATACGGAGTGTGTTTCCGATCAACCAAAATTTGCCTATACATTTTCTGTATATCGGCGTTGAAAACAAATTTGAAAAATCTCCATTTTAGAATCAGGAGGGTAAGATCATTCTGAAGTGTTGGTCCTACGTGCATCAAAGAATTTAAACTATGACCATTAGCTGATGGAGCAGAGGCATTGAACACTACTAGGACCTTAGTAGACACACTGTCAGGTTTTATGACGGCATGGTGAGGTAAATAATATGCCATTGAATTGTCCTGGCACACAGATGAATTGACCTTTTCCATATGACCCAGGTCCTCATACTCCTGGACTACTCTATCATATTCAGTTTTTAATTCTGAATTTCGAATAAGCCTCGCTTCATTTCTGAAAAACTGCGCCATAGCAGTTGATCTGGAATGACCAACATTCAGTGACTCTGGAAATTCTTCCCTGAACGGAAGCGAAACAATATATCTGCCATCTGAATTTCTGCAAGTAGTACGAACAAATAATTCCTCACAAGCACGATCGGATTGAGACAGAAAGTTCTTCTGTGGAAGGTTCTTCACCTCCCAAAAACGTGAAATTTCTTTGTCTAAAGAAATTTCACAGAAATACGAAATAACAGTAGAATTGAGGCGAGACTTACAGAAGATAGGACCAGTCAGAATCCATCCAAAGATGGTTTCCTGAGCAATTAGGGAATCACGAACATTGTGCTGTATCCCTGAACAAATGATCGAAGGAAAAATATCAGCACCGATCAATAAATCTATTTTTGAACTAACATAAAATTTCGGATCGGCGAGTTTAATATGAGGAAGATTAGAGAAAATCGAATTCGGAATTGTCTGAGTAGGAAGGTTATTAGTAAGATTAGGAACCACAAACGCAGTCACTGGAATTTCGACAGCATTGTCAAGCTGAGTTCCAAGCACAATGGAACATTCACGCTGAACTTTAACTGAAACAGTATTGTTCAAACCTGAAATTAGTGCGTTGGAACGATGTGAAGGTAATTTAAGACGATTGAACAAGCGCTCAGAAATAAAGGTTCCCTCAGAACCTGAATCGATCAAAGCGCGAACTTGGTACTTCACAACCCTATGGCAAATATCCACCATCGCAGTGCCCAGGAGGACGTTTTTTGAGTAAGAAGCAAAACACGACTGAACTCTATCGTAATTTGATCTATTATCAGACTGTAAGTTATTATCGGAATATCGTGCAAAATAAGGAGATTTCGGATTCAGTGTGGAATTGGCCCCGGGTCTTGGACTACTTTGGGTTTGATTATTGGCGTCCTTATGCAGAAGCGTATTATGCCTTTTTTGGCATTTGAAACAGCTACTTTTGCTTGTGCAATTTCTAACGCCATGAGTCTTAGAGAAGCAATTCAAGCACAGGCCTTCCTTTTTGATTTCGTCCAATCGCCGTTGATGGTCTAGTTTTAGAAACTTAGGACATTTACGAATAGCATGATTCTCCTTAGGACACAGTTGACAAAAAGGACCAGAAACGTTAGCCTGAAAGCTATTAAACGCCTTATTCGAAATAGAGTTAGAACAAGGTCCACTTTTGGATTTTAATTTAGTGCCGCTGGAAGTATTTGACCCACGAATCTCTGAAACAGACTCCAAGGTTCTGTACCGGTTGGTCAGAAAATTATCCAAATCAGACCACTTCGGAATGGTGGTCTTATCCTTGAGCTGCTGTTCCCATAGTGTCAAGGTATTCTCTGGAAGTCTACCTGTACATATGAATACAAAAATTGGGTCCCAACTTGTGACATCCATTGAATAAAGTCGTAGAATTGAAATACAAGAATTGATGTCACGTTGGAGGCGTTTTAAGGCATCGCTGGACTCCGAAGAAATGCTTTGAAGACCAAATAAAATCTTCAATTGACCGTTCACCAAAACCCGGCGGTTTTCATATCTGGAGCATAGATTTTTCCATGCTATATTGAACCCGTCATTAGTCAAGGGGCATTTTTGAACAATCTCCCTCGCTTCACCGGTTGCTTTCTGGTCAAGTAAAATAGCTTTTCGACATTACTTGCCCTGGAGTTCGAAATAACAGCGGTAAAAATGTCTCGAAATGTTGGCCAAGAGAAGTAATCCCCGTGGAATGGCTCTATGTCAACCGGTGGGAGATTAAGTCTGCTGGATTCAGACTGGAAAGTGTTTGGCAGATCCAAATCCTTTGAAGAGCCAGGAGAAAGATTATCCTGATGGTGCTTCAACTTTTCCGAAGTAGAACATTGAAGAGCGTCAGACAATTTGCCTAATTTAGCTAAACAGCTGCAATATGAGGTATAGGTACTTCTATATTTCACCTTAATGGACTCTAGCTCAACTGGATTTTCAGTTTCAGCAGCTTCCTTCTCTGTCAAAAACTCTTCGTAGGCTGCCTTAATTCTCGTCCAGCTCGACTTCAGTTCACCTCGATGAACCTCAATTGCATAAATCGACGTCACTGGAAATTGATTGCCGTTTAGATCAGCTTCGAATTCAACGACGCTATCGGCCAAGCGTATAAATTTATCCAGAGAAATTTTGATACCGAATAAAATTTAAAAAACAATCGAAAAATCAACTTCCGAGGAAAGTCGTAAACCAAAATTTCAAAAACACAAGAAAAAACCTCAAGAATAGGAAAAATACGACCAAAGGATGTAGAAAAAAATGTAATTTTGGATTCGATATTGTTATATTATGAAAAAATATAGCAAAAGTATTAATAAAAAGCAAAAAACAATTGAAATAAAAAAAAATTTCAAAAAGGAATTAATTCATTTAAATCTCTTACGAATTTAATGATCGCATTCATTCAAATACCCGTAATACAGATCAGCTGTGAAATATGAAAAGCAAACAGCGTTCACTGACCCCGAATGCAATGGAAATTTAAGTTACTTTCCAATAAGAAAGTAAGAATTTTAGGTCTGTTCGTTTACAATTGAAAACCAAAAAAAAGAAAAAGAAATTCTATTGAAGGTCCAAAAGAAGAGAAAAAAAGCAATTTACGAAAGGAGATCAAAAAATTATGAATGTATATGAAAAAAATATTTCTAGGAGGACTATATGAAAAAGAAATATTATTAGTTTATTTTAATTTTATTCACTGAATTTTATCTAAAATTAGTTTTAGTGATCCCTTATAAAACTAATAAAGTAGTATTAATATTTAATTAATTACATCACAAAACAAATTGCATATGTTATCTGAAACAAATAAAATAAAATTTAAATTTCGAAAAAAAACCAACGAACGAACCTATTGAAGGGTTAAAATGTAAACAAACAATTACGGTTTATGCGATCGAATTATAATGTAATTAACATACGTACATACATATGGTATGCAGGAAAAAAGAACAAAGAGAATATTGCAAAAATAATAAAAAACAAAAACAAGTAATATCTTTGTTGATGGTAATAGGTACCAAGTAAAACAATATCGGAATATATATGTATGTAATTACAAATAATAAAGCACGAAATTGAACAAGAAAAAAAAAAGAGATTTAATTGCAAATTTAAAAGGAAATATTAACAAAAATTATTAATTATGCACTTTTAAGCTAAGTTTGGCATTAACAATTACTGTTGAGGCTTTGTTGAACATAATTCAAGTCCTTTCCTGTTCAATTATTGCAATTTCTTTCTGCTGAATTTAATTTGGAATGAAAAAACATCTCCCTGAAATCAATGACCATAATTTCGTTTTCCTGAAGTAGGATTTTTATTTGCACTCAAATATATTTTTCACATTCTTTATTAGATAATAAATATTATGCGGATTTTATTCTCTCCATTTTTGTTTTTATTATTCACAATTTTTGTTGTTGCTTTTGTTCATTCTTTAACTAACCATTTTCACTCAGTTTTGTTGTTTTCTGCATGTGTGGGCAAAACATTTCATATTCACTTGCTGCTGGTGTTATTGCTAATGTTGCTACCGGTGTAGCTGTTATTGCCAATGTTGTGGACGACGATGTTGATGCTGAAGACGATGTTTCAGTTGTTGTAGCGATTTTTCCCACTAACTGGCACTATTGTTGTTGTTGTTGGTGCATCTGTTGTTTTAACAGATTGCATGTGTTTAGTGGAAGCACCCACTATGGCTGCCATACGATCAAAGGTGTTAATATTTATGTGACCATTTGGTAAACTGAAAAAGTAATAAAAATAAATTGAGAGACTGAATAGACGGAAAAAAAAGAATTATTTTCTCATTCGCTTTATACGAATTTATTTTGCGTTCAAAGATATTTTATTCTATTTTTTCTTCTTTGTAGCACCGTAGTGCTATAAAATTGGAATATAAAAATGTATCTGAATAATGACGATATGATATGAAAAGTTTTTTATATTTTAAGCAATTAAAAGTATGAACTGATAAGAGATAACAAAATGAGTGCACTTAATTGGTTACCGTATGGAGGTAATAATAACATAGGTAGACAGGATTTTTATAGCAAAAACGAGACAATAGTATTTTACCACAGGTTTTTTGGTGCGCTGATTTCGAATTCAATCTCAACGATGTTGTCGTTTGTGAATTGCTACCTTATATACGCACGTTAGCCAAGATTCCTACATAAAATTTCCCACCTAGGAAAAAGGGCAAACGCCAATATGTTAAGAATAAAGTCGAATCGCCAGTTATGTTGTGTGTGTTAATTTTCTTTATACCTGAGTGGCAAGACCTATAGTTTAAAGTCGACTCCGAACGACAGATTTTTGAGAAACTTGAGAACTTACACGAACAAATACTTGCAAAATTACAAGAATAACGATTTCTGTTATGCCTATCGGTCAGCGAAGGATAATAAAACCAGCCTGTATTCGGCAATAAGTAAAGGTTTTCTAGTGATATAGAATCATGAATAAAACAACATTATGCAATAAATAAATTGAATGAGCTGGAAACCAACGCTATATAAATTTAACAGGATGGTGCTACGTGCATTCTTAGAGAACAAATTCATCAAAAGTTCAAAAGAATTAAGAATTTGTTATGATTATTACTTCCAACAAGTCAATGTACCTAATCATACTACTGCTAATACGATGTGATTTGCTCTACAGGCTTAATATTATTGACTTCAAGATAGTATTTAGTAGATTTTGCGTAGTCGCTAAACCTTAAACAGAGGTCAACTGAAGAACTTGTTCATGAGTGCATGGCAGGAAATATCAACAGAAAACGATAAGCAAAACATTTAATGCCAAATTGATTAAATGGTGTGCTTGACCTTAAAAAATATTCTACTAAATATAACGAATAACATTTTAAAATATTGGACCTTTGAATTTTAAATTTACTCTGAGTTCTTTTTGGGGGTACCTATAATTTTGTTGCGGTGTAAAAATATTGAGTCACCAGAAACTGTTCCTTATTTTCCTTCTGTTTTGTGAAAAATATTAAAAATGTGTTTGTTTTGTAATAAAATAGAAATAAATTAATGAAATAAATATAAAAACTTTAATTATTTATACAAAAACTTGCTCTACATTCATGAAATTGCTAAAATGTATTGGGGTACGAAGACGTTTGTTGTCCACTGTATATTGGGGTACGAAGACTTATGCTGTTCACTAAATGTCATCGTTGTATATGAAAAAAAGAGAGGCAAACAATCATTGCTCACTAAGTTTTTCAAACGAATAAAAAATGTTAAATGTAATCTCACTCACACGCTTTTCAAATTGAAATTTAAAGATAGGAAGTGTTCGCTCGTAATACATAATTTCTTCTCATTTAACTGAATACAATACATTTCCTTTGTAAATTGCCTTTGAATCACGCTAAGAGTTTGAAGTCATATTTTGAAATCGGTTTCACTAGCATATGTTAAACTAAAATTTTTTGGTTATACTACATTAAAAATGTAAATATTATGGGCCATTATTACAACTTGTCGTTAAACTTGGGGTTAGTTAAAGGTACCTTTGACAGCAATAGAAAAAAAAACATTTGCTATGGAGAAGACACAGAGGTAAATTTATATTTTTATTTTTTATATATACTTAAATATATCAATTTTTTATATTGTAGAAAAAGAAAAATTCGTGTTCGGTGGACTCCAGATGCTGAGAATATGCTGGTGCAGTACTGCAGCTGTCAATTTCTGTCATTCTCGCATATGTTTAGGTTATATTTGTCATATGTGAACGCCACAAGGTTATCTCCAAGGTTAATTTTAGATAACCATAACCTTCTTATATGTGAACTTGCTATAACGCAGTGGTAACCGCGGGCTTTGTTGTTTTGTTGTGTATGCTCATTTTGTTTAAATTTGAAGTTGCCATAATGAAAACCTTTAAATGTTAAAGGTAGGATGATCCTCCCTTTAGCTTAACGATCACTTCTATCTTATTGAGTACTCATAATAACGAAAAACAACTTATCTGCCCGTTAAAATCCTTCCTTTAGTTAACGGCAAGTTGTAATAATGGTCCTAAATATAATAAAGACACGTTTACTATCTTATATACATATTTTCATAGCCATGTGTGCTATGCAACATGAATGGAAATCTTAAAAGTACGAAAAAGATAGTGTAAGCAGAATATGAACTTGGAGATTAAAAAAATGTAAACGACCATTAAGAAAAGAAATCCTGAGCACTAATAATGTAATGACCACATACTTTACTTTATGTGCTGCTGCAAATCTGACGAAATTTCTTTGATATTTATTTGAATTTATTTTTAATGGTACTGTTACTTCGTGTTTTTTTATATTGAATACATGCTTATCATTTTGTAAGTCGTTGTATGTAGTGGTAATATTTATTAGTTGTTTATAATTCAAAATATATCAGTACCGACACCAGATAAGAAAGGATTACCTAATTTTCGATGAAAGTGCACAGTGCCACACGCTGTTATAAACCTTGGAAATGTATAGGACGACAATATAGCTTCATCAAATCGTTGTACATATATACTGGTTCTATTTTTAACAGAGTAACGCTAGGAAGTTAACAATAAAATGGGCATTTAAGAAATGTATTGTCTTTACGTATTTCACAAAATGCAACACAAATTACTTCTGGAGTGATAGTTTTCAGGGTAATTAGCCTTAGTCCTTCATGGTATTAGCAAGACGAAAAATCACGGTAAGGTACATATGTGTCACTGAAAATGTGAGCTATTAGAGGGGCAAGTGTCGATTTTATATTTCACTTCTCACTCAATCCTCTAGTAGGATGAAAAATTACGGCAAGATACGAAAATGAGGCACTCGCCTATGTCGACCATCGAAGAGCACTGTTTTTACAAAGCGGTAATCGAGCTAGCATTAGTTTTTAGCCTATTGATGGATGATGAATGCACCAATGAAATAATTGTAAATGGTATTTTCTGCTTGCGAAACAAAACGTTTTGCATTTGACTGTATCGCGCCATTTATTCATGAGTGACGGCACCGACTCCAAACGACAGATGTTTGAGAAACTTTTCATGACAACTTGATTTAATCTCAGAGTTTTTGCCAGGAATAAAATTAAACATTATTTTAAACTTAGTTTTCACGATTTGAATTAGCTGGGGTTTGAACCGAGGCGTCACATCCAACATGCCAACACTATACACTGCTAGACTACGATGACCACAACTTCCGCCTTCACGCGTTTAAAATTTAGTTTACCCAGGATTTCCAACTAACAGACCTTTTGAAAAGTGATCAATATGAAGTCAAATCCAATTTTTTGATAAAAGATGGTTTGCTGCGTTGAAACGTATTTGCATCTGAATGGGTTAATGAATACAACACATACATGCGTACATCAATAACTCATCTTTAAGCCCAAACTACTACTACTCATTATTGTACAGAGGACATTACAAAAAATCAAATGGTATGTCACTTCTGTCTCTAATTACAACAGATATGTTGTTGTTTTTCATATTTTTGACATTTAATCTATAAAAGGATTCAGTAAAAACAAGTCAACTGTGATACTAATACCACCACTTACATATGACTTGGTGGCACAGCTCAAAAACACACAAGAATTTAAACTTGAAAATATAATTCACAACTATTACTCTGTTAAAATTCCTTTAAGGGAAAGAAAGTTAAAAAAGGAGAAATAAAATGTAATAAAAGAACAACATGAGTAAAAAGTCCTAAGCGAAATCTTTGTTTACGTCCCAATAAAATTAAAGTTTATTGAGTAACAGCAACACTCCAATGTAAAAGCACATCGGAAGTAAAGTAAGTTAACAAGTTCACATATACCATATGTATGTATGTATTTACACTGACCCAGTCTTTCTATTCTAGCCAAACGCCTGTCTGTTGTTCTTTTATAACCAAAAAACTAATTTGAAAACCGCCAGCAAAAAAAATTTAATGACTTTGAAAATGCGTTAACCAGGCGTAAGAGAGTGCTGGCTATACAACTAAACATTGTTATTGATGTTAATGGAGGGTGACGAAATACAGAGGAAAGTACACCCAAACCTGTTTTTACACTGTTTTTTTTTTACGCGAATTTGAAATACCACGGTTTTTGTTTAAAAAATTTTTTTTGTTCGCTCCTTTTTATACGGATAAAATCGTTTAATTCCGTTTAACTCACACACTCACAACGCACTATAACAGAATTTGCTGTTAAAAGACATAAACCAGCGACAGAAGCAGCTTCAGAAGATGTAGAAGTAATAAGTATTTCTACTGACGAGACTGATATTGAGCCAGCCCAGCAAAAGAGAATGCGCTTGCTTGCTATCAGAAACTGACTCCGAATAAAATAAAAAATTTTTTTTATTGAAAATTATTCCGTTCCTAATTGTCTTAAGAGTTTGATAACTAATTTTATTTTTATAAATGGAAGAGAATTTTTAAGTTTTTTCTTTATTTTTTTATAATCATAAAATGAAATAAAATAAAAACTCTGTGTATACTATTGAACTAAATCTGTACGTTTTTATAAAATTATTCAATTTTATAGGCATATGTAGGCTGCTGCATCAATCCTATGTATATCTTTTCAGTTTGTTTATATACTTACATACATACATAATATTTGTCTTTTTATACGCGTTTTTTTTACACGGTATCCACTGGAACGTATCTACCGTGTAAAAAAAGGTTTGGGTGTATTTAATTTGTTTAGAACCAAGCATGCAATAACTTACATCCATACATAGTTTCGTATGCTTTGTTGAGTTTCCAATGAAGTGTATTCGTGTGTGATTGTTTAAATATTTGCGTTGGCTTGTTTCTGTGCCATAACAGTTGATATGAGCGCATAACTAGTGTATATTAAATGGTTTTGAAACATGTTTAAAATTTATTCACTATTTTTCTAATAACTGTTGCATTTTGACGTGTGTCATTTTCCATTTTGGTTGTTTAAAATTCATTAAAAAAAATAAGTCACATAAATTATCGCATTATTTAGTTTGAATAATAAATGAACACAACGGCATGCCAAAGGAATGTGCATAATCATTAGCAACTCAATAAAAAGACAGTGAAAAACTACAATATATGGTATATACTTGAAAGACAGCAACAAGATTGTTTCGGATACTTGGAAATATATTTTAAACGTATATATACAGGAATTATTTCAATGAAACTCAAGGCCAACAAAAATAGGTTGAAGACCTTAGTCAACTAAATCTTTGCGCTATAAATAGAACCAAAAATGATGAATAAGTCGGATGCGACGTTTTACCTGAGAATCATGAAAAGTACACATATTTGAGACCTTCCCGCTACTCATAAGTACTCATGAAATTTTGAGTATTAGTGAGTCAACAGTGTTGAAATTCAACTAGTCTGATTCATTCGTACTCACTACAACATTGATTTATAAGTACAGGTTGCAATGAGTATGAGTACTACGTTGACATCAAACTCATAACATTCGAAATATGTTTGATTCATACGCGTACTCATTCAGATTCATAAATTTAGAAAAATACTTATAATACTCATAAATAATACGAGTGCTTCGAATCATTCATCAAAATTTACAGTCTTAGTAGTTGTTGCATTTACAAAAAAGAAGAAAGAAAAAGTCAAATCATACGATATCATACATACATATAATTGGCCATTAGCAACCCTTCAGTCTGGATTACGGTCTAGCTTCTCAACACCACTCATGTTGTGTGCGTTAATTTCGTACATGAGTGGCGGGACCTACAGTTTAAAGTCGACTCCGAAACACAGATTTTTTTTGAGACGCTTTTCATGGCAATTTTTACTCTCAGAGTTTTTGCCAGAAATCTGCTGAGAGGAAGTCGCCGAAGAAATATTTTCATATTTTCGTTTTGATGTCTGAGCTGGGATACGAACTCGAGCCTTTCGTCTAATAAGCCAACACACTACCTACTAGACCACGGCGACTTCGATATCATATCATACGATATCAGTGTCTGGTAAATGTACTCGTAAATGATCATGCCCTAAAATCGCTCGTTGTATGTCATATAGCGCTGTTCTGCTAAAATTGACGTCGAGATCATCTAAATCAGAGCAAATAAAGTTGGTATTCATCGACTTATAGTGCTCGTTGTTGACAGTAATGGCCTGGCCAACGTCGTTCTCAGTGAAATGTGGAATAGGCACCGCTGAGACAAAATTCACAGCATACATTGACTTTTTTGGTATGCATTAGACTCTCTTAAATCTCATACGTCCCCTACAAAAATTAGCCAAATTGCTGAAGATGATTTTTGATGAAAATTATGGTCAGTTGCCAACTGCTGCAGCACACATCCAGTAAACATGCGTTGCTTTCTGTGTCATCTCGATCACAGTGGCCATGCGTACAGGTCATTGTGTTATGGGAAGACACGCAGAAAGAATGCAGCTCACATATAACGACAGCTGCCGTGGTAAAAACGTAACAGTAAAAACGTAGAAGGTAAAAACGTAACAATATTGTGCCTTTGAATTTTAAATTTACTCTGAGTTCTTGTTGATGGTATGCGATGCGAAAATATCAAGTCACCAGAAAGTCTTTATTTTTCTTTTGCTTTGTGAAAAACTTTATTTTTTTGTTTTACAATGCTGTCCACTGCATGTAGAATAACATAAAAGTGTAAAAATTCTCATTTATTTTCTTATCATTGTTGCCCAGTTTTATCATCACTGCAAACACTAGTATGATCTGGAATAATAAATTAAAAAAATCTACGGAAATTAAAAACAAAAGCATATTTGATATATGTGTGCCATATTTATGGCTTAATTTTACTTTTCCCTTTTCTTAAGCATTTGTAAATATGCCACATTATTTTCCCTTTTTCTCTCTTTTTCCATACTAAATTTATTTGTGCAAAAAAAAAAAAAAAAAGAAAAGGAACATTGAAAAGCAAACACTAATAACGTGTAGGATGTTTGTTTTTTTTTTAGTTTCTTTATTTATGGTACCAGCTGAACAACGAAAAAAAAGCCATAAAATTTACTGGAACGACTCTACTCTACAATGTGTAGTTGAAAGTGTTAAATAGTCATTAAACATCCCTTTTATTACTTAATTGTCCTTTAGCTCGGCTGGAGTTCATGTTAAAAGCCTTTCTAGTAAGTACCCCTAACACTAACATCAACTATGTACCATTAATTAAAACAACTGTTTTGTGAATGTTCGAAATATTGTTGACTTTAATTTTTTTGTGTACTGTACTTGAGATTATTAATTATGTTTTTCCTTTATTGTTTCTATTGTTTTGATAAGTAAAAATAAAAAGCTCCTTGACTTTTCTTTCTTCTTTGTAGTCTTTTGTTGAGTATGAGCTGTGTTTATGTCCGCAGATGGCAAAATCCCATCCCAGCGATCAACTTGAAGAGGCCTATCCACCAACATAGGGCGCTAGAATATTAATATAAGCTTTTGTGTAATGTAATGTAACTTTATCTAAGCTTTGGTGTTTTTTTACATTACCCTGTAATTGTGTTTAACTTAGGTCTCTTGTATTGTGAAAGCTGAGCTTAAATTTCATTCCTTGTCATAACATCCACAAGGATGCATGTAATTTGTGAAAAAAATGTTTAAGATTTGTGCACCTATTTTGCTTAAAAAGAAATTTAAATGTTGTGCAATAATTTTTATGTATAAATACAAATTTGTGAAAAGAATAAAAAAAACAAAGATATTCAAATTTGGAAGAAACCAAGGAAAAGTGAATTGTTTACATCTATGTCCATAGTGAAGGAAAGTGTTTTGTGTTGTTCTGTTGGAACGTTTCATATTTTGGGTCTATTTTTTTTATAGTGTTCCAATTGTGCTCAACAGTCGCAGACGATACTTTTTTTCCTCTTCGATCCAACTATACAGTCCACACTTTAGCAAGCTGTCTTAAGCATGTTCATAACATGCTCTTGTCGCAATGATCATAAATAGCAAAGCGCCTATGGTCTCTACTTCCGATAAATCTAGCATGACCGTCCATTCGAATCCCAAATGTTGCAGTTCTGTGTCTGTTTTGCATTTGGTAGTAAAGCAGTTCTGGACTATGAGTTACATAATTTTAGATAAAATGACCGTCCATTCCACCAATTGGAATCCCAAACGTTGCAGTACTCTGTCTGTTTTGTATTTGGTAGTATGACATCTATAGTTCACGGATTGGAATTACGATGACAATATCACTGTACATAATATGCTACGTTTGGGTAATTCTTGGCTTAAGGGCGTATACCTAATAAACGTTGTCCAATAAAGAAGAACAAAGTATTATATTCCGGAATTACAGACTATTTTGAAAGG
This sequence comes from Sarcophaga rosellei, assembly GCA_930367235.1. Lineage (NCBI taxonomy): Eukaryota > Metazoa > Arthropoda > Insecta > Diptera > Sarcophagidae > Sarcophaga > Sarcophaga rosellei. The sequence goes on along the minus strand of OV884019.1, from coordinate 49,169,443 downwards.
ACGCACACTACACAGAAAAAATTGAAAACGCGCTTCAATTACGAAATTCATCCAATTGAGTAAAAAAATGTTTAGATTACAGCCTATGAAAATTTTTGTAAATTCAAGTAAAGACTGATATTCCTTTCATTGAAAATATCAAGAAATATTTCCAATTAAAATAATATTATATTGATAAATAATTTTATTGAAAAGTTTGAAAAATATCAAGCAAAAAATTAATTGTTTTAAATAAAATATTGGAAATAAATTTACAATTTAATAAACTTTTTATTCAATTTGATAATCAATGTTATTAAAACTTCTGTATATAACCAATTAATACTTTAATTGTTTTAATAAATTATTTAATTACTTTTGGCAAAAAAGGTAATAAAAATTTTAATTGATTTAAATAATATTTTACTTGGTTTTACCCCCATAAAAAGTCTTGGAATTTATTTTTTTTCATATTTTTTATTATAAAAATATTACATTAAAATAGTAGTGCAATATATGTACAATTGTATAATTTATATCTAATTCATTTGATTTACATATATGGCACATACATATAATAAGACAAAACAAATATGTACATTTTTTTTTTGATTAGATAAAATAAATCAATTATAAGAATTTTCTTTTAGTTTTAAAATTTCATGTTTTAGGGTTGACACCTCTACAATTTTTTTTGAGGTAGGTATGTCATAAAAAAAGTCTTGAATAAAATTATAAAATTTTTCAGATATCTCGGGAAACTGAAGATTGAACACAAAAATATTTTAAAAAGTAATCAAATGCTTTTATAATACTCAAAAATGGATACCTAATGCCATCGAAAAAAACAATTATAGATTAAATATCTTCTAAACTACCAGAAATTAATAATTTGGGCTGGATATTACGTCCTTGAAGCACAAGAAGTTTCAATTTTATATCGATTTCTTCTTCGGATTCAGCCAATATTGCAAAACTCTCCTGAGAATCTACTACAGAAAACTCTGCGCATGTTTGCCCCACTCATGTCCGAGGTGACTTTTTGTGTTGGAGGAAATAAATGATGTATATTCCAAAGTATTGTTAAAATGATTGATTCTGAAAAGATATATGTAAACAAATAATTAGAAAGTAGAATTTTTTAACAAAAACAAAAATGTATATTTACCTTCATTAAATTTATGTATTTGTTGAATTTTTTTTAAATAGTAGGGTTGGTGATTTTACTAACCGTTATAAAGTTTGTTGTTGTATTTTTTTTGTTTCTTAAATTTTTTAACACTTATAAATAGACTTTATTATTGATGTTGACACCACGAACACATAGGAAGAACTAATCTTGTTTTGTTCTTTTATTTTTTACTAGCTAATACCCGGTGTGCTTCGCTACCCCCATCGAAATTAAATAGATAATAATTAAAAAGTTTATTTATTTAGTAATTAAATTATGCAATTTTTCTTAAAGAATGAACCTTTCATTTGATGACAATAATATAATTTAAATTATAAAATAATACATTAATGGGCTATTTATTTCTTACTAGCTAAAATTTAATATATACTTTTTTTCTTAAATAAATAATTCTTATTCTAATGCCTGTAATGTACCCCACAATAGTTTTTGTTTTTCCCTCTGGTGCGTATACGTATAAATCTGGGGGGTTTTCCTACTTGCGAACATGCGACGTAGAGCTGTCCAAGTGAGAAACATGGATTTTCTAGATTAAGTCCACAAACTTGCAAGGACTGACCTTGAGCTTTATTAATCGTCATTGCAAATGCTATGCGAATAGGAAATTGCAGGCGCTTGAAATCGAATGGCATCTCCGATGTGGTCATAGGAATACGTGGCAGCAACACATCAGTTCCCTTGAACTTTCCAGTTATAATGGTCGCCTCGATAAGATTGTTCATCATTTTTTTTACTGTAAGTCGAGTGCCATTACATAGTCGTTTAGGATCAATATTTCTAAGTAAAATAATGGGAACACCGTTTTTTAGCTGTAAGTCATGAGGTGGAAAGCCTGGTAAATCTAACGAATTTAAAAATTCGACTGGATAATTGACGACATCCTCAATATTTGAAACTGTGTCGATCGATTTATAAGTTCTTAGATTCCCATCGACCTTGTTGAGAATATTGCTGTTGATGGAATTAACGTCAATATTCTTGGATGCCAGTAACGCACGTTCACATAACCATTGCATATTTTTAAAATTTTGCACCATATTGGGAAATACACAATTTATTAATTCTTCTTTGGATTGTGTCATTCTGCAAAAGTCTGATGGAAATTTTATATACTTTGTTATAGGATCCATTGGAATTCTTCCATTACCTAAATCAAGCAATTGTTTGGAAAAAGTTGATGCTGAAGCATCACGTTGCAACTGAAAACGCATATTAGTAGTTAATTTTAGAGTGTGAACATGTCGCCAAAGATATGACGATTTTAGATATGCATTTAGCTCATTAGCTGGCGTTGATCCAGGTATAACAGGAAGTGTTTGACGAAAATCATCAGCTAATAAAACTAATGCACCTCCAAATATGTTATTATTGCTCCTTAAATCCCGTAAAGTACGATCAAGGGCTTCCAAAGATTTCTTATGCGCCATGGTGCACTCATCCCACACTATGATTTCACATTGTTGCAATACTTTTCCCATTGAAGAATTTTTCTTTATGTTACACGTGTAATCTTCGGAAAATTGAGGCTTCAAGCTGTTCTACCACCATCTAAGAGTGTGGCAGCAATGCCGGATGACGCAATAGCTAATGCAATATTTTTTGCGATCGAACTTTTGCCAATATCAATGAAATTAAAAACGTTTTTCCGGTTCCTCCAGGTGCGTCAATGAAATACAGACCTCCATGTTTGTTTGTTATTGCTGCTAGTATACTGTTGTATACCATTCTCTGCTCTTGTTGTAAATTTGGTAAATTTTCTTCCAGTAAAATTTCCAAATTTTGATGATTATATTCCATATTTCGTCGTAGATCTTGATCTTGTGCATCAGTTCCTGACCGAATAGGAGCAATCATTCCAACTTCAATGAGTGCCACATTCCTTATCGCCAAGCATTTGTCTTCAAGTAGAATTAATGCCTCATTATACATGCTTTCACTTAGTTTAAGCGTTACATTGTTGGTGGTAACTCCTTCCCGGTGTAATATGTCCTCAGCCATATATGTTTTAAATTTATTCCAAAGATCTTTTGGATTAGATGGTGAGCACGATACCAATATTATCGCAAATAATGCCCTTATTTTCCATGGATGGTTGATTACTGCTGCATCTTCAAGCGTTGTTTCCCAATGACAATCGTTCTCCAATAATTGTAGTTTCTGACAGGCCTCTCGATATGTTGCACATACTACGCCATCAACACTACGTAATGTCTCAAAAGATGTTGGTCCTCGAACATTAATCAGAAGCATTCTCAAATAAAAACATTCAGCATTTTGAGGATGGACGGTATAAACCCTACCTAATGCATCTGTTGAATATAAATTTGGCCAACCATCAACAGGTTTCCCCTGCTTTCGACGTTGGAGTTTCTTTGTTGATGCATTCCACGTATAATATGTTGGAATTTCTGAATAAAACAAAGTTTTAGCAAACATATCATTTCTACAAAGATCAAAAAATGATGTTAATGTTGTAGCCGGTGGTGCTGCTGCTCTCTCTCGAGCATTTCTTTCTGTAAAGTAAACCCGTTGTCCATTTTCTAGATGCACTGATAAATGAACAACAGTTGGATGGCGCTCATGAATTGGAAATCCCAAAATTCGCCATACTGCTTCATTGCTACTAATGTACCTGGCCATTTGATACTGCGGAATTTCATCATTTGGATTTTGTAATGAAAATACAGCCATATCAGACCCTTTAGTAACATATTTGCAGATGTATTTGATCGACTTAACTGAATGACAATACTCAACATTAATATGCGCTTTAAATGTTTTTGAAAGCAATGGTGAGTAAGGTACTATCCAGCGATTATCAACATCATTTCCATGCACCTTTATTGAAATTGATCGTCCACCATTATAAACAGAACGTCGGCGATAAAGTGGGTAGCCGTCATTTCCCGAGATTGTTTCCTGAATCAATTGCCTTGGATATTTTTTTATGCATTTTCCGTCAACCATGCAGGGAGAATTTGCATTGATGGTCCCACATGGACCATGAACCATATTTTTGATAACAATTTCATGCAGATTTGGATCAACATTTGGATCGGGTATTTCTGCAGAAATTATATCATCAATAAGATCTGGGGTAATTTTTTCAACCAACCAAATAAGAATATGGGCATGTGGCAATCCACGTTTCTGCCACTCAACGGAATACATCCAGCACCGTGTTTCACCAAAAACATGATATTTTACAATAAAATCCATAAAAGATTTTAATTTCTGTTTAAACACGTGTGCTGTTATATCATGCCGATGTATTGGGGTTTGACCAGGGGACAATTCAGACAGAATTTCAACCCACTTTGGATTGCATGTGAATGTAATAAACAAATCTGGGCGTCCGTATGATATGTCATTGCATCTTGGCAGTATTCCTGCATATGACGTGGACTACCTGTGAATGTTGCCGGAAGAATTATAGATTGACCAAGTTCATTGGGATTGATATCATTATGAGTGTTTAATGCATCCCGAAGATGAATATAATTATCCACTCTTAATTTAGCTTGATTACGCCGTAAGTATAATAGGCGCTCTGTTTCAATTTTCGCGTACATATCCACAATGTACTGATGAAATAATTCTCTGCAATTAAGAATGTGATTAACCGAATTCTGTCGTATCATTATACGATACGCGTAGAAATCCATTGCACTCACTTTTTTTCTTGTTGGTTCATCTGAAAGTAAAAAAGATAAAGATAGATTAGTTTATGTTTAGCAAACGTACAATATATAAAGATTTTAAAAATGTTGCACTTACTTGTTGCTGGATTAATTTGCCGTAATTCAAAGTGATATCCATCTTCGCCATATGGAAAAATAATTGGATACTGAAGTGCATCATACGAACGATGAGTTTCAGCTATCCTATTTAATCCATTGTCACGGCGACGAACGATTATATCTCGTGATGCAACTGGATCGCCCACCATCAAAATTGCTATGTCATCCATTGTTGGGGCATTGTATCGTCCTTGGTGTTGTCCAGCTGGAGTTCTATCAGCATGAATTCCGATTATGTGGTCATCTGAACTTAATCGTGGGTCATCTTTGGCTTGCTTAAAGATCCTTACCAATTCGTTGATTTCATGAAACATCACTTGTAAATCGGCAACAATCCATTGTTTTGTGTCAGGGTTATAACGCAGGCGGTGGTGCACTTGGTCATTGTTATCCGCTTCTCCTATGAAATTAATTTGTAAGAACTTAGGATCTTCATTTGGAATTGGTAACAATGATCCCATTTAATGGTAAATTTGGCCTTTTGTCACGAAACGTTGGCATAAAGTTGTCTCGAAATACTTTGGTATCATCAAAAGATATCATTTGGAAGCACGAATTATATTTTCTTATATTATTAAGAAAATGTTGTGAATCCACATTAGTTCCTAAATGAAAAAAATATTTTTTATTAATACTTTGTTAAATTAAAAAAAAATAAATATTTCGAAAAACTTACCTGAAATAAGCGATTGTAGTGGTTCTGGAGGTGGAAGTAAATCAGACAAAACGATTTTACCATTAGAGCAACACATGCCAGGTGTTTCATTTTTGTACTTGAGTGCATTGCAATATTGGCAAACTTCATTCATGTCACTATATCAGATCTGTAGTTAAATGCAATACCTGAGTATCCATGAAAAACATTACGTCGATTCACCACCATTCTATTACGATTTTGTTCTCGACGCAAATCAAATTGCTCTATCCTCTCTGCTGCTCTTCTTGTTGATGGTCAAATCCGCTGACTTTCTACTCGTGATTCATGTTGGACATCTGTTTCATTAGTTCGTGATGTTATGGTACGATTTCGCTGCCTTTGTAGCCGACCTTCATGTTCCAACGGTGTCTCGGTAGCTCGTGCGATTGTCGCATGTTGTCGAAGACCTTCAAGACTTCTTTCACGCTCTAAAGGCGTTTCTGTGCCTCGTGACGTTTCGGTACGATTTCGCTGGCATTGTAGCCGACCTTCATGTTCCAATGGTGTCTCGGTAGCTCGTGCGGTTGTCGCATGTTGTCGAAGACGTTCAAGACGCCTTTCACGCTCTAAAGGCGTTTCTGTGCCTCGTGATGTTTCGATACGATTTCGCTGGGTTTGTAGCCGACCTTCATGTTCCAACGGTGTCTCGGTACCTCGTGCGGTTGTCGCATGTTGTCGAAGACCTTCAAAACGTCGTTCGTGTTCTGACGGCGTTGACTTTCAAGGCGCTCTTGGCTTTCTGAAAGCGTTTCAGTAGCTCGTAAGCCTTCAAGGCGTTCTGCACGTTGTGATGGGTTTTCGGCGGCTCTAGAGGTTGAAGCTCGACTCCTTTCAGTCCTTAAGCGACTTTCACGCTCTTCCGAACTTTCATTTGCTCTCTGGGATTGCAAACGCAATTCATTTTTAGTGCTTCTGGAAAGCGATGCTTTTTTGGGGGCATTTTTATAAATTGTTGCAAAATAAATGTCACTCAACGTTTAACTCGTTTAGAATCAAAGATTCAACTGAATTCCAAAACCGAATGCTTGTTATATTTATTCCTTTATATTTCACCTAATATGAAATCGGTTCAGGTCAAAAAACTTTTTAAAAAAATTAAGGCTATTTAAATTTGACAAATAATTAGGTTTGTTTCGGTCGCAGGCAATTTTCTTGATGAGTTTTGCAACTTCTTATTTTATTTGGAAAAAATATTGAGAGTTTACATTTTATTACTTAGGTAATCGAAAGTAATGAATGAAAATTTTACTGCCTATTGTTACATGCCCATTCATCGCCCAATAAAATGCTGATTATAAACTTACCTGATCTATTTTTCAAGATATGCAACAAATAAATAATATTTTTATTAATTACCCATTGTTAGAAGTAAACAATAACATAACTATTACATATGTACATGTTTTTCAAATAAATATTTAAATAGTATCAATTTCAGTACTTACTATGTATATGAGTTGAAAATTTCAAGCTCAACAATTTAGGGGTCATATGTTTGAGCAGCTCAAACATTCTAGAATTCAAATGTATGTTGATGATATTCAACTCTACCTTGATAGCTCTATAGCTTCCATCAACACTGGAGTTAAAGATCTTAACACTGACCTTAATAATATTTCTCTTTGGGCGACTGCAAATGGTTTAAGGATTAACTCTAAAAAGTCAAAATGTATTTTAATTTGCAAAAAATCCGCAAAGATTGAATCTAGTAATGGTGTTGCCTTTTTTGGTTATTTCTGAAAAAAAAATAAATAAAACAAAAGTCTACGAATTTAATTTTGGTTATATTTTTTCTTATTTGGTGATTTTTTTCACAAATGTTGGTTACAAAATTTTTTTCCTTCCCTTCTATCTTTCCTTTCGCGTCGTAAAATATTTTTGAAAAATCTTTCAAAATATGCCAAAATGCATATTCTTTATACTTTATTTTCTTTGGTTTTATACATCAAGAATCATAGATAGCATACTTTAGGGGTAACTATGCGTATGAGTAATAAATTTCAAATGCAATTAAATATTAAGTATGTAGTATATAGTATATGTGGGCAAGGCTCCTCGCTCATTTAGAATATCAAAATAAAAAGTAGCCTATAACTCCTTCCAGACATACAGGAAGATACTGTGAAAATTTCAAGAAAATCGGTTCAGCCGTTTAATCGTCTATAAACTTCAAACATACAAACATACAAACAAACACACATTCATTTTTATATATAAGATGCAACCGAAATTAATAGGTGTTGCCGTTTTACATATTTATAGTTAGATAATTCTTATTATATTTTTTTTTACATGCAAATTTGAACTTTATGACAATTATTTGCTTGTTTCACTGCATTAAAATGACTTCACAACAACACTGACACATACTGATCGTTTTTTTCCATCATGCTGCATCTTGTTTTCCAAAACAGCAAAAAAACTTTTCAAGTCAACAAAATTATTTGTTGAATTGAGTAATAAATTATTTAACTATTTTAATTGGTTATATTTTCCAAAATGTAAATGTTGTTTGGTAGCGCTTTATGCACTTGTAAAAATCGCTCAAACATTTACATGGATTTTTCCGTTTTTATTTTTTTAACATATTGATAGCACTGTCAGAAAAAATCGACGATATTAATAAAAAAAATTTATCGTATCAAATAAAAAATTACTCAAAATTAAAATTTTTAACAATTATCCATTTAATAGAAACAAAACTGGCAAACATTTTTTCTGTGTAGGACAAAAGTACTGAATTTTTCAACACTGGTATGGAAATGCAAAAAATACCGAAGAATGGAAATTCTGACAACATAACGCAATATTTCCGTATATTAATTTCGCTCTTGATAGAATCTTATTGTATCAAACTATCGTTATCTAAGCCTAAAGCAATAGATTATTATCCTTCTGCTGAGGTGACATTTATTTAGTAAATGTTTGTTATTCAAAAGTGGCCATTTTCCAAATATTTTTGCAGGATTATGATCTTCATAATCGATAACTTAAAGAGATTGTATTGGATTGTGATTCATGGCAATGTACGGCTTACTGGAAATCTTGCTTCTGTTAGCGAAAGTGTGGCGTGTAATCCAAATGTATTGTTGCTGTTTTTAAGAATTAGGATTTATTATTGCGAGTTTTGTTTTTGTACATCCATTCGTATAAACCCCAACAAACGCAACAACTGAAGCCGGCTGAACATTTTCAACTTATTAGGTAAGCTTGTATAGAAGACTTTCAAAAAACATTTTTTTCAGCGTTAAAGCCCATTTTTCAGTCCTTGATTATGTCAAGCAGCGAAATTATCACATATGGGATACTGTGAACTCAGAAATCTTCGTGGAACAGCCATTGTCAAGAAATTTATTAAAAATATTTTGGAGTTTTACTCAACTAAATTTTCAACTTACACTAAGTCATACACGTATGTACGTAATTTTCGGTTTTTTTTTGGAGTATAGTAGAGTTAGGTTAGCGGGTAGCTTCACCCTTGTTATGACCAGTTAGTGGTGAATTTGAACCTTCTCGAGTTCCGGATAAAACCAACCACGCTTGTCACAATGCCCAGATCTTCAAACATTCTGTCACCAAAAAAACTATGACGCATTTTTTTTTGTTTATTTAGCCACGACCTAGGAACGTATAGCCTCAAATATTCCCTTTATCGTGTAGGGTCTTGACTTAGATACTTAAAATTAGTTGTCTAAGCAAATAGTGGAAGAGAAACTTTTCAATATTACGTGTTGTAATTATTTTCAATTTCATATTTCAATTTCAAACGAACAATCAATCATTTATTTTTTTGTAAATTTCATTTTGCTTTTTTTGAAAACTTGAAAAATCCAACCAGTCAGTTCAGTCGAGTCATTTGTAACCGAGCGAGCATCCGCGTTTTGTAGACACACAATTAAGGTATGTATATGTGTTGACCAACAACCTTTTCCCAATAGATGTCCAGACCGCCATTAAGTGGCATTTACCCTGAAAAGCTGGCCACAAAGGCAAAAATGAATTTAGAGAAATTTAAGAAACTGAGTGTGCAGTTCGATAGACAACAAAATTCTGCATTATATAGTGAATTTTCACGACTTTAAGTTAAGATTTGTAGATTTGAGACGATGTCAAAGTCAGGAAAGTGAAAAAAATTAAATGCGTTTTTAGTGTTGTTTTTTTAAAATTTTAATAGGTTTATATGATATTTTTTTGTGGCTAAATGAATAGAGGTTTTATATTGATTTTTTTATTTGAAAGGTATGAGCAATTGCTACTTTCAGTTTTTTTTTATATATATCTCATATATTAATGTTAAAATTATTCGTTCAAAATTTAAAAATAATAATATTTTAAAATTTGTGTACCCTCCCGAAAAAAAGATAAGGATTTTAAAGGTGAAAGTAGACTTCAGTAGTTAAATGTTATATACCACAAGAAAATATGGGCAAGGGGCAATTATGGACCGACCATAGCAAAATTTGGTAATACGATTTAGATTTACAAAATAGACGTTCATACCGAATTTCATCACGATACCGATGTTTTTAAGCCATAAGCGTAAAAGTGAATTTCTAAAGGGGGCTAGGGTCAAATGTGATCCAATTTTCACCAAACTTTACACCATGATTTCTTAGTACAGAGAACTGATCCATGCTTGTCATGATTGTTGCATAATTACCAAAATTATGTGTAAATAAGTGCAATTTCGAGGGGAATTTGTATAGGGGCTAGGCGAAATCACGGACCGATTTGAACCAAAATCAGTTATGTTCATCCTTGGGCCTAACTATCACTAACAATATCAAAAAATTCCAGAAATTAACTCATAAAACACGGCTATTAATTTTGGCCAGGTTTTCAGGCAAAATGCCCCTCTGTGTGACGTCTGTTCTAAAGTGCAGGGCATTCGCATAAAAGGTGTTGGTGTTACGTTTCCAATACATCGTGGCAGCCTCTGCACTAATTCTAGTTTTTCGTTTCTTCTCTTTGGCACTCAATTCAATTAAATTTCCTAATTTTATGTGAAAATTTATATAGATTGCATTAATAAGGTTCTGTGTTTTTTTTAATCGGTTACGTGGTTTTTGAGAATTCATATTCCATGACTTTGGCATGATATGGTTAACGTATCAGCACAATAAATAGTTTAATGGCGTTAAATAGCATGATCATTGTTCACCAAACTTGTTCCTCAACAGGTTCATAAGTCACCCATTTTCAATTCTGCCATTTTGGGTGAGAAAATTTAGTAACCATAGCATACCGCAACGCCTTCTTGATTGCAGCTTTGCGAACTTAATCGTTCTTGAAAATACGCGAAAAACGAAACCTAGCATCTTTTGAATGCATTTTCTGCTGGCTGGTCTTTACCCAAACTTCAGTAATTAAGTTTATTGACGTAACCATTGCTTTTAATAAAGAGAAGAAGAGAAGAGAGCTGAGCATTATTTTTCTATAGAAATCTATTATTCACACAGCACTAATTTTGATAATTAAATTTCAATGGAATTCATTTCTAATCATTATTCGTTTGTTAGTCTATTCATGACCAATTTTGTCATTGTCACATGTCACAAATTTTTTTCCATACAGAAAAAAACTACATGGAAAATTTAAAATTCAAACTTCAAATCAATTGGAAAACTTATTGAAACAATTTCAGTTTTCATACATATTTTGTCGTTTTAAATTCACATTATTCATAGCCTAACACTTCATGTAAGACAGGTAATGAATAAAGCCTCATGCAAATTAATTATATTGAAAACCTGTAATTATACACGTTTGCATATTATTTGCCAATCATGCCAATAAATGTGGGTGAAAATATATACTCTATGTTTGCGGTGAAATAAATCCATAAACACTTATTGCCTTAAAACCGGACTATCGAACGGAATACATAATAAATTTATAAAATTAATAAATCTTAAAATTTAATACAACTGCATTGCATTGTGTAATGCAATATGAATTGCACTGAATTTGGTTGTTCACATTCATATCGAAAACACACATTTTATGGCAACCGATTTTAATTTGAACAAAATTTCAACAAATGAAAGCATAACGGGTAGCAATATTGAGGTTGCACGTATTATAAAAGGATTTCAATTGTTTCAGCCGTAATAATAAGTTTTACCTGAAAAATAAACATTTTAAATTGACCACCAAACATGTGATAATGGTTGGACTGTGAGGGACATACAAAGAAATATTTTATAATAGTTGTGTGGAAACGAATAATATGCGTAGGCAGAGCTAAATGTATGTAGATCAAGCATATACCACCATATTACACCAAAAACGCTATAGAAAGTCAGTGTTGCTTCGAATTTTTACTAGCGATGAAAAGTGGAGAATTCTAAATGGAAAAAATCATGGGTAAACCCAGGACAATCATAAACTTAGGCTGCAAAACGAGATCGATTCGACTGGTAGACAATGTTATGTGTATGGAGGAACTAGAAGGCTGCAGAGTATAACAAGCTTCTAAAACCAACCGTACATAAAGATCACTACAAACAGCAAGCACTTAATATAAATTCTGCATTGATCGGAAAACGACAAGAATGGGCCACAAGACACGTCATGGGAATTTTGCAACGTGACAACGTACCTGTACACAAATCAAATCACGTTTAGAATACAATCAAAGCTTTAAGATGGAAGCTGCTATCCCTTCCGCCGTATTCACCATACTTATCTCCTTCCGACTACTATTTGTTTTCATCGATGAGACACGCATTCTCTGAGCAGCACTTCGATTCTTACGTGGTAGTCGAAAATTGGGTGACCAATTGGTGCCATTAGGATTACGAACACTTTTATTGGTGTGGAATGCCCAACTTAACTGAAACCTGGAAAAAAGTGTAGCCAACATTGTAGTCAAAACTTTGAATAAATTGATTTTTACTTTCAAATTATAATTGGTGTTTTATTTTCACAAAGAAAACTTGCTCCGTTTTTTATTGGTACTTCTGTATGGTTGAAAAGCCTCTTGAATATTACCAGTTTCCTCATAACCCATTGCAGGATATAAAAGTAAATTGTCTTTTGGAAAGTTCTGAAAAAGAATACGAAGACATAATTCAACTCATCGAAGTAATACACAAAATTGCTTAACTCTGAGCTCTGCCGTAAAGTGAGCATCAATTAACCATTTTATACTGACACTGAATGTCTTTATCGTGTCAATTTTGCAAAATTGACATATTTGGGGCTTAGAAAATCCACACGTGGTTTTACAGAAGCCAATGCACCCATTAGCAGTGAATATAAGGCAGCCGCGGTAGCCATCTGCATGAAATAATATTCCATTTCTAACCGGAACAATTGTACTTCACAACAAAAGAATGAATTTGTCTAAATTTCAAACCGTGTTTGTTTTATTGCATTTTGAAATTTAAACTTTTAAATGGTCCACCCTTTATGTAATTACACGTGATAGTATTTCAGATTGCCAGTAGTTCAGATGTAAGCAGTTTTTAGACATTGTTGGCTGCAGTAGCCATATTAAGAATGTGATGTCTTATCGTATCTGAGAGTTTTTATTTAAATTTTCACTCTAACACCGACTGGGCATTCCAGCCTCTTGTGATGAACATATGCTGCTTTCAAGGAAATACTTTTCATGCTCTCCTTATATAATCGTACTTTATTAAAAATTACATTAAATTTACATCGGAAATATTATTTACCGAACTGTTTTTGTAGTGATTTAATTGTAAAATCTAAAAATTGAGGGAATTGCCTTTTATGGTTTAATATTTGATGTCAAATGATCTAAGCATTATGGACTCGGAAAATTTTGACAATGACTTTCTGTTAAAATATATTTTAAAAAAATCACAAACAATTACTGTAATCTGTATGAGGCTTGTGCTAATAAAAAACTATTTTTTCTAATCTTGACAGAACTTGAATTTATCAACACGTTTTACTATCTTTTTTCCAAGTTTTATTAGATTTTTGGGTTGAGATTCTCCCAAAAAGAAAGAGCCTTAAAAAATGTTATTTACAAAAATTGAAAAGTTATTAAAAGTGTTGTTTCAATTGCACGAATTACTTCTATTAAGTACAACAAAAAATTAATTGGAAATATAATCCGAAGAATGAAAAAGCGTTTTATATGTACCCACGGTATTTGCACTGATAAATTTGTTAATATTTGTTTCACTTATCTAAGAATTACGACCAGTCCAGTGTACGGACTATAAGGAACCAAACTAAAGTGTACAACTACAAAAAAAAAAAAAATTATCGTGTATTACTGCCAACCCTCACATAAATTTAAACCCAAATGGCTGTAATAAAAACACCAAAATCTGTGTATGAATCATATAATCAGAAATAATACCACATGAATTTACACTTATTGCATAAAAATATTAAAAAGCATAAAAAGGCTCGAATATATGTATGCACATATTGTGTATAAATAAATAAATAATAACGTGCATGCAAACAGGATAAAATTGGTAATCATTTTAAATTGTATATGATCATATTTTTATGTGAACACACAAACACAAACATCCAACCACTGCAGATTAAAATCCTTGCTTGCTACAGCAAACAGTGTGGATTCAGCGAAAAAAAGGATTTTTGTTTTCAAGAAGTATTGTTGATATATGTATGTACCATATGCATACAATATTCCATAGAAAATAAATAACGTAAAATTATACTTTACTCAGATATTTTTATTTCTCAATTCAATTTTATAATATGCGCAGTAATCATTTATTTAATCATTGCCTTAATAAAATATCGTTTAATTTGTTAAATAATGTTAAAAACAAAGGATTTTAAAACTAATAAAACGTATAAAAAATTGTTACTTAGTTCTGTGGTCACAAGCAAAAACAGCCTAAATCGAAAATGATACTTAAAAGAAAAATTATATCTTATATACAGAAGTGTTTCTGAAGAAATTGAGAAAGTTCATGAGAAAAATTTTTTTGCAACTTTGAAGATAATTATACGGTCAAGCCAAAGATCAAAAGGATAACATTATGATCAGGGCAGCAGCTTTTCGTATCCTTATTCAGTGGGAAGTGTCTCTATTTCTAATATATATTCATTTGATGAGGAGTCTGTTCTTGAGTCTTTGTCTGGACTGAAACTTACATACTTGCCTAGCCCTGACGGGGTACCGGCCTGTATTTTGAGAAAGTGCGCTATTGTCTTGAGTGGTCCTTTGACCTTTATATTCAATGGGCTTCTGAGGGCTGGTCATTTTCCATCTATTTGGAAGAGTTCGTTTATAATTCCTTTGTATAAGTCGGGTAATAAGTCCAATATTTCCAATTACAGGGGTATTGCCAAACTCAGTGCTATTCCCAAGTTGATGGAGAAACTCGTGACGGATTATCTCTTTTTTTAATACGAAATCTTTAATATCCCCTTTCCAGCATGGTTTTTTAAAAGGTAGGTCGACTGTCACTAATCTTCTTGAATTTACTACACGTGTTTTCAGGGGTTTTCTAGCAGGCGCTCGGACTGATGTGATTTATACTGATTTCAGTAAGGTTTTTGATAGGGTTGACCATAGTATTTTGCTTCTTAAACTGTCATTAATCGGTATTCCCGATATTATTCATCGTTGGCTAGGCTCCTACCTCTCCCTTAGGACTCAGAGGGTATTGTTTAGGAATGTATTGTCTAAGACTGTATATGTTACTTCTGGTGTTCCGCAGGGTAGCCATTTGGGTCCTTTACTGTTTTTATTGTTTCTTAATGATCTTCCTTGTGCTATTTCTGATTATAATATTCCAATGTATGTTGATGACGTTAAAAAAAAAATTAGTCATTACAACCCTTCAGTTAGGATTGCGATCAATCTTCTCACTCCACTTATGAATGGAGAATTAAAATTGCATGTAAACATAAAAATATGTTAGTAGAATAGTAGAATATGATAACATGCCGAACTTACACTACTACTACGCAAGTCTGTTATTGCTTGGGACCACAGAATAGAGTTTCCCCGACTTATAAGTGAATAAGTCCCCAACTGTTGAACTCGAACTTTGACAGTTGATAACGGCCATTTTGTTGGAGCAATATCTGTCACATGAAGTAGCCGTAGTCTAGTAGGTAGTATATTGGCTTATTATACATGACGCTGTAGTTCAAACCTCAGCCCAGACATCTCGAACAAAACGAAATATGAAAAAAAATTCCTTCGGCGTCTTCCTCTCAGCAGATTTCTGGCAAAAACTCTGAGAGTAAATAAAATTGCCATTAAAAGGTTTTCTAAATAAAAAAAAAAAACACAAACATAAGTAATCTGTCGTTCGAAGGCGTCTTTAAACTGTAGGTCCAGCCACTTACTAGTAGAAATTAACATGTGGGTAGTGTGAGAACCTAGGTTGTAGTCCTGACTAAACTGTTGCAATGGCCGATTAGGTAAGTATTTCTCTTACGGAAAATTCAATTTGATTAAAATTTTTTCCTCTGAGTGTAGAACATGTAGGCTTGTAATCATTTATTATTGTTGGCTTAGTTAACTTATTCAAGTAATATGCTTATAGCAAGTTTATACAAAGATCTTTAATTTTATTGTGATATCACTAGTCGCCGTAGTCTAGTAGGTAGTGTTTCCGCTTATTAGACGTAAAGTCCGGGTTCGACCGTAAGCCAGACATCAAAAAACGAAATATGAAAAAAAAAATATTTCTTCGGCGACTTCCTCTCAGCAGATTTCTCAAAATCTATCGTTCGGAGTCGACGTTAAACTGTATAGGTCCAGCCACTCAAGATAAAATTAATGCACACGACATGAGTGGTGTGAGAAGCTAGGCCGTAATCCTGACTGAATGGTTTGTAACGGCCAATTATGTATGTATGTATGTATCACTAGAAACGGAACTCTTGCACAACTAATCAACAAAAATTTTCATAACTCATCAGTGGTATATGACTAATCAGAAATTTTAAAATCCAAGATGTTTTAAGAAACAAACTCTCTAGTATTTCGATCTGTTGTTTCTCAAAGCCGAACATATGAAGTGTTAAGTTTCGACTATTTCAAGAGATTGTTTATTTCAGAGTCAAATAAAAATAACTACAATTCAAATGTCAATATAATAATGACAATTAATTTCACAAATGCTAAGTTTATGTACATATTAAAAAATACTGTGAATTCTTATTTATAACATGAAGAGTATTTATACTTCATTGCTGATGCAGTTTTTAGTCAGGAAGTTAAATGCGATGTACAAGCTTCCGATCATATTGCGAATGTAATAGATCCTGTGAAAAGGACCAATACTTAGGGAAGTTTATAGTATCTCCATGAACCTGAACTAGACCATAAGGACTAAGGTAATCTGTTTGTGGTGATGATTATTCACCTCTAATTCAAATAAAATATCAACGTTAAACATCCTTCGGCAATTTTGTGTCTGGGAAAACTAATGTAGAAATTAACAGTTTACTCTAGTGAGTAAATATAAGATTTGCTTTAAATATTCAGGCAATAATTTCTGAGAGAATGTCACATATTTCTAATAGACAACAGAAGTTCAATTGTCTGATTGTCGCAGGAGACTAGATACTTGCAGATCTATAAAAATATACCAAAAAATATAAAGGGCTATCCATTTCGTGGTTTCAAAAGTATGGGACTGGAATTCGACATCTGTCAAACTAGGTTGTGAAACCAATTTTTTTCTTTTCAGTTGAAAGTGTGATATTTAAAAATTATCTAAACCTACTACAAAAATGGTGATTGGCGGTGGACGGCAATTTTTTGAAAAAATTTTCTTCAGCGATGAAGCACATTTCACACTCGGTGGGTAATTTTTGGGTTAATAAACAAAATTGTCGTATTTGGTGTTCCTCAAGTAATTGAAGAGAGGCCAAGAGAAAAAGTTAATTTTTGGGCGCTTTTTGGTCCGACATTACTGGCTGAGATACCGCCCAATATGTGTCAAAAAGTGGTCGAAAATTAAAGAAAAATTAAAATTAAAATTAAATTAAAGAATCAATGCTTGCAACACTTCGCGTGGAGGTCATTTAAATGATGTAGTATTTCACACATAATGTCAACGTTCAAACTTTACAATAAAAAAGAAATATCATGAAAAAAATATTTTATATGTGTTTTATTTACGTTTACTTTTGAAACCACGAAATGGATAACCCTATACCACCATATATGTACGTAACCCTTAAGAAGAAATTTATAATAACAATTTATATATAAGGCCTGGATTTAATATCAATAACATTAAATTTATATTATGGATCATTTTTCATTCAAAAATTTGTTTTGAGGCAGTGCATGGCAAGTTCTATTATTCTTTTTATTTTTCCTGTATTTATAATTGACACTTCTGGTGAAAGATCTTTAATAACTGGCAGTGTTTATGTTTAAATTAAATATTTTCATTTTGTTGTAAGAATATAAGATTATAGGCGTCTTATAAGGTCTGTTCCACCGTTACGGTTATTTTATACAAAAAACTTTATTATTCGATTTAGTTTTCATGTGTGAAAATAACTCGTAATTATTTTTATTGTATTTTACGCGCTTAAGGTAATAAAATATTATGATTGTAAAAAGATAAAATAAATAGGAAAGAAATACCGTAAATACCTCGTTACTTCTTCTTTTGCCAAGCAATGAAATGAATGGAAATATTTTTTTAATGACTTTATATGGAGGAATGCAATGAAAAATCTTATCGTAGGATTATTAGGTTGTAAATATGTATTAAGGCGATTTCATCATCTTGTTATTGTTATTATTATTTTTAAATTTATTTGATTTTTTTATGGTTATTGAATATTGTAATGAAAACATTTTAATGCAGTATGGCTACTCGTAAAGATTTTATGAATTGTTTTATTACAAATAAATAACACCGTTCAATGGTTATGCATGATTTATATACTTATGTACTTATATGAATAAAGATTTGTGTAGGGTATGAATTTAGTTGAGTAGAACCAAGCACACGCATTTTTTATTACAAAAGTGTTTTATTTTTAGATTTTATAGCGAATTTTATTAAAAATCACACATTTTTTTAATGATTTTCAAAATTGTTTAGAGGTGAGATGAGTAACTTTAACTTGTTTCATACCTAAGGAATAGGGCGAATGCTAAAGCTATACGAATTCCAAATCTTGCAATAGTTGCATCGTTTTCACTGGGTTGCAACACAGCATCAAGCAGAAAGTGGTTTCGGTGATTCAAAGATAAACGAAGAACGTGGAAGACCGACCACCAAAAACTTTTGAAGCCACCGAATTGCAAACAATATTGGATGAAGATGACACTTTAAGTCAGAAACAAATGACAGAAATGTTAAATGTTGCACAAGAAACAATTTCTGGCAGCTTCAAAACTTTGGGAAACATTCAAAAGTCTGAAAAAGGGGTGTCACCTGAATTGAGTGATAGACAGATGGAAAACCTAAGAACCACTTGTTAAATTTTGTTTCAAAGACAGTTTTGTATAGCATTGCTACTGGTGATGAAACAATTATTTTCAGAAATCCGTGGCAACCATCAGTTTTGCCTGAAAACCTAGACCGATTCGGTAGAAAGAAAACGGTGTTTGTTTGGTGGGAACAGGAACGTCATAAAACCTGTTGATACCGTTACTACACAGCGCTACCGAAAACAAATGATCAATGTGAACTATGCAGTGATCGAAGACAACTAGAATAGGCCACAAGACACGTCAAGGTAATTTTACAATGTAACAAAGCATCTTCACACAAAGCAAGATCGGTTCAGGATACAATCAAACCATTATGCTAGGAGCTGCTACCCCACATGTGGAACATGTATAGGCTGAGCAGCACTTTCATTCCTACGAGAAAGTTAAAAATTGTGTTTTATTTTATTGATGTGAAATCCACAAATTGCTTAAAGGATGAAAAAGATATCTGCCATCAGTTATCACAGGTAGTTTAATATGTATAGGAGGACGGGTGCAGCTAAAGATCTGCAAGCATCATCTTTTGGCTTTTAGAAAATAAAAAATTTTTGGTGATAGTCACAGTTCTCTTAATACATACTATAAATTTTCCTACATATTAGTCTATTTCAAAGGACCTACAATTTAAAATATGATCGAACGCTTGTCACATTGCATTGAAGTTCTTGACTATAACTTGCACCAGCAAAGAAGTATGAGTTCTCTTCAACTGTCCGGCTTGTGCAGATCGAAATATTTGGGAGTTCGTTTCATATGTCACTGATGAATTATGAAAATTGAAGGATTAGTTATTTCAGGACACCGTTTCTAGTGACCTCACCGGCGCAATACTTGACCAAGCTAACTATGCCAGCAATTCCTCACGTTCACGATTTTTAAAGCCTATACGGCCACATTATTCCACATTAACAGGAAAAAATTTGAATCAAACTGGATTTTCCATAAGAGAAATACTTTCTTAATTGGTCACTATAACCCTTTAGTCAATACCACAACCTAGCTTCTCACACTACCTATACTGTTTGTGTAAATTTCTACCAGTGAATGTCGGAACCTACAGATTGAGAAACTTTTCATTGCAATCGCCGAAAGAAATATTTTTTTCATATTTCGGTTTAATCGAGATGTCTATCTCTCATCTAAAAAGCAATACACTATCTACTGGACTACGACGAGTATAAGAGAAATCCTACGTATTAGATACAATCCTGTCGTGTTGAACTATTTTGTAAGGCTCTGGAGTTTTGTTTCTTTGAAACTTGAATACAAACCTTATAGCTCTGTAACATCCTTTATCATGAACATATTACATACGAGTATAGAGAAAATGTAGTTTTGCAATGTTTTGTGTTCATTTCAAATGTACCCCGTTAGTTTACGTTGTTCATATTTGATTAGCGGTACTTATTATCGTTATTATCTTACCACACAGATTTTGATTTTTGCTTAATGTACAGTATGATTGACTTACCGTTGCAAACAGTCTTCACGTCCTGCCAATCCTAATTAAACAATATCCGCAAACACCGGAATTACAATCCAATCTTTAGGCTTCGAGGCTGATGATGACGACGACGTTGGCTTCGCCGTCACTGTATGCGCGATGGCTGTTGGTAGCGATGTATTTTGTAATGTAGTAGCGGTATAGGGCTACAATGCATTTGCTGAGGATGATGATGGTGCTAGGGCTTGATTGGAGTTTGTATAGGTGTGGCCAATTGTTGTTATGCTTGAAGACTTTTTTGTAACATCTTCGGCAGTTGTAGCTTGTGCTGTAATTGTGGTTGTGTCTATAGCTGTTAGCAGTGGTAAAGATGGTGATGTAGATTATGTTGATGCTGTCATCACCCTCTTGACAATTGATGAACTGTATGATGGTGATGTTGTTGCTGTTGTTGATTTCTCATGAGAAACCGCACTTAACACTGTTGACGATGTTTCCGTTTCAACTTCCACGTCCGCTGTAGTTGTTGTCGTTGTTGTATCGGTTAATGCTGTCACGTTTGTTGCCATCGATGATGATGTCGACAATATAAGTTTGTTTGCTAATGTTAAATGTATATCAGTCTGTTGTTCTTGCAGCATTTGCTGTTGCTGTTGCAGTTGTTGCCTTTGTTGTTCCTGATGAAGATTTTCATTTAAGATGGCCGTCGGGAATACATTCCAATTGCATACAATCCAATTGCTGACATTTCACTTGCAATTTTCTCCACTATCCTATGTTTTCATTAAAACGTCTGTATCATATGCGTCCAAGAGTGAGTGGTGTGTGTGTGTGTGTGTGTGTGTGATTTTGAGACATGTAAAAACAATTAAAATTAATGGAAAATGAACATCACATTATAATATTAACAATAGAAATTTCAAAAGGTATTTGTATTTACATATGTATGTGCTGTTGCGGATGTTTGAAGTTTAAACCATTATCAGTTTTTTTTTTTGTTGATTTTCTTTTTGGTTTTGTGTTTTCATTTAATTTGAAATGGATGAAGCAATCAATATTTGTATTGTGGTATATAAACATAAAATGTTTGTGTATTATTTTCTAATTATTGATTGTCTACTATAAAAATCCTACTAAATGGTAATACTACGGGTACGAATGGCATGCAATCCATTACACTATCAACCTAATGTTTTTGTTTTTAATTTCATTATTCCTTTGTTGTTTCAACTCAAGATTATTTTGGTATCTCTCCTGGCTTAGGCCATAATAGACCACGTTCTTTGTATTCAGTTCATAGGTAATTAGGCCTATAAGCCAAAGTCGATAATATTCAACTTTGGATTCAATTTTGGACTACGCCCATAACTCCGTTGGGGGCACAGCTACTTCTACCTACCTTCTAGGGCTATTCAACTGTTTAAAAGCTTGATTTGAATGAAGACTTGATCTGAAAGTTGACTGACACAATGACACTAAAGCACAGGATTGAAGGAGGTCTGGAAGTTATAAACACCACATGACATGAAATTGATCTAAGAATGAACATCAAATGCTCTCCAATAACTTCAACTACTCATTGATTTCTTTGTAAGGAATCTGGAAACTTATTTTTATTTAAAGGCGTACGCAATCAGATTGTTGTATTTGTGTGGTGAGTGCTGTGTGTAGTACTAGATGACAACTCGAAAAAACAAGACTCAATGACATCTATGAGTTTAAATTTGAACAATCGGTTATTTCGAATCTGGAAACACTTATGTCATTCTATTCTGTCACAAAATTCAATATTGTATCTCCACTGAACGTAATGAATCGATCTACACAGTTTTAAGTATGTTTTAATCAATGTCACATTTCCGCGCAAAGATTGGGAATAGTTTATGGCTTCAAACACTGCTCAGAATTATTAATTCAGTGCTGGTTTTGATTAATGCCCATTGGCGTGGTCACTTAGAGCTTTCGCATGCCCAGATATTGATGAATGATTAATGTCTAGAATCGAATAACTCAATTAACTTCACTTTGTTATGAAAGCGACCATTTGGCATTTAAACTTTAGAGAGTTACCCTGAGGATGAAATCATTATATGTCGTTAATAAATTGTAAACCCTCAAATCCATTCACTAATAAGCATGGCAAATGTCTATTTAGAATGTGATTTAGTTTTTAAAAGAAAGTTCAACGATAATGTTGCACTATACCGCTTCTTCGATAGATGAACGTTGAACACAAGTTCACTCCTTTTGATACTTATGATACAATACTTATTTTTCCTTTTCCAATCTTTTTTCGCTCATTGTTTATTCTTTCCATTTCATTTCATTTTCTATGATTGGCATTTATGAATATTAAGATTCCTTGCAGAAGAGACTCACAACAAAGAGGAAAAATAAATCAACGTTACAGAATAAAGATGGCGGTATTTATAACTGTTCTACGTTGAAAAAATAAAATGAATTCTTATCACAATGACTACATCATCAACAATTTTGTTAACACTTTATTTATTATTGACTTGTGGCGTCAGCTCGACGTAACAAATGCTTCACCATGTATTTTGATTATTTTATATTATAATATTGTATTATTTATTACACTACTGTCTGGCTGTTATATTGGGTCTTTCATTAAGATCTTTCAATCTTTAAATTTAAATTGAATAATGTTTGTGTTAAATATTATCGGAATTGTTTATTTCTTTGATATACCTATTGATGCCGTTATGTGTAAGTCAAAACAGCGTTCAAATATCGGCCACGGCTTCGATGGATTCGACGGATTGCATGGCTTATATTGGTTTTGAGGGACACAGTGTTTAGTGGCTTTTCCCCTACAGAAGAAAAAGTCTTACGGGGTCAAATCGCATGATCTTGGTGGCCAAGTCACATCACCTCCACGCGAGATGACCATGCAGAATATCCAATGTGGCATGAACTGTGTAATATGAACTACGTAGCTTGAACTGTGTAGCGAAAGAAGTCGACATTCACTTGTGCGAATGATGGCCTAATCAACGTTGTCCTCCAAGAAAAATTTATCGGTGATGACGCTGTGCTACAATTCACATCAAACAGACACTTATTCGACATGCACAGGAATCAGATGTTAATTTTTTTTTTTTGTTTTCATTAATTTGTGCCTCAATTCACTAAGAATATTTAAAAATTATTTTAAATGAGTGAAATAGAGAAAATTGATAGAATTGGGAAAAATAGAAATTCTTCAGACTTATAAAAGAATTTTCAGGCTAATAATCCATTTTAAACATATATTGTAAAGGAATTTGGCCTAATAAACCCTTATCAACTAAATAAAAATTATTTTTTTTAATCAAATTCTCTAGAAAATTAACCTTCTGCAGCCTCTGTGCTTGGTTTTGTGATGAGCAAATACGATACTACGGTATTACTGTGTCACAATTTCTTACACATCTCCGAACACACACAACTGTCGATGGTCATTACAAATGAACTGTATGTACGTTTAACATTTCCTTTGTGTGGACGATAATCCCGATTATGGGCATCAGTATGTTAAACGTTGTGCTAGTGATGCTAGTAGAAAGGATCATTCTCTTGTTTGGATATTCAACATGTAATTTTATCTTGTTTGTAATGTTTGCCTCCTGTGTGCCATGGATGCAATATGCAATTTAACTTTGTTTTTTAGATTTTTGCCACTCTCTTGATGACTGTATTTTCTGCTTTCTGGGTGAGAACAAATGATTTTATGACCGGAAATTTGCCCACATGTACACACTTCTCTTTGAATAAATTTGAAGGTAGTTTCGTTTTACGGCTGTTGTTGTTAAAGTTTAGTGTCATTTACACTATCATGCATGAAGCTTGGTTTGTATGGGTATGACTGAAAGTATAATTCATCTTCATCATTGACAGAATTGTATGTATTACAGGTTAAATAGAACTCAATTTAATTTCCTTAGGCTGATTTCTTAGTCTTAACTTCGATTTCCCATAATTTTTTTTGTTATATGTTAACTTTTTACGCATTATTGTTGCCAGATATATAGTGAACAGCAAAAGTCGAGGTACCCCAATATGTGTAAGCATAATACATACATATGTATGTACATAATGGGCCATTACAATCCTTCAGTCAGGATTACGGCATAGATTCTCACACCACTCATGTTGTGTGTGTTAATTTTATACATGAGTGGTGGGACATACAATTTAAAGTCGATACCGAACGCAAATTTTTCAGCGTTTTTGCCAGGAACCTGTTGAGACGAAGTCACCGAAGAAATATTTTTTCATATTTCATTTTGCTGGAAATGTCTGACCTGGGGTTTGAACCGTAACCTCGCGTCCAATGAGCTAACACACTGTCTACTAGGCTAGGGCGAATAAAGCTAAAGACAGAAGATCGTAGTTGGAGGTAGAACGGTACTGTGGTACCTCTGAGTTTAACCTGAACTCTTTTTGGAAGTCCCTATTGGGAGACCCGATATAATTAATGTAACACTAAAATCGTTCCTAAATTAAATTAAGAGAACGTAGTGCATTTACTTCTGTTTTCATTACTTAAATTGCAAGAAACTTTTTTTACAATTTTATTGCTTTTTGATGTCGTTTTCTTACATCATCCTTTGAATATTTAAATGCACCTCATTTGATATTAAACACGCAGAAAAAGAACGTAAAATTTCAATCAGTTTCCTCTTTCTACTTTTTTTTTTTGTTGGTAGATACTTTTAAAAGAATGCAATTAGGTGAAAACCATTAGTGGAAATAAAATATGCCTTCTTGTCATTTAACTTTCTTATGTTTCACTTACGATAGAGTGCTTTATTCTTTGCATTTTGAAACTATTTTTGAAACAAAAAAAAAAAGCTTTTACAACAGCTATACAGGCATGTCACAGATTCCGATCGGAATGGTTTTGATTCCGTATATGCAATTCCGATCGATTTTGTTTTAGGTTCTTCAGATTCCGAACGATTTTGTTCATTCATAAAAATTATAAAATTGCTGATTTTCGAATAAAGTGTGATAGTGTAGTGCATGACAAAAGAAAAAAAAACATAATTAGTGAATAAAAAGCAGACACATGTGAAAATAATTAAGCCAACTGAAGATGTATCTTTGTATTTAAACAGGACGGTAGTAATTAGCATTAACACCATGATTGTAAGTTTCGTATTTTAATAATTATTGTACTGGAAACAAAAATTCCTGGCTATTAGGCGATTACGGCTATGGAAATACTTCGATGGAAAAATACATCACTTTGTTTAATTTTTCTCAGCAAGTTTACAAAATTAAATTTCTTAAGCATAAATATTAACTAAATACTTAAAAATCCTATGTAATAATAAAACATACTATTTTGTCTTTCAGTTTGACTAAGTTTTATTAATATTTTTCTTTAATAAATCATCAAAAATATCAAAACCATTTTGAAAATTTAAAGTGGTTTCATTCCGAAGAAATTTTTCGTTTTTCGTTTTCTAAAGACTCGACTTTCGGAATTGAAACCACTTTCGATCGAAATTGCGTTTTGTGACATGCCTGATATTATCAAATTCTTCCCTTTGGTAGAAATTTATTTTCGAGTTTTTTGAGATTTGGTTGGCAGAAGAGGAAAATGAGGTTTCCCTCTTTGATGATAGGAAAATTTGTATTTTATATTGCATCTTTAAGACCAATTCTAATGGTGTTTCTAAAATACGTTTTTTGATGTTAAACTTTACTTTTTTGGAAAGATAATTAAATTTGTTTAAAAACAATATACAGACGAATATTTTTGCACAAACTTTAATTATAAAATTTGTTCAATTACACCATATACAGACATTTGACCCCAGGTCAGCCAACTCCTACAAAACGAAATATGAACAAATATTTCTTTGGAGACTTCCTCTCAGCAGATTTCTGGCAAAAACTCTGAGAGTAAATAAAAAACTGCCATGAAAAATATCTCAAAAATCTGTTTTTCAGAGTCGGCTTTGAACATAAAATTAACACACACAACATAAGTGGTGTGAGAAGCTAGTTCGTAATCCTCCCTGTAGGGTTGTAATGGCCTGAAGGGTTGTATGTATGACCAATATTTTTGTTATTAAATTGAGAAAGTGTCTGGTATTTTGGCATTATCTAGCATATAACAGATAGACCCAAGACAAAGTGACACAAAATAACTCCTAGAAAATGTCTGAGGGTTAATCTTGAAGCTGCTTGCTTTAGATAAATATGAATGAGGAGAATTGGTGGACTCCTTCCTAGCTTTAAATTTAATTAAAACAAATTTATATGTGAGATATCACTGAAATTTCGTAACGTTTGAAAGTCCTATTGATGCCATTATGTGTGGAATATGATATCGTTGAAATGCCTGTCACGCCTTCCCTGAGCAGAGCTCATTCCAAATGACCAATTTTCCAATTCTGGATTATGTTGGCCCACAAAAAGTCTAAAAGAGTCACATGATTTCGGTGCCCAGCTCATATCATTTCAAATCGCTAGTGCAGAATATCGAATATGGCATGAGCTGTTGAAAACACATGCCGTTCATGGTTAAATTTTTCAATTCACACCAAAAGAACTTGGTATTCATTGGCCTAAAGTGCTTGCCTGACCAACGCCGTTCTCAATGAAGATGATTTTCGGTGAAAATTTGCTTAAATTGCCATTGCTAGGGAGGGAGCCCATTCCGCGAACACATGTTGTCTATATTCGTCTCATTTTTTCGCTACTCATAAGTACTCATGAAATTTTGAGTATAAGTGAGTCAACAATATTAAAACTCAACTACTCTGATTCATTCATACTCACTACAACATTGATCTATAAGTACAGGTTGCAATGAGTATGCGTACAACGTTGACATCAAACTCATACCATTCTAAATATGTTCATTCATCAAAATTTACAGTGTTAGTTGTTGTTGCGTTTACAAAAGAGAAGAAAAAAAAGACAAGGACAGCAAGCAAAGTGAGTATTGTAGGGTTCGTACGCGAATCATACTTATTTTGTGATTCTTGTAAATGTTGAGTAAAGTAGAGTCTAAATCAACAACATCATGCTTATTGTTAAGTATGAGTACGATTAGTACTTCAAACTTTGAAAATGAGTGGTATGAGTATCATATTAAAATAAGTATGAATACGCATAAGTATCAGAAATTATGAGTATGATTCTTTTGAATACTCATTGCTGATCTCTGATATAAACATGGTATATGAAAATTTCGTTTTATGTATCGTTTTAGTGAAAGTCAGTGCTCAAAAGATTTCACATTATATTTGAAAATTTCTGTTAAAAAAAAGTTGCTTTAAAGTTCATTTACAATTTAATTGTTCCTAAAACTATCGCTTTTATTCCACTGAAAAGCCATCAGTGTTATTACTACAGTTACGTATATCGTAAACGAATTGAGGCCTTAAAGCTATTATTTATTATCGCAAGAGTTTTTTTTTCTTTTGTAATGTTAAACTTATTGGCTTCATTAGCGTAGATTCATGCCATTCATTCGCATGAATCCAATTTGCGTTCACTTGCAGCCTTTATTTTGGATTCGAAATTATTAGGCATACATTATCAAGGCCTTAGGTAGTTATCAAATCAAAACGCAACTGCCCTTAACGCTTTTGTTTGTGCCAAAATCCATTCACTAATTGCAAAAAAAATTTAATTATGTTCACATTAAGTGCGAATGGTGATGGTTGTCGGCGTAGTTATTAAAAATTGTTCAAAGCTGCATATGACTTGTCAGAAAATTAATGGATGACGAAACGGCATTTGTTAAATGCAGTATATGCCCATTTTTCGGACGTATAAATCTTTCAGTTGCGTTTAATCCTTTAATCATTATACATACATTTGTTTGTATTTCGATATAAAGTTTCATGCATTTGAGATGAAAATATAAATTTGTGTTATTTATCAAGTCCACGTGGTAGAGTTGCCATATTTTTAAACAATAATCTAATGTACAAAACTAGAAAAAGATAATTTGCTTGTAGGATTGTCTATAATAACTCAATTATATGTCATCCAGATCCACATCTTCCACTTGAAAGCACAACATCTCCGAAATCATGAATCCTGTAACGAAAGCCGTTCACAGTTACAGAATTTGAGGCCACATCTTCAAAAAAGTAAGTTCCAATCAGAATTTGCACCGGAATGTGGCTCGTTGCGGATGTATTTATTTCACATGGGATTGCATGAGGCTTTTCTGAGCTTCAATTTTGAGAATTTTGTTGTTTGTTTTACTTAGCCATTAACATGGAAATGCGGTTCATAACTTTTTTCGAAAAATTGGCATCGATTTTGCTTTGTTCCATTACCCACTAAACGAATAATCAGTGTTTCAATGGTTACCAGGTTTCGTCTGCTGAGGAAGCTGCATTTTGTACACTTGAAGGTCAGTTTAATTTGTCAAAATTCGTTGTGTAGTAAATACATAATTAGCCATTACAACCCTTCACACCATTAATGTTGTATGTGTTAATTTATACATGTTAATTTATACATGTATAAATGTGAGTGGCGAAATCTACATATTTCAAAATCAACTCCGAACGACAGATTTTTTTTTTTTTTTTTTTGTCAATCTTTATTTGCAATCTATTTTATAATATTAAGCAAATTCGGTAAACAATACAATTAACTTAAATTATTGATCTTTATCTAGATCAACATCATAAAAACAAAACTGAGATCAAAGTAGGTTGTTAGTAGAACAATATTTTATCATTAATACATTTTTCATTGGTTTCTAAAGGGTAAATCAAGAACATGATATCTTTTCAACCTACATACTTCATCACTATCATTTAACAACGAAATTGCTAAAGGGTTTACATGGTCACTCAATCTTTGTAAATATTGATTAGTAAACTTTCTTATCTCCGTTAATACGTAAGGGATTTTAAGATCATTATGTAAGGTGTAATTAGTAACAAACCATGGTGCGCCCACAGTTGGATGCCATAGGTCCATACAGGCTTTAAAATAGTTTTGTAAATAAGAATTTTATTTTCTAAACTCAATTTAGATTTACGACCGAGAAGCCAATACATTTTTTTAAGTTTATTATCAGCTTGTGTTCTTTTGCTTTTAACATGATCTTTCCACGTAAGTCTTCTGTCTAAGCATATTCCTAAATAATTCACAGAATTACTTTTTTGAATAATTGACCCATTGAGGGTAATATTTGGGCAATCTCCTTTCTTTAATGTAAACGTTACATGAGTAGATTTTTGCTCATTTACTTTAATATTCCAGGTCATTAACCAATCTTGCACCTTATTTAATTGATGTTGTATTAGGTTTGAAGCTTCAATTGGTGAGATATTTGAAGAAATAAATGCGGTGTCATCTGCATAAGTAGCAACTGTTACTCCATTAGTGCAAGGCATGTCTGACGTAAAAATAGTGTAAAGTATTGGTCCTAAGACACTTCCTTGTGGCACACCGGCCTGTATTTCACGTAAAGAAGAGGTCTCATTGTTAACTTTAACATAAAATGTACGGTTTTTCAAGTAGGAATTAAGAACGAGATAAAATGGTGCCGGAAGCAAACTTTTAAGTTTAAACAACAAACCAGAATGCCAGACTCTATCAAACGCTTGTTGAATGTCCACAAATATAGCCGAACAAAACTTCTTTTTCTCCAAAGCATCAGAAATAACATTAACTATTCTGTGGCACTGCTCTGGCGTTCCATGCCTATGTCGAAAGCCGAACTGATGTTCTGGGATTATATTTCTAGCTTCTAATATTGGAAGTAGTCTTCGTGCAAACAGTTTTTCAAATAATTTGGAAAAAGTTGTTAACAAACTTATTGGCCTGTATGAATTAATGCTGTTCTCTGGTTTGTTTGGTTTGACAATCATTATAATTTCCGCACACATCCATTGAGTAGGAAAGTGCTGTAATCTTAATACAGAGTTAAAGATAAGAGTTAAAAATACTATAGCTTTTTTTGATAATGACTTCACAACCGACGCGTCTAATTTATCAAATCCAGGAGACTTTAATTTGTTTAGCATTTTTATTTCAGAAAATACCTCACTTGTTGTAATATGAGAAATTGGAAGATCCATTTGACACGCACTGTCTAGAAATCGTAGAATGTGGTTTTCATTAGAATTGAATGGGAAAGGCTTAAAGGTCTGCTCTAAATGTTCAGCGAAAGCGTTAGCTTTATTTTGATCGGTTCTACACCATACGTCGTTTAAATCCTTGACAGGAACATTTCTTCGAGGAGGTCTTTTTATATATTTAGTTGCTTTCCACAGGTTATGCTCATTATTTGTTGCATTTACGTCTAGACTTTGAAGATATTCTCCGATTTCATTGTTCTTGTATTCTGCAATTTTCTTTTTTAAAAGGCTAGTTGCAATGTTTAAATTTCTTTTATCGGCAGGGTGCCTAGTTTGTTGCCATTTTTTTTTGCGGAGTCGCCTTTTATAGTTTATTAATTGCCTTATTTCTGTAGAAACATATCTGCCATTAGCTGGTCCTATAGTTGGAGTTGAAAGAAAAGCAGCCTCATGAATAATGTTGGTGAATTTTTCAACTGCATCATCTAATTCATCTCCACTGTTAAGGCAAATATTTAAATCAATATTTCTCTCAATCCAATAACTAAATGACCTTAAATCAGTTTTTGGTGAAACTAATTTAATCCTTTTTGGTATAAGCTCTATGGAAAGGCTAAAATTAATAACTAGTGCAGTATGGTCAGAGCACAAATCTTCATTATTTAAAACATCAAGCATATTTCTTGGAATACCAGAATAGACAGCAAAATCTAATAGATCGGGTATTTTAGCTGGGTCTGTAGGCCAATAGGTCGGTCTACCTCCTGATAAAACTGAAAAGCTTTTCTTTTGAATACAGTTATACAATTGTCTACCTTTAGGATTAATAATTCTTGACCCCCACCACGGATGTTTGGCATTAAAATCACCAGCCACTAAAAATCTGTTGCCAAGTTTATCAAAGAAATTTTCGTAATCTTGACAATTAATTGTGTGCCTTCGTGGAGTATAAATTGAATAGAAGTTATAAAATGAGTTGTTACACTTTACTTTAATACCAGCAGCTTGGATAGAAGGTTTAATAAATGGTTCTGAAATTTCATACTTAATGGTCGATTTAATTAATATTGCTGCTCCTGCATGGCATCTATTATCAGGATGATTTGCTGTAATTAAATCGTAGCCCCTTATTTAAAAATGTGACCTACTATTTAAGTGTGTTTCACAAAGTAAAAATATGTCAATATAATTATTTTTGACAAAAATCTCAATTTCATTGAATTTTTGTGACACGCCATTAGCATTCCAACAGCATTCCAACAGCATTCCAACAGCTATTCGAAATCCTAATTGCATAATTTACTAATGAGCAGAGTTAACATATTTATTAGTTGACTAAACATATTTTCTATGTTCTTCATGCGATTATTAGTATCATCTTGTTTAAGCACGTCGGAGTATTGAACTTTATTAAAATTATTGTTATCACCTTCAAGATTTGTATAAGTCTGTGAATTAATCTGTGGGAAGTCCTTAGTATTCATTCTAAAGTTCTGATGTTTTTGATTTCTGTTTTCGGGCAGTATTTTTCTTCGGAGTGCTTTGTAAATTTGGCATCCCTTGTAGTTAGCAGTGTGATGATTAAGGCAATTTACACACCGCGGAGGTTCCTCGATACTTTTTTTGCATTCCGCCGTTGGATGTCCAAGACCGCATTTCACACAGGTAAAAGGTTTCGTACAATAAGACTTTGTGTGGCCATATTGTTGACACCTATAACATTGGACGATGTTATTTGCTTTACGTTCTGGCTCTATAGTAACAACAGCATTATTAATATACTGAATTTCGTACACCTTTTTATTACTTGCGCTTGGATCCAAATCAACAAAAAACATTGGAAGAGGTTGTTTAGTTACTTGGCTTCTTACATTAATAACGTTTCTGACTTGATGTCCCAATGACAAAAGTTCAGCTTTTATTTCAGAAACTGGTGTTGAAAAATGTAAACCCTTTAGCACAACCCTAAAAGAACGTTCACCTTTTAGTTGGTAAGTGTGATAGCAAATTTTGTTGGAATCAAAATATTTTACAATTTTTCTGTATGAATCTACAGTTTTAAAAATTAATTTAACCTGGCCATCACTTAAAGATTTATAACTGTATTCATCACTCTTAACTATACCTTTAAATTTGTTATCATTTTAGTTATATTATTAACACCAGGTATAAATATTGGTGGTGGTTTTGGGGTTCCTTCTTTACCTTTATCTTCTACATCAATGTCATCATCAATCGCAAGCTCAGCATATTTGTTAGTGGATGTTGTTGGTAAATTATCGTCCTGCTTTGATTTTTTATTGATTTGCTTGAGACTTGTTGTTTTTTTGCGTTTTGTAGAAGTCATTACTTGCCATTTAGTGTTTTCATCATCAGTATCAGAATATTCATCCGTTATCATTTTGCAGAGATTTCTTAAGTTTTTCTTCACTTAAAAAATTTTTGTTTTAATTTGTTTAATTAGTGTATTAATTTTAAGAAATTGTTTTTGTTTTTGTTTTTTTTTTTAGATTATTATAAGTATATTGACGCAGACTACTGCACTCAATTTCTCAACTAAGAAAACTTTGATTCGATTTTTGTCCACGAAATAATTAAAAAATTTAAAAAAATTTTAATATTTTTGAAAATTTATAAAGAAAATTTTTTCGTATATATTTTTTTATTCCGTTTCACTTGACAGTTAAATCGAAAGTCGACAGATTTTTGAGAAACTTTTCATGGTTATTTTATTAACTCTCAGAGTTTTTGCCAGACTGAAACTTCTTTGAAGTTTGCGAGCGTTTTAACTTTCCATATTTTTGTAATAAATTTTCAGAATTTGAACGCATTATTCTACCGTAAAGCTCTACATTTTTAATAATTAGAATGAACGTTGTATGTGACATGTCAAATTTGAGAGTTGCCACTTGCACAAAAACAATGGCCCTAAATTAAAAAAAATATTCTCTCCCTGAGACACTCTTTTTGTCTAGATAAGGTTCAACTGGTCAGGTTTTTTCCAGCCACTGGTGACCTGTAGCAGTTCTTAATACAACGTCTTTGAATATATATTAGATTCTGTCTTGGGTGCAATTGAGGGGTACTTCGTTTAGTTCTTGGAATCTTGTTCTAAATCTGATATTCGCAACGGTTGTAAATGTTTTTCACTCTTTGGACTTGATGGGATTGTTGGATGAATTATTTATAGTGCAGTTTAATTTTAGGTTTCCAATAAACGCCACTTCCATGCGGATTTTTCAGGAAAATTTCGTATCATTTAAAGGTTACCTTATATGGCTGCCAGGAAATAAGGATATCATTGGAAATTGCTAGCCCCCAACTTTTGGTGGCGACATAGGTGTTTATTTTTTTAATTTTGTAAGAAAATACTGATAACAGGCCGTTTGCTATTGTCGTTATTTTTTCTTATCGAAATGGATAGAGTTCCCCTCAGCACGATTGGAATCAGATCGCTAGGAATTTTATGGAATCCTATAAAACCTGATATTGAGATAGAACTCAATTGATAGCCCGAATGAGGAAGAATTCCGATACCGTTCTACAAAAAATATTCTGGTTATGCGTATTCAGCATCGACTGTAAGGAGTCTACAATCTGCGACATGTTATATAGATTATCAGTGTTTCTAGTGTCTCATTTAAAACAGGTATTATCCGATCCCTTTTTAGAGACGTTAAACTTTGTAAGCAGCAATAAGCTACGTAAAGTATTGCTAGATTCCGCTGACCTTGTATGGATAAAAAGAGGATGGGTTGTCTTCTGTCCTTAAGTCGAATGGCCATTCATCGCATAGTTGCGATTCTCACTGAACCAGTGGTATTTTGGAAAGCATGTGCATAGACTTGGAATTTCACGAAAGTGTGTTGCTGGAACTGTTGGGCTGAGGAGAAGTGACTATCTTTCAATTCATATGTTATTGTCCTCTCATTTTCTGACATCCTTGATTGAACTTTGCAGCATGAAGAATGGTGTAATGCCTACATATATATGTACATAAATTGGTCATTACAACCTTTAATCTTATGTTGTGTGTGTTAAGTTTATACATGAGTAGCGGAACCTACAATTTCAAGTCGACTCCGAACGACAGATTTTTGAAAAACTTTTCATGTCGAATTTATTTTTCTCTCAGAGTTTTTGCTAGAAATCTGTTGAGGGAAAGTGGCCGAAGAAATATTTTTCATATTTTGTTTTGTTAGGGGTTTGAAAAATGGCCTCACGTCTAATAAGCCAACATACTGCCTACTAGACGACGGCGACTCGTGAATGGTGTAAAACCCACATTTATTCTAGAATTGGATTGATTTGGTAATGTTCGTGAATTACTAATTGAGGTGTTACAATGAGCCTAGATACTGGTCAAAATTTGACCTTGAAACCTAAATTATTATTTATTGATATTTGTGCGATATTTTATACAAAAACTTATCTGTAGTATGTGGTGAAACCGAAGAACTATTTACTAATGAGGTTTACACGCCCAAGCTAATGGTCCAATGGTAACATTATGATCCAGAAGTTTTCGTAAAGTTGTACGTAAAATTGGCTGAAATGTTTGCATAAGATTATCAAAAACTAAAATTTAAAATCCTCCACATATTACATCACGTTTCGTTGCCATACTTTAGAGAGTTTGTAATTATTTATACAATTTACTGCATGGCATGTAAATCCGTTAATTGTTCTCCACTCTTTTTGGTTTTGTGTAGAAACATGTTTTGCATTTTTACAAGCAGTTTTTGAGCTAAAACCGCAATATGTTTGCAAATTTTATGTAATGAAATGTGCTGTATGTGTCGCTTATCTTAAAAACAAAATCAAACCCTTTACACATGATTGGGATAAGTGAGTGTTTCTCTCTGTTTTTGTGTTCTTTTGTTTTTGATTTCCTCTTATTAATGCTTACCGTAATTTTCAGACGTGCTATTGACGGGGACTCTAAAGTTTCTAGTATAGCTGTGGCGCTGTTGTAATTGCCAACCAAAAGACAATATTGTGCCACGCCGCTCCATAGCTCAACACATCTACTGCGCTCTTGTATGCCACCAAACACTAGAATGAAACAAATTGTAGGGAGTAATAATTAAATCAAATGGAAAAATTTTGCATTTCGATAATTAGAATATTAAAATTTTTTTTTTACTGTTGAACTCAATTTACTTCAAGTATGGCATGGCAATAAACTATTTTGTAACATGATATACAAAATACCATACAATACAATAGCATGACATAACAATACATATTACAATAATATTTACAAAACAAAATATGACAATAATTTCTTTAACCATAAAAAATTTTTGTTTTATAATAATTTTAACCCCATTTTGGGGTCAAAAAATAAATATTTAACTCAAACTCAACCTCAAATAGCAATGTATTCCCTGTAAAATAAATATTTTTAAAGCATAAATTGAGAAAATAATTGAAATCATTCGGGTATATTTACACTAAGAAAAAGACCCAATGTAAAATTAACATGGAAAAATGTTGATTTCAAATCATAGTAAATTTTCGAAAAAATTTATAATAAATGTATTTTTAACATTGTTTCATATTGAATCAAAATTAAAAATGTTAATTTAATCTCAGAAATAACTGATTTGACATTTTATAATGTTAAAATAACATTTTTCAATGTTGATTTAATATAATGTATTTTTATAGTAAAAACAAAAGTTTTTAACGTAAAATCAACATTGCGTTTAGTTGATATAACATGGGCCATTGTTATTTCGACATTATATTTACATGTTTCGATGTTGAGAAACATATTGAAACAACATGTGACAATTTTAATTGATTAGCGAGTAGCGAATAAAATTGTTTCATGTTAAATCAACAGCACTGTTCATGTTAAATCAATATTGGTTCATGTTAAAACAACATTTGCAAATAATAGTTTTTATATAAATTATAAATAACATCGGTTCAAGTTAAACTAACATTTTGTTATGTTAAATCAACATCACTGAATTTAAAATTGACATTGATTCATGTTGAATCTACATTGTATTCTGTTAAATCAAAATTGTTGAATTTTCAATTAACATGAAAAAAGTGGAAATGAAATGAAATCATGTTGAATTCTGCAAAAGGTAACGTTATTTTGGAACATAAAAAACTTTTCATTCATATTTAAGTAAAGCTTGAATAAGTATTGCGGTGTATTATAAAAGCGTCTTTTTGCAGTAAGTTAAATTACATTTTTATGTTAAAATATATTATTATGTCTTCGCCAAAGAATCATAATGATAATTTATCAAGTGTTGTGCACGAAATTGTATCAAATGAAGGAAACATGAATTTCTTGAGTGACGAAGATGGTAATATTATGTTAAATATTCCAGTTCAGAATACTACCGAAAATTCACAATTAGATGAGCTACTGCACACTTTTAACTTAATTGAAGTAAAACCAAATTTGACAGGTAAGTAATTGCATTTAAGGATTTTTGTAAAATAATGTGACAATTGTAAATAATATTTATTTATTTAGATGCACAAATTACATTTGATAGTTTAAGGTATTTATCAAAGGAAGATATTAAGGAAGCCATACCCCTATTGGTATTCGTGCTTGTTTCCTAGAAAAACTTTTTTGTTGGAGAAAAACTGAGGTAGTAAACATATACATCTATAAACAAATTCATATTTGTATATTATCATTTATATTTCCTTTATATATTAATATCGATTTCGAACTACTGCACCCAAATAAAAGTCATATTCTTCTCAGTAAATGGAAGGGATTTATGGAAAAAATTTTAAGATATTACAGCTTATATCTTAAAGACAAAAGGTCTAAGGAAGTTTTTACAAATTCAAAAAATACTACTGAACAAAGTAATTATATATACTTATTTCTTAAATTCATATTTTAAATCACCACCTTATTTCCAGATTCATTAGATTATATACATACTATTCTGCTAAATTCAGTTATTTTACCAACCGCACGTTTTTCTGATAAAGGAGGAAAGAATACAAAAAATATTTCTATACCAGACGCCAACGAGAGTTTTATTGTTCATCTTACCACTATTAATGATTATGAAAAGGTAATATCAGAACTTAAAGAGAAATATTATAATAGAAATTTAACTATTCAACCTTTCGTAATAGTTGTAGGTCATAGTATTTATAACCTTGAAAAATTTTACTTATATTTTGATATAACACTCGTAAAATGTGACTCTTTTTTGAAAAGTTTAGATACTTGTTTTAAAATAATTAATACATTGTCTTTAGAATATCCAAAAGGTTGCCAAGGTACCTGGCTTTTTATTCAAGAATACTTTTACGTAATAAAACCTATTAATGATAGAAAATTATCAACCATTTACTCCTTGTTTAGCTTTTTAAAAGCCTAATTATTAATTTCAAAATGTTGATTTGTTTTATTTGTAACAAAGAAATATCTCTCCTAAATAACTTAATACAACATTATGAAATTGTCCACTTTCTTAATTCAGCTAGTACAATACAGTGCAAGCAAGATAATTGTACTCAAAAATGTTCATGTTTCAAATCATTTAAAGCTCACATTAATCGTAAGCATATTAACATTATATTCAAATATTACTTATATACTTAATCATTTGAATAAATTTTTATTTTATGTAAATAATTGTATTTTTAAAATGAAAATTAATAAACGTTATATTTTATTTAAATATATAAATAAAAACAAAAATAACTTCTTTTTATTGGGCGGGCTTAATATAAGCAGAAAGTCAATATGATTTTCATGTTATTTCAAAACTAGAATCCTTTTGAATTAACATGAAAATTTATGTTGAAATAATATGTTTGCATCTTATTTCAATATGAAATTCAGAGTTGAAATAAAATGATTTAATGTTAATTTAAACATAAGCTCATATTGATTCAATGTGAGAATCATGTTATTTTAATACTAATTAATGTTGATTTGAGTGGTGTCTTAAAGTAAATTTAACGTGATCTCACTTTGATCCAACATAAGTGGCAATGTTGTTTTATAATGTTTTCAAGTTGTTTTTAAATGAAAAATAGTTATTTTTGGTTTACTGTAAAGTCATGTTGAATTAACATGAAACAC
Source organism: Sarcophaga rosellei (assembly GCA_930367235.1). Classification (NCBI taxonomy): domain Eukaryota; kingdom Metazoa; phylum Arthropoda; class Insecta; order Diptera; family Sarcophagidae; genus Sarcophaga; species Sarcophaga rosellei. The sequence continues at coordinate 49,130,722 of OV884019.1, read as the reverse complement.
CTATGAAGCAAAATCATAGCTGAAAAATGTTGATTTAACCTTGTTTTCGGCGTTTTTACAATGATTTTTTTCTGTGTGTAGGAATTGTAAATCGTATTCAGTCATGCAAAAGATGTAAAAAAGGAAATTGGTTCTTCTACTATAGCAACATACATACATGTGTGCGGTTGAAGCACACATTTTGTTCTTTATGGTACATTGGAGATGATTACTGCTTTTCCACTAGTATTTTCAGTCTTTAGAAGTAAATATGGTTACAGTCATAATCAAATGAATGTAAACGTATGTAGTTGTATCACAACACTTGTCTTACAAGTCAGTTGAATAAAGGGAACTTGCTAGGGACTATATTCCTTGAGTCGAATTCAGGCCAAGCAACTAAAACTATCTTCGGTTAGGTTAGGTGGAATTTATTTGATTACCACACGCATTGTATTATTGCTTAGGTAAGATCAGTCCCTGATCAGTCACTGGCAAAATCTCTGAGAGTAAATAAAAAATTTGCCATGAAAAGTATCTCAAAAATCTGTCGTTCGGATTCGACTTCAAACTGTAGTTTCCGCCACTCAAATATAAAATTACCACATACAACAAAAGTGATGTGAGGAGCAAGATTGTAATCCTGACTAAAGGTTGTAATGACAAATTGTTATGTGTGTATATCCCTGATATCAATTGATGATAACTCAGTTAAGCTGACAAGCTATCTTAAACTAGCGGTATTAATTCTAGTATCTGGAGGACCAATTATCGGTTCTAAATTTGTCACGAAATTCAAATATATTTTCTCCACTGGAAGCAATGAATCAATTTACGCTTGAGCAACGTTAGGATTTACTGGAAATTTGTATTCAAAACAATGACAATTGGTCGGAAAATGCACGAAAATTTTGTACACAATTTGGTCGCAGAGAAGGACCAACAGCGCCCAGTATACGAAAGTTTATTACTAAAGTTCGGGAAACTAGTTCCATTGTTGTCGCACAAAGACGTGCTGCTCGTACAGTCCGAAACTGTGGCTGAAAGTGTACGTAAGAATCTATCAACATCAACTCGTCATTGTTCTCATGAATTGAACATTTCTCGCACCAGTTTAAGTCGAATTTTGCGGAAAGTTTAACTGGTTGCCATTAGGAGACACCTATCGCACCATGATATCCGATTTTTTTGGATCTATTCTTCATGGTATTGATGTGAACCATGTTTAGTTTTAACAGGACGTTGCAACTTGCAACTCCCCTCATGCCACAATCGATTTATTGCGACAAGCGTTTGATGGCCGTTTATTTCTTTTGCAACGATAGCAGTGTTAATAATTTATAACCCAAGTCCATGGAAGGACCAAAAAAAATTCGGTGCCATTTCGTTCTCCTAATATATGCTATGAACACCAACTACCATGAGTAACAATATGAAGTGAAGGTCACAATGTCTTCATATGCAACATTTAGTGTAAACGAGCATTAATTTTGTATTTCTTTTGCGTTGGCAACGCAACAAATGTCCAACACGTTCAGTATACATCAAAACACAAACAACATCCGATGTTTTCATCGTGTTAAAGACGACAAATTTTGTATACGGAAAGCACTAATTTTTTGTTTTGGAGAGTCGAGCGCATCGAATGCTTGTCGAGGAATATAGTGATGCAACATGTGAATGGTTTCGACAGTCCAGAGTTAACGATTTTGTGAAAGAAATGAATATCGTGGAAAACGACGAATTGCAAATTGGCTGAAAATTACACTCTTTGTGACAGAAACAAATGGCACAAATATTAAATGTTGCACAAGAAACAATTTCTACTCGTTTAAAGGATGGCGAATCTTGTACCAGAAAACATGGACATCAGACCAATGAACAAACTACACCATATTTTATATACGGCGAATTTTATATACGGAAAACATTAATTTTTTGTTTTTATTTGAAGAACAGTGAAATGCTAAAAATCTGGAAAATATGTGCCAATGACAAGAAAAGCACGATTTTGTGTTCTACTGTAACTGTGTAGCTGAATATAATTTTTTTTCTCGAACGTCCCCGGCCACACACGGAGGACCGCGGAGGGCTCGTCCGCATTACGAAGGGACACGTACACACTACAGTCCGGACTATAGCGGGTAAGGGAAAAGTAATGGCAACAAGAACATAAATCAGCTACAGAACTTAATCACAAGCTGAATAAACTAACAATCCACAGGAACTATCTATGACAAGAATATACATTTTTATATAATAACTAGCTAATACCCGGTGTGCTTCGCTACCCCCATCGAAATTAAATACATAATAATTAAACATTTTTTTTATTTAGTAATTAAATTATGCAATTTTTCTTAAAGGTTTATTCTAATTTCATTTGATGAATTTTGCATTTAAATTCTAAAATAATACATTAATGAGCTATTTATTTCTTACTTGCTAAAATTTAATATGTACTTTTTTTCTTAAATAAATAATTCTTATTCTAATGCCTTGGGATACACAATATTTTTTATTGTCCCCTCTGCGGGTTTTCCTACTCGCGAACATGCGACGTAAAGCTGTCTGTGTGAGAAACATGGATTTTTAGGATTAAGTCCACAAACTTGCAAGGACTGACCTTGAGCTTTATTAATTGTCATTGCAAATGCTAGGCGAATAGGAAATTGAAGGCGCTTGAAATCGAATGGCATCTCCGATGTGGTCATAGGACGTGGCGGCAATACATCAGTTCCCTTAAACTTTCCAGTTATAATGGTCGTTCATCATTTTTTATTGTTAGTTGATTGCCATTACAAAGTCGTGGAGGGTCAATATTTCTAAGTAAAATAATGTGAACACCGTTTTTTTATAAGTTCTTAGATTCCCACCGATCTTGTTGAGAATATTGCTGTTGATGGAATTAACGTCAATATTTTTGGATGCCAGTAACGCACGTTCATATAACCATTGCATATTTTTAAAATTTTGCACGATATTGGGAAATACACAATTTATTAATTCTTCTTTGGATTGTGTCATTCTGCAAAAGTCTGATGGAAATTTTATATACTTTGTTATAGGATCCATTGGAATTCTTCCGTTAACTAAATCAAGCAATTTTTTGGAAAAAGTTGAAGCTGAAGCATCACGTTCCAACTGAACACGCGTATTAGTAGTTAACTTTAGAGTGTGAACATGTCGCCAAAGGTGTTTCAATTTTGTACATGAGTGCATTACAATATTGGCAAACTCGTCGATTCACCACCATTCGTTTACGATTTTGTTCTCGACGCAAATCATATTGCTCTATACTTTCTGCTGCTCTTCTTGTTGATGTTCGAATCCTGTGACTTTCTACTCGTGATTCATGTTGGACTTCTTTTGCATTAGCTCGTGATGTTTCGGTACGATTTCGCTGGCTTTGTAGCCGACCTTCATGTTCCAACGATGTCTCGGTAGCTCATTCGGTAGTGGCATGTTGTCGAAGACCTTCAAGACATATTTCGCGTTCTGACGGCGTTTCAGAAGCTCGTGCTAAAGAGGTAAGATTTCGTTGACTTTTAAGGTACTCTAGGCTTTCTGAAGGTGTTTCAGTAGCTCTTGATGGTGTGGCACGTTGTCGTAGGCCTTCAAGGCGTTCTTCACGTTGTGATGGCGTTCCGGCTCTAAAGGTTGAAACTCTTTTCAGTCCTGAGGCGACTTTCACGCTCTTCCGAACTTTCATTTGCTCTCTGAGATTGCAAACGCAATGCATTTTTAGCGCTTCTGGAAAGGGATGCTTTTATTGGGGGAATTTTTATAAATTGTTGCAAAATAAATGTCGCTCAAATAACGTTTAACTTGATTAGAATCAAAGATTCTACTGAATTCCAAAAACCGAATGCGTGTTATACATATGTATTCCTTTATATTTTACCTAATATGAATATGTAAAAAATCGGTTCAGGTCATGAACCTTTTGAAAAAGAAATTAAGGTTATTAAAATTTAACAAATAATTGTGTTTGCGTCGGTCATCGGTAATTTTTTTGATGAGTTTTGCAACTACTTATTTTATTTGGGAACAATATTGACAGTTTACATTTTATTACTTAGGTAATTAAAAGTAATGAATGAAAATATTACTCCCTATGGTTACACGCCCATTCGTCGCCCAATAAAATGCCGATTATGAAACTTAGCTGATCTATTTTTCAAGATATGCGACAAATAAAAAATATAGTTACCCATTTTTAGAAGTAAACAATAATACAACTATTACATATGTATATGTGTATGTATATGAGATCAATATATAAATAGTATGTATTTTAGTACTTACTATGTACATGAGTTGAAAATTTCAAACTCAATCATTTAAGGGTCATATACCTTACTATTTCATATTTCAAGATATAATAATTTCCACACTCACTAATCAGAGAGGCACCACCTTCCTATAGCTGGAATACAAAATTGGAGACTCCAGCTTTTATAGTTTTCTGGATATACAGATTTTAAAAATTAGTTCATATAGAGTTTGCCACGCCCCTAATGCTTGATCGCCCATTTTTAACAAAAATATTGATCTTGAACCTTTAGATATTCGTACAAAATTGGAGAGTCTAACTGTTATTTTTCTTCATATGGGAGGTGCCACGACCGCTTTTGCTGAACTCCCTATTTTTGTCCAGAATATTTATATCTAAACTAAAGTTACTCGTACAAAAATTGGGTACTCTAGCTGTTACAGTTTTTCAGATAAACAGATTTTCGTATTTACTTTATATGGGAGGTACCACACCCAATATTGCTAGTTCGCCTATTTTTGTCCTAAATATTTATATTAAAACTGTAGTTACTTGTACAAAATTTGAGGTATCTTGCTGATATAGTTTTTCCAATATATACATTTTGTTATTATCTTACAATAGTAGGTAATGTAGTATATGTGGGAGTGGCACCTCGCTCATTTGAAATATCAACATAAAAAGTAGCCTATAACTCCTTCCGGAAGATACTGTGAACATTTTAGGAAAATCAGTTCAGCCGTTTAGTCGTCTATAAACTTCAAACATACAAACGAACGCACATTCATTTTTATATATATAGCTGATTTCCGAGATATAAGAAGTTTTACATTTAATTCATATGGGAAGTACCACGTCCACTTTTCCTAGTCAGCACATTTTTGTCTTAATTATTCATATTGATACTAAAGTGGATTCGACAAAATTTTAGGACTCTAACTGTTATATTTTCTTAGATATAACAATTCAACACTCCCACTATAGCCAATCCGCCCATTTTGTTTATATATACGTCAAATTCGTCCATGCAAAATTTGAGGTCTCTAGCTATTGCAGTTTATGAGATATGCGACATTAAATACTTATTGGATATGTGGGCGTGGCACCTCTCCTTCCTGAAATTCTAAAATAAAAAGGAGCCTATAGTTCCTTCCAGATATACAGGAATGTACTGTCAAAATTTCAAGATAATCGGTCCAGCCGTTTAGCCGTCTATAGACTTCAAACAAACATACCCACAAACAAATAAACACACATTCATTTTTGTTTATATAGTTGTAAAATTCATTAAAAAAACTACATATGTGACGTATGAGTGATATCAAAGAATATGGATATAAAGAATACGAATTATAAAGCAGTACAATTTCTTATGGCGGGTTGTAGCATTACGTCCCGCTCTCACCAAAATCTTTTTAAAAAAACATTTGTGGATGAGGGGCGCGGAAGACAGAAGGAAAATAAACACAAACAAAGAGCGTAACAATGTGTTGCTCTCATCATGAGAGCGTAAAAATGCATTGAGTTGCTTGTCAGCTTCTAAAGGAGAATGTTCATGTCGCTTTTTTCAGACTTCAATTTTACACCCAAAGAAATATTACAGTATGATTCACTAATATCAATGAGAAATGATTTCGATTTTTGGAAGAATACTTGCCAAGTTAAATACGGTGTTTTTAGGTTTTTAGCGCAGTACAATTTTTCTATACTTTTCGCTCACATATACATATTATTGGGGTAATAAGTAAACTTGAAAATATTACTAACAATTTTTCTCTGGGTTAATATGCCTCTCATACTTTTTCTCATGTTCTCTTTGTGCCGACGTCTGAGAATAAGTGATTTGGTTATTTTTTTGATCAATGTGTAGTTTTTTTTGGTTTTGGTTATTTTTTTTTGTTTTTCTTATAAAAAAAAGCTATTTTTTGTTTCTTTTTTTTATTAATTATAATTTAAACTTGAAAAAAAAATAAATAAAACAAAAGTCTACGAATTTAATTTTGGTTATATTTTTTCTTATTTGGTGATTTTTTTCACAAATGTTGGTTACAAATTTTTTTCTTTCCCTTCTATATTTCCCCCCGCGTCATGAAATATTTTTGAAAAATATTCCAAAATATGCCAAAATGCACATTCTTCATACTTTATTTTCTTTGGTTTTATACATCAAGAATCACAGATAGCGTACTTGTAGGGGTAACTACTATGCGTATGAGTAATATATTTCAAATGCAATTAAATATTAAGTATGTAGTATGTAGTATACGTGGGCATGGCACCTCGCTCATTTGGAATATCAACATAAAAAGTAGCCTATAACTCCTTCCAGACATACAGGAAGATATTGTGAAAATTTCAAGAAAATCGGTTCAGCCGTTTAATCGTCTATAAACTTCAAACATACAAACATACAAACAAACACACATTCATTTTTATATATAAGATTTACAAATTAATGCCAGCATATAAGCTACGTTTTATATTACAAACACTACAATTAAAATCAATAAAATCATAATATAAGTTAAAATCTTTACATAATCTACGAAAAGGAAAATTACATCCATAGTTCGTTCTATAGAAATCTAAAGAAAGAGGGCGATAGTGCCGTGAAAATCTTGCAGGAATACTGAAATTTAGGTTACAAAGCAAAAACTCAGAATTTATATCACCTTTAAGCAGATTAAAAACAAAACAAACACCTAAAACAGTTCTTCTACGTTCCAAAGTTGGAAGTTTTATCAAACCTAATCTATCCTCATATGACGGAAACCCATTGGCATAATCCCATCCTAAGCCACGTAAACAGAATAATAAAAACTGCCTCTGTACAGACTCTATTGAATCACTATGACAACGATAGTATGGATTCCAAACAATAGACGCATACTCCAAAATAGGTCTAACAAGTGAAATGTATAATACATTACACTTAGCTATGGTAGAGTCTATTCAATGGAAAAACAGACTCAGTGATGTGGAGACACTCTTTGGGCGGTTGTGTAATATTTAACGCTCGAGTCACTTATCGAGTTAAATTAAAATGTGTGCATACAATGCTTATGTAAATTCAACGATAGCATATGGTAGTAAAACGCTACTATCAAAAAGCTATAGATTTTTGCTTATTAATTCATGAGTAATATTCACAATCTTTTTCGCCACTAAGCATTCTTGATGTGAACTTTGCAGAAACTAGCTAATGTAGAACAAGTTTTATAAATATGGAGAAGATAATTCAAGTGGTTAGGACATACTTTAGAAAGTGCTGGTCGAACAAAATTAGAAAAGTATTGAAATGGAATCTTCAAGGTACTTGCCATCAAGGTCGCCTAAAGAACGTAGGGCGCCGAACGCCGCTGAAGGAGGGTTTCAAAGCATATTTGAACATTTTTGAGGACATCTATACTCCAAAGTGGAGTAATAAAGAAATAAAATGGAGATAATAAACTATAATTTTATTGTGCTAACATTTAGTTTTACTCTATTTAAACAAATGTTTTTCAACAGTTTTTGTCTCCACTGTACAGAATATTTGATAGAATTTTTGAACAACTCTTGGAAATATTTTGTTTTGCTATCTCTAATTGGTATTGAATACATTCTTTACATATACTATAGTATGTATGTATTTCATCTCAAATATGTATCAAAGCTTTTGAATTAATATCATACCGTAACTAATGGTTTCGTAAGCACCGTAAAGTCATTCTTTTGTTGATTGGAAACGAATTTTAAAAACATAAAATTGTATACACAACCAGTGGGCAAATAAAAACCACAATGTTTTTCGATTGAACTTGAAGAAGATTTTGATAATTTGAGTGAGTTCATCAATGAGTTTGATAATCAGAAAGGCAACTGTAAAAATTGTTTTTTCCCAAGTGTATGTTTAGTTTGAACTGGTTTGCTTTTGGTTGTACTTATTAATTGCATCGAGAATAAAGTAAAGTGTATTTATACAGAGTATTTGTAGTTTTGTAGGAAGAGTATTAATCAAAAATTTGATAACCGGTAAGTTATCAATTATACATCATTATTCATCACATTAAGGCCAGTGAAAAAAATCAAAAAAATTGCAACCAAGTGCAGTTGAGTGTGTTTTTAATTTCGTATCGGAATAATTATGAGCATTTATTAACTGTTCTATGGTAAGCATTGTTTATAGCCATAAGGCTTAGAAGTGCTGTATAACACTTAGAATATGGATGGTTGTACGTTGTAATTTCACTTCGATTAAAAGAAATAATAATAAATTTTTACGTGCAGTTGACTCGCATCATTTAATTCTTTCAAATCTCATGGACAACTAAATGTGAAATATGCTGAACGTTCACGGAAAGTAACAGAATGTAAATTCGATTATAGCATACGAAAGTAATGCAAATGCTTACCGTAATTACGTTACGGTTGTGTAATCATTCTCAAATAATCTTCATATGCTAGAAACGAACGAACATTCATACAGCCCAGACACAACCAGATTAGCACACTGCCCTCTATGCTAAAAGAGATAATTTTATTTTGAGCGATCTTGGGCTAAGCAGCTTAGGGCTCTTTGGAAATATATTCACATCCTCTTATTTTATTTTTTTGTTTAGTGTCAGTTTCAATAATTAAGTTTTTACAACTGAGCAATATCCAACATCGAACTCAAGGGTTTTAATTGCCATTTTATTTTATTTTGTTTCAGAGTTTTTGACAGAAAACTGAAAAGTGGAAGTTACCGAAAGAAATAGTTTTTCATACTTCGCTTTGTTCGAGAGCTCGACTACAGCGACTCCTCATTCTTTTTAAGCTTTCAGCGGCACTCCTCTGTAGCTAATGCTGACTATATGACTACAAGAGTCATCACACCGAATGATGTTTCAGACTCGACGAATGTGAGTTATAGTTGTTGAGTAAAATTCATTGCATTGCTCTATATTCAATTCGATGCTACTGATATTGTCAATACAAGCTCTGCTGTGGCGAAACCGTTAATGTTTTTCTGAATTGCTAATCTATATCTACAACAACTTCTAGACGTGCTTTGTAGAATTCAGCAGATAGATTATATGGGAACCTCCAACAGTTACCTGTTGAAGTTAAATTTATCAAATTACTTGTCACTTATTAGGTCTGTTTTGCCAACAACGACGAGTTTTGATTGCCTGGGTTGTGGACCAGTTGGCAATTGACACTAACTTTCATCGAAAAATCATTTTCAGCGATGGGTCCCATTTCTATATGAATGGGTACGTGAACACAAAAAAAAATTGCAGAGTTTGGAACAACACCAATTCACTTGACAACCAAGAGCATTAAATTCATTTTGATATATACACGGTTTGGTGTGGATTTTTGGAGAACGACATTGGTGAATAATAATATACAGTGGTTAATATATGTCGTTGCCAACTTCTTTCGGTTTGAATTCGATCACCTGCACACCAATAATATGTAGCTTCAGCAGAACGGCATTAAGTAGCACATAGTACGTGCCATTGGGAAGATCTGCCCAAACAATTTTGGGGCATGGTCACTTCACGTGTAGGTGATGTGAACTGGTCACTAAGATCATGCGTTTTGTCTTCGTTATATTTTTTCTTGTCGGTTTGTTTTTTTTTTTAAGTAGCAGATGTATGTGAATAAGCCGCAAACCCCAACGGCGCTCAAAGTGAACATAACCCATGCAGTGCGATGTATTTGTCAGAGTCATGAAACATTGAACACCCTGTAGTGAACATTTGTCTTTCAAACATATAAATAACTTTATGGTATACTAGCTGTACCCTGCGCGCGTTGTTGCGCCAACAACTAAAATAATTTTTGAAGGAAAGACATTACACAAATATCCAATTAATTTTGAATCATTTTATTGATTTCGTTTCCCGTTGCCTAGATGATTCAGACGAACGGGCCTGAGTAGTACGCATTCGATCAGTTTCTAATCTCACTTCTCGTTGTTCAAGTAATTCATGCGAACGGGTCTCAGCGGCATGTACTCGAAGATGTTCCAGTTTCAATGCTCATTGCTCGTGTTGCCTTTTTTTGGTTATTTCTAACCAAAATTAGTTATTTTTTTGATCAATGTGTAGATGTGTAGGTTTTTTTGGTTTTGGTTATTTTTCTTTCTTATAAGAAAAGCTATTTTTTGTTTCTTTTTTTATTAATTATAATTTAAACTTGAAAAAAAAAAATAAAACAAAAGCCTATGAATTTAATTTTGGTTATATTTTTTCTTATTTGGTGATTTTTTTTCACAAATGTTGTTTACAAAATTTTTTTCTTTCCCTTCTATCTTTCCCCCCGCGTCGTTCTTTACACTTTATTTTCTTTGGTTTTATACATCAGGAATCATAGATAGCATACTTTAGGGGTAACTATGCGTATGAGTAATATATTTCAAATGCAATTAAATATTAAGTATGTAGTATGTAGTATACATGGGCATGGCCCCTCGCTCATTTGGAATATCAACATAAAAAGTAGCCTATAACTCCTTCCAGACGTACAGGAAGATACTGTGAAAATTTCAAGAAAATCGGTTCAGCCGTTTAGTCGTCTATAAACTTCAAACATACAAACATACAATCAACCACACATTCATTTTTATTTATAAGATTACATACGCCTTGCTTTATTCAAATTTACCATAAATTTGGGAAGCACTTCAAAAGGGCTCTATACATCGCTGCTGTTTTATTGCTTTTATTTTCCTTCTTCTCTTCTCTGTCTTCTTTGACATTGCCTTACTTGTTCGTTCTATATTGCTCTCCGTCTTTCTCTCTCTCTGTTTCTCCTCATTTTAAAAATTGCGATTTTCCAAGTATTTTATACGGCTTCGGGATTACCATGAATTTGTATTTTTAATCAATGCATCAGAAAAAAATTAGAAAACAATCGGGAGCAATTACTAGAATTGGATTTATTTTGCTCCTCTCACTTTACTGAACCCAGCTCCAAACAAAACTAGAATGCAAAAAATATATCGTGGGTTCTGAACATTTTAGCCATATTAATTGGAATAAATCCCTGAACAAATCAGTAAGACTCCAAAGTCAAAGAAAAAAAAAAACAAGATTGTATTTATTTTCTATGTGGAAATACAATTTGCCTGTACACCATATAATTTTGCATGCCAAGAGGTAAAAAAAATGTTTTACATGCGGACATACTTCTGCCAACATTTTAGTTTTCATTTTATTTTATGACCACTGCTTTGCTCTTTGATAAATATTAAATGAGATCAGAAATTTCTGATGAGATTTCTTAATAAGTACACTTTATATTTACTTCTCTTTTTTCTGTATTTTTTGTTTTCTTTTCTTTTTCATTTTATTTTTATGATGAGTTAAAAGGATGTTATTTGTTGTTGAAGGAAATAATGTATCTGAAATGGAAGTCGACCTATTAAACAAGTGGCTTCCGATAAAAAGTTCCAGGGCTCACACTTCATTTATTATTAACACGCAATGGTATACGTATGTATGTATATAAATATGAGAGAGATACTGCACGCAGAACGAATAAATTAACATGACTGTTGACAGGATTATTTGAAATTCTCATTTTTATTCACAAAAAAATATATGTACGAATAATTGTATTGCTGAGTGTATAAAATTAAATTAAGGCTCTAAGAATATTGATGACCAAATTGCTACTTTGGCTAGTCATGTGCAACTAGTACAATTTAAGTTTCATTTTCAGAAGATTTTAAATTAAAAATGAAGTCTTTAGGGCCTAATAAAGAATTTAATTGAAGTCACTGAATCTGAGGTGGAAAAATAATTTAATAATTTAAATCCTACTGTTAGAAAACTTTTGAATACATGAGTTTTAAAAAACTTATCAAAAAGTTACAACTGAGGCAGAAGATAATCTAGACTAAGAAAATTAATAGAAAAAATCTAAGTCGTCTGTCTTGAACCGAAGCATATTTGTTCAAGTCTTTCAAGTGAATATTGAATACAAACGGTGTAATAAAAATTATTGAAGAAGATTAAAATATGTCAATTGACAGAATTTATTTGGCCCAATCTGCAGCCAGGTTTCAAGATTAAGTGCATTTGAAAACTGAAGCTACGTTCAAAAATTCCATCGAATACGTTAATTTTTTTTAAGAATGCTTTGCTGAAAAAATTATTTACTTCTTCATATCTCTGGCGTTAATTTTGGAGTGGAGCACCAACGCATGAGGTGAAAAATAATTTCTTTCTCAGACCCACAGCTTCTGCGGATGTCATTGGAAGAAATGACAAGTTTGACGGAATGCTTTTAATTAAGAAAGTACATAATAGTGCGATGAATGACAACGCGATTTAAGGAAAGACGCAGACACTCCTTTACGTACACATACACATACCCATCCAACAAATTCTAGTAGTATTGCACACTTCTTCTTACTGCTAACAAAATCGAGTCTCCCTTTACCCGAAGAAGCTCTGTACCGAAACTGCTCCGTTCATCAGCAGCGCAATTTCAGACCATAGGTAGGTAATGTGTTGGCTTATTGGACGTGAGGTCACGATTCAACCCTCGGTTCAGAAATCTCGAACAAAACGAAATAAAAAAAAAAATTACTTCGCCAGATTTCTGGTAGAAATTTTGAGAGTAAATAAAATTGGCATTGAAAGATTCGTTCACACACAGTATAAGTGGTGTGAAACAATATGTCATAATCCTGACTGAAGGATTGTAATGATCACATCAGTATGTAATTAAGTCTCTATATCCTGGAATCCATATAAAAGATACCCTTGTATCGGGTTATCCATTTCGAGTGTGATTATGTAAACCATAATCTCCTCTTAAAGCACGATACGTGGCTGTGGCAGAATCACCATTTTTGTGGTAGGTTTTGATAATTTTTATGCGTTGTGTGATAGTTAAGCGATCCATTTTCGTCAATGTCAGACTTTCAACTGAAAAGAAAAAAATTGGTTTCACAACTTAGTTTGACAGATGTCGAATTCCAGTCCCATACTTTTGAAACCACGAAATGGATAGCCCTATATGATTCAAAATCTGTGGTTATAATTTCTAGAATTCATGGACGAGGATGAACATCGAGGTGACATTCGTAAGCGACTAATATTACATCAAAATGCCATTTAAAAGATTTTCAGTGAAATATAACACCACACATTAAACATTGTATCGCTTTTAAAATTGTCATGGAAAACAATGCAATCAGTACGAAAGTTCAATATCTTATTCCTTACTGGGTATACCAGAACCCATCCTGTCCAACAATTCAGAGCGATCGGTATAAACCCTAAGGTTTCCACTGGTAGCTTCCTGAAGTTTGAATTTGAAGTTCAAGAATCAAATGTCGTATTCAAAAAGTTATATGTTATCGCAGTGTTGTTATAAACACAATAAGTGCAACGCAGCAAGAACATCAATTTTGCAAATGCAGCATGCGTATTAATTATAAAAAAGATAGTGGCAGCAGAGCATAATCAAAACTATTAAAAAATAAACTGTTCATTAATTCTTTATCAATAGTGATACTACAACGTGTTTCCTCATTATAAGTATTTTATACATCACGTTTTTTTTAACAAATTTACTTCGTGTATGTTAATGTATTCACAGCATTAATACTCGAATTGCCAGCACAATTCCTCTCACTGCTGCGAATAAAAATAGAAATTAGACTAAATGCCAAGTAGTAGAATCGTCGCGTTAGATGGTGGCAGTCATATAAGTTCAGAATATAAATTGATTTATGTCACACAAAACAAAAACATACTGTGACAAAAACATACTGTCGTGAAAACATTAACCAGGGAATTTTATTCTAGTCCTCATTCAAACATACATACATACATGCAATGTTGGTCATTACAACCTTTCAGTTAGGATTACAACCTAGCTTCTCACATCACTTATATTGTGTGTGTTAATTCCGTACATGAAGGGCGGGAGCTACAGTTTAAAGTCAACTCTGAACAACAGATTTTTGAGAGGATTTTAATGGGGAGTAGAAAATTAAAATTATAAAGCTTTATTGCATATTTTAATTAAACATTCTTTGTCTTTCATTTACAATTTTTTTTGTATTTTTTTTCTTTTTTAATACGACATTTTTACCTATTTTCAGCACATATCATTAATTTCTGTTGGTTTTTTATGGTGCAAGTATCATTCGAGCAAATGGACCATAATTACTGTTTATTTATTTACTGTGACCATAATACAGACATATTTTACATTTTTAATTACAAAAAAAGAAATTACAAAAAAATTGAATAATATTTTATATGCTGTTAGTTTGTCAACAATTTTTAAGTGTAGAATTTATGTTCATGTGGTCAGTCATACCATATAAATCAGAAAGGGATTTAAAGTGAGTTTTTAAAATTAATTTTATTTTAACTGACCTGTTTATCTAGTAGCACAATACTACTGCAATGTACAAACTCTTCGGGTCCAATATGTTTGGACAACATCTTTTCAATTCGGCACAGAATTTAGGCGTATAGTGTTGATGTGGGAAACTCAAACAATTTCACTTCAGGCTATTAACCGACACAAACAATGCCTTCTTGTTATGTGATTGAAATCTTATTAGAAAACAATTAAATCGATTTACCTTTTCTGTGGCAGCTGAATTATTTGATGTTTGAGAGGAACGTAATTCTTCTTCTTGTATTTCCAAATCAGTCACTCAATATTTCCGAAACAATGGCTTCTAAATGTTTATTGGAACACCTGTAAATGACAGTTAAATTATAATCCAACAATACCAAATCACTTAATCGGGTGTACACTAATTTTACTCGAGGATATTTATTAAAGGTCTGCAACGAATAACTTTTTTGCTTCATATGTGCAACTCGCGGTCGGATAAATAGAGTACTTTCTCTCTCTCTAACAGCGCAAGCAGTGAAGAGAAGGGAATGTGTGCAAGACAAATACGAGTAAGAATTTATCCGAAGCTGCTTAGGTTTCGTAAAAAGAGTACTCATTGAAAAATATATCCGCAAAAACAAGTACATACTCATAAAATTATGTTCACTTCATGTGGTACTTCATATACTCGCAGAATAAAACACCACATACATAACTGATGTTTTTTTTACATATAAATGCTTTCGTGTATGAACAAACTCATAAACGACTTGTTAGACGTTTATTTAATAATCATTGAAATAAAAAAAAAATATAAATCAAAAATAGTCAAATATTTTTGGAAAATATTTTTTAGTTTAGTCGTCTATAAACTTCAAACATACAAACATACAATCAAACACACATTAATTTCTATATATAAGATATATATATATATAAATATATATAATATATATAATAATATATACAATATACATATGTATATAATTTTTATGTTTTGGTTCTTATTACTATTTTAACTTCAAAAAAAAAAACAAAATCGTATTCACGTTTCAGTCTTAACATTAATCTTATATATAAAAATGAATGTGTGTTTGTTTGTATGTGTGTATGTTTGAAGTTTATAGACGCTTAAACGGCTAAACCGATTTTCTTGAAATTTTCACAGTATCTTCCTGTATGTCTGGAAGGAGTTATAGGCTACTTTTTATGTTGATATTCCAAATGAGCGAGGGGCCATGCCCATGTATACTACATACTACATCTTATATATAAAAATGAATGTGTGTTTGATTGTATGTTTGTATGTTTGAAGTTTATAGACGACTAAACGGCTGAACCGATTTTCTTGAAATTTTCACAGTATCTTCCTGTATGTCTGGAAGGAGTTATAGGCTACTTTTTATGTTGATATTCCAAATGAGCGAGGGGCCATGCCCATGTATACTACATACTACATACTTAATATTTAATTGCATTTGAAATATATTACTCATACGCATAGTTACCCCTAAAGTATGCTATCTATGATTCCTGATGTATAAAACCAAAGAAAATAAAGTATAAAGAATGTGAATTTTGGTATATTTTGGAATATTTTTCAAAAATATTTCACGACGTGGGAGGAAAGATAGAAGGGAAAGTGTATATATAAAAATGAATGTTTGTTTGCATGTAATTAATAGAATCGTAAAGTGTGCATTTAATCATGTTATGATCTTTAGCAAAGTTGTTGCGCATGAGTCGACGGACGTTTCTAAGTTGGTGCGATCAATATCCGGTAGATGGCGCCACTTAAAATTATTTAAAATGAATGACAAGACATTGTTCGACGTACACCTCAAGCACGGAAGAATAGAGCATTACAAGCCTCAGAATCAGACGAGTAACGAATATTGAGACTTAAAAATCTTCGTGTACATGCCGCTGAGACCCGTTCACATGAATCACTTGAACAACGAGAAGTGAGATTAGAAACTGATCGAACGCGTACTACTCAGGCCCGTTCGTCTGAATCATCTGGACAACGGGAAACAAATTCAATAAAATGATTCATTATTAATTGGATATTTATATAATGTCTTTCCTTCAAATTTATTTTAGTTGGCGCCGCAGTAACGCGCGCAGGGTACAGCTAGTACTTAATATTTAATTGCATTTTAAATATATTACTCATACGCATGGTTACCCCTAAAGTATGCTATCTATGATTCTTGATGTAGAAAACCAAAGAAAATAAAGTATAAAGAATGTGTATTTTGGCATATTTTGGAATATTTTTCAAAAATATTTCACGACGCTGGGGAAAGATATAAGGGAAGGAAAAAAATTTTGTAACCAACATTTGTGAAAAAAATCACCAAATAAGAAAAAATATAACCAAAATTAAATTCGTAGACTTTTGTTTTATTTAATTTTTTTTTTCAGAAATAACCAAAAAAGGCAAATTCATTACTAGATTCAATCTTTGCGGATTCTTTACAAATTACAATACATTTTGACTTTTTAGAGTTAATCCTTAAACCATTTGCAGTCGCCCAAAGAGAAATATTATTAAGGTCAGTGATAAGATCTTTAACTCCAGTGTTGATGGAAGCTATAGAGCTATCAATGTAGATTTGAATATCATCAACATACATTTGAATTCTAGAATGTTTGAGCTGCTCAAACATATGACCCTTAAATGGTTGAGTTTGAAATTTTCAACTCATATACATAGTAAGTACTGAAACTCATACTATTTAAATATTTATTTGAAAAACATATACATATGTAATAGTTATGTCATTGTTTACTTCTAACAATGGGTAATTACTAAAAATATTATTTATTTGTTGCATATCTTGAAAAATAGATCAGGTAAGTTTAATAATCAGCATTTTATTAGGTGATGAATGGGCATGTAACAATAGGCAGTAAAATTTTCATTCATTACTTTCGATTACCTAAGTAATAAAATGTAAACTCTCAATATTTTTTCCAAATAAAATAAGAAGTTGCAAAACTCATCAAAAAAAAATTACCTGCGACCGACACAAACATAATTATTTGTCAAATTTAAATAGCCTTAATTTTTTTTAAAAAGTTTTATGACCTGAACCTATTTCATATTAGGTAAAATATAAAGGAATAAATATAACACGCATTCGGTTTTGGAATTCAGTTGAATCTTTGATTCTAAACGAGTTAAACGTTGAGTGACATTTATTTTGCAACAATTTATAAAAATGCCCCCAAAAAAGCATCGGTTTCCAGAAGCACTAAAAATGCATTGCATTTGCAATCCCAGAGAGCAAATGAAAGTTCGGAAGAGCGTGAAAGTCGCCTAAGGACTGAAAGGAATCGAGCTTCAACCTCTAGAGCCGCCGAAACGCCATCACAACCTGAAGAACGCCTTGAAGGCCTACGACAACGCGCCACAACAGCAAGAGCTACTGAAACGCTTTCAGAAAACCAAGAGCGCCTTGAAAGTCAACGAAATCTTACCTCTTTAGCACGAGCTTCTGAAACGCTGTCAGAACACGAACGACGTCTTGAAGGTCTTCGACAACATGCGACAACCGCACGAGGTACCGAGACACCTTTGGAACATGAAGGTACCACAACAGCACGAGCTAATGAAACAGAAGTCCAACATGAATCACGAGTAGAAAGTCAGTGGATTCGAACATCAACAAGAAGACGTAATGATTTTCATGGACACTCAGGTATTGCATTTAACTACAGATCTGATATAGATTATACCGAAGACGAATTTGTGGCAATTGGTGACATGAATGAAGTTTGCCAATATTGCAATGCACTCAGGTACAAAAATGAAACACCTGGCATGTGTTGCTCTAATGGTAAAATCGTTTTGTCTGATTTACTTCCACCTCCAGAACCCCTACAATCGCTGATTTCAGGTAAGTTTTTCGAAATATATACTTTTTTTAATTTAACAAAATATTAATAAAAAATATTTTTTTCATTTAGGAACTAATGTGGATTCACAACATTTTCTTAAAAATATAAGAAAATACAATTAGTGCTTCAAAATTACCTCTTTTGGTGATACCAAAGTATTTCGAGACAACTTTATGCCAACGTTTCGTGTTCAAGGTCAAATTTATCATAAAATGGGATCATTGTTGCCAATTCCAAATGAAGATCCTAAGTTCTTACAAATTTATTTCATAGGAGAAGCGGATAACAATGACCAAGTGCACCACAGCCAGCATTATAACCCTGACACAAAACAATGGATTATTGCCGATTTACAAGTGATGTTTCATGAAATCAACGAATTGGTAAGGATCTTTAAGTTCACGATTAAGTTCAGATGACCACATAATCGCAATTCATGCTGATAGAACTTCAGCTGGACAACACCAAGGACGATACAATGCCCCAACAATGGCGTAACAATTTTGATGGTGGGCGATCCAGTTGCATCACGAGATATGCATTTAATTCCGATGGGGGTAGCGAAGCACACCGGGTATTAGCTAGTCTGAAATAAATTTCAAATTTAAAGCAGTATAGAAAAGTACATACATATATATTTACATGTATAGAAAAACATATATGATGACAAAAAGTAATTGTTCAAAATTTAAATATTTTTATTATTTTTGTTAAAATAATATTTCAAAAATAGGACGCAGTTTAAATGTTTAGATGACATACGGTTTCTTTGCTTTGTTTTTATTGTTGAGCTTACTGAAAAGACAGGTTCACTTATTGTAGAAGTAGCACTGTATATAATTGATTTAATTTTTTAGATCTTTTAGAAAATTTGTCAAAATAATCAAAGTCTTCTTTTAAATCACTATTATTAAGTGATTTATTTCTTTTTTATAGATTTTGCAATTCATTTAAAGTAATATTGAGTTCCTCTTCTAACTTTTGGAATTCGCTTTCTACATATTTTAAATCAGACCTTGAACTGTCTTGTGAATATGATTCTTGATAGTCAGAAAAAAGTCTATCATACAACTCATCTGCCATACCAGTTGCTTGAGATCTAGAAGAATATTTTATATGTTCCCCGGACGTAGGAAAGCTACCAGTGTGTAAATATAACAATAATGTATTTAAAACTGTATTTCGTCTTTGAAAATTGTATTTTACTTTTGTTAGAAAAAAAAGAGCCGTAAAATAGAATATACCTAAAAATGAAAAATATTCGAAAATGTCGAATAGTTCGACACTAAAAAACCGGTTTTTCGAATAACTCGAAAGCAGTCACTTTCTAAAACCGGTTGAAAAAACCGAGAAAACGGGAAAAGACCGGTTTTTCGAATAATGCGAAAACCGATCGTGACAACTCTACTCACATGGCAACGATATGTTTAAAGTGGCTCATCCTACTTACATCTCCGTAATCATAGTGAAAATTATTTGTCCATTCAGCTAATAATGCTACCAATGATTCTAATGATTCACTATCAGGTACTGAGAATAATAGTTCACCCAACAATTCATGGGGCGTAAATATAGACGTGATAATAGTAAAAATGAAAAAAAAAATCCTGCAAACGAACACAGGACTCTTGTTAATTCGACGCCTCCATTCTATAACGTTCTAAGTGTACTTAGAACGTTTTCAATGTTCTTGTATTTTTAAATTCTATGTTCTCTAACTTAAATACTGTCAAAATTTGGTTAAGATGCGCCTATCCGTTCCGAAGTTATAAGGAAAAATCTACTGAGATAGTCGTATGGCGCGTGTAAACTTTAAGAGCTCATAACTCAAAACACACTTTTTCGACTTAGAATGTTATAGAACGGAGGCGTCGAATTTATTTAATCATCTTAATTTAATACGTAAATTAATTTCCGTTAAATCAAATACGTCTACAGCATATACATAAATGTGCAAACAAAGTCTCTTGATTATGTCTTCATTCAAGGTTCACACAATGAAACCAATTGAGTTTGTGTTACGAAATAAACTCGAATTTATCTGGGACAAATCAAATTAAAGAAAGAATGAAAAAATAAAATCAAATCAAATTAAATAAAACTTTAACTTTATTTTTGCTCATACTATGTTAATTTCAGCATACGAGTATTTAAGATACACAGTGATGAGAAAATTAAGAGCAATACGAATGTAATACATTGAGATTTTAGGAGAGTGTAAGTGAAATGGAAAAATTGTTAATAAGTAGAAGCACTTATTTGCTAGACGTCTAGTCATCTAGGCCTAGGGTCGACAGGATTTTGGCACACGGTATATCGTACCACGCAGCTTGAATTAGTTCCCGAAACTTATCAGAATTTGTTGGATATTTTTTTTAAGACTAACACTTAGGTGATGGCCTGCTTATGCAGTGCATTGTATTGGAAGTAAAAAAAAATGTTATGAAAAAGGAGGAAAGATACGGGTAGTGTTTCTGGATTTAAGATTTGAATCTTTTTATATTATAAATAACAAAAAACACCTCTGAAGGAAGGGAGTTCTTTATACGGATAGTTCGACTAAAGCATGAATTCTGTCTGTAATACAGTGTGCGGATCTTTGGCCAATAGACCATAAACGGATGTGCTCTGCGAGAAAGACGGTTTTTACGTAAAAATATAGGATTTTAGGGAACAAGTCTCTTTACTTCGCACGAGAAAAATTCGTTGCAGTAGCTCAGTGGTCACATGAAACAATATGGTAGAGTTGTATACCCCTTATCATTATTAATAAGTACCTTCGTCCTTTTCTATACGCAGTCGAGAAGCGTTAAATAGTCTTTGTGGCACTAGTCCGTACATGAGAGCTGTATTTCATTACGTTGTTGTAAGTACGAATTAATCGGAGTAGTTAAATTTCAAGATTCATTGCTTTATACGATGGCGTCATTGTCAAAGTTTATTTTTTATTTCGAGCAACGATGACTGCCGAGCGCTATCGAGAAATGCTGATTAAATTATCTAAAAATTAAACAGCGAAACGTTAACTATATTTTAGTTCCAACTAGATGGCACAGATTGCTAAAGGGCATACATGGGCATACTGCATTATAATTCTAATGCATTAAGCTTTTCAGTATTCAGTAAATGTTTACTGGTAATGAAATTTAGATTGCATTACCAGTAAATGTTTACTGAAATGAATGAAATTATTTTCCATTATTAACCGGAAGGATTGTACTTTCAAATAAAAAAAGAAATTTGAGAAAATATTTGGTAGTTTTTTTTACAGCATTTAAAAAAAAAAAAGTTTTTTGGCGGACCCTTTATAACGTGCCATGAATATTAGATTTATTGCAAAACTTTGTGTCGAAGCAGTTTATATTAATTACGAACACCTTTCTATTCCCCTACCCTATCGCTAAGGCTATTATTATTGGTATTATTGGTAATAAACTAGAATTATAATATTTTGGATAGGCGACTTCAATGGGACCGAATTTAATGAAATTCACCGTTAATCCATTCATACTGTCCCTTAAATAGAATATAAGAAATTGATTTTATTTCAATGGCATTTCCAGACATTGCTTACAAGTTTCGTACTTTAGTTATTCGATTGCGTAGCGTTTTTCTTTTTCATTTGGCCATTGCTTTAAGGCAGACAATTAAATTTAGTGTGTAACTAATTAGTCCACTTACTTTAGTTAGTTTATCTCCTATGGCAGAAGCAAATTAATTATTAACACTACAATGAAACGTGCTCCTATGGTCACTCTGCCACTCATGGTCATTATTAACAGAATAGGTGGGTTTTTATGCCAAATGAGAAGCTAAACGACCTTTAAATATTAAATGTAAACGAAATACTTTTTAAGTTTGCAAAATGATAAAAAAAAAATATTTATAATCATTTAGTAACTCTGATGTAAACTGATGTAAATGTATGTATACAGTTATTATATTATACAGTTATTAACACTTATATATCGTTCTTTACCATTTTTCATAGTCGTTTTGTTACTTGTTTGGCTTTCCATTTGAAAGGAAACTGTTTTGCAGCCAGTTTAGTGAGTGCTAAGTATCCCAAGGCAGGATTTCTTTTTTCTTTGTAGATGTTGTGTGAAAATTACTGGCATAAAGAAAAATTACTAAAAAAAATACAAAATTCGTTGGCATTGGTTCTGCTTGTGAATATTTCTTTTTGTTGTATTTTGGCAAGAGTTCATTTGGTAAATTATTTTTTATGGTAAATACTTGTCCTTAGTGAAATTTATACGACTAATTTATGTTTTTTTTTTTTTTTATTTTTCTTCTTGTTCTTGTTCATTTTCTCAATTTTGTTTAGCCTTTTCAACAGAAGCATTTTCGTGGTGTTTGTGGTAAATATTTAGTAGGTTATCCTCATTTTAACACAATTACCAATAAAAATATTTCTCTTTATGTATCAGTATATATGTATGGGTATGTGTATGGCATGTATTTATTTTTTTTATTGCCATTAGCTTAGGTTATGTTGGTTAAGAGATGTTAATTAAAATATACGAACAAAAATGCCAGAAATGTAAGTAAATTTTGAGTATTTTTCTCATAAGTAAACTTCTTTGTGTTTAGATAATTTAATCAGAATTTCTCTAATGTAATAGGCATGTATTTAAAGTTATTTACTTTTTACAATGCAATTACAAATTATACTATAATTATAATGAGCTGTGTAACAGACCAGAGTCTCTGGTGGGAATCGAATCCACAATTCTCACGTTAATATTCTAGCAGAGTAACCACTAAACTACCAGGGCACCCAGGTACATATGTATGTGAAGTTATAAATACGTAACATAAGGTATATTTATATGCATTTGTGTTAATTGTTTCCATAAAGAATCACTTGATATAAACTTGGAGAATCCAATCCATTTCGAGGCATTGAAAACTAAATTACAGGAGATTGCTAGAATGTCGCATGGGATAACCCATACTTAAGGAAAATCATTAGTCTGTTAAATCTACCCTTACATGGCATGACATTACGCACCTGTGCAGCCACATACAGTCCGACCATAAAGTTTGCATGCATACTAAAAACGGAATACAAACTCAAATTTGTCACATAACTTGCAACACCATGTCGGATTTAGATTTCTATTATTTTGCTTTTTAGTTTCCTAGCCAGTTCAGGCAACTGTTTTTCAATGTTTAATAAGCAATTGTTTTTCTGATTGATACTCAAGAAAATTTGTGTGCAAAACACATGGTGTTCTTTGTCTCGAAGGTGGCACAGTGGTCTACAGAAAAATTATTTTATACTTCAACTACGATTATCAGCATATTTACAATTTTTACTAATGTTGGGTGGGTGAGTTAAAAGTTTAAATGGCTAGAAATGGAATATTATTCCATTCATATGGCTGGCCTCTCAGCACCTTATTTCTATTGAAACCACTTATTAGTCAGATCACACCATGAAGAGCGGATACAAAAACATCGGTTATCATGCAGCGATAGTGTCTCCATTGTCTTTAATTGTTGCGCCTCTAAAAGCCGCATCAAACAGTCAATCGTAATGGGTGCTTTGGCTTCTGTAAGACCACATGTGGGATTTCTGAGCCCCAAAGTACGCAAATTTTGCTTATTAACATACCCAACAAGATGAAAATGAGCCTCATCTGAAAAGATGATTTCTTTTTACAAAATCGACATCATCGTGCAGTTTCTCGTTGACCTAATAAATCCAAACGTTGCTTAAGCCAAAATCGATTCATTACGTTCAGTGGAGATAATATACTGAATTTTGTTAGAGAATAGAATGACATAAGTATTGCCAGATTCTAAATAAAAAAATAATTAAAATTTAAACCGATAGATGACCCACACGATGTATTGGAAAAAAAGGAAAAAACAATAAGAAATGTCATCACTAGCAAAAGAGATGCCCTCTAATATTAGAAAACAATCTCTGTTTGAATCACCGGATTCAAAAAAATATTGTGGTACATACATTCATAACATACATACATAATTGATCATTATAATTCTTCAGTCAGGATAACAACCTAGCTACTCATACCACTTATGTTGTGTGTGTTCATTTTATACATGAGGGGAGGGATCTACAGTTTAAAGTCTACTCCGAACGATAGATTTTTTAGAGGCTTTTCATGGCAATTTTATTTATTCTCAGAATTTGTGCCAGAAATCTGTGAAGATTTCTGGGTTTCATTCTTCTATCGAAGAAATTTTTTTTTCATTTTTCGTTTTATTCTAAATTTCTGAGCCATTGTGTTAAACCGTGGCCTCAAGTCTAATAAGCCAAAACACTACCTACTAAACTACGGCGACTTCATCAAAAGTATGCATCGGTATAATAATCTGTTTCTGTTTGAATCATTTAATGGTGATATTTGATTGATTTGAGGATTAGATTTGGATTACGTGGCTTACGCAAATGTCCATTTAATAACTGTAATTATAAAATATTTAAAATACAAAACAAGCATTAAAAATCCTACAACTGATTTTATTCCATTTGCGTTATAAAAAAGAGGATGCAGAGGATATTAAAGTATCGAAGTTTTTAAATTACGTACTCAGTCCTACTTCTAAAAAAGTCTTGCGTATTTTTTTAATATAAAAGCAATAGAAATAAAAACACCTAATATTATTATTATTACTAGCTAATACCCGGTGTGCTTCGCTACCCCCGTCGGAATTAAATACATATCTCGTGATGCAACTCGATCGCCCACCATCAAAATTGTTACGCCATTGTTGGAGTTCTGGAGTTCTATCAGCATGAATTGTGATTATGTGGTCATCTATATCAGATCTGTAGTTAAATGCAATACCTGAGTATCCATGAAAAACATTACGTCGATTCACCGCCATTCGATTATGATTTTGTTCTTTGCTGCTCTTCTTGTTGATGTTCGAATCCACTGACTTTCTACTCGTGATTCATGTTGGACTTCTGTTTCATTAGCTCGTGCTGTTGTGGTACCTTCATGTTCCAAAGGTGTCTCGGTAGCTCGTGCGGTTTTCGCATATTGTCGAAGGCTTTCCAGAGCGGCTTTCACGTTCTGAAGGTGTTTCTGTGGCTCGTGATGTTTCAATACGATTTCGCTGGCTTTGTAGTCGACCTTCATGTTCCAACGATGTCTCGGTAGCTCGTGGGGTTGTTTCAGAAGCTTTTAAGGCGCTCTTGGCTTTCTGAAAGTGTTTCAGTAGCTCTTGCTGTTGTGACGCGTTGTCGTAGGCCTTCAAGGCGTTCTTCACGTTGTGATGGCGTTTCGGCGGCTCTAAAGGTTGAAGCTCGACTCCTTTCAGTCCTGAGGCGACTTCCACGTTTTCCGAACTTTCATTTGCTCTCTGGGATTGCAAACGCAATGCATTTTAGATGCTTTTATTCGGGGCATTTTTACAAATTGTTGCAAAATAAATGTCACTCAGGTAACGTTTAAATTGTTTAGAATCAAAGATTCAACTGAATTTCAAAACCGAATGCGTGTTATTTTTATTTCTTTATATTCTACCTAATATGAAATCGGTTCAAGTCAAAAACCTTTTGAAGAAAATTAATGTTATTAAAATTTAACAAATAATTGTGTTTGCGTCGGTCACAGGCAATTTTTTTGATGAGCTTTGCAACTACTTATTTTATTTGGGAAAAATATTGACAGTTTACATTTTATTACTTAGGTAATTAAAAGTAATGAATTCATTGCCCACTAAAATGCTTATTATAAAGTTTACCTAATGTATTTTTCAAATAAATAATAGTTTTATTAGTTACCCGTTTTTAGAAGTAAACAATAACATAACTATTACATATGTATGTACGTATATGTTTTCCAAGATAAATATTTAAATAGTATGAACTTTAGTATTTACTATCTATATGAGTTGAAAATTTCAAACACAATAATTTAAGGGTCATATACCTTACTAATGCATATTTCAAGATATAATAATTTCTACACCCACAAATCAGAGAGGCACCACCTTCCTATAGCTGGAATACAAAATTGGGGACTCTAGCTTTTATAGTTTTTTTATACGGATTTTAATAATTAGTTCATATGGAGTTTGCCACGCCCCTAATGCTTGATAGCCCATTTTTAACAAAAATATTGATATTGAACCTTTAGATATTCGTACAAAATTTTAGCAGTCTAACTGTTCTGGTGTTCTAGATATGCAGATTTTAGTATTTACTTCATATGGGAGGTGCCACGCCCGCTTTTGCTGAACTCCCTATTTTTGTCCAAAATATTTATATTTAAACAAAAGTTATTTATACAAAATTGGGGACTCTAACTGTTAAAGTTCTTCAGTTTGGCAGATTTTAGTATTTACTTCATATGGAAGGTGCATTGTCCTCTAATGATAGGTCGCCTATTTTTGTCCAAAATATTTATATTAAAACCGTAGTTACTTGTACAAAATTTGAGGTATCTTGCTGATATAGTTTCTCCAATATATCCATTTTGTTATTATCTTACAATAGTAGGTTATGTAGTATATGTGGGAGTGGCACCTCTCTCATTTGAAATATTAACATAAAAAGTAGGAAAATCGGTTCAGCCGTTTAGTCGTCTATAAACTTCAAACATACAAACAAATGCACATTAATTTTTAAATATAGGTGATGTCCGAGATAGAAGAAGTTTTAAATTTAATTCATATGGGAAGTACCACACCCTTTTCCTAGTCGGCACATTTTTGTCTAAAATATTCATATTGATACTAAAGTAGATTCGAAAAAATTTTAGGGCTCTAACTGTGATATTTTCATAGATATAATAATTTAATATTTTTTATATTGGAGGTGACACACCCACTATAGCCAATCCGCCCATTTTGTTTATATATACGTCAAAGTCGCCCATACAAAATTCGCAGTTTATGAGATATGCGACATTAAATAATTATTGAATATGTGGGCGTAGCACCCCGCATTCTTGAAATTTTAAAATAAAAAGTAGCCTATAATTCCTTCCAGATATACAGGAAGGTACTGTCAAAACTTCAAGAAAATCGGTCCAGCCGTTTAGCCGTCTATAGACTTCAAACAAATAAACACACATTCATTTTTGTTTATATAGATGTAAAATTCATTAAAAAACTACATATGTGACGTATGAGTGATATCCAATTCCATTAAGTTTTATCAAAAAATATGGATATAAAGAATACGCATTATGTAGAAGTAGCATTACGACCCGCTCTCACCAAAATCTTTTTAAAAAATCATTTCTGGATAAGGGGGGCGGAAGACAGAAGGAAAATAAACACAAACAAAGAGCGTAACAATGTGTTGCTCTCATCATGAGAGCGTAAAAATGCATTCAGTTGCTTGTCAGCTTCTGAAGGAAAATGTTAATGTCGCTTTTTTCAAACTTCAATTTTACACCCAAAAAAATATTAGAGTATGATTCACTAATATCAATGAGGAATGATTTCGATTTTTGGTAGAATACTTGCCAAGTAAAATACGGTGTTTTTAGGTTTTTAGCGCAGTACAATTGTTCAATACTTTTCGCTCACATATACATATTATTGGGTTAATAAGTAGATTTGAAAATATTACTAACAATTTTCCTCTGGGTTAAACATGCCTGTCATAATTTTTCTCATGTCCTGTTTGTGCCGACGTCTGGAATAAGTGATTTGAGAACAGTGTTCCCGTTTTTGGTTATTTCTAACCAAAATTGCTTATTTTTTGATCAATGTGCAGATGTGTAGATTTTTTTGGTTTTTTTCTTTTAAAAAAAACCTATTTTTTGTTTCATTTTTTATTAATTATAATTTAAACTTGAAAAAAAATAAAACAAAAGTCTATGAATTTAATTTTGGTTATATTTTTTCTTATTTGGTGATTTTTTTCACAAATGTTGGTTACAAAATTTTTTTTCGTGGCAACACTGTTTCAGAAGAATAAATAAAAAATTAGTCAAACAACAAAAACGCACGATGAGAATAATTGAGAACATTGTTACGCTCTTGGTTTCTTTATCCTTCCCTTCTATCTTTCCTCCCGCGTCGTGAAATATTTTTGAAAAATATTCCAAAATATGCCAAAATTCACATTCTTTATACTTTATTTTCTTTGGTTTTATACATCAGGAATCATAGATAGCATACTTGTAGGGGTAACTACTATGCGTATGAGTAATATATTTCAAATGCAATTAAATATTAAGTATGTAGTATGTAGCATACGTGGGCATGGCCCCTCGCTCATTTGGAATATCAACATAAAAAGTGGCCTATAACTCCTTCCAGACATACAGGAAGATACTGTGAAAATTTCAAGAAAATCGGTTCAGCCGTTTAATCGTCTATAAACTTCAAACATACAAACAAACACACATTCATTTTTATATATAAGATTATACTACAGCATCCTGTTTTGTTGCGTGTTTTAATAACACAATTCATATACATATTAATTCTCTGCCATCATAGTGTTAAGCTTTTAATTGTGCCTTGGTTTTGGGGCAAAGCATAACAATTTTTAAATTTTTCAGTTTAATTAAAATGCTCCTGGCAATCAATATTTCGACACGGTTTGTAAATTTCTATTTGGACTTTTTTTTGTTTATTTTTTTTAGCAATTAAGAGAATTTTATTTTCTGTTTGCATTTAAAGCATTAAATTCGAAAGCAATTAAAGTTTAAAAAATATGCCAAATGGGATTACATAAAAATTGATTCAATTAAATATTAAATTTTGATCAAACATTTTAAATACGCAGGGTTATACATGTATTTTCTTTTGATTTTGTATATAAATATTGTTACGTTTTTACCCTTTAAAAACGTTAAAATATGAGTTCGTAGATTGCAAATGAAATAAAAGTAAATTAGTGTTTAATTTTAAAATCAATTCTTTATTGTCTTCACAAATCTGTGTGCACCCTGTGTTGAAATTTATTCACACAATAACAATTTCCTTTAAATTGTTATTCTTCTTGTACACAACAACAATTTACTTTTATTGTTATTCTTTTGTACACTCGTTCGTTATAACTTCGAACAACGATTCTCTTCACACGCAACTTGTCTGCACTCAAG
Organism: Sarcophaga rosellei; assembly: GCA_930367235.1. Lineage (NCBI taxonomy): Eukaryota > Metazoa > Arthropoda > Insecta > Diptera > Sarcophagidae > Sarcophaga > Sarcophaga rosellei. The sequence continues at coordinate 49,101,166 of OV884019.1, read as the reverse complement.
TCTGACTGAATTATTACTCACTCCTCGTTGCTCACTTTGTCTTGCCTTTAATATGTATCGCTGGATCATCAGTCTAATGAATACCCTTGACAGAGAATGACTGCTTTCGGGAAAAATCTAAAAATGTAAACAACTCGTTTCCCTTATTGTTGTTAGTGGATCTTGTTTACATCTATCCTTGTAGCGTTGTTGTTGTTTGTTTACTTTGCCCCTTTTCTTTTTATACCTGGTGTTATTGTTGCTTGTTTACTGATGTTGTTGTTATATGTTAACTTCTTCGTTGATCATGTAAACAACTGCCTTATGTTGTTTTTGGAGCTTTTGTTTATTATTTTATACATGATCAAGTCCGTTGTTTTGTTTTTGGAGCTTTTGTTTATTATTTTAATAACACCATTTCCATTTTCGTAACAATATTTATAACACATATACAAATAAAATTTGATAAAAACAAGGAATAAATATTTTTTTAACGAATTTTATTCAATAAATCCATACAGATTTTTTTTATTATTTTACAGCTAACGAACTAAATATAATTTAAATTAAAATAATTAAAAGATTTTTAAAAATTAAACATGTTGGGGGAAAACTAAAATAAATAAATTACGTAGTGAATGTTTTAAACATGCCCTGCCTCATATTTATTTATTGAATCGAACCCATGACCCTCACACAAATGGACTACCAGGCCATTCTGCTTCATAATATAAGAGTCGTCTTACGTACATACTTAACTGGTCATTACAACCCTTTAGCCAGGGATTACGAACTGGTTTCTTATATCATTTATGTTGTGAGTGTTATTTTTATGCATGACTGGCGGGGCCTACAGTTCAAATTCGACTCCGAACGACAGATTTGTGAGAAACATTTCATGACAATTTTATTTACTCTCATAGCTTTTGCGAAATATCTGCTGAGAGGAAGTAGCCGAAAAATATCCGCTCATATTTTGGTTTTGTTGGAGATTTCTGACCTGAGGTTTGAACCGTGATATTACGTCTAGCTAGTGTGTTGGCTTATTAAAAGTAACGCAACGGTTCAAAAATCTACAACAAAATATTTGAGACAATATTTCTGCCAAAAAGTCTGAGAGTAGATAAAAAAATTGCCATGAAAAGTTTGTCAAAACTCTGTCGTTCGGAGTCGACATTAAACTGTAGGTCCTGCCTGTAGGAACCCTGACTGTAGGATTGCACTGACTTGAAATGGAAGTTTCTAAATTCAGTTCCTTGTTTTTATTTATACTAACCCACTGACCAAATTTAGATTTGTAGTTCCAGTTGTTCAATGTCTAAGCTTTCCACATGTTGTTGTAATCGTTTTTCTTCCTAAACAGATTAGAGTGTAGCTTACAAAACCATTCATTTTATATTGTATTATCCGTTCATCTAACGAAAAAATTTAACACATTCGTAGCCATAAGCGAACAACAAGGTTTTAATTAAAATTGTATGTAAATTAAAGGAAATCCATTATGAAGCCGACTTTTCTGAGAATTTAAAATAGGATGTAATAATTAAAGGTATTTATTTACTTACCACCCCTTCCTGCCTTAGAACTTTTCTATGGAAAAAAACAAAAGGTTTACTGAAGTATGAAATGGAAATCCATTCTACGAGTAATTAAAATAAAATATTATTTGAAATGCACTTCCTTTGAGGCCAATTAAATTGAAAATGCATGTAAAGAAGGCATATATTGGAATTTTCTCGAAAAATAAAGAGACGCTTCTATTTTTAACTGCAATCACGCTGACAATTTTATTAGGAATGAGAAAAGAATGAAGAATACAAACATAAAAGAGAATTCAAGAATGGTTAATAAACAGTGATGTCAATACGTGAGTTGCATTGTTGCGTTTTAAATTCATCAACTCCAACAGCATAGGGGTTGGAAATTGATTTACCATACAAATGAAAATTTAAATGAAATGAAATTTAAAAGTTTTAAGTTATTTTTGTTCATATGCTTGTTGTAATATAAGCAACGAAAGTTTTTGAAGGAAACCATGAATGATCACACTGATTAGAAACTTAAAGTGCCCTATAATATTAACAAGCGATATTGTAGCAAGAGATTCTTTAATTTTGAAAAATATTACAAAAAATTTTAAATGATATTTTCTTTCATTACCTTATCCAAATCTATAATATTTTTTGGCACTAAAACATCCACTAATGATTCCAATGGTCAGTACAGAACTCTGTAATGAAAGAAAATTAAAAATTTTAATTCTCATTGTAGTTGTTGTGAATGGAAAGAAGTTTTTATTGGGAATTAAATTTTATGTACATATCTACAAATGGATCATAAAGTTTTATACTCAAGCAGTTTGAATAAAGTAATTAGCCATACATTTTATATAAACGAAAAAAATGTACCTATTTTTAAAGACGTTGCGAAAAAGTTTTGTTGATCTGTTTGAAATACAAAATGGTTGTTCCTCTATCCTTATTTATTTACCACCACTGATTCTGTTGCAGAAATCTTCTACGCTTGCCAATCCATAAGTTAAGGCTTACTATATCTGTTACTGAGCTATCATTATTCCTTCGCTAAGAAAGTTTACTAACGTGATGATTATTCGTAAAAATGGCATCAATTATCCTCTAAACGACAATGCAAAAACAATTTAGTTCGACATGGGTTTGTTCGTGTTCTTAAAATTGCTTAAATTTAATAGCACCGTACTAATCCTTGAAATTACCGTGGTCTAGTTGGTAGTGTGTTAACTTACTTGACGTGAGGCCATGGTTCAAACCCCAGACATCTGCTACAAAATGAAATATGTAAAAATATTTCTTCGACGATATCCTCTCAGCAAATTTCTGTCAAAAATAACAATAATATTGTCATGAAAAGTCGCTAAAAATATTTAATAATAACTCAGTGTTTTCTCTTCTGTTTATTTATTATCCAAAGAGCTATTATCTCAAGATATTTCTCACTTAAATTGGACTGTAAACAATTTGTCTGTTTAAGAGGCGCAAAGAAAACCTATCCCTGAGTGGACCAGGAGATTCCTCCGGATTTAAGTCCCTTGCACATGGTAGTGAAGGCCAGAACTTTAGGGATTATGGTTAGACTGAAGGGAAACAAGTCTAACACAAGATTCATTAGAGAACTTCGTGACCTAATGAATAAGTGGCTTAAAGCTCTTCCCTAACTGTCCGCCGTCACAATCATCTGAGAAATATTTCGCAACGAGAGTTAGTGACAAAAGTAAGTGGTGTAACCTAGAAGCTACATCCTTTGCTACAGGGGAACTATTGTGTATGTTACGGATATCAGCTTAAGTAAGAAGTAGATCACAAAGGACGACACATAATAATACAATATTCAAGAAAACATCTGTTTAAGTAAGCTTCATTGGCTGGGCAAGGGTGATCTGTTTGTTGTCAGGTCAAAGGGCAATAAGCAAACAGATGAGCTTGCGAGGGAGCAATTGTCCACATCTTTAATAGTGTCAGAAACATATTGGGAAATAGGAACATAAGTTTGGAACGAATTACTCAATAAAAAAGGATGATTAATTAAGAATGATGATGAGGCAGAATGGGACTGAGTGGATGAAAACTTTAATTGCGAGGATATTTGAGACCTGCATCAGACTATACAGGAATAACATGAAGTTGATAGCAGGTCTTTTGAATTTTATTTTGTTTTTGTTTTTAGTATGCGACAATTTTTTACGGACCAGTGTATGTATACCTTCGGCATTGTTTGTTTGAGAATTGTTTTTTTTAGTAATACTCACAAATTATTTTCAAAAAATGTAAATAAAAAATGTTTTTCATTCACAAACCGTATTGTCGCAAAAGTCTTTCGTATTACTTTTTCTCCAGTATCTTATTTTGTAAGTTTTGATACAACCACGAAAATAGGGTGATCCTCCTATAAGCTATTTACAAATTTTTTCATGTATTGGTTTCATTTTATGTTGATATTAATTAGTGTTCTAATTAGCTGCTAACAACTGTAACTCTTTTTTTTTTTGAGATGTTAACGTACAAATGTGGGAATATTTGCCTGACTAAGACAGTTGACTGATTATGTGGTATTTTAATTAAATAAACTCGTAAAATTCACACACATATGCAGTTGAGTTGTTTTTTGCATTTGTTATTTATCCTTTTTCACAGTTAGTTCTGTTAATAAAAGCGACATGTTTATCAAACAACTGTGTTACTTCTTCTATGTGAGAGAGTGTTAAGCAAAAATGTGGCATTTTATGTGTTAAATTGTCATTTGAACGCCTTAATTTGTTACATAATTTTAAAGGTTGAATCATTTGAAAGGTAATGACATATCTCACATACATTTTTAAATTGGTTGTAATTTATGCTGGTTTTGGTAACATTGACTCCTTTTAAATGATTTTATACATACATATGAACATACTTGGTCATTACAAACCTTCAGTTAGGATAATTACCTAGCTACTCACAACACTTATATTGTGTGTGTTAAATTTAAATATGAATGGGGGACCCCCAGTTTAAAGTCGACTCCGAACGACAGATTTTTGAGAAACTTTTCATGGCAATTTTATTTTCTCTTAGAGTTGTTGCCAGAAATCCGCTGAGATGAAGTCGCCTTAGAAATATTTGTTCACATTTCGCTTTGTTGGAGATGTCTGATCTGGGGGTTTGAACCGTGGCTGTACGTCAAATAAGCCAGCACACTGCCTACTGTACTACGTCGATGCCGTCACATAGTTTTCTTTCGCCAAAGAATAATGTGTGCAATATGACGTGTCTACCCATAACACAGTGACCTGTAAGCATGACCACTGTGATTGAGATGATACCGCGACCAAGTCCAAGTAACTGGTTGGTACGCCTTCTATCCATCCGGAGCCAGGTGAGTCTATCGCTAGAGCAGGACTCCTTGTTGATCCAGGATAGGTTGGCGTCTCGGAAAAATTTCCGCGCGATGGCTAGTTTGATCGAGGCAAGTGGCATTCCAAAGTCGATTGAACAGGATTCCGGGAGCAATGTGCCGGCTCTGGCTAGCTCGTCAGCTCTGCAATTTCCCGGAATGTCACAGTGTCCGGAGACCCAGACAAGTGTGACACTGAAGCGCCCAGAAAGAAGGCTGAAGCAACGGCGACATTCCCTGACGTTCCTGGAATTATTCGCAATGTCCGACAAAGACTTTATGACACCCTGGCTATTTGAAAAGATCGAGATGCGGGTGAAAGGAACACCGTATGCGAGGATCCATTGTGCGGCCCTGTAGATGGCATTACTTCCGCCTGGAAGATGCTTCAGTAGTTCCGGCAGCCGGAGTGAAATGTTCAAATGCAATTTCCCGGAGTAGACTCCTCTACCCACCCCGCCATCGAGTTTGGAGCCGTCGGTATATACATCCAGGAGTTACGGGGGGAAAGTCGTGTCAGGGGTCCAATCGCTGTTGCTCGGGATCAAGAAGTTGAAACCCCTGTCAAAACAGTATACTACAGGAAGATAATCGATTTCCATTGGGGCCACAGAACTCCAGAATAGAGGAGTGACCAGAGGGAACGAAGAGCCAAGGAGACAGGGCATTGAGTCTTGTCGCAGTGAACTTAGACACCTGCTTAGCGAGGAGCTCAGTAGGAAGCCAGTTAAGCATTGCGAACAAGGCCTTTGTGGGGTGGTGCGTAGAGCACCAGTGATACGAATAGCTGCGGACCTACTGACTCCGTCCATTGTGACGTTGTGCCGCTTGTCCAGAGAAGACTTGAAGCCTCTGGTAATAACGCCATAGCTTACGCTGACGATATTGCCACTGCTGCTTCGGGAATATGTCTACAGACGCTGTCCGATAAGTTAAACCTGGCACTGTCAATTGTACTGGACTGGTGCGGGATTTTTGTACTATCCGTCAATCCCTCCAAGACAGATACAATCCTTTTCACTCGGAGATACAAGGTCCCGACCTTCACCCTTCCTAGTATTAACGGTACCAGACTCACGCTAAGTCCCGAGGTTAAGTATCTGGGCCTGATCCTCGACCCTAAACTCAACTGGAGGGCTAATCAGGCTGCAAGGGCGCGAAAGGCGGCGTGTGCTGCTTATTGCTGCGGCAGGGCAGTTGGATCTAGATAGACATAGCCAGAGTGAGAAGATAGCCCTTAACTGCCTATAAAGTAAGAAATTCATTTGCAGTGTTATCGCAACAGCTTGAAGTCGCCGTAGTCTAGTAGGTAGTTATGTAGTTAGACATAAAGCCCATTTTCGTATCCCAGGTCAGACATCAAAACGAAATATGAAAAAAATATTTCTTCGGCGACTTCCTCTCAGCAGATATCTAGCAGAAACTCTGAGAGTAAATAAACCTGCCGTGAAAAAGTTTCCCAAAAATCTTTTGGAGTCGACGTTAAACAACATGAGTGGTGTGAGAAGCTAGGCCGTAATCCTGACTAAAGGGTTGCAATGGCCAATTATGTATGTTTTTACACGGTTTTTTTTTTACGCGAATTTGAAATAACACGGTTTTTTTTGACATGTGATAACATAATTGAAAGAGCTGTGAAATTTCAATCAGACCTGCAAACATGTATGACTAGATACAGAGAGCTCTATAAAGAGCTGTTAAAAGAAATAAACCAGTGCCAGAAGCAGCTTCTGAAGATGTAGAAGTAATAAGTATTCCTACTGACGAGACTGATATTGAGCCACCCCAGCAAAAGAGAATGCGCTTGCGTTTTTACAAAGTTATTCAATTTTATAGGCATATGTAGGCTGCTTCATCAATCCTATGTATATCTTTTCAGTTTGTTTATACACTTACATACATACATAATATTTGTCTTTTTTTACGCGTTTTTTTACACGGTATCCACTGGAACGCATCTACCGTGTAAAAAAAGGTTTGGGTGTATTATGAACATGTATTTGAAGAGCTTTACGTTATTGTCTGTCATTGCATCATTACATTACATCAGTTAATAGTTCATTCCACTACTAAGGGTCATTATTACAACTTGCCGTTAACTAAAGGGAGGATTTTAACGGGCAGAAAATTTGTTTTTCATTATTATAAGTGAACAATATGGTAGAAGTGAGCGTTAAGCTACAGGGAGGATCATCCTACCTTTAACTTTTAAAGTTAAGTTTATGTTAGAAATTGACATATGATATATATTATTTTCAATATGGTAACTTCAAATATAAACACAATGAGTAAATACAACAACAAAAAATAGACCCTTCGTTGCCCCTGCGTTTAACAAAAACTTGTTTATTTGAGCAGTTTTATCGACATTGTTTCGGCACTGCCATATTTTTGAAAAAGTTAACTTTATTCTATTATTAGGTTATAATAACGAAAAGAAGTTAAAGGTGACTTTAAAGTTCACTTTAGCTAAAAGTACCTTTAACTAAACCCAACTTTAACGGCAAGTTGTAATAATGGCCCTAAGAGATGATACTTATGGTTCATCTGGTAATTGTTAGACAAATTTTGTTAAAATGTAGACCCAATAACTGTGATAGTGTTAGAGAATATACTAGTTTTAATTATTATTTTTTTTTTTTTTGGTTTGGCAATGACATCTGTCAAACACGTTAAAACATCAAGTCAGCGGATAACTTTATATTTTTTAAGGCGTTAAAAATGGCAAATTTTAAACAAGAATATAATGATTTGCGGAAAGTATTAATTTGCTGTTTTCATTCGAAGAAAAATCCCATTGACAGCCTGTTGGAACATATGGCGATCATGCTCTATCAGACGTAACGTGCAGAATATAGTTTCGACGGTTCAGATACAATGATTTTGATGTTATAAATGAAAAACGTGAACTTCTACAAGAAATTTTTGAAGATGCCGAAGTGCAAGCAACATTGGATGAATAGGCCTCTGTGTAAGAAACAAATAGTAGAAGTCTTAAATGTTGCACAACAAACAAATAATGATCGTTTAAAAACTATGGGACAGATCCAAAAGTCTGGAAAATGAGTGCCACATGAATTGAATGACAGACAAATGGAGAACCAGAGTAACCAATTGTGAAATTTTTCTTCAAAGACACGATAGGAAAATAGTGTTGCATCGAATTGTTATTGGCGATAAAAAATGCATTTTTTTTTAGAATCCTAAATGGTAAAAATTATGGGTTAATTCGGGTGTGTCTGGTGGGAACAGATACTTACGAGTATGTGGAATTAAATATTAGGTTAAGTTAGGTTTGAGGACGTGTACTTGTCATTGGGACAAGTGTAATACGCAGAGATCAAAATGGCCCATTGTAGATACGTTCTTGAAGAGATAGAGAGAGAGAGAGAGAGAGAATAGTGAAGGAGATAGGGAAATTAACTACATATTAAGAATTCACAATATTGTTGTTTCTTTTGAAGGCATATGAAAAAAAATTGGAGACATTTCCATTGTGCTCAAAGAAAAAGAGGCTGATTTTTAAAAACTCTTGCAACGTAACTAAAGCAATTTTCTCGTTATGTGTGCCTTTTCAAATGACCTCAATGACCCAAATATATTCATCTCAAAATTAGGCTCAGTTGGTCAATTACCAACTGCTCCAAAGCTTATTCCGCGAACACACCTCTCTTTCTGTGGTCGTCCATGGTGATTTGCTAAAACAGACTGTATAAATGACAATTAATTTTACAAAGAGGTATAACTTCATGCAGATGGTCATCGGAAGTCCATATTAGAAGACCCTAATATGAAATAACATTTAGGAACTGGGTGCTGTATTTCCCCGCAAATTTTTTATAATCTTTCGAATTCGATGAAACGGCGATGGTGTTAGTTTACAAAAACGAAGAAAACTTCTGTAAGGTATTCATTTGCTCATGTTTAATTTGGGAACAAATGCTTACATTACATTCGAATGCATTCTAGCTCGTAGATCTGAAAGTATGGAAACATTTCACTGTCCATTTAATATGATCTTCTGAAATTGAAACGATCAGCATACCCCACGCATATGAGTTTAATACCAACAGTGAAATGAATTTTTGATGACCATGGAAGTGATACTCAAAGAGTAAATACAGGGTGGCTTAAGTCTCAAATCCATCGAATTTATGAATCTATCTGTTGTTGCTTTAAAATATTTTAACGTCATCATTATTAATTTTTAAAGAAGATTGAGAAGCTAGGCCGTAATCCTGACTGAAGGGTTGTAATGGCCAATTATGTATGTATGTATGTAATCCCTGGTAGTTTCCATAAGTCCCGGTAATTTTCTAATACGAAATATTAAACATTTTTTATTCAGCGACTTCCCTGAGCAGTCTTGTGGCAAAAAATCTGAAATTAAATAAAATTGCCATGAAAACTTTCTCAAATATTTGTCGTTCGTTAACTTTAAACTGTAGGTCCCGCCACTCATGTGTAAAATTAACGCACACAACATAAGTGATGGGAGAAGCTAGGTTGTAATCCTGACTGAAGGATTATAATAATCTGCAAAGTTAGAATTCTTGTAACCGACGCGAATTCTTGGAAAAGCTTAAGAAGCTTCCCAAAAATTTGCCTTTGGGAGTCGACATTAAACTGATGGTCCCACCACTCATGGATCGAATTAAGACACACAACCTAAGTAATGTAATGATGTAATGGTCGGTTAAGTATGAAAGCAAGTATCGTTGAGCGTTCTTTTCATAGATCCAATAATCCAATAATCAAAATTTCTATCAAATACTGTTGAAATGCAATTTTGCTAAGTTGTTAATAAGATAAAACGAAAAAAAAGACTTAAGAGATATGGCATATAAAGCTAAATGCCAACACTAGTTGTACCAACAATTAAAATCATATGTTACGACAACAAAAAAAAAACCCCCTTAAGCTCGAGTAAAGTGGTGGCAAAAATAGTGATAAAAAGAAAATGTCTTCTTTTGGTTTTGCCGCCAATGACATGTCCTTTAAAATTGGCCTCGTTTTCTTATCTTTCTTTATAACATTCCATTATTCTCGTATAAGTTCATATGTTGGTTGACTGTGCTTGAATGAATACATAATATTTTTGCATATTCGTCTTGGAAGATTTCTAAGCTGAAACCAGGATTTTGTTCCAACCTACTGCCACTACAGCCAGTTTAGCTGCTTGTTATCTTTCTCATATATACCATACATACATACATATGTATGTGTGTCATACACTATCATAATGTAGATATGTAGACAATTATTTTTGTAATTGTGTGTATCTGTGTTGGAGAACATACATACTTAGCTGCAACTGTTTTCTTCTTTATAACCCAGACATAAATTCAATGCAAATTTCCATTTCCCTACTTGATGTTATAGAAAGGGAAGTAAAATTGTTATTAAAATTGTATCTATGTATTCCAAAATTGTCTGTGTTTGCGTTTGCTATACCATACTAGAACAGTAGGTTAGCATTGCAATTTATGTAGTCTCATGCACAAACTTAGTTTTTCATTAAAACTGAATGAAATAGAATTTTCATAATTTTAGTTACACAAACGTTGTTGATAACTAAATGAGCGAAAGTATGTACAATATACATAGGAGTATAGGCTGCATTTACATATATGTACATTTATTTGTAACTACTACTGTTGCTATCTTTTCCAAGTTCCGAATGTAGTGTCCAGGATTATCAGATTAAATGAAATTTTCAAATTGTTTTTCTTCTCTAATGTTCTCTCTTCTATTCTGTTGTGGCAGATCCTTGTGGTTTTTGAAAATATGTACCAAAATTTAATCAAGAGAAGGATTTATATTTAAAATTTAAAACTTTTTTCCCCCTAAACTTAATATTTATCTTCCTTCAGCACAGCTTATACAAGAAAAATTAAAAAGAGAATAAAAAATGCAAAAGATAAAAAAATGCAAAAAATGTCCCAAAGTGTGAAAACTCAATCGAAGTCTAGGAGAAATTAAAAACCTTGGAATTTTTTTAAACTATTTTAAATACAATTTAATATTTGTCCAATATGTTCATATTTTCATTAGCACAGTAGTCCCATTATTATTTTCTTTTTTACTTAAATTATTAACGAGCGGGCCATCCATCGGTTTAAATTTAAGCCATCGGATAATGAATCGATTTATGGTTGAGCAACGTTGGAATTTATTGGAAATTTTGTTTCCAAAAATAAAAGACAATTGGACGGAAATTGTATGCAAATATCGTAATTTAATGTAATATGTTCGTCTGGTCCAAGTAATTTTCCTATAGTTCTCTTGATTTATTTAAGAGCCTTAGAGTAGCAGTCGGCTCTTTCAGATGGCAAAGTCAATTGCCGAAGTTTTTGAGAATTAAAACAGTTTGAGTTCTGAATTGATTCTGATTTTTATTTCCAATAATTACGGCTTATATACTATTCTTCTCCTATGTTTCTTATAATAATCTTAAGCTATTTCCCCTACTTATTCTATGTGTCTTTATTCTTCTTTCTCCTAATTTGTTAATAATTTAGTGACCTACAACAATATTAACAGTAATATCAATTACGTTTGTAATACATTTCTAGTGACTCATATTAATCAACACAAGCCACTTGAAATTGCATAGTCTGCATATTACGGTTATATTTTGTGAAGTCACTGTATTTGTTTATTTTTATTTTTGTTTATCTTTTTATTTTTATACATGGGTGAATGCATACATTACACAAGCTTTAGTCGCATAGAAGGACCAACAGTGCACGATATACGCAAGGTTATTGCTAAAGTTCATGAAACTGGTTTCACTGTTGATGTACCAAGACGTGAGCGTTCCTGTACAGAGAGTGCCGAAAATATCGAAGCCTCTGGCTGAAAGTGTGCGTGAGAGAATCCATCAATATCAACTCGCCATCGTTCTCCAGAATTGAACATTTCACGCACTAGTTTATATCGAATATTGCCAAAAGATCTCTCTTTTCTGTGGGGCCGCCGTTAAAGATAATTGTTATGCTAAAAAACAGAGACAATTGAGGACTTGAAAGCCAATATTCGTGATACCACTGTCGAGATACGACCCCGAAAAACTGCATGAAAATTGGTTTGATCGAATGATGTACTGTGATGCCAACCGCAGCTGCCACATTAATGAAATAATTTTCCGTTTCTAACCAGAAGAATTGTTCCTTACAAAAAACAAATAAATTTTGCAAAATTTCAAACCGTGTTTGTTTTATTGCATTCTTAAATTTAAACTTTTAAATGACCCACCCATTTACAATCTTCTCTTGCAAACATTATTTTGCTTCATTGAACTTTTTGCATAGAACCGGAAATTAATTTTTCTCTACTATTGAACTGTGCATACCTCTTTTGATACTTAATTGGCAAGATATTGATTTAATTAAGGTTTCAACGAACACATGGGATATGCTCAGTGTAGGTAAGTAATTTTCACATGGGGTTGAGAGGTACAATATTCTTCCTTTTTTTTAAATGACAGTGGCAATGGAACTGAAAGATGTTAGAAGCTTGGAGGTGACTTGTGTGAAATGAAAATATATTTCAATCACAGTTTCGTTTGTTCGCACTTTGTGATCGTTATGTCTGTCTCTAGTTGTTGATATACAAATGTGCAGTTGTAATCATACGTCAAATACAATTTTGGCGCCATTGAATTTTTTCCATGTTGGACGTTGAGTTTCCTTCAACAGAACTCCTTAACACCATTTTCATTTCATTCACGCAATCATGTAACATTTGAATTTGCTTTAAAAGTGTCATCTGGCAGACGGTGCAAAATTTTCGAAATGGTTGAATTGTGCTGCAAAACGCTCTCAATGAAATTTTATCAGGGCAACAGCCATGTTGCATGTATTAATTTTATTGATGATTGGAGGGACCTACAGTTAAAAGTCGACTCCAAACGATAGATGTTTAAGAAATTTTTCGTTTTAATTTATTTCAACTTTAGAGTTTTTGCCAAAAGACTGCTGAGAGGAAATAGCTGAAGAAATATTTTTTCATAATTTGTTTTGTTTTAGATGGCTGAGCCAACGGTTGAACCATATAAACCAACACACTGCCTTCTAGATTACAGCGACTTAGGCACACGCTTATTCTCGTTTAATCTTGGTAAAATGAACTTTGACAGTTGATAACGGTTATCTTGTTATTCAGTCTGTTTGACAAATCAATTAGGAGGACAACAGACAACGACTGTTGTTCGCTGAATATGTACCCTGAAGAAGTTGACAACGGGCACTAATTTTTATTGAAAAATCGTTTTCATCGATGCGTTCTATTTCTGAGTGGATGAGTACGTGCTTTATTTTATTTGCTTACTCAAAAACTTAAGTATGTTTTAATGTATTCAACAAGTAAAAAATTAAAATTAAGTTATTCAAAGTGAATAAATTACTGTTAACGATTTCGCCGTAACCTTTTTCATTATGAATATACACAAGCGAATGCGGGTGAATGCTATTATTATTATTTTAAAATTTTATAATCGATTTTGCTCCTAATATAAAAACATATAAATTTACAAGTATTTAAGAAGTAAAGAAATACATTTTTAATGACATTATGACAAATCAATATTCTTTAATCTTTTCCACAAAACTTTTAATTCTTTGAATATTTTTTTATTTTCGGAGACTTAAATTAAATTTCACCTTGTTTTTCACCTTGTTGCTATATGTATGTGTCAAATTAGTAATCATTTTTTCAGTGGATTTTTCCAAATGAACATGAACGGCCATAACTGAAAGGGCTCCGGAGTTGTTTGCAACTGACCGTCATTTTTATAAAAAATGCTCATTGAACAAACAAAATTGTCGAATTTTCGAAGATCCGATGCATCCCGAAAAAGTCACTGTAAGGCGTGGACCAAAGATCAGCAATAAGTATTCAAGTAGATGAGTAGAATCGAATCATACTCATAATTGCTGATACTTACACGCATTCATACTTATTTTAATATCATACTCATACTACTCATATTCAAAGTTTGAAGTACTCATCATAACACTTATAATGTTGTTGATTTCGACTCTCCATGACTCAACATATACACGAAGCACAAAATAAGTATGATTCGCATACAAATATTAAAATACTTACTAGAAGATTGTGTATTTGCTCTGCTTGCTCCCCAATCTTTTCTGCTTATGTCTTTTTTTTTTGTTTTTTTTTTTTTGTAAATACCACTTGTAAATACCACAACAACTAAGACTGCAAATTCGAGTCACTCGAATCATTTATAAGTATTATAAGTATTTTTCTAAAATTATGAATGTTAATGAGTAGGCTAATGAATCAAATATGTATATGTATTTCGAATGGTGTGAGTTTGATCTCAGCGTTATACGCATACTCATTGCAACCTGTACTTATAAATCAACGTTGTAGTGAGTATGAATGAATCAGAACAGTTGAATTTCAATACTATTGACTCACTTATATTCACAATTTCATGAGTGCTTATGAGTAGCGAAAAAACGATTTATTGCTGATATCAAATTGCATAATTGATACCTTCTTCACGTGACTGAGTGACTTTATGAATTTATGTGTATAAGTATTGCTATCCTATATTTGTAAAGAGTTTGAGTATTGTGTACGAGTCCAACGTTCAATTTTAGTTAAATAAACAACGTGGCACGCTATTCTTCAAATGAAGAATGATTGCCATGAATTTAAAGACTACTGATGATGTAGAAAGACACATCATATTTTTTGGAATATAATCATATTTCTATAGAGTAGCTATGCTATTGTTATTTAAACCTCTTCATAAATTCTCAATTGTTACTACGTTAACAAATAAATCATTTTCTTTATTCTAAATACGTATTATAGGATCCCCCTTTGACGGATAAACTTTTACAAAAAAATGCAAAATTTTCAAATTTGAAATCTTAAAGGCACATTTATCTTTAGCAAGAGGTAAGAGGAAAATAAAGATTGTACAACTAAATAGTTGAGAAATATACAAGTTCGCTATCGCACTGTAAACGTTCTAAAAATTATGGTATATTTGTCATGCTTTAGATAAACGTACTATTTTTCATGTAAGAAGAGATAAATGGATAGATACACTTGGCCAGCCATGCGTAGAAGTTTTGCAAAGAAGAATATTTTGTACAATCATCCCAAATGCTTTATAATCCTTGAATAGAACAGAGGAGAGAAAAAAACTTATTTGTGGAATAAATATTTTCAAAGAACTTTAGCAAGAAAGGAAAACCAACAGTTTATTGATTGTAAGATCTTTTATAATATAACATAACATAACTAATCATAATGATAAGCATATAAATAAGAAATATTGATTCTAAGGGGTGATTTTTTAAGAGCTATAGGAAAATTTAAAAAAAAACATAAAATTCAGAAAAATGCATGAAATCTTTATTTGAATCGATAGTACGGTCCATATAATTTAATGCTTGAAGATTATTTCATGCAAATGTTGACCGCGACTGCGCCTCAAATGGTCCATCCGCTTAGTCCAATTTTGGCATACTCTTTCCAACATTTCGGCCGGTATCTCACGAATAAATGCTTCAATGTTGTCTTCCAATGCGTCAATTGAAGCGGGCTTGTCTGTATAGATATGAGCTTTAACATAGCCCCACAAAAAATAGTCTAAAGGCGTTAAATCGCACGATCTAGGCGGCCAACTGACCGGTCCCGAACGTGAAATAAAATGTTCACCGAACTCGCCTCTCAATAAGTCCATTGTTACGCGTGCTGTGTGGCATGTGGCACCGTCTTGCTGAAACCACATGTCATGCAAGTCAAGCTCTTGCATTTTGGGCAAAAAAAAAAATTGGATATCATCTCACGGTAGCGCTCACCATTCACAGTTACGTTACGATTCGCAGCATCTTTGAAGAAGTACGGTCCAATGATGCCACCAGCCCATAAACCGCACCAAACTGTGACTTTTTCTGGATGCAAATCGGCAATTCTGTTTATTTACGTATCCATTGAGCTAAAAATGAGCTTCGTCGCTGAACTCAATTTTTCGATAAAGAAGTGGATCTTCGGCCAACTTTCCAAGAGCCCGTTTTGATAATAAAATTCAATGATTTGCAAGCGTTGTTCGTTTGTAAGACGATTCATGGTTAAATTATAGATCAAACTGAAGATGTTTGACAGTGAAACAAAACACGAAACGTGCGTGAGCTGTTTAAACCAGTGTTGCTAAAAAGATAATAGCTAAAAAATCACCCTTTATAAAAGAATAGAAAAAAGTTTGCAGAGTCAACATCTTGATAAATACTTTAATGATTATGTGCACAGAGGAAAACATAATTTTTCTTTAAAAGCAAGAAAAATATTCAAATAAAAAATGAGACATTTAGGAATAAAGTCATATTTTTATGAAGAATACTTTAAGAATTTTTATATCTGCAAATATATTTTTATACCGTAAAAGAATGTATATCAATTTAAACTGATTTACAAGATGACTTTGATTCATAATTTTTTTAACAATTTAAACCTTTTTATTTGTTCGTCAAGGCATTGAGACATATATTCATAATAATTTCATGACTGAAAAGTGCACCCATTTTCAATGCAATCAATCCAGGCCAATAAAAGCTGGTAATCATCAATATATAGTTCTAGCCATTGAGAGTGATGCCATTATCGGCCTCAAATAAATGTGGACTGGTGATGTCCAACCAGCTCAAAATCCACATCATCACTTGCCAACTGCTTCAGGGCCCTTTCAGCAATCGTACGTCCTTTTCTATAGTCCACCATGGTCATTTGGCAAAACACACTGGCAGATACAACTGTCGACTACCAAAATTCAGAATGCCTTAAAATTCTCAATTGTCTTTAGTTTGTCGACATAACACTTTTCTTTAACGGCTCCTCACAGAAAATAGTCCACCGCTGTCAAATCGCAGCTTCTTGGCGGCCAATTGTCATCACAATTTCGGCTAATTAAACTAATCAACCGTTTGAGGCAATAAATTGATTGTGGTATAAGATGTATGACAAGCTGCACCATCCTGTTGAAACCAAACATCGTTCACATCAATACCATGAAGACCGGGTACAAGAAAATCGGTTATCATGATGCGATAGGTGTCTTCATTTTCCAACAAATAGGGGCTAATGATGCTTCCGCTCCACAGGCTGCACCAAGCGTAAATCGATTCATTACATTCAGTGGAGATAATACACTGAATTTTGTGACAATATAGAATGACATAAGTATTGTCAGATTCGAAATAGCCGATGGTTCAAATTTAAACTGATAGATGGCCCACCCGATACAAAAAACGTTAATAATTTAAGAGTAGTGAATTACTTTTCTAAAAAGGACAAACATGGAATGGAACATTGATTGGTTTGGAATATAACAAGTACCCGAAAATAAAGAATTTCTAGTTTTATGGAAAATATTGAAGAATAATTATTTCATTATTTAAAAAGTCTTATATGGCATTAGACGTAGTATAATAGGTTGCTTATTAGACGAGAGCCCGTGGTTCAAACACCAGCTCAGACAATTCGAACAAAACGAAATATGAAAAATTATTCCTTGGGCGACTTCCTCGCAGCAGTCTGCTGGAAAAAATCTGAGAATAAATAAAATTGCCATGAAAAAATTGCTCAAAAACCTATACATACTTCAGCATCGTGAGAAGATAGGTGGTACTTCATACTAAAGAGTTGTAATGATCACTTAACTAAGTAGGTTTATAAAAAACACCCCATATAAATATAATAAATATTTATTTTTTATTGGAAAAATATGCCATAAATTATTACACACAATATTACACCTGTTGTAGTTGATAAAAAAAACGGAAAAAGTATTGTTAATGAATATTTTACATTCAATTCATTTGTGAAATTATTTTCTGTGCACAAATCTATAAATTTTCTTTTTTTCTTTATTAAATTATTAATTAAAATGCATTTCTTTATGTAATTTCTGCTACAATAATTACAAACATATTAACATGTGATTGCATGTTGGCATATGAAAAATAAAAAACCGAAAATGAGATTTTTAATGAAAGA
The DNA here is from genome assembly GCA_930367235.1 of Sarcophaga rosellei. Classification (NCBI taxonomy): domain Eukaryota; kingdom Metazoa; phylum Arthropoda; class Insecta; order Diptera; family Sarcophagidae; genus Sarcophaga; species Sarcophaga rosellei. Next base: position 49,083,241 of record OV884019.1, on the reverse strand, counting down.
CCGCAATCTCTTGAAATGTGTTTTATTTTTCTTTTTTTATTTGTTTTAATTTTTTTAAATATATGTATACTCAGCGAATATAATAAGGTAAATAAGGTAATAGGAAGGTACTTCCATTCATTTTAAAATAAAACAAAAAATCACATATTTTTGAAGATAGTTTTGCTTTATTGGATTGTAAAGAAGGCATGTGCCTACGGCTCTAATGAAATGCCATTATCAAGAATTTTTTCTGAATTATAAGTATAAGCCAGAGATTTCAAAAACACCAAAGAAAAAATCGCTCCACTTTAGTATCCAGTTGACATCGGAATCGTTGCTGCAATAAATCGAATGTACCTAACAGGTGTGGTTTCGTATGTGGCTCAGTCTTGCTAAAACCATATAGTCGTCCAGATCCATGTTGTCCAGTTCAGGCCAGAATAACTCCTTGTTGTTACCGTAGTCTTGTAGGTAGTGTGTTGGCTTATTTGACATCTCCAACAAAAGTGAAAATATCTTCGTGAACTTCTGGCAAAAACTCTAAGAATAAATAAAATATCCATGATAAGTTTCTCGAAAATGTGTGACTTTAAAAATGTAGACCTCGCAATTCTTATAAAACTAGCTGCGTGTGTCTCTGCGCCACCAACTAAAATAAATTTGAAGGAAGGACATTACGCAAATATCCAATTAATTTTGAATCATTTTATTGATTTTATTTCCCGTTGTACAGATGATTCAGACAAACAGGCCTGAGTAGTACGCGTTCGATCATTCTCTAATCTCACTTTTCGTTGTTCAAGTGATTCATGCGAATGAGTCTCAGCGGCATGTACTCGAAGATTTTAAATTCTCAACGCTCGTTGTCCGCCTGATTCTGAGGCTCGTAATGCTCTTTTCTTCGTTGCTTGAGGTGTATGTCGACCAATTGCTTGTGTCTTTGGAGGCATTATTGCACGGGAACTACGTGAAAAATGCGTCTAAATTTATTAAAATCTCACAATGTACCCAATCCAATTGAACCCAACAGCATTTTTAAAAATTTTCCAAAATTAAAATGTTTCAAATTTATGGTTGACATTTTACGGGAATGAGTTATGTTATTAAAATCATAAATGATGCATCTAAAATGTCTGGTATTTGTTCGATCAACACATGATCAAATGCATAGTATACAATTCAATTCATTTTGAACAATTTTCAGTGCCGCCATCTATCGGAAATTAATCGCACCAACTTAGAAACTTCCGCTGACTTATGCGCAACAACTTTGCTAAAGATTATATCATGATTAAAGGCACAGTTTACGATATTATTCATTTTTAGTAATTTTCACTGGCGCCACCTGTCTTAAATTGGCCATACCAACTTCTGAACCTTTATAGGCTCATGCGCAACAACTTTGCTAAAGATCGTAACATGATCAAATGCACAGTTTACGATTTAAATAATTTTTAGTAATATTCATTGGCGCCACCTGTCGGAAATTGGCCATACCAACTTAGAAACCTTCCCTGGCTCATGCGCAACAACTTTGCTAAAGATCATAACATGATCAAATGCATAGTTTACGATTCTATAAGTTACATACAAGCAAACATTAATAGTTATAAAGGGTCCGCCAAATTCCTTTTTTTTTGAAAATGCTTCAAAAAAAAAATGCTGAATATTTTCTCAAATTCCTTTTTTTATTTGAAAGTACAATCCTTCCGGTTAATAATGGAAAATAATTTCATTCAAATGGCTGCCTCGGCTGGCCATATAGTGGCCTACACGATCGGTCCAATTTTTAAGCACATTATCGATGGTGTGCAGCTGTATTTCACCAATGGCTTCAATAATATTGTCTCTGGCTTGTCAGGGCGCAAAACATCGAGTGTAGCTTCGGCTGTGTGGCACGTAGCGCCGTCCTGTTGAAACCAAATGTTGCCAATATCCTCCTCTTCAATTTTTGTGAACAAAAATTAGTTCAATATGGCCCGATAACGATCGCCATTGACTGTAACGGCCACTCCTTACCCGCCAAGATCAAAATGAGCATCATCTGAAAAGATGATTTTTTTTGCCAAAATCGGAATCTTCTGTAAGTCGATCGCAGGCCCACTTAGCGAAGCGAAAACGCATTGGATGGTCAATTGGCTTCAACTCGTGAACCAATTGGACTTTGAATGGCGTCATACCAAGGTCTTTATGCAAAATTCGTCTTAATGATGTCTCCGAAATGTTCAATTGTTGAGAACGACGGTGAATTGATGTTGATGGCGCTTCACGCACACTTTCTGCCACAGCAGCAATATTCTCGGGTGTACACACTGTTTTTGGCTTTTCACGCTTTGGTTTATCGATGAGGATGCCAGTTTCTTTCACTATTTTCACAAGATAACGAACATACGGAGCTGACAGTGCTTCTCTTCTTCCAAAATCCGTACGCAATTTTCGCCCACATTCTGCAGCATTACCATGATTTTCAAAGTAATGTCGCAATATTTCCCAGCGTTGTTCAAGCGTATACACAACCATATTCGTTCAGCGGAAGGATAAAACTAATTATCTGTCAAATCAGACATGAGCTAAGTGTTACCATTCACGAAATAAGCACGAGTTGAAAAAAACCGTTAGATGACGGACCCTTTATATATAGATGAACACACAGCATAAGTGGTGTGATAAGCTAGGTCATAATCGTGAGGATTGTAATAAACAATTATGTAAGTGTGTATGTATCATGTTCCAAACACAAATGCCGTTCACGGTTACTACACTTTCAGTCTCATATTGAACTTAGTAAGTTCCGATCATGCCGCCTGATGGAAATCTGCACCCGTTACTCATTGTGGAGAGTGCATTTGTTCCTCATGGGTTCCATGAGAATATTCTGACAATTTTGTATATTCACTAAGCCATTCGGATGGTAATGCGTTTCATCGGAGAAAATTAATTTTTTCGAAAAGTTGACGTTGACGCTCCATTATCCATTGTACGAAATGCCAGCGTTTTAGCATAACTTTTCAAATATTTTTAATAAATTTATGATGTGTTATTAAAAAATTTTAACTGAAATGGATGGATAAATTTCAGATAAAGAGGTGCAAAACTTCAGCGATGGATTCAAATAGAATGGAACGCTTACAACGCGGTAAAAAATATGGAGGACGCAAATACCGTCAAGTGGTACGTTGATAAACTTTCAGGCCATTATCAAGGCACTAAGTTCCAACAAGATGAACTCCAGGACGATGTACAGCTGTGGCAGACGTCTAAATATGATAGCATAACGATATGACGTCCATATCATAATGGTATCGCGACAAAATGATGTTCCAGGTAACTGCAAAGCGGTTAAACTGTCCAGGCCTGACAAAATCGCCAAACCCTCTGACGAATTTCTTACTTTGGGATATTCTATAAGGACCTGTAATCTTAAATACGACAATGCGGGCATTGATCTTGTCAAACGCAGATGAGCGGCTTCGGAAAGGGAAAAAATGGTGTAGAAAATTTGGCCAAAATTGGCGTCAGGGCATACGATAAGACTAGGGGTGGCACATTCATTGAACTCTTCGACGAAATCTCGACTTTGGTAGTCTTTCTGAGGACCTGTAAGTTTATAATTGATTATGAAGCAATTTATTTTGCCAACCGCAGATTGGGGGCTTTGTACACGGATGGAAAGTCGAGAAAATCTGGCTGGATGGCTCACAAAATTGTAGTGATGGCACGCGATAAGGCTGCTTCAACTCGAATGAAACACACTTAGTATGGTTGTCGATAGCACTATGGGCCTTTACATTATGAGCACGCATGGTAGGCGCATTGTTCTAAACAACCCTGCAAAAGAAAGAGAAAGAGGATGAGACTGTTACTAGTTACATGCCGAGCACTAAGTAAAAGGAGTAGAAGGTAACTTGGTGTCTACTACTCAGTATCTACTACATGGATGATCTAAAGCAACTGTCAAGCATTGACATTAACAGCCTGACTCGATACATTAGAAGATACGATTGATTCCGGGGGATAATGTAAAATCTGTGGTATCACAATGGGCCTTACGTAACCTAAGTGTATCCATTCAACTTCCTTGGATAGACAGCCACCTCTACTCTAAACTCTAAAAACTGTGCCAGTTTGGGTACCTTTGAAACCTTATTCGAATTATCCGAATGCTGATTATTTCTTAATTAAATACTTTCTACCGCTTCGAATATCATGATGATGTTATGGTTTTTACTGTTATTGATTTTATTTATTTATTTATTAATTATAATACAATTACAAATTATATTCTAATTTTATACGAGCGGAGTAACAAGACCATATGCTCGGTGTAGTGTCACAGACCAGAGTCTCTGGTGGGAATCCAACCCACGACCCTCACGCTAATAGTCTAGCACACTACCCTCTAGACTACCAGGGCACCCACTGTTACTGATTAGTAATTAAAAATATATGTAATATTGGATTACACTTAAATGTAATATAAAGTTAAATAAAACGATTAAAATTTTAATTTATTTAACGAGAGATTCAGCAAACATAAGAAAATTGTACAGTGAATGAACTTGGATATGAATGTGGATGTAAGATTGAGATTAATTCGAATATTGTGAAATGGGAAATCTGGCGGCAGATTAACATTTTTCGCATTGGATTCTAGAACCTGAAGCAATCTTGAGTACTACATATTTGCCAAACTGTTCGTTAAAATAACCACTCACCAAGTTATATAATAAGGCTTAGTCACTTGAAGTGCTATTCAAACAATCATAATTTGTATGGAATCAGATTAGAAAATGTGTTGAAATAATCGAAATTAATGTCTCCATTCACTTTGGCACGATAAGAAATAAATTGTGTGTTGGATGCTGTCCAAGCGTTTACATCGAACCTGGCGTCAAAGTCAATCGGATTTATTGTCCCCATAATATATTTTGGATGATGCTTAGAGCCATTTTTACGCAAAACTTTCCATCGTGGACGTTTCACCAAGGCTTAATACCATCTCATGAAGCTCATGTTAACCAAGAGTATGCTTCACACATTCATTTTATTCACAAAACGCCTTTTGATTTCTTACTTACTTAATTGGTCATTATAATAATTTAGTAAAGGGAGCCAAGGTTTATACCCGTGGCTCTAAAGTATTGGACAAAGTGTGCTGTGGTATACACTTTAAGGAATTCGATATTAAACTTTCGAACTGGTTGCAGTGTTTTTTATGGCCATTTTAAAAGTGGTACAATGATTAATGGGTGGTGATTTAAATTACAAGGGCAGTCAAATTGTAATTTAATGAGATTGAGTCCTTTGGGAGTGTCAACTCGACTTTCGTCCTCGATGTGAATTCCGGAATTTATCCGGCAGTTTTCGAATCATTCAAGGATACCTTTTATATGGGTATCAGAATATAGAGACCAGATATCAGCAATGAATCGTTTTTTCGCTACTCATAAAATTTTGAGTATGAGTGAGTCAACAGTATTGCAATTTAACTAATATGATTCATTCGTACTCACTACAACGTTGATTTATAAGTACAGGTTGCAATGAGCATGAGTACAACGTTGACATAGAAATCATAACATTCAAAATATTATTGATTCATACGTCTACTCATTCAGATTCATAAATTTGGAAAAATACTTATAATGCTCGTAAATGATTCGAGTGATTCGAATCATTCATCAAAATTTCCAGTCTTTGTTGTTGTTGCATTTACAAAAAAAAAGAAGAAAGAAAAAGACAAAGACATCAGGCAAAGCAAACGCACAACCCTCTAGTGAGTATTGTAGTGTTCGTACGCGAATCATTTTGTGATTCTTGTAAATGTTGAGTAAATGAGAGTCGAAATCGATGAGTACTTCAAACTTTGAATATGAGTAGTATGAGCATGATATTAAAATAAGTACGAATGCGTATAAGCATCAGAAATTATGAGTATGATTGGAATCTACTCATATTTTTGAATATGAAATTTTTGAAATTTTGCTGATCTTTAATAGAGACTTACTTAATTGGGCATTACAAGCCTTTCGTTAAGACCTGGCTTCTCACACAACCCATATTGTGTGTTAATTTTTTACATGAGTGGAGAAATTTACAGTTTAATGTCGACTCTAAACGACAGATTTTTAAGACGCTTTTTGTGGCAATTTTATTTACTCTTGGAGTCTTTCCAGTGGACTGCTAAGAAGAGAGCGACTTACTTTATAAGGCAACACATTACCTTCTAGAGGACGATTACCTTGATAGATGGATTAATTCATCTTTTAGAAAGGCATGGTAGAGAATATTGATTTTGTCGATAATATCTGCATATTATTCTACAACTACAATACGACACATCTTTATAAATGATGAAAAAAGCAACAACCTGAGCAATATATAGACAACCACCAGCGATTTTAGTCATAACATTTAGTAGCGATGCTGGCACGCGATCATACGTATCAGAAGTGCCAAAAATCATCATTTTGCGATTCTAATATTAAGTTCACAATTTGAATTCAAAATGTAAAAAAGTATGTAACAATTAAAAACTGATTGCCCAGCCTACGACCACAAATTAATTAAAATGCGAATATTCAATATATGCGACGACTTGTTAATTTGTTTGAAAGAAATTAATTTTCATTAATAATTAACGCTCGTATTGGCATGTGTAAAACACCTTTAAATATCAATAAATTATCAAACAAATTACATTTAGCCTTGAGCTTATTGCGTTAAATTAAATATGTACACGAAAGAGACTGAATGTTAATGAATATATTTTATGCTTGCGAGTTAATAAAGTTTACAAAGAAAACTTTAAAAGTGTGTGGTTATTTAAAGTTATTGGTTATTAAACACACAACGCAGGTGGGAATTACTACAAATAAAGGCAATTATTTTTACGGTTAATTCTTTGCCTTTGGTAAAACAAGTATAGCCTGGCGAAATCGTTAATTGGAATTTAATATGAAAGAAATTGTTTTAATGTAGATGTTGTTAGGTTAGGTACGCTGGCGGTCCCGCATTAAAGGCAGATGCCCATTGTGTATCACGATCAATTCCATTCGTGAATCAATCATTCCTTAGAGGAAGAAACCAACCCGCAGTCCTTAGATAGCTCGGTTAAAGATGTCCAAAAGCAAGACGTCAGAAACTTCGATATATTTATTACAAGAACAGGGCACTAACACATTAAAAGTTGAAAGGCAGTCTCTTCCTCCTCCTACGACCCACAGTTTCTTCAAAATTTATTTGCCGGTAACCACTCTTTCAGCAAAAGAAAACAGTGGCCTTTAAGAATCGCTAGGCTGCGATAGATGGCTATACGATAAAAGGACAGAAGTGAGTCGGTCCTCTTCTTATCAATATGTCTGCGCGTACCTTCCTGCTGCCAACGAGCTTGAGCTTCATTGTAAAACGTGTGGAGAATATTCAAATTAACTAGGACAGTTGGAAATGCTACGCCGTTGTATAGTAGTTAGTGTGTTGGTGTGTTGGCTTATTGGACGTGAGGCCACGGTTCAAACCCCTGGTCAAGACATCTTGAACAAAACGAAATAAGAAATAATATTCCTTCAGCGACTTCCTTTCAGCAAAAACTTTGCGAGTTAATACAAATGCCATGAAAAATTTCTCAAGAATCTGTAGTTCGGATTCTACTTTAAATTGTATATATCCGCTACTCATGTATAAAATTAACATGCACAACATAAGTGGTGTGAGAAGCCGGACTAAAGGGCTGTAATGACCAATTATGTATGTATGTACATATGTGTGTGTGTTCAACGAGATTGAGCTTTCCTGCAAAAAGGGGGGATAATATCCAAATTAACTGCGTAAATCGGAATACCTATATCTTGTAACACATCGGAGATTAAGAATTGCGTACCGGCCAGCTGATCAGCAATAAAATTGCCAATGATATTCCTATGCACCAGAACCCGAACAACCGAAATTTCACTGAGAAAACTTCAGCATTCACGGACAAGAAAGGACGTTAAAATTACGTTCGTTAGACGCTTAATCGCAGGCTGGCTGTCCGAGTAAATCAAGAGATTTTCATGGAAAATCTTATCACCCTACAAGTATTTCGCCGCTTTCAAAATGGCTATGACTTTTGTCTGGAAAACACTGCAGTGGTCAGGCCTCACGTCTAGTAAGCCAACACACTACCTACAAGACTACGGGAACTTCAAGAAAGGCAATATATAAGAAAGTTTAATGACAGAACCCTTAATAAATATACCACACCCCACCCTGTCACTGATCTATGAGCCATAAGTGTAAACCTCAGAGAGTCCTCCCTGTGAACCTCCGACTCTTCAGACCAGAAGTCTGTAGTTAAAATTCTAAAATCGAATGTTCTATTTAGAAAGTTGGAAGGAATTATATAATCGACCTCAATATGCCTATGTCTATCCAGAATAGCAGCATGTCTATAGTCAAGATTGGGACAGAATTTGACTGCATTGAGTCAGCGCAGCTCTCTGTCTTAATAGGAGGTCGGAGGTGCTTACTTCTATCTGGTATTACTCTTTTAAATAAATATATCCTTTATAATAATAAATTTTTTATTTATTTAAATCAACAGCACACTTTAATTGATAACATTTATTCCAAATCCATTTACTAGTAGTTGTTCGATTATGCATGAAATTTCTTGAATAAAATTTTTGTATTCGTTATTCTCCCGTATAATTTACTAACCTTGTGATCTTAATTGCTCATCAGAACGAAAAAAATTTAAGGATTCTGACTAGAATATATTTACATTGCATTACCATAAATTTGAATTCAAAATAATTTTTTATTCCTTTTCTTGTTCTCTTTTGTGGCTTCTATTCATAACCCTGCTTGCTAATATAAATGTATGTTGTGTGTATGTATGATTATAAGTATATGTAATTGTATTATTCTTATCTTTCTTAAATATATATTATACACAAAAATATGTACTTAACTTACCTCAAATTTTTGAAATCCAAGCTCAATATCGTATGCATCCAATTGTTGGCTGTAACGCCTTCTATACCGGATGCCATCGCTGGCGCTGTTAATGCCGCTGTTGCCATTTGTCGCCGCCACCAGTGTGGACACCTATGTTTCCGTTGTGCATTATCATTTGTATTAGCAGCATAAAAGCGGCCATCCGAAGCCATACCACCACTACTCCCACTGCCACCATTGCCAATGCCACCAAATTCATTGTTATCGTTGCGCGTTTGCATGCGAATACAAATACCATCAGAGTCCAATTCATCATCGGTATCTGTGGTACAATCGGTAGCATACGAACCGTTATGATGGCGTTTATGGAGTGGATGCGTTGAATGATGATGTTATAAAAGCTGATGATTTTTATCACGATCACGTTGACCGCGAGATTTTTGTAAAACCGTTTGTCTACAACGTGTACCACAAGCAATTTCAGATATTTTACTAGCATAATAGTACATAGCCATGTGTCACGTTTTTGTTGAAATTCTCGCACTTTTATGGAACATTTGGCAAAAACTGGGTAAGTTTTGATTTAGATGCCAAAATGAAAAAACACAAATCAAAACTCATGCACATTTATACACACACAGCAGTGGAATACTGAATTGGTGAATGAGTGTCAAAATGAAAAAAACTACACCCCAAAAATGTTTCAAATACAGGCTTTGCTCTCAATATTAAATTTCTTGAAATACCATTTGATATTCGAAATACATGAGTGTTTTTGCGTTTGAATGGATGTATTGAGGAGTGCGGTTTTGTGCGTACGTTGGTCGTTCAGACGGCATCCTGTTTGTTGGTTTTCTTCTATTAGTTTAAACGCACAAATCGTTGAAACAATAATGCAACTGAAATACAGGCTCTGGACTAAACTTTAAGCATGTTCATGTTACCGTTATTTTAACAATATACTAAGCAAAGACGTTACCAAATTTTTGGGGGAATTATGATGACATGGTTGGTGTTGGGTAGAATGGCCAGGACGACATTAGATAGAAGATAAATTTGTTTTATTTTAATTTGAGAAATTTTACTTTACAAAAAAAACAAAAATTGGATGACAGCACGTAATTTTGTAGGTTCTTTTGTTTTTATCACACTATTTCTAATGACACGTACTGTATTGTCAATTTAATACACCACGTTCTAAAATTATGCTAATGTCACGGTTTACTTTATGCACTCGTCATTACTTTCTGATAGCAAATTTGAGATTAAAAAATTCTTCGCATTTATTTCTTTTTTTTTTGTATTTTCATTCACTGTAAAGTTCGTTGAAGATTTTGTATACAATTTCTTTCCAAATTTCTCATGTTAACTTAATTGACCTTCAGCTGTTAGTATAGTAGAGTATTATATCCTTAAATTTATCAAATATTATATCCTTTATTCGCTCTTTAATGACTTTTTCGTTTCCGGTTTCTATATAAATATAAAATTTGTTGTATTTATCTGCCATAACTTCAGGAAATGTTATAAGACTTGTGTTTCATGTTGTAATTTTAATTCACTTCTTTATTCGTAAACTTATGAAAACTGATAACTTTATATGTCCTATTGTAAAAACAGATCTAAAATTAGAAGGAAAAAAATTAAAAAAAAATTAATATACCGTATTATTTATACATCCAAACAACGTATAATATATTGCCAAATTAATACCTAAATATTATAAGATTTGAATATTTATTAATATTTTAACAAACAAAATGTAGAAGAATATAATGGAAATTAAAATTGATTGTCAAAAGCTTTATTAAAACAAAAAAATATTTTTGCCAAGAAAATGTTTTGATACACCATAAAAAAATATGTTGACAACTTTTATATGTCATGATCGACCATCATTTGAAGTCGCCGTAGTCTGGTAAGTAGTGTGTTAGCTTAATAGACGTGAGGTCACTGTTCAAACTCCAAGTCAGACAAATCCATCAAAAGCTCTGAGAGTAAATAAAAATTGCCATGAAAAGTTTCTTAAAAATCTGCTGTTTGGAGTCGACTTTAAACTGTAGGTCCCGCCTATCATGTATAAAATTAACACACAGAATAAATGGTGTGAGAAATTAAGTTGTAATCCTGGTTGAATTATGTACATGTGATGCGTATATGATGGACCCTCCAGTCCCGAATTAAAAAAAACTCTTTCCATTAAAGTTAATAAAAGAAAATTAAATACAATTTAAATAAAGTAGACCTGCGTGCACAGACCACTACAGAATTTTCGGGCAGAATGGGCTTGAGCTTTGTGAGGAAAGTCTTTGTCTTTCTAATAAAAAGCAGCTTCTAAAAATAGAAGCAAAACATTTCCAATGCGAAATATATAACATTGCATCAGAGGCTGGACATAAAGACAACTAATGTTGAATGTGCAGCTAAGGTAAAGTTTGTAGAAGCTATATAATGTTTCCCCAAGGAGCAGGCGGTCCAAAAAAATATCACACAACCCCGAAGAAATGAAGACGAGAAAAATACTGATGGTTCAGCAAAGACTTTAGTAAGAACCGCGGAAAAAAAGCGACCGCAGTCAATTTGGAGCCCAGAGGGCATATACTTCTGTCCGGGTCATATTTTAGTTGACGGTAAAGACGTGAAATTGTTAAAGCTCACGCGAAGATTTGTGTTTTCGAATGTCTTCTATCATTTAAGCATATACATTTTCAACTGGATTAATCTCTTTAACCTTAGATGAAGTTTACAGTACTTTTCCACAATTGAAAAGAAGCCATTTCACCGAAAATGATTATGTTTGGAGTTTTTAGCGTGTTAAAAATTGAATTTTTACCTGCAACAAACCCAAACATATTCTCATTGCTAACATGACTTCTTAAGTCGAATTCGGTATCAGAGTACATATTTATGCATATATTATATAATGCTAAACGCATATTTATAGATAGTTAAGCGGGTTTTAGATCCCTAGAGAATGTATAAACCACATTTAAGATTGTGAAAGAATGCCTCTGGAGGATGTAGCGAAACATTCGATACTTATCCTAATTTCGGTTCTTGGACACGGGGACATAGAACAATAATGCCGACATAATTGCTAAAATTAGGATCACGGAAATTCAAATGAATTCCTATATGAGATTGGTTCCTCTGCAGAGATGTAGACAAATGGTAACACAAAACCGCCATTCATTAGCAAACGTAAAATGAGACACCAGACAGAACTGGCCCGACTTGGATATAGGAAGAACAAATAATTTGCATTGAACCTATCAAGATTCCATCTAAGGAACGTCATAGCAGCGATAACGGAACACTAGTTACTTAGTTTTCGAGCAAGAAGATTGGTGATGACTCATAACTTCAAGGAATAAAAGGAGACGACAGCATATCTTCTCTGTCATTTCCTGGCGTTTGGAAACCTGAAAAGAAGAATTCTTCTTGAAGAATTTAGTAACAAAACATGTCTAGCCAAAGGCGAGAAAAATTCACACCTTCATAAGGTCGAGAGATGGTTGAGACATGCCAACTATGATAATATTGTTACGAAAAGAGAAACAAAAGCTACATATACAAATACAACGAACTTGTTTGCATATACCAACAACATCAGTAGCCAGACAATTATGAAAGAAAGCAAAACCAAAAACGTAAGCAAAGTACACAAACAACAATGAAGTCGCTGTAGAGTTCTCGAGAAAGCGAAACTGATAAAAAGGCAAGACAAAGCAGACCACGAGCAGTAAGAATTCAGTCATTCTTGAGTGAAGACGCGTTGCGTGCGAAGTAAACAGTCGTGGTTTGAAGATCACTGTTGTGAAGGTCTCCGCTATACAGATCTAACGTACAAGTGTTGTTGCTTACGCAAAGGGTGTGAGCAGAGAAGAATAACGAACAAGCAAGTTGTTGTTGTATCGTGACGTTGTATACGGTGACACACAAAAGTAGTGTGAACAATAAAGAGTTTAATTGAAACGAAACATATATATTTTTTTATTTTTGCTTGCAATCAATGAACTCTTATTCTAAACGTTTTTAAAAAGGTAAAAACGTAACAATATAATGCAATAGGCGGCTGTCAGTTAGGCCTAACCTAACTTAAACTGAGAGGCAAAGTCAAAACGTTTACTTGATCGACTGCACCTTAACATAGCATTTGTAATTCAATGCTTGATTAGAGTTTGATAAAAGCCTTTATAAAGTGAATTTAATAGTAAACCATGACAAGGTGCTTGTATGAATTAAATAAGAAAAATTTACAGACGTGTTGAAGCATTTTTTAATATTTTATTACCGTTTTTCTTCTTATTTTAAAAAATAACCGTATGCTGACTATTGACGGTATCATCTTTAGACATTAATATATATTTTTTTGTTCATTTAACTTTCAAATTGAACTTAAATTATCATAATTTAATATTAACCTTTCTCCAAATTGCAATACGACGTGAAGAAAAACTGAAATGAATAAAGAGAGATAAAATGTTGGAATGACTTTGTATGTGAAAACATAATTTTATGCCACCCCACCACCGCTCATTTGATAGCATCGCAATAAATCAATATCTCTAAAAGTAAAAGTGCTTGCATAAAATTATCAGAAAAATTATCTTCTGTTTTAGAATGAATCTTCATTTTCAAAACTAAAATTTTCTACATTTTTATTTATTCATGAATGCTTCAGAAACATTTAAGAATGTCAAGAAAGTATTTTAAATTTTTATGCTTGACAAACAAATTGATATCAAAAATTTATTTCAAGTGAAAACGTGTGTATTCATTTTGTGTCATTTTTATTTTTGGCATATTAACATGCTTTCCCATACCTCAGACATCATCTTGCTGAAGCTATTGATGCTGCCATTATTTATTCAGGAAAATTTTATAAAATTTATACGACATTTTATTTATTCTTATACGTGAATATTTAATATGATTTGCATAATATTCAGTTAAGGCAACAGAAGGTAGGATTATGTTATCATATGCACATTTTTTTTAATTTTATTTTTTTATATTTTATTTGTTCGTTTCATTGTTCAAACGTCTGTCAAGGATGGTAATTTAAGTTATGATTTTGACATTGTATGTATATCCACTATTAGTGCTCTTCTTATTTTTATTAATTTATTATACTAGCTTCTCTGATACTCCATATCAATTACATACATAATTAGTCATTACAATCCTTCAGTCAGGATTACGACCTAGCTTCTCACACCACTTATATTGTGTGTGTTAATTCTATATACATATATGAGTGGCAGTTTAAAGTCGATTCCGAACGACAGATTTTTGAAAAACTTTTCATGGCAGTTTCATTTACTCATAGAGTTTTTGTCAGAAATCCTTCGAGAGGAAGTCGCCGAAAAAATATTTTTTCATATTTTCGTTTTGATGTCTGACCGGGTTCAAACCCCGGTCAGGGTAACCCTTTAGTCAGGTTTACGACCTAGCTTCTCACACTACGTGTGCGTTAATTTCATTACTTACGAGTGGTAAGACCTACTGTTTATTTTATTTATTCTCTGTGTTTTTGCCAGAAATCTGCTGAGAGGAAATCGCCGAAGAAATATTTTTCATATTTCGTTCTGTTGGAGATGTCTGACATGAAGTTTGAACTGTGGCCTCACGTTTACTACTAGACTATGGCTTCGTCAATAGCTATTATTTTTTTTTAAATAAATTAATTAATTCAATTCAATTGCGTTTTAAATTCAAAATAATGGGGATTCCATATAATATAACATCATTCAAATGTCCGCTATGGCTTCTCTGAATTCAGCACATAATGAATGTCTAATTTTCCATGAATCTAGCGTATAAAATAGGCAGAATTTGACCCATGGCGTGGATTACGTTGGCTTTGCGAACTGTTGTAGTTTGTGGCTAATTTGCACTCGTAGAAGTTGTATGCGACTAAGAAAAACTCCACAAGAAAAAGTGGAGTTTGTGGCCAGTTTTCATCGCCTCCAAGTGAGATAACCATGCCCTCAAATCGTTCACACAAAATATCGAATGTAATGTGAGTTGTTGTTCACGCACTACTATTCTAATGAAACCGCATATCGCTGGTGTCTGCAAATCATCTACTTTAGTTCAAAAGAAGTTGGTAATCATCGACCTATAAGGCATGTTTTGACAGATGACTCTTCACCTGTCAAAGTTCGGAATTCTATGTTGGAAGACATTATTAATAACATATGTATATAATACCACGTAAACAGGCTTATTAGACGTGAGGCTACAGTTCAAACCCCAGACCAGACATCTCCAACAAAACGAAATATGAAATAAATATTTCTTTGGCAACATCCACTCAGCCGATTACTGGCAAAAAAAAAAAATATGGCAAAAAAAATTGCCACGAAACGTTTCCCAAAAATCTGTCGTTCAGAGTCGATGTTAAACTGTAGGTCCCTCCACTCATGTTTATTATTAACACACACAACATCACTGGTGTGAGTAGCTAGGTTGAAATCCTGACTAAAGGGTTGTAATGACCAACTATGTTCATACATGAATCTCTGGAAGTGCACCAATGAGATAATGAAGGAATGAATGTAGTAAAATGATTTTTATTTTATTTTAATTCAACTTCAGAGCGCACGTAAATGTTTTGAAAAAATCGTAAAAAATTCTCAATCTTTTAAAAAGAACTTCGTGTTAAAAATAATTTTGAAAATCGTATGCATCTTCAACGAACATTCCTTTGGCATTCCGGCGTATAAATTATTTGCATAGGACCACATACATAAGTAGAGATTGATGACTAGATAAACTGAAGCATAAAATATTCACCACAAGAGTTAACAGATTGAAAAACAACAACAACAGAAAGAAAAACGTGTTAAAGCAATCACACAAACTGACAAATACGTTGGAACCTGCTTTTGCTTTTCCGACAGTAAAATATAAAAATGATAGTAGCAGCTGTCTATCAACAATTGATAGACAAGATAAATGCAGAGATAGTTGAGCAAAAAAAGAATTGTTTCGTACAAGCAAGACTTGTGTTTCTGCTTTTGAATGTCTTTTAAAGTTAAAGGATTTAATACTGTCTGTTTAATTTTGGCTGCCACTTATTTTATAAGGACTTTTCGGTTTTCGATTATTATCGGAAGGAATAAAAATTATTTTTAAAAGTTTTTTCTTAAGAAACTTCGAAAGAAAAAAATGTTTTGTTTATTGGCTGAAATAACAGAAACAGAGGAAAAGATTTTCGTGTTCTTTTTAGCTCTTGCATAAAATACTGTTTGTCGACCCTCTTCGAAATATAAAATACATACTTTCTCTTGAGTGTGTATATGTGTGTTATTTACCCTAAAAAAATTATTTAGCTTTGGAAGCCACACACACGTTCACATGCTTTAATAAACCATTTAAATGTTCCCAAGAGGTCATTAAAAAAAGTTACCCATAACTTGCTCATAACAGTGATTTATTGTAGTCCCATACGTGTGTATTGATAGCAGCTCACATGCTGCTGCAAATACTGTTAGAGTGGGGAAGCGAATAATACTGCTGTGCAGTGTTGCCAACCCGTGGTGACTAAAAATGGCTAAAATCATACACATACATTTAATTAAAAAACAACAAAAACTATTAACTTTTTAATTTTTTACAATTATGTTGCAATAATGAAATCGTTTTTATTACAATAAAATATTTGTAAAAAAAATTGAGTGCTTAAAGGAATATATAATCAAAACAGCATTTATCGATTCTTTTAAGTCCAAATCTGCAAAATAAATAAGTTCTATGAAGTTTTAATGATGAGCATTCCAGTCGATTTTTGCAGACTTCTCCCAAATGATCGACAGTAGAAACTGAAGTATGTACTGCTAAAACATACACAATGAAGCCTCCTGTTGTTGTATTTTCAAACTGACTGGTTTAAAGGGCAGTGGATTGGTAGCATCAATGCGTTCAACTGCATTGATATGTTTTTTACTTTCTGCATGAACGTTCAGCACATATAACTTTGCGTTTATTTCGCATTTACAATATTTACAATAAGCTTTCTCTGGATCTTTACATTCACTGATCAAATTTTTTAGCTTTTGATTATTAATTCATTTTCGGAATTTTTGAGTGTATTTTTTCCATTTTTACACTTTTTTGGCTTAACTTTTACCAATTCCTAAATTGTATCAAATGTCGCAGTAATAAAGTGTTACGTTGTTGCAATTTTAAATAATAAGAGCGATTTAATTCTAGCGATTTCCTTAGATAATTTTAATCATTTTAATAAAATTGGTGTAAAAATATGAATATCGCTAAAAATGGCAAAAAGAAAAAAATAAAAATGGGTAAAAAAAAATGGCTAATGGCAAAATTTATTTTTTAATGGCTAAACATGATTGAAATGTGCTAAATTTAGCCATGAAATGGCTAAATTGGCAACACTGCTGCTGTGTTAGGTTAAGTGGAATATGTATTTTTTTAGAAACAGTTGTTTATTTACATATCGATGGCTTAATATAGAAAGGTCGCATCACGTTTTTTTTCAAAATCGGGATTTTTACATATTCTGGTAGACAAAACCCCCATACACATCCTCTGAAAAATGCAGATTCCTATGTTGACGAATAGTTGATTTACAGTAATTAAAAGAAACATAACATAACACTTTTGTATTAGATTTTATTAAGTTTTTTCCTTCTCCTGTAAAGTACTGAAAATGTAAGATACGACCTTTCTATATTAAGCCATCGATATGTAGATAAATTGAACGGAAAACAATTGTAAATAAAATTTATAAAAAAATTTTAATAATTTTAATAACAACACCACAACAATATATGTATGTACGTTTGTATGAATTTTGAGTTGAGAATTGAGTGAGAGATGTGCTTATGTTAATTTAAAGAGAACGTAGTTGCCGTAGTTATTGGCTTATTAGACGTGAAGTCACGGCTCAAAACCTAAGTCAGACATCTCCAACAAAACGAAATATGAAAAATTATTACTTCGGCGACTTCCTCTCAGCAGATTTCTGGGAAACACTTTGAGTATAAATCAAAACTTGCCATGAATAAGTTTCTCAAAAATCTGTCGTACGGAGTAGGTCCCGCCACTCATGCATAAAATTAACACACACAACATAGGACTAGGACGTAATCCTTACTGCGGAAATGTAATGACCAATTATGAATGTGTGTATGCGTAATATGTATGTGATTTTTACTTGTATCGTTATCAACTAAAAAAAAAAAAAAGACAAACATTTTTAAAACTAATTGATGGAACCAATGCTGGAATCCAATCCGGCTCTACGGACTTCTTTGCTTTGATATCTGTAAAACAACAACAAATCACGAAAGAACATGCTACGCATGGCTATTTCTACTCCTACGAGTACAGATAGTAGTTGAGTGTTTTCCCATAAGTATTAATTACTTTAAAATAGTCCAAGCAGAAGATTAGTCTTTTCACTCTTTATAGGAATGGGAATCTAACTAGACTTTCTTCTTGTTCTTTTCGAGAATAAACAAAAGCTCTTACTTCCTGTTGATTAACAATTCTTAACCAATTCGCAAAAAAATAAAACAAAGTCACGCGCTATATACGCTGATGCGACTGCATAGGTGGATGGTTTTATTAAGACAAAATTATTTTTTACATTTGCTCACTTAAACAAGTTGAGATCTATGCTCTTACAATAAATTCTGTAATTTAACATAATCTATTATAGCAAAATAACGGAATACACTGAGCGAAACATCTAGCGTTTATTTTGTAAATTTTACTTCAATTATTTCAGTTAAGGAATATATGTACTGTATATTTTACAAACCCTAATTATTTTTGAAATAAGTTATTATTTAATATATTTCATTATATATTAGCATTAACTCTAGTTTTGGTGAAATACTTACAATTTATAGAATAAAAAAACAGATTTTTTACAATAAAAATATTTAATATGGATTTAGACCAAACATCCTGGCCGCGTTGAATGCCTAACTTGGGCTTCAATTTTCTTTTGGTATCAATGCTAACTTATGAATTGCTCGCCTGAACAAACCCGATTTAGTCTGCACGTCAGCCACTCTTACATGTCCATCGGCACCAGTAATAACATTTTTTATACGACCCAGCATCCATTTTTGAGGAGGAAGGTTATCCTCGTGTACCAATACTAAATCGCCAACTTGGATATTGAGTTGAGGTGTTGACCATTTGACCTTTTGCTGCTGTCCAAGTATATAATCGCGCTGGAACATTCGCCAGAATTGTGCCTTTAAGTGGGAAATCAACTGATATCTTTTCAAATAATTTACAACAGGGCTTTTTGCAATTTTTTCAGGGATGGTTTTGAGTGGTGACCCAATAAGCAGATGAGCCGGTGTAAGTGCCTCTCCGTCATTGGGATCCTCGGATAATGGCGCGATTGGTCGAGAGTTTAATATGGCCTCTATCTCAACAAGCACAGTTGATAGCTCTTCAAAGGTTAGATTTGCATTAGCGACAGTTCGTAACATTACATTTTTAAGGATTTAACTGCGGCCTCCCAGAGGCCACCAAAATGTGGAGCGCGAGGGGGAATATACACAAATTCAGTACCACGTTCAGCAACGAAATTAAGCAGCTCTGTTTGATTATATTCATCGAAAAATTGTCGTTTTAGTTCTTGTAGTTCAGAGTTAGCTCCCACAAAATTAGTTGCATTGTCGCAATACAACTTTTCTGGTACGCCACGTCTACCAATAAACCCTTTAAAACAAGAAAGAAATGCATTAGATGATAAGTCTGAAACTGCTTCTATATGAACTGCTTTCGACGAAAAGCACACAAACACCGCTATGTATGTTTTATATGGTGGTTTGCCACGTATGTGTAATGTAGTGTAGACGGGACCGCAAAAATCTACACCAGTTATAAAAAAGGGACGCATAGTTCTTAACCGATCGGCAGGCAAATTACCCATTATCTGCATTGCTAGTTTGGGTTTATATTTAAAGCAATGCGTACAGCTTCGCACAACTTTTCTTGTCAAGTTGCGAGCGTTAATGATCCATATTCGTTGTCTTAGCAAGCCAATTAGAATTTTTGCACCACAATGATAATTCGATAAATGTAAATGTTTTATGTAAAGATATGCAAATCTTGTATTCGCTGGCAACAACAAAGGAAACTTCGCATCATATTGCATATCTGCATTTAGAAGTCGACCGCCAACTCGCAATAAACTTATTTTCCGATCATTCTGTACAAAGTCTTGAATAAATGGTGTTAACTTCTGATATTTTGAGCTCAACAATTCTGAATTTCTTATAAGTTTGATTTCAGCTACAAATTCATGTTCTTGTATTGTGGCAATAATTTTGAGAAACGACCATTCTAATTCTGCTGTTGTTAAATATTTCGATTTGTTGTTGTTGTAAGGCGTGATGAACCTATACACATAAGCAATGGTTCTTAATATTTTTAAATACGATGAACACCGATTTATTAATTCAAGAATGCAGTGATTTGATGATTGTGAAATGGTGCAAACAACTTTTGATAATTTGAGTTCTGGCAAAATCGTTGCAGGACTTGTTTGAAAATGTGGATTTGTTGGCCAATTTTCTCTTGGCTGCTGTAAAAAGCTTGGACCTTCAAACCAAAAGGACGATAGTAATTCAGCAATGGTACAACCTCTAGATACAAGATCTGCAGGGTTCAGCTTTGTTGGAACGTGACGCCATTCTGCTTTCCCACTCCACTCTTGTATTTGTGACACACGATTACCAACGAAAATATTAAGAGAAGATCCATGCATTTTTAGCCAATGTAAAACAATCTCTGAGTCAGTCCAAAATATAATTTCAGATATGTAAGGTAACAAAAGTACTTCGATTTGACTCCATAATTTTGCCAACAGATGAGCAGCGCACAATTCGAGCCGCGGTAGTGTTAGTGTCTTTGTAGGTGCAACCTTAGATTTGGCTGTTAGTAACCGCGCAACTATTTTTTTATTATTAACAGCAACAACATAAACGCAACAACCATATGCACGAATTGAGGCGTCTGAAAACCCGTGAATTGCTATTTTACTCTTATTTGATGTATGAACATAACGAGGAATAGAAATGGTTGAAACTTTTTCGAGATCTACTCTGAAACAACTCCACTGTGTATCTAAATTTTGGGATATAGACTCATCCCAATCTAACTTTTTAATCCATAACTCCTGAAGTAATATTTTAAGTTTAGTGACTATTGGGCACACAAGTCCCAGCGGATCAAATAAGCGTGCAGTTGTCGATAAGATGTTTCGTTTTGTTGATTTCAGATTTACAAATTCTTTAGGCAATTGAAACTTTAATATATCATTATCTGGAAACCATTTAAGACCTAAAGTTTTTGTAGTTTCATCGAGGTTAAAATTTAAACATTTTTCATTTGACGCATTTTGACTATAAAATTTGTGATTCGAAAACCATTTTGCTAGTTTAAAGCCAGCGGAATTTAAAATGTGTGTTGTCTCATTACGAATTATTTCTAATTGTTCTAAATCTTCAGCACCTGACAATAAATCGTCGACATAAAATTCTTGTTTAATGACTCTTGAGCCCTCAGGATAGGGTTTCCTATATTTTTCTGCAAGTTCATGTAAGCATCTTATTGCCAAAAATGGTGCTGGTGACGTTCCATAGGTAACAGTATTTAATTGAAATATTTGTATAGGTAAATTTGTATTTTCCCTCCATAAAATAAGCTGATAATTTCTATCCTGTTCCTCAATTAAAACCTGGCGGTACATTTTAGTGATGTCCGCTGTAATAGCATACTTTTTTAAACGAAATTTTAGCAGAGTTGTATACAAATCTGGTTGAATGGTAGGGCCAACTAATAATGTATCGTTCAACGACAATTGAGACGAAGCTTTCGCAGATGCGTCGAAAACAGCTCTTAGCTTTGTAGTCACGCTATCAGGTCTTAAAACAACTTGGTGTGGAATAACATAATGTGAGTTAAGCAGAGCTTTGTTATCAACGGGTGTCATGTGTTTTAAATGCAAATACTCTTTCATGAATTCTGTATACATTTGCTGTATTTCCGGATGTTTTGACAGCATTTTCTCAAGAGATAAAAAACGACGTTTTGCGACATCAAACGAGGTGCCTAGCTGAGAAGGATCGGTTTTAAAAGGCAACCGTACTTGAAAACGACCTTCTGGTAACAATTTAACATTTTCTTTAAAATGATTTTCACAGGCTTGATGTTCTTTTGAAAATTCATGTTTGTTATTTGGTAAATCATCAACTTGCCAAAATTTTTTCAAATTACAATCAATACTGTGCAATACATCTTCTTCTTGAATTAAATGACAAGTTTTTTGCCTGTTTTGAATTGATGGAATAAATCGGCCGGAGACTACCCAACCAAGGAGAGTTTTTTGCAACAAAGGCATAGATTTACCTATTTTAATTTGGCCAACGCAAAGGAGATCGAAAAACACATCTGCACCTAGTAAAATATCAACTTTTTGTCGCTTATGAAACTGTGAATCGGCGAGAACGATATTGCTTGGTAACTTCCAATTTTGAGTAGCTATGTCGACATTTGGTTGAAAAGTTGAAATAGATTTCATGATATGAAAATCAGCAACGAACTCATGATTATTAATTCTTGACTTGACGACAGTAGAAATTTGTTGGTTTATGTTAGCACTTATTTCACCAATTCCAGTAATGTGAACAGCTGCAGAACAGCGTTTAATTTTTAATCTATTAGCGAATTCAACTGTCATAATATTTATTTGGGAGCCTGAGTCTAGCATTGCGCGAGCATTTTGTAAATTTCCAAATCTATCGCGTAGTTGGACTACAGCTGTAGCAAGCAAAACTACATTATTTTCAGAGTTAGTTACCGTGGATGATGAGGTATTTAAAACAGCATTTTTTGACGTTGATGGCGATTCAATAGACGTATTTACTGTCTGATTTTGTTGTCTGTGTAATAACGCATGATGTGCACCTTTACAGATACGACAACGAGAGCTGTTGCAATGTGCAACTGAATGATCTTTTTTTAAACAATTTAAACAAAGTGCATTTGATTTTGCAAAATTAAATCTTTGAGTGACATCAAGTGACCCGAATGTTTTACAATTATAAATGTGATGGTCGGTTGCAAGACAGTGAATGCATTTCGATGTATTGGTTTCTTGTGAGCAGGCATGCGACGTGTTATTCATTGCCCTTTTATTATTCCAGCTTGTTTTGCTATTTAAAGAATTACCATCGTTTTTACTTGCATTATCTTCACTTACTTCTAACGTTTGACATCGTCTTATTAAAACCTTCGCGCAAGAGTTCCATGTAGGCAATGTTGTATAATCAAGCTGGTCGTTCCATTTAGCCTTAGTAGCCGAATCAACTTTCGAAAGCACGATGTGAATCAATAAAGCATTTGTTATGTCTTTTTCATTGCCAATTGACAGCAATGAATCGTAAACTGCAGAAACAGTATCTACTGCTTTACGAAGCAACGCGGCATTAGGTTTGTTTATTTTTTGAATATCAAAAATTTGTTCAATACTATCAAAGAAAATTAAGCATTTTTTGTCATATCGCTCTTCTAACCTTTGCAATGCTTTTGGATAATTTTCTTCGGTGACTTGAAATGCCTTTACAGTACGCAGAGCATATCCAGAAAGGCAAGAGATGAACTAAATTGTTGAAGGAGGTAATAAAATTTTTGTATTCTGCATATTTACCATCGAATGTTGGTAATTTCAATTTTGGTAAACGATTTAATGAGCGTATTGAAACGTATTATCGTGAATTGAATTGTCTCTATTTGCATGAGGACCAAGTAACAACATTATTTTTGATTTAGCACTGATGCAGAGCTCTTCTATTTCAGGACGACGGTCGTCTTGTGGACATAGTTTTTCTATTTCGGTTTGGTAAGTCATGATTTGCTTGATATAAGAATTTAAAATATCGAGCCTACATTCTAGATCAACAGCCGATCGTTCAGCACCGCCTATACTATTTTTAATACGAGTAATATTGCCCCTCGCGACACTTCTTTGCTGGCGCAATACGGCTACATTATCTGAAGCAGAAGTTTCAGTTGATTCAGAACCACCTGGCATTTTAAACTTTGTATATAGAAATTATTACTATCTACAACAGTCTATGTTGGTTTTATGTATATGTTTAGCAACAAAGTTGGCTATTCAATATAATTTTATAAAATGTTTGACCTGATTTGTTTGACGGTCAACATTCACGTACGACCATGTATATCCTAGGCAGCGTTGCCAGATTTTTTTTGAAAAAAACTTTTTATTTCTGGGGAAAAAACTTTTTTTTTACCAAAAAAAACTTGTTTTCTACAAAAGGTCCAAAATGTTTAAAGGAAACACGGGAGACCGGTACCCTCTATTGGTGTTTTTTTGCTACTTTTGCCCGGGACTAATTAAATACATAACATTTCCTTTAAAAATGTAATTATTGCGTGTTATTATCATTAAATTTATTGAAACAAATTTTAAATTAATTTTGTCGAAAAAACTTGTTTTGTTAGAAAACAAATTTAATGAAAACTTTTTCGCATCCTAAAAAACTTGGAAAAAAGGGAAAACTTGGCAAATGGCAACGCTGATCCTAGGCAACGACAAGTTCGAACAAAAATGTTTGGTCGTATGTATGAATGTTTTAATCAACAAAGTTAAAGATACATATGTTTATCCAAAATAATGTTTCTCAACATAGCAAATTGATAGCAGCACAAAGAGTAGGCGATTAATAAGCCAACAACAAAGCCTTTTTCAGTAGCAACAACAACAACAATAACGAAATAGCGGTTCTCTCTTATGTATTTTACTTTTTAAATTTTTAGAATTTCGTGTACTTAGCAGTTTTTTTTTATTTTTATGAAAGCAATTATGTAGGTATGAACAATTATTATATGTATGTATATATAAATTATATGTTTGTTTGTATGTTAAATTGCGAGTGCAGTCGACTTGGCGTTTATTCGGAGCTATTGCTTTTCTTTTCTTATTTCGTTTTAATTTTGATGTTATAGAGAACTGGCAAATGTGCAGTTAAAAATTTATGCTATCGACTGCGCTTGCAATATGAACGTGTGTACAGTACCTTGATGTCTGTCCCCCTTTTACTTGTTTTTAATAAGATGAGAAATCTCTTGATGAAACCTCCAAAAGGACAGCCCCTCGAGTAGTAGCGATAACCCAACAATGCTGGTCTGCGACTTCAACAACGATGACCATCAATCTTTCATACAGTGCAAATTTTAATATAAAATATACTTTTAACTTTGTCTCAGCAATCTGTTTAATCTTTGTTAAGCGGTCCCTGCTCGGGCGCCAAAAATGTTGATTAAGAATTCTTAACCAATTCGCAAAAAAATAAAACAAAGTCACGCGCTATATACGCTGATGCGACTGCATAGGTTGATGGTTTTATTAAGACAAAATTATTTTTTACATTTGCTCACTTAAACAAGTTGAGATCTATGCTCTTACAATAAATTCTGTAATTTAACATAATCTATTATAGCAAAATAACGGAATACACTGAGCGAAACATCTAGCGTTTATTTTGTAAATTTTACTTCAATTATTTCAGTTAAAGAATATATGTACTGTATATTTTACAAACCCTAATTATTTTTAAAATAAGTTATTATTTAATATATTTCATTATATATTAGCATTAACTCTAGTTTTGGTGAAATACTTAAAATTTATAGAATAAAAAAAAACAGATTTTTTACAATAAAAATATTTAATATGGATTTAGACCAAACACTTCCCATTATTTCGCCGTAGTCCAGTAGGTAGTGTGTTGGCTTAGTAAACGTAAGCCAACCAAACCCCAGGTCAGACATCAAAACGAAATATGAAAAAAATATTTCTTCGGCGACCTTCTCTCAGCAGATTTCTGGCAAAAACTCTGAGAGAAAATAAAATTGAAATGAAAAGTTTCTCAAAAATCTGTCGTTCAGGTTAGACTTTAAACTGTAGGTCAAATCACTAATGCACAAAATTAACACACATAATATGAGTGGTGTGAGAAGCTAGATCGTATTCCTGACTGAAGGGTTGTAATGCCCAATTATGTATGTATGTATGTATGTCTTACTTCCCATAGGAATAGAAAGAAAAGAATCTTGTCACGGTTACCAAGTTTCCCCACCAATAAAGCACATAGTCGGAGGGCATTATTTCTACGCAACGATAGATGTAATCCCCATTATCCTAGGACCTGCTACAACAGATCAATCACTTGCTTAGCTAGAACTTATGGCAACAACGGCAGCCAACTAGATAAGTTGGGAAATGCTTTGTGTCAGCCATATGATCCCAAAACGACGCGGTCACATAAAGCTTCCCAGTCTTGTTATTGCGCTAATTTTTGAATGCTACCATGTCTCGCATGTCTCTTCACGAAAATTTTCATACCCGTATTGAAGTTTTCATCACCAAAGTTTTACTTATGGAGAAAAAGTTATGCGTTGAAAACATGCCTTACTGCTTTTTAAAATTGGAAAAAACAGCATGGAATTCAATAAATCATAGGTGGTCCAACATACCTGATTGCCGATTTCAAAATTGCTGTCTCCAGTGGTGGACAGTAGGAAAACCAGGGAACTACTTGAGTAGAAATAGAGAAACGTTTCGGGCTACAACAGTTTAAGCTGCCATTGCACTATTGGCAGTTTTGCTGACAAGCTTTTAGTGCTTCACCACGATTAATGCAGAAGCTGGCAGCATGTGGAAGAAATGAAATTTGTATAACACCTTTGATGTGAGTGCCCTACATTTCAAAATAGTCGTCATAGGATTTTGGGTGACACCTGGGCATAGTGGCGTTTTCATGCAATATACTAAAATAATTCGAACAAACTTCAAATGACTCTTACATTTTTGTTACAGACTGCACGTATATATTTTATAAAATAAAATATTTCTTTAAATTCAACAATTTTAAATGATTGTTTAATTTCATTGTTTCGTTCATTTTAATTAACTCGAATATTTTTGCTTTTTCCCTATTATAACTGATATGTGTCAGCCACTTACTTTCATTTTAAAAAATCCTTAACTTTGTTGGCTGTAAAGCATTACTCAAAGGAACAACAAAAAAATAAAAAAAAGGAAAACCATAATACAATACAACAGCCACTATAAAAATTGAGTACGTGAACAATTTGTGAAAAAAGTGATTTCCAACTAACTGGCAGGCAATCAACAAACAAAGGCAGGCATTTCAAGTATCGTGGTGAAATAATCGGATGTGGGTATATTTCATTGTTTTGCCCAGCAATTCCATTTCATTGAGAGGAGGGGTGTCTTAAACGAGCAATATTTTATTGGAATCTGCAATACCATTAAAGGTCAATAACTATTGATTGTGAAATACAATATTTTTGAAAGCAAACATTTTTTTATTTCATATTAAACTATACTCACACAAACATACCATTTGTAAGTCAATGTAATATACAAATAATTTATTACGTTGTCCCATGTTACTTGAGGTGTGGCAATGCAAATCAGTTTAGTAATTCCATTTAATATTTAAAGCTAGTCTAGTAGGTACTGTGTTGTCTTTATAGAGGTGAAGCTACGGTTCAAACCCCCAGGTTAGACATCTAGAAAAAAACTAAAATGGACACATAAATATATCTCCGGCGTCTGCCTCTTAGCAAGTTTCATTCAAAAACCTTTATGAAACGTTTGTTAAATCCGTCGTTCGGAGTAGCCATTAAACAGTACGACCCGGCACTCATGTAAAAAATTTAACACACACAACAGGATTACGATTCATATGTATGTCTATGCCTGTTTTTAAAGCTAATAATCCTTGCGTTTCAACAAGAATTTTCCTTTATAAAAACACCTATAAAATTGGATACTTATTATACACACTTCTCTTCTAAGATAATTTGTCCTATTTTGATTCAAATATGACTTCAAGGCCTCTTACGAAGGCTTCTAGGTTCAACGATGTACGTTTTTGCGCTGGAGAATTTGTGATAGCTATTGTGCGAATGTAGCTACTTCGGAGTATCCTCGGCGGAAGGCTTTTATAGTTATCGCATATACAAGCTATTCAAACTTAAGGCACAAGTGCCCTTTGGGATATTCGATTTTCCTCCAATAAGGGTTTTCATCAAGAATGAGGCATTACCACTGAAGAGCAATTTACACGATAAGGATTTACGTACGTACAGTCAGAAAGAAAATATAGAATTCCATTTGGATTTTAAAACGGAGAGTAAAAATCTTACGAAAATTTTTTTGCGTTTACTGGATTGGCAAAAAACCAAAACAAATTAAAATAAACTCTTTCGTAATAAAATAAAGTGTGATAATTTTTGACAAATCCGTTTCAATATCGTTTTCTGTCAGTAGTCGCAGTAGTCTAGTAAGTAGTATGTTAGTTTATTAGACGAGAGTCTGATGTTCAACCAAAAATTCGGACAGTAAAATAAAATTACCAAAAAAGGTTTCAAATCTGTCCTTCGGAGTGGCCATTAAATTAACACACACAACATCAGTGTTGTGAGATGCTAGGTTGAAATCCTTACCAAAGAATTGTAATGACCAATTAAGTTAGTAAGCAAACCGTACGTTCTCATACATATTGAGTTTAAACGAAACTATCTACTCTCTTCTACACAAAAACATGGAATGTCGTACGAGACTAGTGTGATAGTTTGGTAAATGAAAGATTGAGGAAGTTAACTAAAAAAAATTCGAAAGTGTAGCTTAATAAGGTTCCAACTTAAAAGAATTCGGCATAGTACAGAGCTTTGTCTGCGTCGGTGTACTTGCAATAATAAGAGTATGTCTGTATTTTGTTGGCAGTTTATATCTACATGTATGCGTGATCTCAGTGTTTGAGAGATCGGCAGCTAAGCGTTTTGGTAAAGTTGTCCAGTTTGTATTGGTGGATTTGAATATCCGAATTCGGTCCTGGTTGTTGCGGGTTTTTTAATTATACTTTTACAAGATATTCAGGGTTGAGTTAGTTGATCAAGAATAGTGGTTTACTGAACTTAATACCAATATTGTCAATTGTGTCGGTATAGGTGCTTGCGATTCAAAAAAGAGGAAAAATAGAAAGGAAAATCACTGATTATTTTTGAGTCTAAGATCGTAGCCATTACCAGATGTGCTGCATACAGTGGGCTCAAGAACACTTAAGAAAGCTTGGCTCTTGTCGTATGTCATTTAAACTTGTAAAATTTTGCTATAAAGTGTTGCAGAATCTAATGCTTAGAAATAGAGTCCGATTGTTTTGGATATATTGAACGTACCGTAACGCAGAAGATGCATCAGCTAAAAATGGACCTAGTACTGCCGGTCCAAATTAAATATGTCTGACACAATTGAATGATTATGGGGGCGATAAGCGCTCAGTTTAGAAATCGCTCCAATGTTCGCAAGTAGACTAGACCGAATCTGAATTTCTTCCGATTCTTTGTCCATTATATGTTTTCCTAATTGGGAGCCTATATTTATAGAATACATTTCAAAGCTTGGCTTAAACATATATTTCGTATAGAGCCAAAAGGCTGCATCAGGTTTTCCCATTTGTTTCCCTTCATTTTATTTTAAATTTCTTTTGGTCTCCCTAATGGTTTGGGTAAGGAGTGATTTGGATCGCGTTTCTGATGACAAGGCTACTCAAAGAGTACTCAGCCATATAATAAAGGAATAACATTGCTGTGATGAGGTTTGTTTGTGAAGCACAGAGTGCAACAAGTGTGTGAAGAAAGAGTCGTTATCAGTGGTGTGTCACTTTCTCACGTTGGATCTAAATTCGAATTAAATGAGTACATAATTTATAAACTTATTGTCAATTATGAATTGATTTTTCTCAAATTAAACACAGTAACAACCTACAAATTCCACTTTTTCGCGTGGAGATACGTGACTTTTTAAATTTTTTGTTAAAACTACAATGAGCGTCAAAAGAAACTGTACACAAAGAAAAAAATTCTAACAATCATCAAACTCAACTTTTACCACTCAAAGAGAGTGCCCGGAAAAATTTGATAATATTTCCAAATTTTTTGTAATTTTTTTGTTTCAATTTTATAAACTGGCAATGAAACAATTTTAAAATAAAAATAACGATAATATATTAATGTATATTTTATAATTGACATTTTTTTGACGCTCACTGTATGCATGTAGTAATCATTAAGAAGTTAAAAAGAACAATATGCAGGTCATTTAATTAATTCAATGCTTATGCCAGACGCACCATAATTCCCATTCCTGGTAACTTAGCATTAATTTTATGACATGTTTACCTATAACTTAGTAAACTTTGGTTTTCATGTGCAGCACTGGCTTCTTGGAAATTATGAAAATTTGGTTAAAAACATTGACAACCAATAAATTGTATGGTAAAGCAAGAACATTTCAATTTCGTTTCCATATAAACAAATAAAAATCTTCAGAAGAGAGAGCAAGGAAGGTAAAAAACCAGAAAATCTACCATAAATTTCCAATTTCGCGCAGTGCTAATGATGTCACTTCACAAAACCAAAACTGAAGAAAAATTCCAATATAGAAATACATATTATCCTCCATTGTATTTTGCTGATTATATTTATGTACACTTGTAGATGAAATCAGAATTTATTTAACAACCTCCTTTCACGTGGAAAATATTCCATTACAATAATAGCGGCTTTGTATAAGCAGCGAAGCACACATAAGTCCTCTCACATATGATGATACTACCATACATACATACAAACTTCTTAAGTGTAATATTTGTGAAAGGAATTTTTATTTTTCCAGGAAACAGAAGCTTAAATTTGTAGTATAAATAAATTTATAGTATATATAAATTTTATACTAAACCATACATGAGTGTGTGAATTTTTCTGCGAAATATTAACTCACTTCCCTAATTTTAAGTAAGGGAAACCTAAAAATTTTAAAAGTATTGTTCGCTGTTTTAGTATTATTTAATAATGATTACCATGACAAAAAAAAAAGAAAAGTAATAATAACAACATGAGAAAAAAAGGAAATATTTATTTATGAAAATAATAATAACAATTCCGACATAACCCAACCAAAGTATACATATGTATGTTTTGTCTGTGGTATGATTAAAAGCAGATCAACTGATGTGTGGTAACCAATATTAGTGCCACTGGCATATTGCTGTCTTGGTAACATTACAAATGCCACACAATATTTCAAGGATGTCACAATAAAATAACAGAGAATGTCTGGAAATTTATGACATGAGTTATTTATATGTTGCAAGCACTTTATATGGAAGCTATTTACAACCATAAAACATATCTCCAATGGATCCATTGGTGGTAGTATGGTGACAAACGTCGAATATTCTTAATAATCACTATCAATGATTTGTCAAGGATTATTTTTCGAACATATACATACATATGTACATGTTATTATGTATCTAAATGCCGTGCAATGTTAGAGAATATGTCATTTTACATACATATATACATAATTGGTCATTACAACCCTTTAGTCAGGATTATTGCCTAGGTTCTTACACCACTTATGTTGTATGTGTTAATTTATTACATGAGTGGCAGGAGCTACAGTTTAAAGCGGACTCCGAACAACCGATTTTTGAGAAACTTTTCATGTCAATTTTATTTTACACTCAGAGTTTTTGACAGAAATCTGCTGAGGGGAAGTCGGCTAAGAATTATTTTTTTATTCTGCTGGAGATGTCTGACCTGGGGTTTGAACCGTGGCATTACGCCTAATAAGTCAATACACTACCTACTAGACTACGGCGACTTGAATAAAGTATTTTAAAATTACTTCGCCGTAGTGTAGTAGGTACATTATTAGATGTAAGGCCACCGTTAAAACCCCTCTTAGTAGATTTCAGGCAAAACCTCTGAAAGCAAATAAAATTGCGATGAAAAGTTTCTCAAAAATCTATCGTTCGGAGTCAACTTCAACCTGTACGACCCGTCACTTATTAACACACACATCATAAGTGGTGTGAGAAACTAAATCATAATCTAAGAGGTTGTAATACATATGTAAGTATATTTATGCGTAAGTAGGTTAATATAACTAGAATATATCACTTTTCTAACAAATACCCAGAATTGTTGTTATGGGGTTAGAATTGAAAAACATTGCGGCAGAGTCTGGCAATATTGCGCGTACCTTCCTGCTGACACCCAGCTTGAGGCTCCTCGTAAAACGGTTGGACAATTTCTAAATTAACCCAAACAATAGGGACTGTAACATATCGGAGATTTCTTGGCCCTGGTCAGCTCATCAGCAATGCAATTTCAAAAGATATCCCTGTGTGTCGGAACTCATATAAAAGTTATTTTTGGATGATCCGAAATTTCCCCAAGATATCATCGGCATTAATGGATAAGGAAGAACGTTGACTCTACGTTTGTTAGGAACTTAATTGCTCTTAATGGCAGATAAGAAAGTTTAATATAAGGACCCTTAAAAAAGATACGAAAGCCTATAGATTTCACTTACAACTAACATTTTTACAACCCTCCAAACAATCCTAGCAAAAATAGAAATCAGTTGTGCTGTGATGCTAAAAACGATGTCCTTGTTACTGGCCGACAAAAGCAGAGAAACTCAGACTGCTTTAGTACTAGAGCACCTGTATTTCAAAAAATTGCAATGAAATTTTATTGCCGTGTTTGTGTTCCTCAAACCTTCTATCAGAATTATTGCTTGAAGCTGGCGTAGTCTAGTAGGTAGTGTGCTGGCTTATTAGACATAAGGCTTCGGTTCAAACCCCAGGTCAGACAACTCCAACATACTCTTTACTCTCATAGTAAATAAAATTCCTATGTTTGAAATTAATACACGCAACAAATTGGTGGGAGAAACTAGGTCGTTATCCTGACTGAAGGCTTGTAATCACCAACTACGTGTGTATGTGGTGGGACTTAATGTCGACTTCGAACTACTGATTTGAGGGTCTTTGAATGGTAATATTGAGATTTTTTCTTAAGTTTTAGTTGTCTGAGTCAGGGCTTGAATCGTCTAATAAGCCAGCAGACTACCTACTAGACTGCGGTGATTACTTTAATCACGGAATTGCCTCTTTCATATCCAAATATGTTAAAATTTTTCGTTGGGTTTTTGACATATGTCCGTTTGTATTTCGTTGATTGTTTATTTACAGTAAATATTGTACGTACATAAAAATCACATACTTATTCCTTTATGCGTAAGAGTGTCAAAAAAAAAATATAATAATAATATCGGGTATTATTCCAGATAAATAACATATGATAACGATAATCATAATCATAAACATAATCATATTTCAAATCAGCTTTTCTTTGCCTTTCTTTTTCTGTACTCAAATATATAGAATAAAAAACGAGGCAGCCTTGCTAAAGAAGAAGAAAAATGAAACTAAATATGATGGAAGTACTGACTACATACCTTCTGTCATTGTAAATAAAGAGAGGATTTCCCTTAAGGAATTTCACATAAAGTGTATACAATGAAACTTAAAAATAAAAACAACAGAAGAAATATTAAATTGCTTTTCCACATTTTCCCATAAAATATGAAGCGTCGTTAAGTTTTTAAACCGTAGCACAAAGCACAAAAAGAGAAAAAAAATCAAAAAACTCGACGATCCTTATTTGTCAAAATATTTCGTAAAACTCAAAGCAAAAACAAAAAGGAAAACCTATACCAATTCAGCAGACATATCGTAACCAATGACCCGTATCTACACATGTTACTCAAGTACGTTTAATCTTATCCAACAGCCTCAACATGTTGCGGCACTTGGAATTATGTTATGTATGGATTGGCTTTTGAGATATTTCGAATGAAATTCTTGTTCTAAGTGTTATGTGATGGCTTGGATAAATAAATTCATTAATTTTATTCGTAGATTTAATACCACTGTCCTGTAAGTATGATTAATATTGATTGAAATTTGATATACAATGCTATTTATGGTATCTATACGTTGTATTTTATATGCTTTTATGTATGTAATCTTGTCCGTGTAATGTATATGTAAATGGTCAATTTTTTTTATAGTATTAGATGCTATTTTGTTTGATGAATTTGATAAATCTCTTAAAAAATATTTGGTAGGACTGTATCTAACATGAAGTCGCCGTAGTCTAGTAGTTAGTGTATTGGCTTATTAGACGTGCGGCCTAGGTTCCAACCTCAGGTAAGACATCTCGATCAAAATGAAATACGAAAAAATATTTCTTCGGCGATTTCCTCTCAGCAGATTTCTGGTAAAAACTCTGAGTGTTAAATAAAATTGCCTTAAAAAGTTTCTCAAAATGCTGTAGTTCGGAATCGACTTTGGAACTGTAGGTCCCACCACTCAGGTATAAAATTAACACATGCAACATAAGTACTGTGAGAAACTAGGTTGTAATCCTGACTAAAGGGTTGTAATGACCAATTACATATGTATGTTATGTATGTGATCTAGAACCAAAAGCAAATTATTCATTAAGACGTAAAAAAACCTAAAACAATATAAGACTCATATGCGAAAATCCATTGTTGGTTGAGCAACAAATGATACTGAGAAGTGTAATTTATTTGCTGGCCACCTGAGGACCATCTTTACATCAAAATTTTGAAATAACGCAACCTATTCTTCAGGCTTTATAGATTTGCCGCCAGCCAGAACATTAAGAAAGTTCCCGGTACAGACAAAATCAATACATACGACTCGTGAGAGGAATTAAAAAGAAACGAATTAAAA
Organism: Sarcophaga rosellei; assembly: GCA_930367235.1. NCBI lineage: Eukaryota > Metazoa > Arthropoda > Insecta > Diptera > Sarcophagidae > Sarcophaga > Sarcophaga rosellei. The sequence continues at coordinate 49,048,583 of OV884019.1, read as the reverse complement.
AATAAATTCGGAGTGCAGTTCTTTTTAGTAAATACTATGTCAGAGAACTTCTGTTTGTAAGGAAAACAGCAACAAATACACTCGATTTCAGATGAACGTCTTTTTTGGAGAAAATACTAACAATTCTACAAACACTCGCCTTACAGAAACAGACCCTTAAAAGAGCGAACAAAAAAAAAAATTCTGCTCACCAACAGAGTTCTGACCTACTAAACATCTTTTGCATATCGGCGAGATTATGGGGGCCCAAGTCTTCGAAATATGTGTCAAGCCCCCAAAATTATTCTTCTTTTATGGGAGACTAATTCTATCATTATTTCATAAAGGAACAACAGCACATTATAACGGGAAGAGAGGACAATCTTGATTCAAGCCAGAAGTAGTTATGAAAGGGGTGCTAAAAACCTCTTTATGTAAACATAATATTACCCTTTAGAAGTTTTTTATAAATCCAGAAAACATGACTTCTTTTGAAAAGTTATTACCGAATAGATAAAATAAAAACACTGTAAGGCGCCCTGTATGGCAAGTTGCGCCGCTTTTTGGGAACCAAGTTCGCCATGTAATCGTAGGTCAAAGGCCAACAGGTTGAAATCAAACGAAGTGACATTAAAAGTCTCCGTGCTATAGCAGCAATATCGCCTTTACTACAAACATTTCTTTGTCTTGTGGATTAATTGGAATCCAGAAGAGTAAAATTAGTGCAAATAGTAGTGGTATCGGTTGATTCGTCTGTTATGAGGCTAAAATAACTTCCCCTTATTTTGAAGTCGCCGTAGACCAGTAGAAAGTGTGTTGGTTTATTATATTATATTATATCGAACAAAACAAAACATAAAAAATATTTATTCTGTGATTTCGTTTCAGCAGTCTTCTGGCAAAAAGTCTCAAAAATCGGAGTCGATTTTAAACTTTAGAAAACATACACATCATGGGTGGTGGTAGAAATTGGGTCGTAGTAAATTCGCTGTGTGTGAGTGTTTAAAATGCGGTGGCTAAGCGGAAAGACATGTTTGCTCTTTTAAGAAGTGCTTTTTAAACATGGTGGAAGTATGCACTGCCACGTACAACACTTTAAGTTATTAAGTTTTTTTTTTAAATTTACAATTGTTAATTACAGAAGGCAATTCGAAAGTATTTTGATGGTTAGTTTCGAAAGGAAAATATTCTGTAAGTCGCCGAAGTCTAGCAGGTAGTGTGTTGGCTTATTAGACGTGAGGCCACGGTTCAAACCCCAAGTCAGACATCTTCAATAAAACGAAATATGAAAAAATGTTTCTTCGGTGACTTTTTTCCGCAGATTTCTGGCAAAAATTTGCCATGCAAATTTTCTCAAAAAGCTGTCGTTCGGAATTGAGTTTAAACTGGAGGTTCCGGCTCTCATGTGAGAAGCTAGGTAATTCTGACGGAAGGGTTGTAATGACCAATTATGTATGCATGTAAAGAAGCTGTATCATACTTACTATACTTCCCATGCAACTAGTATTTGAGTGATATGGTGTACTCTCTTAGTTTAGTACTCTCATTATAATTAAAACGTAATTATGAATCATCTGCTACACCAATTAACTGCTAAGATGGAATACTTAATTAATAAAATCGAAACAAAGCGAAGAAAATTAAGAAACTGAAATGGAATTTATCTGTACTTTGAGAGTTAATCGCTGCGATTACGGAGGGTGTGCTGCTTTAAATTGCCTGGGAGTTAACCAAAAATAACCCACAAAGTACCTACAAGTTACTTAGTAGTAGCTTAAGGGTTAATAAAGACAAAACTTTAGTAATTTAGTCCGTAAATATGTATTTCTATGATGGAAAACGTTGGCTTTAATATTTACATACTGTTTTATAAAATCTCCACAATATTTCTTCGTATTGATTGAAAATAAATTTCTTCTGAATTGATTTCAATTTTACAGAATTCTCTTACCAATCGTCATGTAAAACCTCCTGTTCTGCTTCGAGTAAAGCAACTCAAAAGAAATAAATATTTATTCTTTAAATGTTTTTTTTTTTCTTAATACAATAGGCAACAGTTAAAAGAAAACAAAATATTAAAAAGAACGAAAAGAGGAACACACATCTGTCGCCTGCCATCCGAAAGTTAAACGTTGGAAACGACCAGAATACAAATAAAGTGAGACATCCTTGTGGCAGGATGTTTAAACATGTAAAAAGAGAAGAAATTGTAACAGAAATAAACAACATGGAATTTTAACGACAAGAACACATTCTCTGGAAGAGGAAAGAAAAGGAAACAGTGTTCGAACAATAAAAACATGCTTACCATGTTACTTTTGTGAGTACATACTGAGCGTAGTCTTTAGTGTGACATTAAAAATAATTTCTTTCATTTTAATATTTTTATGTAAATTTTAAAACAATTATTTAAGCATTCAACGACTCTCAATATAAGATGATCTTTTCTTTATTTACATTTGGTCTTATATACTAATACATTTTCTAATTCTATGAGTGACTTTCTAAACTCACTCAATAACTTAAACTATACTCAAAAATAATTAAAATAAAATACATTCAATGTAATTGTAATGCCCTTGAATTAAACATATACCAAAAGTGTTCTAGATTGCACATGTTCTGCATGCACATCACTTAGGGCAGTTTACAATATTGACACACTTCAAAAACTGAAAGTATTACTACACAAACAACACACACAAGTATAAACAAATGTGCGGTAGGTTCAAAGTAACACTTTGTAAAAATTTAGTGCAACCCAATACACTGTATGCATGAACTAAATCAGAGTATGCATTTGTACTCTACAATATACATACACTACACTCTCGTACACAGTGTTGCCAGAAGCTGGTTTAGAAAAAGTGCAAAAAGTTTGTCAAAAAAGTGCAATCCTGAATAAAAGAGTGCCAAAACTTTAAAACCGGTCATTAAAAAAAAAACTAAAAAATGAACAGCGTTTTTCATTATAAATGTTTTTTTTTTTGTAATTTATGTTAAATTTTATTTAAATTATTCGAAATTTTTAAAAAAAAACCTTATCTTGGTTTAATAAATATGAATTTAGTTTGATTTAAACAAGTATGAATATGGAATAAAAAATTATTTATTTTCAAAAAATATTTATTACATTTGAAAAGTTGAATTGATTAAAAAAAAATATATTAATTTTTTTGTATTTGTTTTTTTTTCTTTTTTGAAAACATTCAAAAATAAATATATTTTAAAAATTAATTTAAATTAAAAAAAAACCTTATTATTGCATTAATAAAAAATAATTTGAAATATGAATTATAATGAAATATACAATTAATTGTATGTTAAGTTTTGAAATTTAAGAAATGCATTGAGGTTTTAAATAATAAAAAAATTATAATTTTTTTTACAAATTTCATTGAAAAAAAAATTAAATTGTTAATCAACGTTGAAATTCTTGAATTCATTCAGATCAAATATGGTAACTATTCTGTTAAATATAATAATGTAGAAAACTCTAAATAAGTGTATAATACAACAGGGTTGCAAATAAAAAGTATTCCTTCGTTTGTCACAATTCAAACACTTAGAGAAGTTTTGTGAAAAATATATTTAAAATTTTTTTTTAAGTGCAAAATGAATGGAAAAATGCTAAAAATGCACTTTTAATGCTAAAAAATACAGAAAATGGCAAAAGGTGCTAAAAAGCATCTAGCATCTTTTTTTAAAAAAAAAGTGCAGCAGACGAAAAAAAAGTGCTAGAATTGCACTTTAAATGCCGTTATGGCAACACTGCTCGTACAATAGCATTAAAGGCAGGAGTAGCATCTCCCTTACTATGCCCTATGATGTCAATGATGTCAGCGCGAGCAAGCAACTGGACAGTTTTGTGGGAAATAGTTCCATTACAATAAGCTCGTAATAATATTGAGAGCACATACTATGTGTCAATTTTCTCAACAAAATGCTTACTTCTCAACAAAAAGAAATGCCTGTTGGTTTTGAGTTATTCTATTTGTCGTATAACTGAGACAACATTATTAAAATTTATCATTTTTAGTACTTCTGGCTTTAAAACACAGTAAAATATCTTCCCTGTCAATTTAAAAATAGTACGAAACTCGTTTATTCGTTTGCAAACAAAGAAAAGAAAAAACTCTTTCTTTTACACTTTTTTTTCGAAAGACGATACAAAATTGACATGGAATAGATAAGATTACTGTAATCTATTTATTTGTAAAGTATCTTACGTTTCACCGTTTTACTTAATTTCATATCAGATGTGTCAAAGGAATACAAATTTAATTTTAAATTAAAACTCACAGTTCACATTACTGGATGGCAATTAAAATAAACGCTGTTGGTGTTTGTCGTGTTGATTGCAAGACATCCTTTTGTTTACACCTTGCTCTTTTGCTTTTTCCTTCTGATAATCATTTCAATATCCTGTCACCTGATAGATTCTCGAACGAATACCATTTTAATTTAATTTTTGTGGTGATTTTTTGTGGCTGTATAAAGTACAGCTTACTGTGGGTGTAATATTATCTGAAAATGGAATGTAGCACCAAAGTATTGATTTATTATTTGAAGTGAACAGCAACAAAGAACTTTTAAAGCGTCCAACGTAATTACAATATTTTAAAAAGATTGATTTTTCTTGAATGTATTCTTGGGCATAAAATTCTTCAAATTCTTTTTCGCAACTTAAACTTAATGCTTGATAGGAGAGAATACAAAATAATTTAATTTTAAAAGTATTGATTTTCAAAAGTTTCAACTTTTTAATATCCCATACCATCAAATTTAATGAAAATGTTTTCAGCTTCTGCTCTATGTTTGCATACAGTGTATAGCAAAAGTACCACAATATATTTACGTTAGCAATTTCATGAATTTTAAGCAATAATCTGTACAAATAATTGTTGTTTTCTATATTTATTTATTTCTTTTTTATTATAAAACAACAAAAATTGTTAATGTTTTCATAAACCAATAGAAAAATAATTGAAATTTTCTGGTGGCTTCATATTTTAGCACCGCAAAAGTGTAGGCTCCCTCAAGAAGAACACGGAGTAAATTTAAAATTCAAAGGCCCAATATATTGAAATATTACACCCAGTATTTAGTAAGATATCCTTTAAGGTCAAGCACTTCAATTAACCCATTTTGCATTGAATATACCATTTTTTTTTTGATGTCGCGATGCTTTAGTAGGTAGTGTGTTGGCTTACGGTTCAAATTTCAGGTCAGGTTTCTTAGGCGATTTCCTCTAAGCAGATTTCTGGCAAAAAATCTGAGACTAAATAAAATTGCATTGAAAAAGTTTCTCAAGAATCTGTCGTTCGGAGTCGACCTTCAACAGTAGGCCCTTTCACTCATTTAAAAAATTAACACACGCAACATAAGTGGCGTGAGAAGCAAGGTCGAAATCCTGACTGAATTGTTGTAATCACCACTTATGTATGTTTGTATGTTTTGTTTAACGTATTCTATTTGCCGCCATGCAGATTTGCAGATTTCTTGCAAAAACTCTGAGAGTAAAAATTGCCATGAAAAGCTTCTCAAAAATCTGTCGTTCGGAGTCGACTTTAAACTGTAGGTCCCGCTACTCATGTATAAAATTAACGCACACAACACGAGTGGTGTGAGAAGCTAGGACGTTGTACAAAGGGTCAATTCGACCTCCGGGTACTGTACTTGTCACAGTTGACAAGTACACGTCCTCTAACCTAACCTAACCAATCTGTCTGTTAAAATCCTGCCTTTAATTAACGGCTAGTTGCAATAATGGCCCATAATGAATTAAACATCTTTCAGCATATCCTTTAAATTGAAATATATATTTGTTTGCGTAGGGTAACTTGTAATCAGGCCTGTCCGTCGTTTTCTCTTAAATTATTTCGTATGCTATTCAATCGCTCAATTCAGTTTTATTCGTTTGTATGAGTGTAAAAATTTTATTCGTTGGGATTTTAATTTTTGGTTGTCTAATACCCTTAACATATCTTGAACGATAAGGCAGTCATGTGTTACAGCAAATGGGTCCGCAACAAAAGCAATTTGTTTTCCTATCTGACAGTGTATGATACTTTTTCCAACTTGCTGTTGATGTTCAATTGAGGAAACACGAAACTCTAGATGTACAACTATTGATTGGCTTTTATTCTTTTTTTTTTTTTGTAATATGTTTGTACTACTTTTTAGCTCCGGTTTTTTTGTTTGTTAACAAGAGATTTGACAATAGCAGTTTTTTTAATGTATCTCTTAAGTTATATACATTGTTACTGAAGTTTTAACTTTTAAGTTGAATAGAAGAAAGCCTTGTTGTTCTATTATACCAGATAAGCTTTATTTACCAAGCAGTTACAAAGGCTTTCGATTGTCATCAAGCGTAACAATTACAAATTGGGCGAAATTAATATTATTGTACTGCAAGAGAAAAGTATTGCCTCTCTAATCAGACATACAGTGTATCACTAAAGTGAGTATGCAGCGATATATATATTTGAAATGATTGGAAAAATTGCTTAAGATTTGAAATAAAAACACAAATATTATATTTTTTCATTTATTTTACATATAAACTTAAGAAAAATAATAAGGAACAAAAATGTTTCTAATTCATTACTGGTTGATAACAATATAATTAACAAAATGGTTAGAATTCAGGTCACATAAGTGAGTATGCAGTTCACAAAAATTGGCACTATGATTAAATTTTTGAAGTCAGGCTGATATTTAATATTTTGTTGGATAGCCCTTTGCCTTTTTGACTGACTTCAATCTCGATGGCATAGATGTTATAAGATTTTGGGTAACCGAATGTGGAATTTTATTTCACTCCTCAAGTAGTGCAGTTTTAAAGGTGTCTTTACTTGTAATGACATGACTTCTGATTTTTTTTTCGAGATAATCCCACAGATGTTCTATTGGATTAAGGTCGGGTGATTGGGATAGTTGTTTTGGCGTATTACACAAAAGATAAGCTCTAACGATATGGGCTGTATGTTTAGGGTAATTGTCCTGTTGGAATAAAAATGATCCTGTTAGTCCCAATTTAGCTGCACTTTGATGCAAGTTGTTTTTTAAAATGTTCAAATACACCGTCTTATCCATTGTTCCTTCGATAAACACAAGATTTCCAACACCTGATGCTGTCATACACCCCCATACCATAACCGCTCCACCACCATGTTTTACTGTGGCAGCCATATTTTTTGGATCGAGCTCAGTGTTCACTTTCCTCCACACTTTTTGACACCCATCAGAGCCAGAAATATTATATTTACTCTCATCAGAAAATATAACTGATTTCCAGAAATTTTCATCCTTGGTTTCGTACTCCTTTACGAAGTCCAATCGTTTTCTTCTATTGGTGCTGTTCACAAATGGCTTTTTGCGGATGTTACGGCCATGGTAACCAGAAGCATACAGAACTCGACGAATGGTTTGTGGGTTACAGGTTTTTCCAGTCAATTTTTCTATTTCTGACATAGTTTTTGGAGCACTCATCTTGGGATTTACTTCTATTTTTCTGGTGATAATTCGTTTCTCCCCGTCATTGAAGATTTTTGGACGCCCAGGTCGAGACTTGTTATTTGTATTTCCCTTCTTATTATACTTTTCTATTATTTTTTGCTACTTTTATTAATAATTTTTGCAATTTCACGTCGGCTTTTCTGCTCTTTATAAAGTTTAATAATTACATCTTTTAAATCTTGTGGAAGTTCTTTTCCATGAGGGGCCATAATAAAAGTTAAAAAAAAATTTCGGTATTTAATCTATTTATTTAATCTTTTTATATTTATTTATCTATTTATATTTATTTATAATAACAATTATTCACTTTTTCCGCGATTAAAATGCGTTTAGTTTAAGTGCAGCTCAAAACTTTAAAAAGTGCATACTTACTTTTGTGATGTGATTTTTTCTATTTTTTAATAAATGATAACGAGATATGATAAAGGAATAATTATTTTGAGGTATGTTTGTGTTTTTGTGTAAGGCATTATTATATATTATTGTAAGTGTAAAAAAAATATATTTTTCTGCATATTTTTGGAAAAAAAAATTGGGATATTTAATTATTTTCATGCTGCATACTCACTTTAGTGATACACTGTATGTATTTATAAGATTTTTATTTAATTTCAATGCTTTAAAGTTAGTGTTTGAAATTTTTTTAAAATAAATAGGTCAGGATGATCCAGTCTAGTGTGAATATTGAAAAAAAGATCATATAAGCACATATCATTTTTTTTTTACTTACTGGATATTATAGAACCATAGAAAATACGGGTCAATGAAAATTGTACCTAAAGGTGAAGTACTTAAAGTTCATTTTTAACGAGTTTTCTTTCAGTGTTTTCCTTGAATCGTTAATGTTTGGAATATGTTGATTTTCGTGAAGGGTGAGCCCTCCATCGGTTTATATTTGAACCATCGGTTATTTCGAATCTAGCAATACTTATGTCATTCTTTGCTGTCGCTAAATTCAGTATGATATCTCCAATGAACGTAATGAATCGATTTACGCTTGAGCAACGTTTGGAATTTATTGGAAATTTATTTCCAAAACAAAGATAATTGGACGGAAATTGAGCGTAAATGTCGTACAAAACTTGGTGGCAGAGAAGGACCAATAGTGCCCGGCATACGCAAGTTTATGGATAAAGTTCGTGGAAGGTGTTTCATTGTTGATGCGTCACGATGTGAGCGTGCTCGTACAGTGTGTACACTAGAAAATATCGAAGCAATCGTTCTCAAGAATTGAACAACAACAATTATTACGAGTGACGGTTTAGGGTGGCTTGTGGAGCGGAGGCATCATTGGCTCATATTTCTTTGAAACTGCGAACGGGGCAACCATAATAGTCAATGGAGATACCTATCGCACCATGATAATCGATTTTTTGTACCCGCTCTTCATAAAATTGCTGTGAAAGACGTTTGGTTTGGATGCTTCAAATTTATTGCGATTTATTGCGTGAAACGTTTGATAGCAGTTAAATCAGACGAAATGGCGCCTCCAAGAAGCTGCAACACCGTGGGGCTATATTCTCTATGGAGACGTTAAAGAAAAGTGTTATTCCGGTAAACCAGAGACAATTGAACATTTGATGGCCAACATTTGTGATGCCATTGCCGAGACACGACCCCATACACTTGAAAAAGTGAACGAAAATTATTTCGATCGAAACAGATACTGTGAGATATGCCGCGGCAGCCATATGAATGAAATAATATTCCATTTCTAATCGGACCAATTGTACTCCACAACAATAAAATAAATTTGGCATGAAATTTAACATTTAAATAACCAACCCTATATCAATAAATTCATAAATTTTCATAGGTTTTGCCAAATTCTACGACTTTTGAGCAGTTGTACTGCAACCCCTTGTATGCGTTTTGACTTCCTTTTATACATACATTTGTATGTGCATACATATACATACATAATTGGTTATTACAACCCTTCAGTCAGGATTACGACCTAGTTTCTCACACCACTCATGATGTGTGTGTTAATTTTATACATACGTGACAGGACCTACAGTTTATAGTCGACTCCGTACGACAGATTTTTTCTTTTTGAGAAACTTTTCATGGCAATTTTATTTACTGTCAGAGTTTTTGCCAAAAATCTGCTGAGAGGAAGTCGCCGAAGAAATATTTTTTTCATATTTTCATTTTGATAACCCTGATCTGGAGTTTGAACCGTGGCCTTACGTCTAATAAGCTAACGCACTACCTACTAGACTACGGCGACTTCAAGTTACATTTGTATGTATCGATTAATAACGGGCGTAGTCTAGTAGGTATCGTGTTGTTTCATTGGGTCAAACCCCAACTCAGACAACCGAATTTTAAAAAATAATTCTACGGCAACTGTCTCTCAGCAGATTTCTGGAAAAAACTCTGACGAAAGTATTACTTCGTAGATCAGTTGTGCTATAAACTGATGAATATAAGACAAATTATACGTTTTTAAATATGGATTAAAAGAGATTTATTTATATTATGTATCGCTTTTTTGTTTTTTATATAAAGGGTTCGCCATCTAACGTTTTTTTCAACTAGTGCTTATTTCGTGAATGGTAACACTTAGCTCATGTCTGATTTGACAGATAATTAGTTTTATCCTTCCGCTGAACGAATATGGTATGGTCCAATGCGTTTTCGCTTCGCTAAGTGGGCCTGCGATCCACTTACAGAAGATGCCGATTTTGGCAAAAAAAAATCATCTTTTCAGATGAAGCTCATTTTGATCTTGGCGGGTATGTAAACAAGCAAAATTGTCGCATTTGGGGCACAGAAAATCCGCACGCATACATTGAAAAGCCGACGCCCCCAAAACGAGGCACTGTTTGGTGCGGATTTTGGTCCAGAGGCATAATTGGGCCATTTTTCTTCAAAAATGAGCAAGGAGTGGCCCTTACAGTCAATGGCGATCGTTATCGGGCCATGTTGAACGAATTTTTGTTCACAAAAATTGAAGAATAGGATATTGGCAACATTTGGTTTCCACAGGGCGGCGCGTTATGCCACACAGCCGAAGTTACACTCGATGTTTTGCGCCCTGTTTTTGAAGATCGCAATATCAGCCGTAGAGCTGATGTCGTTTGGATACCTCGGAGCTGCGAATTGACACCGTTGGACTATTATTTGTGGGGTGCCGTCAAAGATAAGTGTTACGCCGACAAGCCAGAGACAATTGACGCTTTAAAGGACAATATTCGTGAAGCCATTGGTGAAATACAGCTGCACACAATCGATAATGTGCTTAAAAATTGGACCGATCGTGTAGGCTACTGCATGGCCAGCCGAGGCAGCCATTTGAATGAAATTATTTTCCATTATTAACCGGAAGGATTGTACTTTCAAATAAAAAAAGAAATTTGAGAAAATATTCAGTAGTTTTCTTTAAAGCCGAGTGTTGAGATAGAAATTAACTAAGTTGACCTTTTTCTTAAACGAATACTTAATTGAATATAAAAGAAAAAGTGAAATAATTTCCTTTTGACCATTTTTAAATGCAATACCTGCTTGGTCAGTTGTTTGAATAGCTGGAAACGAACAAAAAAATCAATTGTGCTCCTTTTTTAAGATAAAAAACATTTTTCTTGTATCAACTTTTAAAGTTATAAATAAAAAACAAAAATTTTTTGGTTCGACCTCAATAAATTGTTTTTTTTTTCTATTTCTTTGTTTTTATCATAGCATAGAAATAAACTTTGTCTTTGTGTTTATCTTTAAGGATGTAAAATAAAGTCTTAATGAATAAAAAAAATACAAATAAAACACGTTAACGTCTCAAGTTACCTATAAAAAATATATTTGATTTCCTTAGGAACTTTGCTTTGCATATTTTGGGTATTCTTCCAACTCAAAATTGCAATAAAATACGAAAAATAGACGGAAGATAGCAGAAACGTAAATAAAATTAAATATGTTTAGTAGGTGAGGAAGTGAATAACAAATTGCGGTTATTTTTTTTTCTTTTTTCTTAGGAGAGCAAATGTTTGCTGCTTTTATTTTAAGACAAGTAAATAAAATTATTATTATTTTCGTTTTGCACCACTTTTAAGTTACGCTCGTCGAAGATAAAAGTTAAAATTTGTCATTAGAATCATTAGGACAGCACAGCAAGGTGTGATATACATCTCCAACGAAATTAAATATGAAAAGAAATATTTCTTCGGCGACTACTGCTGCTCTGCATTCGTAGTGGACATAAAACTTTAGGGTCTCGCCACTTATGTATACAATTAACGCACACAACATAAGTGGTGTCAAAAACTAGGTCGTAATTCTGACTGAAGTGTTGTAATGAGCAATTATGTCTGTATGTACTTTTCCAATATCCTAATCCTTTTCCTATATCCTAATCACAACGTGGTAAAGAAAGCTATAGAGCACCTAAACAATAATAAAACTGAAGGTGCAGAGCTCTTAAACTCTATACCTGGTCTAAAAGATACGTAATGCTAGTCTCATCTTCAAATATAGTCACATCTCTTTTGAGACTTTATCGATAGTACTGTGAAGGCGGCTTAAGTTTATTGTTGCTAACTGACATACAATTATAAACTGTATACTGTTGTACAAGAACAATTCTTCTTTTCTTTCTGCATAGTTATGTACCAATTGTATTAGGCTATGATTGATTATGCTGCTAAGCTTGTACTACAACATTGTAAAATTGTACACAATCGTTAGTGAAGATAGGCAAAGATATGTGTATCCAGAACCGTATAGAACTTAAAGGGGATTCTTAAATATATAAGAACAATGTATCGTGCTAAATTATCGTTGTTGGATATACATACATTCCTATTACATAATAAGAAAACATAGTTAGCCAGCAGGCAACTTATTACAACACAGAATTAGGAAGTGCTCATGTAAAATTGGTTTAGCGGTGTATGAGAAAGACACGAATTCCTCATCTGGGTATTGTTTACAGCTCATTGGAAACTTGATATGGAGCACGTAGGGATTTTTCGAAATTTATATAGTGGTTGCAACATATTCATATAGAAATTTAAATTTATATTAAAATTCATGGAACAGGCATAATAGAAGCTATACATGACACATTACAATTTTTATTCAGTCGACATGTAACTTCTCATTGTATGTAACATGTAAAGCAGTTCAGACATGTAAAAGTTTACATTTTCTTGAAAATCTGTTGTAAACACAGATCCATTGTTGTTAAGATATCACAAGCTTTATTACATTCCCTATCAATGTTCATATTTTCTACTGCCGCAAAGATGTCAATAGTTGTTATGCTTGATGATCTTATATAAATAATTACAGTCCTTCAGACGGCATTACGACCTAGTTTGTCACACCATGTTGTGTGTGTTAATTTTATACATGAGTGACGGGACCTACAGTTTAAAGTCGAAACCGAACGACTGATTTTCTATGGCAATTTTATTTACTTCAAGAGTTTTTGCCAGAAATCTGCTGAGAGGAGGTCGCCAAAGAAATATTTCAGACCTGGAGGCTTGAACCAAGACCTCAGGTCTATTAATAATTTGGAACTAAAATTGGATGTAATAAAACGTTTTAAATTGGGAGAAAAAGAAAAATAATAAAAAATATTTTCATACTTCTTTTTTATACGAAATATTAAGTTTTTTGCTTCAATTTGAATTCTTGGTTCCAATAAATTAAATTTCAATGCATTTTTATAGAAAAAGTTGTTTCGATTTGCGTTGTTATTCTTCGGTCCCCATTAACGACGCAAGTCGGGGCCTGTGTGTAGTCTATGATTTTATAGCAGATTTAATAGCTTTAATAACGAAATCTTATACTGCAGATAATTAAAAATTAAGCTTTGCTTCAAAAAGCATTTTAATTACAAATCAATCAAAATTAATAGAAAAATAAATAATTAGAATAATGGAAACAATTTTGGGCACCCGTGACCCAAATATGTATCTGATCACACGACATTATATTTATCAGGAAAATTTGACTGTTTTCTTTGGAATAAATATTTGGCTTTAAAACAATAAAATACTCTCTCAAATACGATGTTACAAAGTCATTTTGCCATCAACATTTGCCTTACTTTCCTTTTCCTTTTTTTTTTAATCTACCCGATGACTGATGATGTACTTTGCATTTTGTTGTTGGCCTTGTTGCTTGTCTGAAAGTGTGATATTTTAGGGTTATTTAGTTAATGTAATTGGTTTCCGTTATTCATCGTTAGCCATTTAACTGCCATATGTATGTTCGTTTGTGTGTGTGCATGCTTGCCTGGCAAAGTGTTTATTTAAATTACACCCAGTTTAGTTTGACTGGTGTGCTATGGTAAGGCTTTGTAGCCTGAATGTTGGAGGACATTAACTTGATGACAGAGTGAATGTATAAGTGGTTTTTAATTACGTTTATTTTTGTTATATTGTGTTTTTGTTTTTGTTGTTATTTTTGGTGTTTTTTCATTTTATCAAAAATAAATTGACCAACGAAATTTGTTGCAAAATGCCTAGGAGTGAAAAAAGGGCTTTGAAAACAATTTAAAGTCGTTTCTGGTAATTTTATTTTAAATCAAAAATCGTAGCAGTTAAGTACAGGCGGGGTTTAAAGTATGAAGACCAAAGGATTTGTAGAGAATTTAAGAGATTACAAATTCTTTTTGAAACATGTCGCAATGTTTTTTAGAGAAAATTTGAAATATTAGGCAAATTAGGTTTACTCGTCCCAAATTTAATTTTATGCTACAAGGTACGTGATTAATGATAGATACACAGCAGATGTCGTGACTTTTACAAATGGGTTTGTTAACTTCACTCAGTACTTTGAACGCTTAGATGGTTTGTGCAATTCTAACAGGTAAGACCAAAATCGTACAGGTTAGCTAAAAAGTTCGAAAAGACAGGCATTACTATACTGTTTATTATAAAACTCAAATAAAACTTCTGAAATCATTTGGAGCCGTTAAATATGTTTACCAGCAACAGAATTCATTCAAAACCATACAAATTGTAACCAATAATCATTGAAAGACAATTTTGCTTGTCCTAAATAATGTATGATGCTCAATAAGTACAAAACCTAAGTATGAGAAGGCATATCTGAGAAGAATATTCACGGCGCCAAAGTGAAGTATTTTGTTTGATGAAATATGATCAGACGATTGCAGGGCTAGTTTTGTCAAACATAACTAATTTATTTAAGGCGAGTAAGTGCCGAAACTGCTTGACGTGAAGCTGTAATATTCTATCATAATAATACGCGATCACATACCACATGAGTGGTGAGGTGAGACGTAAAGCAATTTATTGCATAGGAATTGAAATAAAGTGGCAATAAATAGTCTAATAGCTAATATGTTGCCTTATTAGAGGCAAGGCCATGGTTCAAACCCCATGTCCTGAGATCTCAAACAAAACGAAATATGACAAAAATTTCTCGATGACTTTCTTTAAGCAGATTTTTGGCAAAAACTCTGAGAGTAAATAAAAAATTATCTTGAAAAATTGGCAAAAAAAATCTGTAGTGTGCAGTCGACTTTAAACTGTAGGTCCCGCCACTTTTGGATAAAGTTGTCTTACCCTGTGTTGTAATGATCAATTATGTATGTATGTATGTAATTGAAATGGATGGAATAATTCCGATATCGGAAAGATATTTTTTCCACATGATGGCACAATTGGCTTTTCATATTTATTCCAAAAATAACAAACATTTGAATTTTTTATTTAATAACTTTAATGTTTTTTTTTTACATTTTTCCAATCATGCGATAAAGCAGTAAGACGTGAAAAAACTTCATTTCCTTTACTGACAATCAAATCCCAAAATTAGATCAAATCAAATTATAAAAATATTAATTGAAAATAATAATAAAATGTGAGTGCTCTAGTATTCTAGAAGGTAATTTGCTAGACTATTAGCGTGAGGTCCATGGATTCGATTCCCGCATAGGATCTGGTATGTTACATTACACAGAGCATAAGACATATAGTAATTGTATTCTAATAAATAAATAAAATAAAGAAATTCGAAAATAAGTTTTTCCTAGGTGGGTAAGACCAATTATGGAGGTTATAAGTGCTGCACAAAAGGACTAAATCTTAAAGAATCATAATCATATAGAGACCCTAATATTCGATTGTATTGGGAAAGTAAACACATTTGGAGAGTTAATTAATAACACAGCCCTGCAAATTTGGATTTTTTGAGCAAATAAGATGCCTCCAGGTGATTCCAAAGGCATTTTGCGCGCTGAACACTAATCTGAGTTCAAAAACTTTCCATTACGTCAGGTTTTCGAGAAAAAAGGCCAAAAAAGCCATTTTTGAAAAATTGTAGAGCTAAACAGTGACGTGCTAGAACCATCGCTATTGTCAGAAATTGACAATTGATATTTGCTCTTAAAATGAGCTCAAAGCCAAATTGATTGCATTCACCCTTAAAGTAGGGGGTGTTTTTATGTCAAGGGGTGCAAGAGAAAAAGAAACACATTACGGAGGTCCCTGAATATTAATCAGATTTACTTGAAAATTGTTGTTATTGGTGCACTCTGGAAAATATAGTATTATAAGTTCTATAGCTAAATGTGGTTTAAAAGAGACAGCGTTACGTGCCACAGAGCCGCATAAAATATTCTGCATGATCATTGTCATCTCAAGTGGAAAGGATTTGAACTGATTGAAACACCTTAGATTTTTTGTGGGATTTCCTTAAGTCGCAAGGGTATGCGAATACGCCAGAAACTAATACATACATCCATTCCATCGGCCAAATTCAGGCTCAATAATTCGCCATAGTCATATAACTGAATATCTCAGTTGTGCTCCTCACAGAGAAGTACTGGCGAACATTGAACGTTATTATATTCCAAACATAATGGCGTCAATAGTTCGTTCAAACTAATAAAAGAGATCAATAATATTTCACATATACTTTGTTTTATTAAAGTCTAAAGTTAAAAAATGCGTACTACAGACATATTGTATGTAAATCGTAATTTTTTTGTCTGCAATATTTATCGGCTTTATTACAAATAAAAAAATCTTGTAACAAATAATTTGAATTACAATTGAATGTTTTTACGCGCTAATAAATTCATAAAAAATACATGTTTATAATTTAAAGCTGTTTTAAAACTTCAAAAACATATACTTTATCTACATATGTTAAGCAAAACTAAAAGTTTTCGCAGCTTATAATTTAAAATTCCCCCATAGCAAAAAAAGCAAAAAAAAATTTAAATCGCATATAAATTCAATATCTCACTAGTTTGTATGAAAATAAAAACAACAACAAAAAGGAAACGAAGAAGAAAAAAAGAGAACTAGAAATATGAGATTCTACGGATATAAAAAATTTACATTTTTATAACATACAACTTTGAGTAACAAAATGAGAAAGAGAAAAATGGCAAGGAAACGATATAGAAAAATATTGAAAGTCAACTATGAAACGCATACTAAATCGGAATAACCTCATTTAACATATGCAGATTGGTGTATTGTTCGACAAGCACAGAGAGAGGATTTTTGTTGTTTTACGTTTTGCTCGATTACAGTGGGTAAGAAAAGATTGTAAAAATACATTTTTCGATTGGAGA
The DNA here is from genome assembly GCA_930367235.1 of Sarcophaga rosellei. Taxonomy (NCBI): domain Eukaryota; kingdom Metazoa; phylum Arthropoda; class Insecta; order Diptera; family Sarcophagidae; genus Sarcophaga; species Sarcophaga rosellei. Next base: position 49,031,524 of record OV884019.1, on the reverse strand, counting down.
TGTGCCGATAATTTTTTTAAATTTGAAATACTCTCAAGTCCTGGACATAAATAAGTTCACTTCAATCGATTAAAAATTTGAGGACGACATGTAACTACTCGCCCGGAATAATAGCGAAGTGGAATAACATGGCATCTACTTACATTCATGACATACATTGTAATTGGTCAATACAACTCTTCAGTCAGGATTACAACCTAGCTTCTCACACCACTTATGTTGTATGTGTTAATTTTATACATGAGTGGTGGGACTTAAAGCCGACTCCGAGCGACGGATTTTTGAGGTTAAAAAATTCTCTAATGTTTAGATTATATGGTTACGGCCATTCCTGACAATGATGGCGATTTCATCCTATGACCTAACGCGATGGTTATCGTTCTTTACAATATTCATATTAATATGGATTGGTTTATCAAACTATTTCTTAAATCTGAACTGATCGCTCCCTACGTTGATTTATAGTGTCTGGAGATATTACTCTCAATTCAGTTTTCATTTTTAGAACCTGGTCATTAATAAGCTTCTGATTCAGATTGGTTCGTCGGGCAATAAAGTCGTTGCTTTTTCTGATGGCAACGCCATTGTAGCTTTGGGTTTTGTGTACACAGACATTATATGACTAACTCCACTTATTGTTTCAATAAGTGGATAAAGTCGATGCAATATTTTGTACCAAAAGATACAGTGCACTACACAGGAAAATTGTAAATCAATAACTACCTGCTTAGTTGAATTTTTCGATATTATCGGTCATTGTCGTTCAGCCCCTCTACTCATTCATTTGGATTCATACTAGACTAGAGGATTATCTTCCTTATGCGTTTATTTGCAACTGCTTGAAGAGTACATGTCTTCTTGTAAAAGGCGGTCCATATCTCGCGTTTATAATATATTTACACTGGCATTAATTTTTTGGTACATATTGTGGAACTCAGCAGATTTCAGGCAAAAAATCTGAGAGAAAATAAACCAAGTCCTGAATATCGATCTTGACAATCTGAAACATGGCTTCGCATTTAATACATGACTCTTTCAGAATCAAGCTGAAAACCACACTGAAAGTTTAATGAATTCGATCCAAGTAGTGATAGCTTCGTGGGACTATTGAAAAGGGTGAGCCAATTGAGATAAGTCCGATCAGAGTCTGGTGGAGACACGGGCAATTAAAGTGGATTCCTCCGATTTGCAATTTCTGTCTTAGTCATTTACAGTCATTACACACGAGAATAAATACTACAATTCAATTTTAATAACTGATTGGTACACTTTCTATATAATTTTTGCCAATGAAATAATTCTTTATACACTGCAAGACTTGCCAAATTGACAGGCTATCAGAGACGGTTGAGATATTTGAAAGTAGTACACCTGCTGCAGAAAGCCCCCAAAATTATCCAGGATGGCTTCGTGCCAAAGAAAGTATGTATAAGAAAAGTATTTAAAACTGCTGTGGGAATCGATCAAAATTGACGCTGCAGATGCTAACAAGAGCACCTGAAGCGAATCTGATTACCGTTTGGTAGTTATAGAAGATAGCAATGCTAGTAGTTGGAGATTCCTTATTCAGAATCAATTCTGCAGCATGATTTCGGAGCATTACTTTGGATTGATTCACTAGAGTAGGCAGGGGAGGCGCCGAAATATACTAAGATTAATCCCATCGATGAAAATTTCACAGTCAACCTTATTCTCAAGTTTAAAAAATAAAATATTTGGCTACTGATTGGAAGAAATAAATTGATTTGGTTACCAACTGGTGGACCTTTCTTACCAGAGAGAACCAAGTTGTGGATGAATTCTTTATGAAACTATTTGGGGCGGTTATTGACTTCCAAGGGTTTGCTATCATCCGCCTACCCTGTGCTGATAGCTAAAGGAAACATTTGAAGAGACTCTTTGTGTAAACATTTAAAGAGGCGTTGAAACTGTATGTCGATGGTGTATGTTATGTGGTTAACCCCCAAGCAAGAGCAGAGTTCAGCCATTTAGAAAGCTTCCTAAATGGAACAAATTTCGACTCCTGGATAAGGTAGTATCACGAAATTTGATAAAAAAAAATAGTTGGGTGTAACACAGAATAGTAAACTGACGTGTAAAGTATTTGAGATGTCACACATGCCGTAATAATATGCAAAAGCCTTGCTGGGAAATCCTAGCAATGCACAAAAAGGTTAATATACTGGATGTACACTATGATTGATCCTATTGGGCCATAGTGAAATAAATGACAGTTTGAATGGAGTTGGAAGAAATGTTAAGACCAGCGTTGGTTTGGAAAGTCGTGTTAATGTCTTACAGCGGTTTTAGAGACTCTGTCGAATTTAGGTCCATTGCACAGAGTAGTGAAAACCAGAGCGTCAACGGCAATGGAGACTCTGTCTTTAGGTCTATTGCTTATGGTAGTGAGGGCCAGAGCTATGGCTAGGGTTGCCAGCCTGGCTGGACTTTTTTGATGCTTTCAAGCTAAAATTTAATTTGTCCAGCTAAATAGAAATTTTTTTAGTACACTGCAATAACATGGGCAATAATTTTGATGTTATCTTTGTCAAATCATGTTAGCCAACACTGATTGAATATTTGTTATACAACTAAGTTATGATTTCCTTCTTCTATCATCACTGACAAAATACCTCAACACTTGAACAGCTGATGTCTTTACATACATACAATGGATATTTTAATAAAAATTATTAACACAAAACCAAAATTAACATTTTCTCAGTATTTTTTTATGTCCAGCTTTTTTTTGCTTTGTCCAGCTTTTTAAAACCCAATGTCCAACATTTTGCGAATCGGAATCTAGCAACCCTAGCTATGGCAGACAGATCTATAATTAACTATCCCCTGAATAGAAGCAAAAGTCTCTAATAAGAGATTAGTAACCGAATAACCCGAGTGGCTGTTTGCTCTATAACAACTTTAACCACTGGACAGAAGCCAAAGACTCTATGGTTTTGAGAAATTAATTACAACTACGCTTAGCAAGAAAAGTAAATGGTTTAACCTGGGGTAATATGTACTTTTAAAAGAGGGATTATTCTATAATTTACGGTTGAATAGAAAGCAGATATTGGGACAAGAACGCGAATTTTTCGTTAAAAATCCTCAAATAAAATAAGATTACTTTCTACTGCGAAACACATCATAATGACACCAGAACATCAGCAATTTTAGCTTGTGTTAGGTAATTATAACAGAAGGAGATTTCAGACTATTCAGGAATAATCTTATATTAGCAAACGTATTTCTGAGAAGGCACTATAAACTAAAAGAACACTTGTTTGAAATTGGTCTCTAAGTAAGGAAACCTCAAAGATTTTATGATGTTAAGAATGAATAATCAGAACACAAGCATCTAAGGAACCTGCGAATTTTGTGTAGCATACAAAAAGGGACATTTGGGCGCATATATAATGCTGGGTAGGGAATTGTCCGTATTTCCACACAGCAGATTAATTACAGCACTATTGACCGTATACCATAATTGAAGTGCTATGGTCAGATTTGCCGTTTGCCACCCTTTTCCTTTTTTCCAAGTTTTTTGAGATGCGAAAAAGTTTTCATTAAACAAGTTTTTTCAATAAAAATCAATTTTACATTTTTTTTCAATAAATTCAATAATTCCACTATGCACAAAATAAAAAAAATAAATACACCCAGTTAAGGAGTTTTGTTGAGTAGAACTCAAAAAAAATTTTTTTTATATTTCTTGAACCCTCCAAACTTTTTTATTAGCCAAAAACAGATTTTTGGATAAGTAATATTGATTACGCAAACATTTCTGCACCGATGTTCAAAATTTAAACCTTATTCAAAAGGAGAGACATGGGGCTTTTAAACGATATACATACGTATATTATTTGACTTTATATGCTATGGGGTTTGATGAGGTAAACTTGACGAATGCAAAATTTTTTCATATATTTTCAAGTTTGTCCGTTCATAGTAGCAAACTTTAATTAAAAAATATGATGATGATATGATGACATTCTGAAAATGCATTATCTTCTGAAGAGATAGACACTTCGTTTGATCAAATCGGACAGAAATCACCGTAGTTATTATATAGAGAGTCTAACAGTCGAGTTATATTTTTCATACATATATTTTTTCAAATGAACTTTTAATTGAAAAATTTTCAGAATTTTTGATGAATCTTGATTGTTTATTGGAAAATGTGTCAATTTCATGTTTGAGCGACCACCAGAAGTTGGACAAGGTTTACGCAAAGAGAAATAATAACATTTGCAAAAAACACAAATATTAGCCGACTTCTGGTGAAATTGACACATTTTGCCATAAACAATCAAGATCCATCAAAACTAGTGAAACATTTTGAACTGAAAGTTCATTTGATAAGATGACATATAAAAAAATATAACACGACTGGTATACAATTTAAATAATAACTACGGTAGTTTTTGTCCAATTTGATCAAACAATGTGTCAGTCTCTTCACAAGAGAATGCACTTTCAGAATGTCATCACTTATTTTATATCTTTTAATTAAATTTTGCAATTAAGAATAGCTAAACTTAAAAAAATTAGAAAAAATCATATTTTCCGAATTTGCCCAATCATTATTCATAATAAGTAAGTTTAACCATATATTTCTGCATACCATTTTAAAGAGTCATCTCTCCTCTTTCCAAAAAAACTTTGGATTTTGAAAATAGGTTAAAAAAATATTTGGGTTATCAATAATATTGTGTGAAAAGATCAAAAAACCGTTTTTGTGAAATAAAACAAGTTTTGAGGGTTCGAGAAATATAAAAAAAATATATTTTTGAGTTCTACTCAACAAAAATCACAACCTACAGTATGTCATTAGCTGGATGTATTTTGACTCTCGCACCTTGTAATTAAAGGAAATATTTAAATTTCTAAATAAAATATTGTGTATTTTATTAGTCCTGGGCAAAAGCAGCAAAGAAACACAATAGAGGTCACCGGGCTCTGGTTTTTCTTTTAATAGCTTTGGTACTTTTGTAGACAACAAGTTTTTCTTTGTAAAAAAAAAAAAATTATTTCCCAGCAATAAAATGATTTTTAAAAATAATTACTGGCAACGCTGGCTATGGCACACGACGATAGTAATAACCTTGGCAACCGTAATAAGACCAATTATTTAATGAGATGGCAGTCTCTTTCCTTTTAAACAGGACTATCAATTTACAAATTAATGAGAGAATGTGTCTTGGTAACGATAAGCAGCAAACCAACTTCATAAAGTTATACTGTTTCGTATGGAAACAATACAAATTCAACAAAATATACGTTCTTTAATCCACTGTCCTTTGAAAATTGCAAAAAAACCTTGTAAGCATATATGAGTATGTATTATTTTTTACACAAATCTGAAAAATAAAAAAAAAACAGCGATAGAAGAAAGAAATACTATTATACGAATTGTTGAACAACAAAATTCAGGACTATTGTTGTTGCCAGAAACCCTCCGGAAAAAAATAAATTAAATATTACAAAAGGGGGCACAATAACGACAACTAAAATAAAGTAAAAGTTTTTATATTTTTTTTTTCTATATGACACACATAGAATTTTATGTTGCACTCATTTTTGCAATAAAAACATAAAAATAATATAAAAACAACAACAATAGCATAAAATGATATATTAAAATATGTAGATCTTTATGTGCTCATGATTGCATATTTGTTTGAGTACACTTGTTTTATTTGAAATGTAAAAAGTTGTACTTTCATGGTGTAACCATAAATATAAAACATATTAGAAATGGAATGGTGAGTAAATACTGATTTTGTAGTGTCCCTAAAAGGGGCGGATATTTTGCGTATATACATAACTGGCCAACACTACCCTTAAGTCAGGATGACAACCCAGCCATTCACACCATTCGTGTTGTGTGTGTGTGTGTTAATTTTAGGGATGAGTGGCGGGACCTACATTTTGCAGTCGACTCCGAATGACAGATTTTTGAGAAACTTTTCATGGTAATTTTACTTAATCCCAGAGTTTTTGCCAGAAGATTACAAAGACAAAGTAGCCGAAAGAAATATTTTTTCGCTTTTCGTTTTTTTCAATATATCTGAGCTAGTGGTTGAAACACGGGCTCTCGTCCAATAAGCCTAATAAACTACTCCGACTTGTTAAAGATTATTTCATGTGTATGATGCTCGTGGCTATAAAATTGTACCTTCGAATTTCTCAGACATTTTCCAACTGCTGTGATATTCCAGAGCTTGAATTGTGCCTGGATTATCCCTGCAAACGAGGGTCTAGTCTAGTGTGATTAAATAGTATGATCTTGGCGGACTGCTCCACAACACACGTTTAATTATTTACAAAACCCCTCTCTCAATAGATTCATTATGTTGTGTAGTATATGGCTCTGTAAATCAAATTTAAGTTTTGGAAAAAAAGTCTGCAATATTACATTGAATGTAATTGCAGTATAGAGAGTCTCCCGTTTCTCTTCATTCGAAATTGTGTTGTTATTGACACACCAATTTATTTAAAAATGAGCTGCATTGTTGAGATAATTTTAAATCGAAAATTTCTCAAGCAGGATGAATTTTGTTAATAAAATTCATTGATTTGCAAGCATTTTTCATTTGTTAGTCTATTCACGATGAAATGGCAAACCTAATTAAGCATTTTTAGTACAATCCACATGTCGCGAAACATTTTCTCGTACTAAAAAATAGAAATTCTATAATAAAGGTGAAAATGTCAACCAAGTAAACCGTACAGTTTCTATACCAGACAATAATGCCCAATTTTGATTTAATTTTCATTTAGTTAAAGTTGCCGCAGTTTAGTAGGCTGTGTGTTGGCTTAACCAGGCAAACCCCAGGTCAGACAACCCCAACAAAACGAATAATTAAAAAATTATTTCTTTGGTGACTTTCTCTCAGCAGATTTCTGGCAGAAACTAAATAAAACTGCCATGAAAAGTTTCTCAAAAACTGTCGTTCAGAGTCGACTTTAAACTGTAAATCCCGCCAGACATGTATAAAAATAATACCCAAAGCATAAGATCAATCCTATTCGCATGATTTACTTTGGAGATCAGGCGATGGCTAGTCGGATATGAGTAAGATATTCATATTAACACTTTTCGCCTCAATCTTCAAAGCACTATGGCGATAAATGAATAACAAATATTACTGTCATCTGCAACAGAGTATAGAGAATTGAAAGTTAAAGATAGAAGATCATATGATTTTTTCATGTACATCAAATTGTCACTCTAAACAAGTTATCTCTGCTAAAGGATACGCCCATGGGCTTTCACCTAACTGCACTACTTTTTTAGTAAATCTGCATACATACATACATCCATAATTGGTCATTACAACCCTTGAGTCAGGATTACGACTTATAGTTTAAAGTCGAATCCGAACGACAGGTTTTTTGGAGAAACTTTTCATGGAATTTAATTTACTCTGCTGAGTGGAAGTCGCCGAACAAATATTTTTTTAAATTTCGTTTTGATCGAGACGTCCTACAGGGGCTCTGAACCAAGGCCTTATCTCTAATAAGCGAACACACAACCTAAAAGTAAAATTTGCCCAAAAATATTAAAATTTTTTATTTTACAATGGAATGCTACAAATGCCCCTAAGAGCTGGTTGCATAAAAAAGAGGACAAAAAATAAGTAAGGCTTAGACTGGCATCAGAGACAGTTATTTTACTTTATTTTTATGTTGTTTTTGGATTTTTGAACATTTTTATATATTTTAAAACACATTAAAACATGAGGTTTTTTGTTTCTAATTTTTAAAACAACTCAATTGTAAAATTTAATATTTATTACCAACAAAAGAAATAATTGCATTTCAAAATTAATTTCATATCACAGTTCACTCTGGCTATCCCAAACCTTTGGAAGGAAGAAACATTTTTTTTTCAAATTAAAGACATTTAACTTTCTTTAATTCATTTTTACTTATTGTTTAATTTATTTTTAAAACCATTGGGGGGGGAATGAAAAAAAAAACAAAAAAAAAATTCAAAAATAAAAGGAAAAAAATAATTGAGAAAAATTTTACACAATTTTACATTCATGATCGTAATAAAATGCCTTGGTAACACGAAAGAGTACAACAGAAAAGGAACAAAATAATTAAATTTCTTACAAAAAAAAGAAAAAAAAGAAATATTCCAGACAATGGTACAATTAGCCGACCTTTTTTTCGCCACTGAATTACAATTAACAGCAGACAAAATGCTGAATGAAAAGAAATGTAAAGAAAGGGAGAAGCAGCAACAGCAAATTAAAAGTGATTTAAATACAACAACTAATTACAATAGAAAAACTCAATGAAAAGAAAATGTTAAAAAAACTGATAAAAAAAAGGAAAACGAAAAAAAGTAGCAAACGAACAAAAGGAAATATTTTTCGAGGAAGTTGCGAATGAAAACTATGGTGATTGAAGGAATTTCTACTGTGTAATTACAATTAAAAGGAATAAAAATAATTTTTAAACATTTGCTGATTGCCATGGTAATTTTTATTTTGCCATTTGAAAAGTTCTTTAATGAAAATATTTCTAAATTATACTACACATTCATATGCATTCTTGGTTTTTTAATGATTTTAAAACTCTATATGCTATTGTTATAAGACTAAAGACGAACTACAAATCGTTATGAAAGTTGATTAAAACATAAACACCAAATTCTCTTGATCATTAAAATATTCAAATATATATGTATGTATATATTATATACATAACAGAGATTAGCAATGAATCGTTTTTTCGCTACTCATAAGTACTCATGAAATTTTGAGTATGAGTGAGTCAACTGTATTTTAATTTAACTACTCTGATTCATTCCTACTCACTACAAAGTTGATTTATAAGTACAGATTGCAAAGAGTATGAGTACAACCTTGACATCGGACTCATAACATGTGCCTACTCATTCAGATTCATAAATTTAGAAAAATACTTATAATACTTATAGGGAGTGACTCGTATCATTCATCAAAATTTACAGTCTTAGTTGTTGTTGCATTTATAAAAAAAGAAGAAAGAAAAATACAAAGACAGCAAGCAAAGCAAACACACAACCTTCTAGTGAGTATTGTAGTGTTCGTACGCGAATCGTACTTATTTTGTGATTCTTGTAAATGTTGAGTTAAGGAGAGTCGAAATCAACAACATGATGCGTATTGTTAAATATGGGTACGATGAGTACTTCAAACTTTGAATATCAGTAGAATGAGTATGATATCGAAATAAGTATGAATGCGTATAAATATCAGAAATTATGAGTATGATTCGAATATACTCATCTTTCTGAATACTCATCGCTGATCTCTGGTACATAACATACGTAATTGGCCGTTACAACAATTCAGTCTGAATTACGACCTAGCTTCTCTCACCACTTATGTTATCTGTAATAAATTTATACGTGGGTAGCAGGACCTACAGTTTAAGTTCGACTTCGAACGACAAATTTTTGAGAAGCTTTTTCATGGCAATTTTATTTTTGTCCGAAATCTGCTGAGGGGCAGTCAACGGAGAAATATATTCTTATATTTCGTTTTGTTAGAGATGTCTGACCTTGTGTTTGAATCGTGGCCTTACGTCTAAACAGTCAACTACCTCCTAGACTACGGCCATCCATTTATTTGCTCATATTAGCATAAAAAATATATTTCGTAAAGTGCCTCGGCCACGTTCAAATTTTGCGGATCAAATTTTGCATATGTGTTGGTAATATTTGTTTGACTCAGCACAGCAACACAGCAAATTTCAGCCTTCAAATGTGTAAGTGTACTTAGAACGTTTTTAATGTTCTTGCATTTTTAAATTCTACGTTCTCTAACTTAAATACTGTCAAAATTTGGTTAAGATGTGCCGATCCGTTCGGAAGTTATAGGGAAAAATCTACTTAGAATACACATGTAGTCATATGGCGCGTGAAAACTTTGAGAGCTCATAACTCAAAACACACTTTTTCGACTTAGAATGTTATAGAACGGAGGCGTCGATATGAGGATATTGGTTGGGTCGAAAATCCAAAACAAGATACTCAAATGTGTGACGCCATCTCTCCGATTCAACGTTTATCTATAACATTGCGTTTTCTTGCTACAGGCAATTCCGTTTCTGATTTAAAATTTGTCAGCGCTATTTCGGAACGAGCAATTGGTCGCATTGTTATAGAAACTTATGGAGAAATAAACAAGATTTTAAAATATAATATAAAAGCAATTAAAACAAATTATTAATGGACTTAATTTTTTCGGTAATAATTTTTATTAAACAAAACAAAGTTCATAAAAATAAATAAACAATATCACAAAATTCATAAATAAAAACAAAACTACATAAAGAATAACAAAACATCTCCTTTTTTATTTTTATTATCATTTTCTTCCTACACACTTTCGAAACACCCGCGAAACAAAGAGTGATGTTACTCCTACGAAATCTGCAGAAAAATGAAATTTGAAGTAATCAAATTTGCTTCCAATTTCTGCGGAGCAGGTAGCGAAAATCAAAAGTATTTTGATATTCTTTAATCTCTTCTCAGCAATCACAAAAATGGCAGATTTTAGTTCCGTCGCCACGGTTTGTTTTAAATATGACTTCCCAAAAAGTTTCAATATTTTCTGCTTCTAATAAACCCAAGTCTTCAAAATTAATGTGCAGTAGTTCACGCCACTCATCATCTGTTTCTATTACATTTGGCACAAAACGACATAATTAAAAATACTTTTATTGTTATTTTTCACAATTATGGCTTTAGAAATTGGAATTAAAATAACAAAATTGAAATTAAAAAATTTAAATGTAAAAACTGCAAAATCTGCATAATTTACAGAAAAACTTAGTTTTTTAAACAAAAAACTTCAAAACTGCTCAATGCTCAGAAAAACTGCAAAATGCAGATAAATCTGCACATTTGGCAACGCTGATGGTAACAGAAATATATCTACAAAAATTATCTCTTTATAAAGTATACGTTAACGTTGCAAGTAGCTTCAATTGATGCAACGTATTATATCTCATATTTTTTTCACAATTGGCATAAGTAGCATTTTGTTTCCATCATACAAAGTTTGTATTGTACATCAGCAGGTAGTCTTTTGTCAACCACAACCTTTTGCTTCTTTATCCTATTTTTGATGCTTGAGCTTGAAAATTTAAAATGATAGTACGCGATAGGAATATTGCTGTCAAGAAATGTTAATTAATAACCTGGTAGATAATATCAAGTCAATTTGTTTTTAATATTATTTCCGGCATATAACGCAACTGGAAGCATGAATTTTATCTTTTAATAATTCAAGCGTTACTGGTTTGTCGGTATAAGCCATTCTCATAAAAAGTAAGTCAAAGATGCTAAATAGCACCAACGAGGGGTCCAGCGAACTGGATTATTTCTGTGGAAAAAAAGTTCGCTCATACATCCTTGAGAACAACTTTGTCAAGGCCAGCACTAGCAACGGCGAGCACGTTGGTGATTACCAACTTCAATATATAGTTTAAAGAGGACGACGCTACGTGCCACAATACTCGTCTCGCAGTGGATATTCTGCGCAAGCACTTAGAGGGTGATGTGAATTGGCCAATAATACTGGCGGTCTGACTCCGTTAGATGTATTCTTCTGGGAGTTTTTGAGTGAATGCCAATAAGCTACACATGATAACAGTCCTCAAAGACAACGTAATTTATCCACATAATCCGGCAACTATATGCAATAGAAGACTCTACCCAGAGAAAGCCGTGGCAGACATTTGAACGATGTTATATTCCACACATAACGGCATCAGCAGGTTCTTCAAACAAATAAACATTTTCGTGGATATCTTAACCCGTATATGCCCAACTTTTTTTTTCTCGTAAAAACATGGGTTTTTTGTATTTATTGGAATCTCTATGGGATATTTTATTTAAATTTAAAAATAGCAAGTACTTAACGAGAGGGCTTATAATTTGAAAACTTTTTGAGGTGACAGAAGATACTAAATATTAGTGAAAGTTTTCCAAGGAGTCTCTTTAATATCAGTTTTAAAAACAATTTACTGTTCAATATACTTAAACCAGGAAAGAACTTTCGAAAGAAGCATTCAAGTGCCTCGATTTCTCAAAACGGTGTAAGAAATACTTCACTTCATCTGATCTTCTTACTGTTTACATCACTTTATCGGACCAGGAATAGAATAGAACTCTCATGTATGGATTGATGCCTCGAAGTGTATTTTGAATGGTCTTGACCACATACAGATAGGGGCGCGGGTGCTCATTAATGGACGTCCAACTCTATTGATGCATTGGAGCATCTTGTTATGTGGCTTGTGTTTCATTATTCTATCGCTACTACTATAGACTTTGCTCTAGCAATATAAAGGGACTGGTTCCCATAAATTGCGTATTCTTACGTAGCACATGTCTTTCTCGCGGAGTACATCCATTTGTGGTCTATTGGCTGTGTATTGCATACTGCATTACAGACTGAATTCGTTCTTTAGCCGGACGATACGTATGTGAAACACACTAAATTTTGGCCACTTATAATATAAAATGATTTTAATATAATGTCCACAAACACTACGCCCTCTGTCCTCTTTTCCATAAGCTATTTTCCTAATTCCAACGCAATCCACTGCATGAGTAGGGGCCATCCCCTGAGTGTTGTTATTATAAAAAAGATTTTAAAATGGTATATTGCATTGTATTAGCGTAACATTCCTGTTTATTTATGTTTTAAAATTTTTAAATTATTTTTTTACCACTCAGATTCTGTGATAACATATGTATGACATTATTTCACTAAGTTTCAAATGGAACAGAAAGAGTTTTTTTTATTTTGTGCTTAGTTTATTATGTATATTTAGTTATTTCAACGGTGTTAAATACATATTACATATTACACATACTAATTTACACATATTAATTTATTTTTTTTTTATTGTTTATATTAGGTTTTTTTATTCGTGGTATTTGTATTCAAATATGTCAACTGAACTTAATATTGTTTGAATTGAGAAACAATTTTTATAATTCACAAAAAAAAAACGCAATTTATATCACATGATATAATATTTTGTTAACTTTTATTTGAAAACTGCACACACCTTTTGGACAAGAAATTTAAAATAAATTTGTTTTAATTGCGTTTGTATCCTCTACATGGCATGGATATAATAATTAAATTTAAATTTTACAAAATATTTCACAATTATACCCAACAAAATTCTCTTTAATTTATATTTTTATAAAGAATAACTTTAAGGCAATTAATATATTAAATTTTTTATTCAATATGTTACAAAAAAAGAATACATTTTTTTTTAATTTTTTCAAAATTTCAAAATTATTCTTGTCGACTTTTTAAAGCCACGTACATATTTTTTCCTGGTGAAAACATCAAAAGTTGCGCTTTCAAACTTTTAATGGCATATGATGCTGAAGTTTTCGTACACTGTGGTGTTCTTTATTTATGACAATATATTGCAATATATTGCACTCAACCATATCCGTTGGCTTTGAGTTGTTGCACACACACATACACAAAAAAATATTTTTGTTTGAAATAATTTATGGCCAAATGGCTGGCATAAATAAAGCAAAACAAAACACAAACACCAGTGAGAGTGTTTTTTTTTTGTTTTTGGTAACACTATCCGTGCACCAAATTTTTATTATTTCACTTAAGGGCAAATACAAACACTTTTTTTTTTTTTGCTATATTCTACAGAAATTTTTTTATAAATTAGAGAAAATTACATTAAATTTTACAATTATTCGCTTTAAAACTTTTTATTTTATTTAATATTTATTTACATCTTCTTCTTGATTTCTTCATTTAAAATCACACCCTTTTTAGGTATTACCAACAGCTCTTTAAATCACTTTCAGTTATAATTTCTCAACAAAATTGTCCAAAAATTTCCCGACTTTCGCCGAAATGTTGTTCTCTCATTGAGTTACCGTTAAGTACTAGGATTTCCTCAAAACATTTGCAACATCATCTGAATGTCTAGACTGCTCGTGATTTAATTTCCCATGTTGTCGTATTTTTATTTACATTCAAAAGGATAAATATCGAATCCACATAACACAGAATAGTTGTTTACAGCATCTGTTGCACTAACATTTTTTATGTGTGTATAGCTGCGTGTCTTCACTACATTAGGGGAACACTTATTAACAGTAGTAAAGGAGAAATAAAACAGTTTTTCCTTTAGTTCCACATATTTCAAGCTAATTGGGGAAGAGTGAACCACGAGTGGCACGTTCAGATTAAAAAAGGAGAATGTTGTTAAATGTATATGCTTAAAATGTCCTGTTAAATACTTATTGCTGTTAATAAAGGAGAAATAAAACAGTTCTTCCTTTAGTTCCACACATTTTAAGCGAATTGGGGGAGAGTGTAACATGCTGGCACGTTTAACATTAAAATAACAGAATGTGGACACTGTGCTGTTAAATTTATGTTAAATTAAAATGTCCTATTAAATACTTATTAACAGCAATAAAGGAGAAATAAAACAATTTTTCCGTTTAGTTCCACACATTTTAAGCAAATTGGGGAAGAGTGTAACATGCTGGCACGTTTAATATTAAAATAACAGAATGTGAACACTGTGATGTTAAATGTATGTGCTTAAAATGTTCTGTTAAATGTATGTCCTTACATGTTAAGCAGGTGTTAGTGTAAGTTTGTGGAAGAAGGTAACATGTTGTCATGCTTAACAGCATAAGAACAGAATGTGAACACTGCCGATAAATTTAATTGCTTCAACATTAGTTGCTATACAAATGTTGTGCTAAACATGTTTACTAAATGTTAACAGAGCCCATAGAAGTATACAATGTTTCAACGATGTCACTGTATACAAATGTTGATGGAAAATATTTAGAATTTCATGTAATTTACTGCATTGTGATTCGAATTTACATGCATATGGATATTACAAATTATATTGAACATATAGTCTATGAAGTCGGAGTTTTAAAAACCTTTCGTATAAACTTTTATTATATCTCTTATATAGAAAATTTTATAAATTTGATCTACATGTTAATGCAGCTTTAATATCTTTATCGAATACAGAAACTGGAGATTTGTTACAAATCTAAGCATTAACATTGGAACATAAACTCAATGCTTTTCAATGTCGTACTACTGATTTTGTACCAGAACAGATTATATTCGCTAACACAGATACTGTGCAGATAGTATTTATGCTTGGAGTATAACAAGTTAAATAACACCGAAAACACCGTGTGGTGGTGTCGCCTTACACACAATTGTTCATTACAACTCTTCAGTCAGGATTACAACCTAGCTTCGTACACCACTTCTGTTGTGTGTGTGAATTTTATACATGAGTGGCGGGACCTACAGTTTAAAGTCGACTCGGAACGACTTTCTTTAGAAAGTCTATCATGGCAATTTTGAATAGTAATTGCACACCTACATATTCGACGATACTTCTGATTGAATGTGACATTATGAGAAATATTTTAAAGATTTCTTTACATTAAAACTGAATGGATAATTTTCTTAAAATACTCATCCAGTAAAACGATTTCTGTTGATTTGAAAAAGAGTTGTTTAAACTTTCCCCCTCTATGCAGTTTTTAATAAATGATAAAATGCTTGCCTGCTGCCATTCACCTTCAAAGTATATACCATGGTGTGCCTCCTTTCTTTTCATGCCCGAATAAGCATACGAACATTTAATGTGAATGTAACAATCCCCACATTTGTCAACAGCTTTCCATTTTATTTCTTTCAGCACGTTTTGCTATATAAACAAATTGCCCAGTCTTGACCTTTTTCATACCTAATGCTTGTCATATTGTGACCATTATTTTGTTTTTTCATTGGCTAGTTTGATTTATTTATAAGGGGGTTATAAGGGGGTTAAAACTAAAGCAAAAAAAGGAAAACTTTTTGGCAACCTTTTTTTAGGGGGATTTGTTTTATTGAGGAAAATAACAATTTAAGCTTGAAATCACATTTAATCTCTATCTAATAGCAGAAAAAACAATACAACTAAAGTTATGAAACATTTGTTGTTGGATTTTCTTTTGTAACTTTTTTTAAAAGCGGAGTCAACAGTTATTACATGAGATATACATATACCCGCATCTTAATTTATGGCAATTGAAAAGAAAACTGTTTGAACGTTGGAAACCACTTTCAAAATAACAAATTTTTATTAAATTTTAATTGGCATTGGCCAATGCAGAATATACTGTACTCAGCAAAAATGCAACGCAAACGATTGCCACTTATGTTTAATTATTGCACAATATGTATTTTTTTGGTACGTATGCCAAAATTTTTAAGTAAAGGGTCCGCCACCTAACGTTTTTTTTTAACTAGTGCTTATTTCGTGAATGGTAACACTTAGCTCATGTCTGATTTGACAGATAATTAGTTTTATCCTTCCGCTGAACGAATATGGTATGGTCCAATGCGTTTTCGCTTCGCTAAGTGGGCCTACGATCGACTTACAGAAGATGCCGATTTTGGCAAAAAAAAATCATCTTTTCAGATGAAGCTCATTTTGATCTTGGCGGGTATGTAAACAAGCAAAATTGTCGCATTTGGGGCACAGAAAACCCGCACGCATACATTGAAAAGCCGACGCCCCCAAACCGAGTCACTGTTTGGTGCGGATATTGGTCCAGAGGCATAATTGGGCCATTTTTCTTCGAAAATGAGCAAGGAGTGGCCGTTACAGTCAATGGCGATCGTTATCGGGCCATATTGAACGAATTTTTCTTCACAAAAATTGAAGAGGAGGATATTGGCAACATTTGGTTTCAACAGGACGGCGCTACGTGCCACACAGCCGAAGCTACACTCGATGGTTTGCGCCCTGTTTTTGAAGATCGCAATATCAGCCGCAGAGCTGATGTCGTTTGGCCACCTCGGAGCTGCGATTTGACACCGTTGGACTATTATTTGTGGGGTGCCGTCAAAGATAAGTGTTACGCCGATAAGCCAGAGACAATTGACCCTTTAAAGGACAATATTCGTGAAGCCATTGGTGAAATACGGCTGCACACAATCGATAATGTGCTTAAAAATTGGACCGAGACTACTGCATGGCCAGCCGAGGCAGTCATTTGATTGAAATTATTTTCCATTATTAACCGAAAGGATTGTACTTTCAAATAAAAAAAGCATTTTCAAAAAAAAAAGTTGTTTGGCGGACCCTTCATAATTTTCCGCGCAATCGAAGGACAAAATCAATTAGCTGAGCATGTGTACCATTGGTCATGTCGGTGTCTTTTTCCCGGCTGCAATATTATTTTTGATAACTCCGTTCTTTGTCTTATTGATAGTTTTAAATCCAGAAGTGTAAACACATTGTGAAAACGATGACTAACTCATGATTTGCTAATTCTCAGCTATTAGATCGCAGTTATTTATAAATATCATGCAGCTACAAAAAATATTGATATAAAAAATGTCAAGCCTTAACAAAGAGTAAGACTTAAGTTGAGTTTGCAGATAGCTTGCCATTAACAGGCAATTTTAATCGGCGGAATTATAACTCATTGCGTTATCCAGTGTGACAGAATAAGACTTAATGTGTAAAATTTTTTGTCACTGTTGTTGTTGCTATCGTTCTACTAATGTCTTGATAGTTTTGGTGTGTACAGTTATTTACCGATAATGAAAATGAAGGCATCCACAACGGAAGTAATTAGGAAAATCTTTAAATTGATATTGGATGACCGTCGACAGAAAATGTATGAGCTACCGGATATAATGAGACATGAAGAAGACTAGAAGAAAATGCTGTTTTATTGAGACAATCCGCCAATTCATACTTCAACTATTTGGATGGTAGTCGCCATAGTCTAGTAGGTAGTGTGTTGATTTACTAGACTTGAGGCCACGGTTTAAGACCCATGTCAGACTGCCTCTCAGTAGATTCATGGCAAAAAACTATACAATGAAAAAGTTTCTCGAGAAAATTGTTCGGAGTCGAGTTTAACTTGTAGTTCGCACCACTCATATATAAAATTTACACACACAACATGAATGAAGGGTTATAATGACCAATTATGTTTTTATGTATGCACTATTGCGATGGCCAGTTGGATTATTTCCAATTTTGCTGTAAAAGTGGAGTGCTCGATTGATTTTCCGAATATAAATCGAACATCGAAGCTATGCACGCTCGATAATGTGAACTAACAGTGATGCCAACTCTTAGGCCACCAAACGCGTGAACAAAAATGAAAAATGGGCTAAAACAGGCTAAATTGAAAAAACTACGTTTTTAGTATAATACAATTTCATTTTTTCAAAACAGCGCAAAAAGGAGGCTAAAATTAAAGTAGTCTTTTCAGATAAAAACACTACAATTTTTAAACGAAACATGTTATTAATAGATATTACAGTAGTTTTTATTTAGCTGCCTTGTATTTACGTGCGCATTGCCTTTACCTGCACAAAAATTATGAGAGTGTAATCTATAATTAAAGTAAAAAAATTAATTTAACCGCATTTTTGACTTATCTGCACAAAAATTCTTGCAAAAGTTAGTTGTGCAGGTAAGTCAAAACTACTGTATTGCTTTTGAGGTCATTTTAAATTAAATAGAATTCAGGTACTAGATTAGTTTCAAATAGAATTTACATTACAATCTTTCAAAGTTGGTCATTGTTGTTAAATAACTACTAAAATATCCAATAACAATTCCTAATACTTTCTCAACAGACACATCCTAAACAAAGATTTGAGTTATGGTTAATACACAAAAATAGCGTCAGTAAAAAGTTATCACATACCTTCATCGAGAATCAGGCTAAATTTAGTTTCATTTAAATTCTTCAGTAATAGCTCTATAAAATGTGGAGCTAAAACATTTGTTATTATATTTTTACATTTTGTACGGTGGAGGTTAATGCTTGCTATTTTACTGTCATTAAATGTTTTACAGCATGTCTCTGTCAAGTGGTCTATGGAAGCAAATGGTGAATGAATTGCAGTATATAACGATAGCGCAGCCTGACATTTCTTTCCCACGGGTACCACTGCAGGTGTAAAACAAATTTGTGGTTGTACCATATTAATGCTGTTTAAAGGTTCGGATGCTTTTTCGTTTCTGAATGTCTGACCAGGACATAGTGTTTAGCGTCGATTTGCGTGTTGCAGTAAATACATACTGCTTTAGAGTCATCTTTACAAGGCTTTATCAATTTCTTAAAAAGGGGATCTGTCTCCCAAATTTTACGATATCTGTGCGTGCAGCGCTCCATCTAAACATATAAATTATAACTTACTTAAAGTTATACACTCATATACTTATTAATATGTTTTTTATCAATGCCTTATTATTAGGTAAATACAATTTTATACTTTCAGCAAAGCTTGTGTTTCTTTGTACTTTTGTTAATTCTTAATGACAAAGAAGAAAACAAGAAATAGAAGAAAAAAGTGCTGCCACATTGGCTTACAATTCGACATTGCTAGAGAAACATAAGATAATATTGCCATACAGGGTTAAAGGAAAAACGGGCAAAAAGGGCTAAACAAAAATACTGAAAAGAGCTGAAATTGAGCGTTTTTTAGTTTAGGGCTAAACATTTTTTTTCGCGTTAAAGGTACTTCAAAAAGGGCTAAATCTAGCCCGAAAAGGGCTAAGTTGGCATCACTGTGAACTAATTAAAACTGGCGTTGTTCATTTTTGCGAATTGTTCACATTTCCGAATACCGAACATTTTAAAACAGAATTATACCATCATTTAGATAAAAATCATTATTTATGAATTTTTTTATTTGTAAAATTACACCAAATTATAACTTAATTTGTATATATATTTTTATGTTTGAATATGTTCATAATTACACACATATGTACATACAAAACAAGTGCATGATAATAACTAAGCTTAGCAAAAACTATTTATTAAAAAAAACTGTTATTTTTTCTGTTGCTTTCTTTTTTCCAAAATTTGCAACAGAGCTTTCTCCCGTAGGCGTCGAAGAACAATGATGTCATTTTGATCTCTGCATTGTTAAACACTGCTACGGCTTCATTTGCGTCAATTTTGTTGGCAGGAATTTCCAGTTCAAGATCATCTTCAGTTTCTACTTCGACTTCTGTCTCAAAATTTAAATAACTATGCAAGCAGGTGTACTAACACATACATATATAGTATATGTACACCAGAGATCAGCAATGAATCCCTTTTCCGCTACTCATAAGTACTCATGCAATTTTGAGTATGAATGCGTCAACAGTATTAAAATTCAACTACTCTGATTCATTCGTATTCACTACAACGTTGACATCAAACTTATAACATTCGAAATATGTTTGATTCATACGCCTACTCATTCAGATTCATAAATTTAGAATAATACTTATAATACTCACAAATGATTCGAGTGATTCGAATCATTCATCAAAATTTACAGTATTATTTTTGTTGCATTTACAAAGAAAGAAAAAAGATACATAAACAAAAAAGACAAAGACAGCAAGCAGAGCAAACACAGAATCGTCTTGTGAGTATTGTAGTGTTCGTACGCGAATCATACTTATTTTGTGATTCGTGTATACGATGAATCATGGAGAATCGAAATCAATAACATCATGCGTATTGGGTATGATATGAGTATGATATTAAAATAAGTATGAATGCGTATAAGTATCAGAAATTTTGAGTATGATTCGCATCTACTCATTGTTTTGAATACTTATTGCTGATCTCTGATGTACACCTAAAACGGGGATTCCCGCAACTAATAAACACAGAATTTCAATGTTTCAAATAAAAAAATTCTGTTCAAATTATAGGGCTTTTTACTTTTGTTCATCTTTTAGAGTAGTCAATGAAGCAAAAAAATTTTCACATTAAGCGGTGCTCACATTAGCGCGCGTGCACTGCATATGTAGCTAGCAAATGTGTGTCAAAATTTTGTGCCAAACGTTTTATTTTTTTCTTGTTAAGTTGGATTACTTTTTCACCGAAATCATATAATAAAAATGTGTGTCTTATGGTGTTTTCTTTTCTACAAAGAAAATGTCACCTTCTTACAAGGTGCATTAAAAAAATTGCTGACCAACCCTTTTATAATGTAATTTTTATTTGAGATGAACATAACACAAATATGAAAAAAGGGTATGCCCCGTGCCCTTAAAAATATGTTGTATTTTTGATTTGTTTTCAATAAAATATGTAAACATGAAAAAGGTGTTTGCCAGATCGCTAATTTTTCGATATCATTTTTTATGGCTTTTTTTTATAACAAAATAATTTTTTTTTAACACAGTTCTATATTACTGACCATGTAGCTTTAATAATGTAATGTTCCCTTAAGGTTACCCCACAAAACAATGAAAAAATTAACTTCAAAATTGGATAACGATACTAGGCGACTTTTTTTAAATTTCATCTGGTAGCCCTATAAATAAACAAAAGTCATTTGCTTTACAGGGCATTATCAGCACTCTCGATTTATACAGGGCGTAAAATGCAATGCCCTCCACCATTTTCAAGTGCGAATTATTTAGAATAAAACATACCACCCTTTTAGAGGGAGAAACTTTTTTAAGAAACAAACACAAAATTGCATTTTTTAAAATAAAGTGCACATTTTTTGGTAGAAAAGAAAACACCATATTGTCGGATCTCAATATTTTTAAAATCATGGACCAGCCCGTCATTGCATGGACTGGGCCATCTATCGGTTGAAATTTGAACCATCGTTCATTTCGAATCTGCCAATACGTACACATATGTAACATAAAACCTTTACAACTATTTTTTTCACATAAACCAAGATGTGGTAACAATAACCTAAAATTGTTAATAAATTTTAAAGCTTAAAACAAACTGCCACTACTAATAGTTCGTTATTTTACTGCATTTATCTGCAATACTTTTTTTCCAAAAAAAAACCCAGTGAAACTCAATTTGCAGTTAAGGTTTCTTAACATTTACAATGCTTGTATGTATGTATCTTTACAAAATTTGTTTTGATTATGTAGCCTACATACGGTTTTCACCTTCTGCTTTAACTTTATCAGGTTGAATTAAATTTTGTATGGCAAAAACTTTTTAAAGTTTTACTCCACCATTTAACTCTGCTCAGCTGTATGCGGCATCTCCATTTGAAAATATTTTGTTTTGTGATTTACTTTGCTGAACAGAAAAACTTTGTCATGCTTGACGACAACTTTTCTCTAAAACTAGCTCCATGCAAACTTTAGTGCTTAAGTATGTAATGAAGTGAAATTCTGCAATAATTTCTTTCAGTTTTGTTTCCATTTCTACAACACTTGGATTAGCATAAATTTGTGCTTGTTTTGGAAATTTTTATGCAAAAAAAAAAAAAAAAATTGAAAAATAAATAAAAGACAGGAGTTGAAGAAACTATTCAGGTAAGAGTTTTAATAACAGAAAACGAATGAAAAAAATTTAGAAAAAACGTTGAACAGTTATTCTGAATAAATTGTTGAATAACCATTAGGAAAATTAACAAATAAATGCGGGTATAAAAGAATTTTTCTATTAAAATATAAAAGCTTTTTACACAAATTTGATTATGTTTTTAATGAATGAAATTAAAATGGTTGTTACATACCAGACACCAGAAATGAATCGTTTTTTCGCTACTCATAAGAACTCATAAAATTTTGAGTATGAGTGTGTCTAAACGGGTTATAGGGTGGGGTTAGTATGTGGGTAAGAGGAGGTAGGGTATATAAATGCACAAACCTTTTCTATATTAATGTATATATGTAAATAATAAGTATTTCTTTATGTTTGTGTATGTATTTTTAAATCGTTATAAAACGTATATTTGGTTGTATTTTGTAACACTAAATATTTTTTGTTTACAATATTCTATTTCGTTCACGTTCACAAACTTTTAGTTTATTGATGTTCATAATGGTTTTAGTTTGTTATATATATTTGTATACATTTCTCTGATGATCACTTTTCTTTTCACATACGCGTAGGGGTTGTTCTGTGTTGCGTGAGGTTCGATAATCAACTGTTTTATAAGGATCTACACAATCCTTTTTGAACCTGTTGAGGTGGTGAATGTTGATGTGTGTGGTGAATGTTGATGTGTGTTTGTGTTAGTATTATTGTCATTCGTTAAAGATGTTTGTGTCATATTGGAAGTCAGGGTTGGGGTTATATAATTTGTTCACTCGTGTGAACATCCTCCCGGGCCGGCAACCTGTGGATAAAAACAAATTATTTGTGGTTGTTCAAAAAGAAAGGGGTATGAGTATTAATTTTTCACTCAGGATGTCGGGGTCTTCCCACGGGTCCAAACATCTTCTTTCTGACCCCTAAATGGGGCATAACCTTCTGTCGGGTGGGATCTGTAATGAATCTTTGGGTGAGTAATAATTGCGGGTGTTCTGTGTAAGAATCTGGGTGTGTAAGGAGTGTTTGGGTGAGTAGTGGGTGATTAATAAGGGTGTAAGGGTGAAAAAATTTGATCTTTTCAGACTATAATATTCGCCATTGAAATATTGTGTCTGACAAGGTATCACTAGTCTATCACGGGTAGTTTTGATCCCATGCGCATCAAGTTTAGTACTCGGGTGGGTTAATAATCTATTGAGTCTTTCGTCAATAGATTGTGGGTTTTTTCGATCCAGAACTATGCTGTCATTTCGAAATTAATTTCTTCGATTAAATGATACGTGGTCACAAAATCGATAGACATTCGACAATATTCTAAAAGCTTTGGACCATTCAGAAGATCTTTCTGAAATGTCCTGGGTAGGGTGGGTGAAGTTCATAGATGGTTTTGGGTTTACAGTTTCAGCTTCAGCTTGAGTTTCGGAGGGTAGATGTGTTGTTGGCCATTTTGTCGGTATTTCCTTCAACCAGGTTGGTTCATTCCAGAACTCGTCATCCTTCAGTTCGCCAGCATTGCAACCATGGCTGACAACATAGGCTGGGTTGTCATAAGACGCCACGTGACTCCAGTTTTTGGTTCCTACCGCTTCTGCTATTGTA
The DNA here is from genome assembly GCA_930367235.1 of Sarcophaga rosellei. Lineage (NCBI taxonomy): Eukaryota > Metazoa > Arthropoda > Insecta > Diptera > Sarcophagidae > Sarcophaga > Sarcophaga rosellei. The sequence continues at coordinate 49,007,544 of OV884019.1, read as the reverse complement.
GACACACGATTCGCCACAAAGGTGTTCCAGGTAGTCGGGGGTTTGTTGAGCCATGCCAAAACTATCCAAGATTCCGTCCAGAAATGCTTCGGGTATTGAGTTAATATTCGCTGGGTAATTAAATTGTGTGTAATTTTTGCCAACAACACTGCACCACAAAGTTTTAATTTCGGATAAGAAATGACTTTGATAGGTGCATCTCTCGTCTCAGCGCAGAGTAGGGTTACGGATATGGGTATATTTATGGGTACAACTCGTGCGTATATAATCGCAGAGTGCCTTTTCAGAAGAATCTGAAAAGTCATGAAACTCAATTCCTGCTGAAGGTGAAAAAATGTATCCATCTAGGAACCCGAATATTGTCATTATCATAAAACCTTTAATAAGGGTGAGTGGGTTAATCAATGCCCGAAATGGGTGGGTGATCAATTTCGGGTGGATACTGGCAGTGGGTTTGGGTAAGTAGTTATTTAAGTAACGAGGTTAATATTCTGGGTGAGTAATGGGTTATGAAAAAAGGGTGAAACATATAAGAGTATCGAATGGAGTTTAATCAATTTGTGGGTAGGACTACGACCTTGTTTATGGGTCGAGTTAATGTTCCGGTTGATGTCTGCAATTCGACTACTCTGGGCAGTCCTTCGGAACCCGGGTGAGTTTTGGTTACTCGTCCGAGTAACCATTCATTGGAGGGTAGGTTGTCCTGCTTAATGACGACAATGTCATTGACTTCCACAGGACGATTAGAGTTTCTCCATTTATAACGTTTATGGAGCTCTTTCAAATATTCATCCTTCTGTCTCTTGCAACACTGATGGTGTTGAATTTTCAACCTTTGCCATCGGTTCGCTAGGGTAATATCCTCGTTACTAAAATAGGGTTCAGCGGGTTTATCAAGCTTGACAGAACTGTAATAAGAAACTATTCTTCGGGTAGGGTGAGAATCTTGGACTGGTCCGGTTAAAATCCAACCAAACTCAGTTTCTTGAGCTATCAATGTGCCAAGAATATCTTTCTTAACACCAGCTCCAAGAATTTGTGGGTAAAAATCGCTACCAATCATGATATCAACTGGGCGGCTTTCATAAAATTTAGGATCTGCCAATGGGATTCCGTCCAAGTCTTTTATGAAAGTAGGGTTCAAGTTTTGGGTGGGTAGATTTCGGGTGAGTGTCTTGACAACAATTGCCTGAATATTCAGTGAAAATCCCTTATTCGTGTTTGAACCAAGATGTATATCACACATCTTGTTCGAACGTGCTGAAACAACCTCGTTTAAACCTGAGATTTCAGCAACTATGGGTAGGGTGGGTAAGTGTAATTTGCGCCTTAGCTTATCAGAAATAAATGAAAAATCTGATGCTGGGTCAATAAGCGCTCTAGCAGGGTATTCCTCACCGTGCATTTTAATATTCAAAGCAGCTGTGCCTAATAGTTTAGCTCTGTCGTCTAATTGGGTTTTGCTTGATCGGGTTTGGGTAGAGAAAGACTATATTGCATGTGACGTAGAGGGTTTATCGTCAATATGTGGGTTAGTGTTTGGGGTGGGTTTGTGTAATAGGGTGTTATGTCTGCCGCCACAGTATCTGCACGTAAATACACTTCGACACTCCGATACTATATGGCTAATGACCAGACAATTGTAGCAAATTGAATTCTTTCTTACGAATTCAATTCTTTCATTTACTCCCAGGGAAGTAAATGATGAGCATTCCTTCAAGATGTGGTTATTTTTGCAAAGTTTCCCCTGGGTTTTGGGGTAATTATGGGTATTTGGGTGGGTTTGGATAGAATTCGAGGGTTGCTCCGGAATTGAATTTTGTTTGTGGATCGGGTATCCTTTATATTGTTGTGTGTCACATTGTGGAACGTTTTAACTCTTCTGTTTGAGCCTATCTGATTTTTGATATTCTGGAGGTATTTGGGTTTTGGGTGGGTGTTTGGGTTAGGGTTAGGGTTACTTTCCGGAACACCATTGACAGATATGAGTTCCTTGAATGCATTTGTTAAAAATACATCCACATCTGTCCAGGAAGGCATCTCAGCACAATCCTTTAGGGTTTTTTCAAATTCCCTTCGGGTTTCTTTGGGTAATTTCGTTAAACAGAGATATACAATGATAGGATCCCAATTGTCCGTATCTATCTCCAATGTATTTAAATTTGCAATACAGTAATTAATCTTTCTTTGTAATTTTCTTATTGAAACACTACACATAGTGTTTACCGCTGGTAAATTTAAAAGGGTTTTTATTTGTGTATTAATTTGCATTCTTTTATTTTCATATTGATTTACCAGTTGGGTCCAAGCAATAAGAAAACCATCGTTAGTTAAGGGTGCGTTGTCGACTATTTCTTTAGCCTCGCCGCTAGTCTTATTCTTGAGGTAGAAAAGTTTTTCTACCCCACTTAGGCGGGTATTGTTGCCATAAATAGCCTTGAATAGGTCTCTGAACGAGGCCCACGACTTCAAATCCCCACTAAATGTTTGCATATCGCAAGGGGGTACGTTAAATCCAACTGAGCGGGTGGGTTGTGTGGGTTGTGAGGGTTCGGGTGGGGTGGGGTTTGAATCTTTGGGTTGGGTTAAGGTTTCTATAGACTCATCTATGGAAATCATAGATGACCTATAGAATTTTTTAGCAGCTCTCACATTCCTGGAGAGGCCATTAAAATTTATAGAATTGGCTACTTCAGGTTCATTGAGTTGTGGCGACTCTCGGATCTGTTTAAATTTCCCATCAATGTTCGACCACAACTCTTCCAATTCATGCCTCATGAATCTCAATGCTGGTAGCGATTGAGAATTCTCAGGACTAGCCTTATAGTCCTCTTCAAAGGCACTTAAATCATGTTGGATATAACGTGTTATATCGGCGGCTAAAGTTTTTAAGTCCGACATATTTAATTTAAAATTTAACACACTGAGGATTGGAAAAAAGTCAGTAAATTGCGATATTAAATCGATTTAGCGTGGGTAAATTTGGTTTTTAAAAAATATTTATTTCAAATTTGAAATAAATCTTAATTGGCAGAGAAATTGCCTATTGGGTATTCTTTGTGTTTCTGTTGCACTACACAAAGAGAACGGCAATATTTGTTACTCACAATATTTTGGAAATATTATCGAGAAAAAGGGTAAGTGTTGGGTGGGTGGGTTTTATGTGATAATATTTCCTATTGTGAGTTATTTACAAATTTAAAAATCGCGATAAAATTATACGATAATTTTGTAAAAAATTGTAAATTGAAAATTTTCAACTTACCTTGTCTGCTGAGGGTAGGGTACAAACCAATTCTATTTTTCCAATTCCTCTTTGTGCGATGTTTGTTGTGTTGTGTTTGTGTTTAATGTTAATAATGTTAATTTGTTAGTAGTTACTTATATTTGTAATTGTTTTTGATTTATTTTTTGTTAGTGAACAGTAATGAAATGTACTTGTTTGTGCACTTGATATTTTTAAATATTTTGATTTTTGTCACTATGTATTTTGTTGCTATTTTTTGCGAACTGTTTTGAACGTTTTATTTTTGTGTTCTTCGATTTTGATTTTGTTTATGTATTATTTTGAAAATGTTTAATTTTTGTCTCTTTATGTAATATGTATTTTGTTTCTATTTTTTGTGAACTTTTGTGAACTTTTATGTTTCCTTTTGGTTTTAAATTTGTTTTGAACTTTGTTTTTACCGTTTTATGTGATTTGACTTTATTTTTGTACTTTTAATATGTGTGATAATTTTAAATATGTGATGTATTACTTTTGGTTTTGGAATGTTCTTTTTTTTAAATTGTTTTATATGTTAAATGTAACGTTTTTGTGACGCACTTTTTATTTAGTGTATTTTTTCTTGTAATTATTGTTATTATTGTTGTGTTTTTTGATTTATATATTTAGGTATTTCGTTGACTATCGAGTATTGGTTTTTGTTTGTAGGATATTTTGTTATGTTTTTTGTATAGGGTGATTTATGTTTTACACTAATTTTGTTATTGCGTGTTTTTCTATTTTATTTTGTTTATTTAAACACTTTTATATCACATTTGCACTGATTGTTTAATGCACTGAACTATTGTTGTAATTGTTTTAAATTTCTTTTATATTTTAAAAATTGGGGTTTTATGTGTTTATATGTATATTTTAGGGTGGAGTGGAATTTACACAATGGGTTTTGATGTGGACTGTATGAGTGTCGCTGTCTTTTCTTTTTCCTTGAAGGACTATGTCTAAACGGGTTATAGGGTGGGGTTAGTATGTGGGTAAGAGGAGGTAGGGTATATAAATGCACAAACCTTTTCTATATTAATGTATATATGTAAATAATAAGTATTTGTATATGTTTGTGTATGTATTTTTAAATCGTTATAAAACGTATATTTGGTTGTATTTTGTAACACTAAATATTTTTTGTTTACAATATTCTATTTCGTTCACGTTCACAAACTTTTAGTTTATTGATGTTCATAATGGTTTTAGTTTGTTATATATATTTGTATACATTTCTCTGATGATCACTTTTCTTTTCACATACGCGTAGGGGTTGTTCTGTTTTGCGTGAGGTTCGATAATCAACTGTTTTATAAGGATCTACACAATCCTTTTTGAACCTGTTGAGGTGGTGAATGTTGATGTGTGTGGTGAATGTTGATGTGTGTTGGTGTTAGTATTATTGTCATTCGTTAAAGATGTTTGTGTCATATTGGAAGTCAGGGTTGGGGTTATTTAATTTGTTCACTCGTGCGAACAGAGTGAGCCAAATGTATTGAAATTCAACTACTCTGATTCATTCGTACTCACTACAACATTGATTTATAAGTGACGTCAAACTCCATACCACTCAAAATATGTTTGATTCATACGCCTACTCATTCAGATTCATAAATTTAGAAAAATACTTATAATACTCATAAATGACTCGATTGATTCGAATCATTCTTCAAAATTTACAGTCTTAGTTGTTGTTGCATTTATAAAAAAAGAAGGAAGAAGAAAAACAAAAACAGCAAGCAAAGCAAACATACAACCTTCTAGTGAGTATTGTAGTGTTCGTACGCGAATCATACTTATTTTGTGATTCTTGCAAATGTTGAATAAAGGAGAGCCGAAATCGACAACATCATGCATATTGTTAAGTATGAGTACGATGAGTACTTCAAACTACTTTGAATATGAGTAGTATGATTATGCTATTAAAATAACTAGGATATGTATAAGTATCAGAAATTATGAGTATGATTCCTACAGCCATGACTACGTCTTAGCTTCTCACACCACTTATTTTATGTGTGTTAATTTTGCACATTAGTGGCTAGACCTACAGTTGAAGCCAACTCCGAATGACAGATTTTTAAGAAACTTTTCATGACAATTTTATTTACTTTCACAGTTTTTGCTAGAAAACTGTTGAGAGAAATTCGCCGTAATAATATTGTTCCATATTTCAATTTTTTCGAGTTGTCTAACCTTGGGTTTAAAACGTGGCCTCATGTCTAACAATACATACTACCTACTAGACTACGGCGACTTCAAATTGAATGAGTTACACGCTTTATAGGCAGGTAAGTAGATAGAAATGACTATTAATTGGCATTAACCCATTTAAGCCATAGATGGTCTATTGTGATAACATTTCATCTAGTTTTGGAACAACTAGAAGCTCTTAATGAAGTAAGTTTGATAACTAAGAACAAATTATTAAAGTTGTTTACATAATAGATACCAAAGTGATTTCTCCTTTTGAAGAACACTTTCCTTCTCTCCCCGTTTCTACACTTCCTGTAGAAGCCGTTTTCCTAGTTCAGAAGACCAGTGTGTGCCACATGAGTACCCATAATGTAATGTCATGTAATCTGGAACAACTACGGTGAAAAGCTTCATGTTTAAGTAAACTATTCTGGTCCATAAAACCCCTCAGTAAGTATTACGACCTAGTATGATGTATGTGCTAATTTTATAGAAGAGTGGCGGGACCTACAATTTAAAGTCGACTCCGAACGACAGATTTTTGAGAGTTTTTGTCAGAAAACTACTGAGAGAAAGTCGCCAAAGAATTATTTTTTTCATATTTCGAGGTGTTGGTGATGCCTGACATAGGGTTTGCATCGTGGCCTCATGTCTAATAACTAACACACTATACTGCTGAATTATATTCACAGAAGACAAAATACAAAAGTTTTTTTTTTTTTTGTAAGAGAAACCCAAATTTCTGAACTAAATTCGCTTACAAAAATAATGTTTCTTTAATTAAATTAAATTTTACTTTGAAAAGAGCTTTTATTTTTGTATTCATTTTTCTTTTAACAACTAAAAAAAACTACAATTGTTGAAACTTTTTACACAGGGTTTTGTTTTTACTCTTTATTTTCCCATTATTTTCAAAACTGCCGCAAAGAAGATACAATCAGTAGAGGGATTAAATGCCAAAAGAACGGAGGAAATACAAGAAACACTAAAAGCAACTGTAACAACATGGAATAATTAATTTTTGGAAAATTGTATAAATTTAAATTCAAACAAAACATGTTTCTTAAAATCTAAAAAGATGCAAATGGATATAATTAGCATCAATTTTATACAAATGAGCATGATTAACATTATTATGGGGTTTTTCGTTAAGAGCGTTTCTTTTTTTAGATTCAAATAAAACAAAATGTTTGTGAGAATACTTAAATTTTATTGTATTACTTTGAAAGACCTTTAATATCCTCTATGCATTCCTTTAAATATCCTCTATGGATTTATTAGGTGGAAAAAAATGTTAAATTTTCCATGAATCTGGCTCATAAATCAGGATGAATTTGACTGGCTTTGTTTAAACACTGTGGTTTATGGTTTATTTTCATAACAAGCGACGTGAATAAGACGCACAAGAAAATGTCTAACGGGTTCATATCGCATGATCTCGGAGTTCACTTAACCGCCCGTGAATTGATCATGTCATACACACTCATACATAATTGAACATTCCAACCTTTTAGCCAGGATTACAACATAGCTTCTCACACATACATACATAATTTCATACATGAGTGGCGGGACCTACAGTTTAAACTCGACTCCGAACAACAGATTTTTTGAGAAAGTTTTCATGGCAATTTTATTTACTCTCGGAGATTTTGCCACGTGTCGTTAGTGTCCGAATCATTCAATTCAGGACAAAAATAGTGATAATCATCGACATATTGTATTTGCCGTTGACAGTGTTGGCCTGGCCAACATTGTTCTTCAGGAAATGTGGTGCCACGACACCCGTAGCCTAAACGCCACAGCAAACGATGACTGCTTCTTGATGCATTAAACGCTTTTGCATAACATGTGTACAATTTCCTTTGTTTATCCAGAAATACGTCTCATCGCTAAAGAAAAGTTTTCTCTGAGAATTAGCCATGTGCTCTAGATCTATTATCGTTCCAAAATCAGTTGAATATTTTACAAGAACAATTTCTTATGACCGACGCAAAATTGACCCTCACAGGCTGTTACGATGTTTTCAGCAGATCTTACGTTTAATCGACGTAATGGTATTACTCGATGGTTTACTGAGAGTACTACTGCTTGTAGGCGCCGTTGTCTAGTAGGTAGTGTGTTGGCTTATTAGACGTAAAGCCCGGGTTCGTATACAAGGTCAGACATCAAAACGAAATGCGAAAAAAAATATTTCTTCGGCGACTTTCTCTCAGCAGATTTCTGGCAAAAGTTATGAGGGTAAATAAACCTGCCATGAAAAAGTTTTTTTAAAATCTGTCGTTCGGAGTCGACGTTAAACTGTAGGTCCCGTCACTCACGTATAAAATTAAGGCACACAACATGAGTGGTGTAAGAAGCTAGGCAATAATCCTGACTGAGGGGTTGTAATGGCCAATTATGTATGTATGTACATATGTACGTATGTACTACTATTTGAGAGTACTACTCTCCGTAGGACAATTAGGACTAACGTAAAATGGTGAAGCGTGTAGTGCATTACCTGAACAAAACTTCCATTTTCATAAAACAATTGCATTACTTGTAAGTGTTGTTCAATGGCTGTATCAATCCATGGAGATTTGATAAAATCAACTGTTGGCTTATTAGATGTTAGGCCACGAGACAAACCCCAGGGCAGACATCTTCAACGAAATAAGAAGAAATATTTTTTCGTCGACTACCTCTCAGCAAATTTCTGAAAAAAGAAATTAAATAAAAAAAGGTTGTCTTTCGGAATCGATTTTTAATTGTAGTCCCACCATTCATTTATAAAATTAACATACACAACATAAGTGGTATGAGAAGTGAGGTCATAACCCTGACTGAAGGGTTGTAATGGCCAATTATGTATGTCCAGTGAAAAAGAAAACTAGAGGCAAGCATGAGCAAACATGCGACAGAGACTACTACTCATAATCTGCTTTGTGACAACAGTTGGCTGAATTTTGTCAAGTTAATATGAACAAACCATTCCTAGATGTCTTCCTTATGGTAAATCAGCTGAATTATATTCCTATTCCAATAGCACAATAATATTCTATATACTGTTGTACTTTAAGATAGCACAGCATCAGTTCAACTTACATCAGAAAGTGCAAACGAATTAATTCCCAATAGTTTGTTCTCATTTCTAACGTTTCAAAGTAGAGTAGCAATTGCAAATGAATATCAAACAATGCTTCTGCTTATTGATGCGTTCTTCGCACATTGATTTTCAGTTTACTCTGTGAAATATTTGGTAAATTCACACAAGCCGTTGTATCGTTGTATTAATTGTATTGTTGGAAGAACATACAACAGTGTATGATTGTTGTTGATAATTTTCATATAAAAATCCGATACACTTATACACATTTTTTTCATATGTTTTTGGAAGTTGTATTGGTTTCGTGCTATCAAATTGTGTGAATGAAAAAAATGTGTATATGTTTTCATATGTTTTTAAAAAGTTGTGTTGGTTTCGGGCTATCAAATTGTTTGAATGCCACGAAATACACAATACAGCATAGCATTGAGCGTTCTCAAACAAACAAATGGATTCAATACAACATACACGATACAAATGGTCAATTCACACAAGCCGTTGTATCGTTGTATTCATTGTATTGTTGGAAGAACATACAACAGTGTATGATTGTTGTTGATAATTTTCATATAAAAATCTGATACACTTATACACATTTTTTCCACATGTTTTTAAATGTTGAATTGATTTTGTGCTATCAAATTGTGTGAATGAAAAAAATGTGTATATGTTTTCATATGTTGTGTTGGTTTCGGGCTATCAAACTGTTTGAATGCCACGAAATACACAATACAGCATAGCATTGAGCGTTCACAAAGAAAAACGTATATTCAATACAACATACACGATACAAAGTTGTGTGAATTGCCCAATTATTTTCACTTTTATCGTATTGTTACGTTTGTAAGGCGTTAAAAAGAATACGATTTACTCCTCCTCATATTTGGGTCAAAGTTACAAATAGAAGTAGAAACAAAAGAAGAACTCAAACAATAAGAAAGAATTCAATTATTTTGGTTTAAATTGAATCAAAGAAAGAAGTGAAACAAAATCGATCGAATGAACAAAAAAAAATAAATGTTAGCACATGCAATACAAAATTCGCTGAGACAGATTGCTACAAAGCGTTTTTTCAAAATGAATTCAACTTAACTAAACATAATTCAGTATTAAAATATTAAATGTTATCGTATAATACTTAGATGTTATGAATGAATGAATGAATGAAAAAATGTGTTTGAGGCAAAATATAAGGCAGGACATTTAAAAGTTTAAATTTACATTTTTTGTTGATGCGGAGTTCAATTGTTACGTTTCGAAATGGAATATTATTTTATTCTTATGGCTGCCCTCATAGTACATCATTCGATCCGACCAATTTTCGTGCACTGTTTCGAGTGTATGGGGTCGTATCTCCATAATTGCATCACGAATGTTGGCCTTCAAATCCACTATGATTTGTCGGAAAAGCACTTTTCTTTAACGGCACCTTACAGATAAAAATCGCACCATCCTGGTGGAACCAAACATCATTCACATCAATACCATGAAGAGCGAATGCAAAAAATTGCTTATTAGGGGGTTGCGCTGCCCTCATTTTCCAAGAAATATGGGCCAATGATGCATTTGCTCCACCAGCCGCTTCAAACACTCACTCATAGTGGGTTTTCTGAGCCCCAAAATACGTCAATTTTCTCATTAACGGACCAACCAAGATGAAACTGAGCTTCATCTTTTTTTTTTGGCAAAATCGATATCATCGTGTAGTTTCTCGTTGACCCAATAAATCCCAACGTTGCTCAAGAGTAAATTGATTCATTACGTTCAGTGGAGATATTATACTGAATTTTGTGACAGAATAAAATGGCATACGTATTGCCAGATTTGAAATAACCGCTGGTCCAAATTTAATTTATCGCATAGCGTACATTCTTGTTTTTAGTAAATTGACTAAGGACATTCATCACGGAAGTGTTGTTTTTACGTATGATTCCACTTGTCACTTTGCCAATTCCGATATGTCAATAAGAACAGGGTCGTCTAGCCAAGTAATAAAGAAGTCAAGAAGTAAGCAGTTTGCAAAAAAAGTCGCAGTGAAAATGAAAATCGAGATAAATAAAATTTAAATAAATACAATGAATGTACTCTACGAGTACTGTGTAAAAATCTGTGAGTACTGTGACCAATTTCGCCTTTTCTTGTCGAGAAACTTAAAAATAGATTTTGAGGCATCAGCGCATATATGACAATTGTATTAAATTTTCGATTGAATAAAAGTTGTATAAATAGGATGGATATCAGACGGAGTGAAACATCAGTGAATCGTGATAAAAAAAGCAAATTTTTCTTTTCATTTAAAGAAAAGTGCTACCGAAAGCAATACGCAGAAGATAGTTTTGACGTTTAGAAATAACAATTTTTATATGAAAATTGACGAACTTGGAAGACAACCAAGAAAGTTTGTAGGTACCAAATTGCAAACATAATTGAATAATGATGACGAAATGAATTTAATAGAAAAAGATGGCAATTTAAGTCAGAAATGTCAAATGTTGCACAACAATTAATTTTCGACCGCTTAAAGGCTATGAGAAACTTTTAAAAGTCTAGAAAATGGGTGACATATTAATTGAATCAATGACAATCAATGGGCTTATCCCGGACAACCATCAAACTAAATCGATTCGGCAGGAAGACAATGTTGTGCGTCTGGTGGTGCAAGAAAAGTTTGGTGTACCATGAGTTCCGAAAACCTAGTTAAAACTTTAATACCGATCGCTGCCGAGAACAAATGATCAATTTGAACCATGTATTGATCGAAAAAGGCTAGAAATGGCCACTAGACACGGAAAGTTAATTTTGTAAAAACCAAAACCTGTTCAGGATAGCGTCAAAGCATTAAGCTGGAAGTTGCTACCCCACTAGACTTGGCATGGCAACTTAATTTTGCAACATGCATACAAAGCAAAGCAAGCAAAGGTTTATGGTTCCGTCGAAGCACTAAGCTGGGTGCTGCTAACCCACCTGTCCAATTCAACTGACTTGGCTTCCATCGACTGTTATTTGTTTTTAACGATGGGACACACGTTGGCTTATTAACACTTCGATTCGTGCGATGAAGTCTAGAATTGGATGCCGCATTGATATGTTTCAAAAGACGAGCAGTTTTATTGGCATGGAATGCACAAAGTGCCTGAAGGATGGACAAAATCTGTAGCCGGCAATGATCAATACTTGGTATAAAATGGTTTACTTTCCCATTAAAAAAAAGAGTATTTTATTTACCAAATAAAAAGCGCATTTGATAATAGTATACATGGTATAATTCACTTTGTTTGCATTCCCTTTAAAAGAAAGTTTCATTGGCTACCAAATGAAACCTTATCATGGTGTTGACACAATTCTTTTCTCTAAAAATGAACATAATTTCAGAAATTGTAATAATTATTTCATTTTTGTAATAAATTATAAGCCTAATGCCTTCCATAATATCCAAATCTCTCTCTGAATATTCACTTAACACAATCTTTTTTCGTTCTGAAATCAATTTAAATAAGGCATCATCACTTTAATAAATTCAATTCCATTTCAGAGAGAGCATTACAAATGAGATTTTGAAACAGAAATAGATTTTGAAATCGAATAGAAACCGAATTACAAAACAATAAAAATCAATAACACTTTAATGGAATTGCTTTTAAATTGTATTTCTGTTAACACCCCTCAATCTATGTATGTATGCGTCTGGCTGACAACAACAGCAGCACAGTAGTGTTGAGTATATTTTTATTGCTAAACTTTGAAGATACGTTTGGGTAGCAGAAACAAAAGAAGAAAAGTTGCGGCTGTCTTTTTGACTTTTTTCTCCTCCATCTTCCTCTTCTTATATTTCTTTATGCTTTTGGATAACCATCAAAGTGTAACAAAGTGAATGAACAGGCATAAACAAGAGAAACAACTGCTACAGAAGATTTCGTTTTATTTTCACTAATACAACTACAATTTATTGTTAGATATTGAAATACAAAAAAAAAAAAACGTGTTAAATTCTCTGTATGGAAAATATTATTAAATTTTTTGGTAGATACTACTCTTCAAATACTTACTTCATCTTCATCATTTTTATTACCCAAGAAATTCATTTAAAAAATACAGACCCCCACAGCTAAGAAAACTTAACAGCGAGAACAGAATTACTCCTGACAACGTTTAAACATATTAAACTCGGAAAGCAGAAAAAATAATAATGATAATAATTATCATTGAAATTTGTTTATTATCATTACCGCATTAGGTTAAGAATGACGGATTACCATAATGAAATCCGACACACAAACATTATTGAAAGACAGTTTGTTAGAAGAAAAGTTTTGTAATAAGGGCAAATGAAAAAAGAGTGAGATATGGTTGGCATGGTTACTTTAAGAGCTTTAAAAAGTCGTCTTCTTTAACAGTTTTCATAACAAAACTTTAAATGAGACACGTTTATTTGATGAAGCTCTTACTTACTTACGTATTTAATTGGCGTAACCTGCACAGTTTAAAGTCGAGTCCGAACGAGATTTTTGAGAAACTTTCCATAGACATTTTTATTTATTTCTCAGAGTTTTTGCCATAAGATGCTGAGAGGAAATTGCGGAAAGAAATACTTTTTTCATATTTCGCTATGTTCAAGATGTATTGACATAGGTTTGAACCATGGTCTCACATCAGAGATCAGCAATTAGCATTCAAACAGATTTCTGATACATTCATACTTATTTTAATATCATACTGATACTATTCATATTCAAAGTTTGTCAAAAGTCATGGTACTCGTATTTAACAATACGCATGATGTTGTTGATTTTGATTCTACTTTACTCAACATTTACACGAATCATAAAATTCGCGTACGAACACTACAATACTCATTAGAAGGTTGCGTGTTTGCTTTGCTTGCTGTCTTTCTTCTTTTTTTGTAAATGCAACAACATAACACTGTAAATTTTGATGAACGAATCATTTATGAGTATTATAAGTATTTTTCTAAATTTATGAATCTGAATGAGTAGGCGTATGAATCAAACGTATTTCGAATGTTATGAGTTTGATGACATCGTTCATCACACTCATGGAACTCATACTTATAAATCAATGTTGTAGTGAGTATGAATGAATCAGAGTAGTTGAATTTCAATACTGTTGACTCATACTTAAAATTTCATGAGTATTTATGAGTAGCGAAAAACGATTCATTGCTGATCTCTGACTCACATCTAATAAGCCAAAACACTTCCTACCAGACTACAACGACTTTTGTGAAGAGCATTGGGTTAAAAAGGAAGTTGCGGGTAGTTTTTAACCGTTTATGTGTTCATGATTTAAAAAATTTAAAGAATTAAATTGCAAAAATGAATTATGGTTCCTTACATACATACATACATAATTGGCCATTACAACCGTTCAGTCAGGATTACGGCCTAGCTTCTCACACCGCTCATATTGTGTGCCTTAATTTTATATTTGAGTGTCGGGACCTAGAGTTTAACGTCGACTCCGAACGACAGATTTTTGAGAAACTTTTTCATGGCAGGTTTATTTACTCTCAGAGTTTTTGCCAGAAATCTGCTGAAAGGAAGTCGTCGAAGAATTATTTTTTTTTCATATTTCGTCTTCATGTCTGACCTTAGGTCCGAATCCGAGCTTTACAGTTATGTGTGTGAACACCCATAATGATCATACATGTGTACATGTAACTTTTGATATGTTTGGTTCAACTGTACCATTTACTTTATATTATTATTTTTCTATTTTTAAATAAATTGATCATGCACAAACTTGTTTTCATTTGAGGTAACCGTAATTATTTATTCTTTACATACATGTAAGTTCTAATAATGCATATTTGGTACAACTGTGCCATTTATTTGATATTATTCTTTTTTCTATTCTTTTTTTAAACGAACATGATTGAGCATGCACAATTTTGCTTTCTTTTGATATGGTTTTACATAACAACCGTAAACGCATATATTGTGAATGTATGTACATACTTGTTTACTTAGCTACATGTAAGAAGGAAAAATACATAATAAACAAAGTCAAACATGATCATGCATGCACGATCATGTTTGGTTGGTACACACATATTGGATTCCTCCACTAATTTCCCGAATAACTTTCTCCGAAATAATATTTTTTTTTTTAATTTTTTCTTTTGATTCCATTATTGTTTACAATATTTGTTTGTTTATATTTTTTGTGCTTTGACAGCTGGTGATGGCAAAAATGCGATAAAATTTAGAGATTACATTGGTTTTTAAGTAATCCACAGGGTAATAGAAATTGAATTACACATACAGCCCAATAACGAATATTCTCAAGGAATTTCTTTCTCACGGAAAACGCTTTTCTCGAGAAAGATATCCTCTAATTATAAATTCCGCGGGAGTAAAAGTTTGAAAAAGTGGCAATATGGAATTTTTAAGTCAGCTGTGTCTCTTATTGATATAATTTTTTTTGACAATTTGTGAAAATAAAGTAAAATTAAAGTTAAATAAAATTAAAAAAATAAGCAAGAGTATATATAATATAATACAAGAAAATAAAAATGAGTAGTGCAATCATGTGTGTACTTGTAGAGGAAATTGATGATTTAGAGAAGCAACAACAAAACATCCAACGTATTTCCAGAACACAATTAAGGGATGAATCTTACGTTTTTTCGGAGAAGGTGGGTACCTGACTGGCGTAGGAAAAGACTTCAACGTGTCTTTAGGCCAGCCGACTTTGAACAAAGTGCTTACAGAAGTGGTGGATATTTTTAGACTCATCTCTGTCCACTTTGTATTAAGGTACCGAATACCACAGAGGAAAAAAGAAAGATTGCTCTAGCTTTCTACACGAAGCACAATATTCCTGGCGTTGTAGGGTGCATCGATGGAAATTATAGCACCCTCAGAAAGTAAACTTGTTTTCTATGACAGAAAAAGAAAATTAATTAATGTAATCAAATGTTGAGCTTGAGTTTATTCGTTGTTTTAGACCTACAGGAACATATAAATATTTTTTTAACTTAATTGTACAAAAATATACTTACATTTGTAACAAACTCCCTTGTATTTTATAAGTGAATTTTTTTTTGAGGAAAATCCTAACTAAAATACGTTAAGAATACCTACTTTTCCCCTTTTCAATATTTCTCCCTTCACACGGTTGGTAAAAATGGGATTAAAACAGAGGAAAAGGAAAAGTAAAAAATTTCACGCGGAATTTTTATTCATAATAGGAGAAAAGGGAAAAGAGAGAAATTTCATGCGGAATTTTTATTCGTGATTGGGCTGAAAATTTTGTATGGCGAATGACGTAATTTAGCACATAATTGGGTGTTGAATTACGAATGAAAGAGCGAATTACGAAAAATTGCTGCCGTGCGAACATAGCATAAGTCTCTGTAGTCTATTCTAGCACATTCGTGTGGACCCCCATCACAGACCATGGGTGTTTGTTAGTTGTGTTAAGATTACATTATAAATTACACCAGGTGTACCGGTATGAAGTGAGCGTCAATATACAAATGTTGATCCCGTGTACCGGTATGAAGTGAACGTCAAGATACTAATGTCTGGAAATATTGATTGTGAGCGAGCCTTATTTTTTTGTGATTGATTATGCTTTGCGGAAAGAATAAATTGTTTTTGATTTAATTTGAAGAAAATGCTTGTGAGGCATATAGAAGCAACACACAGAAAAGGGAAAAATCACTTGCAGAATGTTGCGTCAAAGACGTGATAGAAAATCAGTGTTGTATTGAATTTTTACTCTCTATTAAAAATATATTTGTATTCAGAATCCTAAACTGAAATAATCGCGGGTTAATCCAGATCGGTTAGACAGAAAGACATTGCTGTGTGTCTGGTGGAACCAGAAAGGTGTTGTGTACCATAAGCACCTAAAACCTTGTGAGATAATTGACGCGGCGAGTTATTTTTGCAACATGGTAATGCACCTGCATTCAAAGAAAAGCAGGTTCACAATAAAACCAAAACATTAGGCTGTTAGGTGCTACACCACCCGCCGTATTCACCAGACTTGGCTGCCTTCGACTACTATTTGTTTTCATCGGCGGGGCATTGACTGAGCTGCAATTTGATTCCAACGTGGAAGTCGAAAATTGTATGATTAACTCGTTTATTTATTGCCTGAGAAATGAAAAAATGTATAGCCAGCAATGGACAATACTTTGAAGAAAAATGTTTTTATTTTCCCATACAAAACTAACTAACTTCGTACCTATAATTTATTAGCATTCTCTGACACAAATAAATTGAATTATATTTACGTAAACTTTGGAATTACCAAAATCCCTTTGATTCTAATAAGAAATACCACTTCTTTAGTGCAATAACAGTACCTAACAGGAGGTTTCAAATTGTAAAAACTACATACACAATGCAGTTTTAATTTACATGCGTTTAAAACTAAATGTAAGCATATTAATTCCAACATTATCTATGCAACGTATTATTGTAATCACGTATTACGTACGCCCTAATATGATCACTCTTACTCATGCAGATGCATATGGAGTTCGAAGTTCAAGAAGGCATCATTTGTATACAAATTACAAAATTAAGTTACAATATGTATGTAAATGTGTTACTTTTAATTTGAACATAAAATTTCTTGTTGGCAAACAAAGGCTTAAACATATTAATTAAGATAATTACTCAAGTATTTCTACATTTATTCCTTATTCCTACTTACAGATTTACATGAAATATTATTTCTTATATTAACATATAAATTGTGTTAGGAATGGTATAGGTTACATACATACGTAACATATATGTATGTCACATGTATTATTACAAACATGCAAATAGTATGACCTAATGACAAGATATGGCCAGATGCTTCTTATTGTGAGAAGGATGTGAACAAAGTTTTGGTCTCAAGAAAGAATTAATTTTGTAATTCATTGCAATAATGTCATAAACAAATTTAAATTTTAAAAACGATCAAGTCTTCTAAGACACAAATTTTTAAAGTTTCTTTTATTGCTTGAAATATAAATAATTTGTAGTTGTAGAAATCTTAACACATTTTTAAATTATTAAATTTTTAATTATTAAATTTTTAATAGATTAGGTAGCAGATAGCCCTTAAAGGAGAGGTTCCAATTAGGTTAGCATTTAGCCCCATTGTGATACCACAATTAATTCTACTCGGGGATCAAAAATTCTCTGGAGAAAACCAACCCGACTCCAAAATAAATCTTGTTATTGTAGTAAGTCATCGTAGTCTAGTAGGCAGTGTGTTAGATTATTAGACGTGAGGCCACGATGCAAACCCTAGGTCAGACACCTTCAACAAATAAAACAGGAAACAATATTTCTATAGCGAATTTCTCGCAGCAGACATTCTCTCTGAAAGTAAATAAAAAATTACCATGAAAGGTTTCTCAAAAATTTGTAGTTCGGAGTCGGCTTTGAACTCATGAATAAAATGCACAACATAAGTGGTGTGAGAACCTATGTTGCAATCCTTACAGAAGGATTGTAATGACCAGTTATGTGTATGTATGCATGTATTGCAGTAATCTGTACATATGAGAGCTTGGTCAAGAAAGTTCGTATTTTTACGACGACAACAGGACATTGAGACATGAGGTGAAAGAAAGTCCCATTCCTACTCAGGCTCGCAACTTCTTCAGCAGCATTTTGCTCTTATCCATACTTGTCTAGCAGAGTTTAACAATATTGCACCGAACCTCCTAATGTCAATGATTGATATTCCCTATAATTAATATGATAATATCCAGTTAACGAAGGCTATTGGTATAATACTTATGTCCTGTAACATGCCGGAGATTGCGAACTCCGTACGTTTCTGGCCAGGTAATTATAAATATTTCTTCCAATGATATTCATAGGCCCCGGAGCTCATACAAGAGTTACCTTTGAATGAAGTCGCCGTGGTCTAGTAGGTAGTGTGTTGGCTTATTAGACGAAAGGTCCGAGTTCGAATCCCAGGTCAGACATCAAAACGAAATATGAAAAAAAATATTTCTTCGGCGACTTCCTCTCAGCAGATTTCTGGCAAAATCTCTGAGAGTAAAAATTGCCATGAAAAGCTTCTCAAAAAATCTGTCGTTCGGAGTCGACTTTAAACTGTAGGTCCCGCCACTCATGTATAAAATTAACGCACACAACATGAGTGGTGTTGAGAAGCTAGGCCGTAATCCTGACTGCAGGGTTGTAATGGCCAATTATGTAGGTAATATTATGTATGAATGATTCGAAATTTCACTGATAAATCCTCTGCATTCATGAACAAGAACGGACACTGAAACTACGTTCGTCTGTCCGAGTAAATCGAGAGATTTTCAGTGAGAATGCCGCAACCCAACAAATATTAGGCCGCTTTCAATGTTGCCATGACGTCTGCCTGGGAAATGCCTACCTGCCGATCTTTTCAGACACAGTAGTACCAACCTCAAGGGTTTCATTCGGAACTTTCAGAACTTCAGTCCAGAAATCCTTAGTTGAAATTCTAAAATCAAATATTCAGAAAGCTGTAAGGAATCATATAATCATCAATCTATTGTGTCTGTGTTGTCCCAGAATGACATCATGTCTAGATTGGGCCGGATTTGACTGCACTGACTGAAGGGTTGTAATGCCCAATTATGTACGTATCTATTTATGAGTTCTGCTGCCATCAACTCAGCCCTTTGCTTTAATAGATGTCCGATTGGAGTCAATTGAGTGCAGCATATAATGCTTTGGTTGGAGTGCCTCACCACAGTGCACTGATGACCAGAACAGTTGGCTGCCGGCATACACTCTGTGCCATAAGGTCCTTATCGCTTTCTTAGACCTATCATTAATGTTACATGAGAGGTTGGACACAAGAATAACTCCCTGATATTTAGCCCTCTTGAAGAAAAGTTGAACGCCATATAGCACTATATAAACTTTCAACTCTGCGCTATTTATTCTATACCATTGTATATGATAAGATTTGTTAAAAATAAACCCCGTGGGCTAAGTAGTCTCAGTTATATTAAACTTAATAAGTTATTTAAGTATGTATATTAACTCTAGCTGTGAAGCAATCTATCCTTCTATAATTTATTTAATTTCGCTCATTACTTTGGCAAGGAAACTATAGTGGAGTGAAATATATCGTTAATTATTTTTTAAGTAGGCAACAATATTGAAGTTCATTTATGGCAACAAATAACAAAATTCATAAAAATATATTGATATCGGGCTGGCAATCAGATATGTATGTAGTTGGCATTGTCAGACAATATCATAGATTTCTCATTTATTCTACATATTATTTATCTTAGTTTTACATGGAGTACAACTTGATTTAATTAAAAAGTTTGCAATTGGTAAATGGACATCCATGCAGAACTCCATTTATTAGGAAGATTTATTTCGAAAAGACCACATACTCCCAAATGATATATTTGATTATATTTTCATGAACCATAAAGAATATTTGAAAACCATAGCCAAACAAACAAATATTATCACAATGGCAAACAAAACAAAAATAAAAAATAAATAAAACAACAATCGAACTAAATAATTTATGATGTTTTCGTTAAAAATTTTTTTTTCTATTTTTTTTGGCAAACCCCTCAAATCCAGACAGTGAATACAATGAACACTGCATATTATTTGATTCTATATCGGGTAATTACCGGAGTTCAATTGGTTCATACTTTAGTTTCGTAACTCAACTGTTGTATAAATGCATAGAAATGATAAAAATTGAATATTTCTATACATACATAACATATGTACATACATAATAGATCATTACATAAAATTAAGTGAGTGTTACAAACTAGCTTCACACACTATTTATGTTGTGTGTGTTAATTTTATACATGAGTGGCGGCACCTACAGTTTAATGTCGACTCTGAACGACAGATTTTTCATTAATTCTCAGAGTTTTTGCCAGAAATTTGCTGAGAGGAATTCGCCGAACAAATATTTTTTCCTACTTCGTTTTTTCTGGGGCTCTTTGATCTGCGATTTGAATCATGTCCTCCTTTTCATGACGATTTTATTTGCTCTCAGAGTTTTTGCCAAAGATCTACTGAAAAGAAATTGCCGAACAAATATTTTTTCGAATTTCATTTTGTTGGAGATATCTGACCTAGTGTTAAAATCATGTCCTCACGTCTAATAAGTCAACACACTACCCACTAGACTACGGCCACTTCATTACTTCTTTAACTCTTCAGAAATAGCGATAGCTAAGGTTTGGCCATCGTTTTGTTGAGTTGCAAATAAATCTCTCGAAGCTAATGCTCAACGCTCATTCCCACCATGCTTCTCTTAAGGAAGCATTAATGTTATTGTGCACTGATACAGCTGTCTTCAGAACATTCGAGTCCAATTCGAGTTGGTTAGATGATTTCCAAATCTAAACCAGCAATGAATAGAATGGGGGCATCGACGACTATACTATCTCGGCAATGTCGTTAGAACGGAAAAGGAGGATCAGCAAGACAGTTGTTCGACATGAGGATCGGTGAACTTCGTCGTAGAGGACCATGTTGGGTAAGAGTACCATCGAATATGAGAACAACTGCAACAGCCGTGAATTCAGCAGAGGCTTTCGGTAAGAAGAATGTCAAGTGAAAAAATTTAAAGAGAGTTTAAAGAAGTTTTGAATCTAGATTACAGCACTTTAACGTTGAGTGTTTAGATTTCTACTTAAAAAATTTAATACAAATTGTTGGAAAAGCATCCCAAAGACAGATGCCATGTCACAATCCAATACTCACAATCCAGTTCTGTGTTTTAGTTACTCTGTTTATTTGTTTCAGGTGTGAAGTGATGATGGTAAAGTCGTCGTAGTCTAGTATGCAGTGTGTTGGCTTATTAGACGTTAGGCCACGACTCAACTCCAAGTCAGGGATCCCCAACAAAACAAAATAAGAAAAAATATTTGTTCGGCAACTTCCATTCAGCTGATAGTTTGTGCTTAAAAATCTGTCGTTCGGAGTCGACTTTAAAGTGTAGGATTCGCCACTCATATATAAAATTAACACAGACACCACAGGTGGTGCACGAAGCTAGATCGTATTCCTGACTGAAGGGTTGTAATGACCAATTTCGTATGTATGTGAAGTGGTGGACATGTGAATTTTCATGTTGCCATTTTCGATCCATTGTAGGTAAGTCGTAACCCATTATGCGAGTAGCTTTAACATTTTCGGTCAATCTACTACATACAGCACTTTTTTCATAAGAGATTCCTTCTCACGCCTACAGTCGACTGTAATATTCTACCTTTTTGTGCATTTTGATTAACCGATTATAGAGTGACACCTGAATTATATTCGTCTTAGTGGCTGGTACATACTCATTCTAATCCAACCACACAAAATCACAATCGATCATCACTCAATTGCTTTAGTCGAAAAATATTATTAAATATTGCAATAAATTTGTAAAGGCTGAATAATAAAGTATAACAAATCAAGTACCAAAGTGCTGCAAAATAATAGAAGAAGAATTTATAAATTTTCTTTGGAAACAAGATGACATTTTCCCCATATTGCACAGAAACTAATAGCCATGCAGTTTTATCGTAAAAAGTCTACCCAAATATTTTTATTAAATGCTTACAACTGCAAAATCTTATCAATGCTAGAAGAGTAATGTTGCTGAGATAATGCTTTCTAATATCCCATGGCAATAAATAATTTCTACTAAGCACATACATATGTACATACATATTGTGGAATAAAAGAAAAAAATTAATAAATTCCATTCAAATTTTCTGGGAGTGACGTTAAATTTTTTTCTCCATAAAATACAAAAACAGAAAGCTTGCACTTAAATCTTATAAATGCTCTTTACTGAATAAAAAACTCTCATGATATATAAATATCATACCAATATATTTTAGCGTTGTAAAACTGACCTATGCGGTTATCTCCTTACTTTAGTTCAGAACAATATACATACATACCTTAGTTCTATAACATAATTTATCATATTAGCCAAACTCTTTCGGGTAAAAACAATATCATCCGTACTGACAAATAAAAATTATTGTGTTTGTTTTTGTGCAACATAAATTACAATATGATGCATTCCCTAAACAATAGAATTAAATTAACGTAAATATCTAGAAACATGAACACTTTTTTGTTGAATGACTTTTCTAAAACGTGAATTTATTTTTCAATGAATTTTTTATTTACATTCACCCTCTATCATGCTATTAAAAAATCATGAATGATTCAGTTTTTTGCCTTAGTATACAAGAAACCAATCGGAAATGTTAACAAAATCGAGAACATGAACACCTCTTTGTTCAGTTCACGTTTCTGCGAGTTCACTGTACATATGACATGTGAAAATCACATACAGAGGTGAGGAACATTTCAAACAAACAATCCATTAAGATCCATTTAAGATTCTAAAGCAATACCTTACAAAACTCACTCACTCTTTGGTGAGAATGGTGTGAAGCTGGCACCGCTCTTATTTCTTTGAGAACGACGTTGAGTCGACTCTATGAGTCACATACTTCAGGCCACATTGGATAATGGCTGTTGGTTTGACAAATACATTCAAACGCTTGAACAGCCGTACTCTGTCGCCTGGATGATTTTGAATTTTTAAAGATGATCGTTAAATATTGTAAAATGCGCACCCTAAAACATTAATGCTATGATTTTGCCAAACGATTCTTCTGATTCTGGCATGAAATGATAGAATCAAGTGTTATTCACTGTAACATATCAATGCACAAATTCGACGTTTCGACTACAACAGTGCTTGGGATCATCAATACATTATTGGTTTTGGTAAGCACTGACTCTAAACACTATTTTCGCACAACCAAATGTTCATACACGATTGAAAGTTCCTTTGAAATATTTAGATTTTCAACTATGTTGATCAACTTCACTTTGCTGTCAAGCAAAAATTATATTGTGGAGACTGTCGTTTTCGACTGATAGATTCTGATGCAAAACCTAAGTAATATTTATATTGACAAGCCGTGGCTTCAACAGTTCTTTTTTTCGTCAAAGCGTAATCCTATATTAACGCATGAAATACCTTCTTTATCAAACTAAGAAAAATTGCTTCACAAAATGGTTTTGATACAATTTCATGTCCTATTACTCTGCTGGTAAAACGAAACCTTACGGATAGATGCAATGGTCCGTTGTAAGTGAATACACAAAGACTGAAAGAAATTAACAAAATAAATTGAAATGGTAGTCCTCCTAGTCTAATAGGTAGTGTGTTAGCTTATGAGACGTGAGGTCACGGTTCAAACCCCAGGTGGGACATCTCCAGCAAAACGAAATATGAAAACATATTCGTTCGAAGTCTTCCTCTCAACAAGTTGCTGACAAAAATTCAGAGAGTAAAATAAAACCGACATGAAAAGCTTTTCAAAAAAAAATCTGTCGTTCGTTGGAAACTTTGGGACACACGGCATAAGTGGTGGGAGAAATTAGACCGTAATCCAGACTGCTGGGTTGTAGTGACCAATTATGTATGTATTGGTCAATTCACACAAGCCGTTGTATCGTTGCATTCATTGTATTGTTGGAAGAACATACAACAGTGTATGATTGTTGTTGATAATTTTCATATAAAAATTCGATACACTTATACA
Source organism: Sarcophaga rosellei (assembly GCA_930367235.1). Classification (NCBI taxonomy): domain Eukaryota; kingdom Metazoa; phylum Arthropoda; class Insecta; order Diptera; family Sarcophagidae; genus Sarcophaga; species Sarcophaga rosellei. The sequence continues at coordinate 48,983,397 of OV884019.1, read as the reverse complement.
CATTTTTTCCATCATTATTGTTGGAAGAACATACAACAGTGTATGATTGTTGTTGATAATTTTCATATAAAAATCCGATACACTCATACACATTTTTTCCTATGTTTTTGGAAGTTGTATTGGTTTCGTGCTATCAAATTGTGTGAATGAAAAAAATGTGTATATGTTTTCATATGTTGTGTTGGTTTCGGGCTATCAAATTGTTTGAACGCCACGAAATACACAATACGGCATAGCATTGAGCGTTCACAAACAAACAAATGTAGTCAATACAACATACAGCATACAAAGTTGTGTGAATTGCCCACATATGTTTTTAAAAGTTGTATTGGTTTCGTGCTATCAAATTGTGTGAATGAAAAAAATGTGTATTTGTTTCCTTATGTTTTTAAAAAGTTGTGTTGGTTTTGGGCTATCAAATTGTTTGAATGCCACGAAATACACAATACAGCATAGCATTGAGCGTTCACAAACAAATAAATGTATTCAATACAACATACTCGATACGAAGTTGTGTGAATTGCCCATATGTATGTTATGTATACAAATTCAAATGGCGTTGACTTTTTTCTATATTGTTTCGAATATTCTTCTGCTAATGATCTCAGCTGTTACCTTCTCTACCGCACCATTAGGGATGATAATGCCCTTTCAGCTTTTAAAGTTGGTCAGATGCCCATTGGTTACTTACATGTATGCTAGCTTCTTACACCATTCATATTATGCATATTAATTTTATTCATGAGTGGCGAGAGCTACAGTTTAATGTATATTGTACAGATTTTTTGAGGAATTTTTCAGGGCAATTTTTATTCTACTCTCAGAACTTATTTATATTCAAAATATTTTTCAATTTTCGCTTTTTCGACATGTCTGCGTCAGAGATTGAACCATGCGTTCTTGTCTAATAAGGCAACACACTATCTACAAGACTACGACGACTTTAAGTCACCATTCCTAATGTTTATTAATTAACTTTCGAATGAATGGAAAATAAACATACATAATCGGACATTACAACCTTTCCGTGAGGATAACGACCAAGCTTCCCATGGAATATATGCAATAGAGTATATATCTGATAAAATTAATATCTTTCCTAGTCATGAATAGAAGGAAATGATTTATTCTTTACATCGTTCGCCGGACCGATATAGAGCAATTCTGCAATACCGAATTGTTGTCTATATGCCACTGAAATGTTCTCTGGGCAATGATAATTTAAGTATTATGTTGAAGAACAAAATGTATTGCGACCATGACTCAAATAAAGGCAAAACAAGTAGCTCGCTCGAATTCAATGTTAATACGAACTTCTTTATTTTAAAATCTTTAACTTAAACCTATTGGTCACAATGTAAAAATTTAGCCCACTGTTGTTGTTGCTATTACTTGTTTCTTGCTTCCAATGTACCAATTCATTTGTACCTATTAAACTCCACGCATAAAAAATTTACATATGTAACTGCAAAAATATTATTGGAAGTAAATAATAACTTTGTACAACATTATATGTATGTATATAAGAAAATAATGTAAATGAGAAACAAATAATAGAAGCTAACGAGTTACAATCAAACTAAGCTTAGCTTACACCAAATATAATAAAATTACAGTGGGCAAAATATGAAATGTATTTAAATGCAAACATAAAGGAAATTTAACAAAAAATATAACTAAAGACTTTGATTACAATTAAATCGCAAATCAAATGAAAAATTAATGAAAAACAAATTCAATGCAAATTCAAAAATGGATAATCTTATATATAAATATGAATGTGTGTTTGTTTGTATGTTTGTATGTTTGAAGTTTATAGACGATTAAACGGCTGAACCGATTTTCTTGAAATTTTCACAGTATCTTCCTGTATGTCTGGAAGGAGTTATAGGCTACTTTTTATGTTGATATTCCAAATGAGCGAGGGGCCATGCCCACGTATGCTACATACTACATACTTAATATTTAATAGCATTTGAAATATATTACTCATACGCATAGTAGTTACCCCTACAAGTATGCTATCTATGATTCCTGATGTATAAAACCAAAGAAAATAAAGTATAAAGAATGTGAATTTTGGCAACATTTGTGAAAAAAAATATAACCAAAATTAAATTCATAGACTTTTGTTTTATTTTTTTTTTTCAAGTTTAAATTATAATTAATAAAAAATGGAACAAAAAATAGGGTTTTTTTTTTTAAGAAAAAACCAAAAAAATCTACACATCTGCACATTGATCCAAAAATAAGCAATTTTGGTTAGAAATAACCAAAAACGGGAACACTGTTCTCAAATCACTTATTCTCAGAAGTCGGCACAAAGAGAACATGATAAAAATTATGAGAGGCATATTTAACCCAGAGGAAAATTGTTAGTAATATTTACAAGTCTACTTATTAACCCAATAATATGTATATGTGAGCGAAAAATATAGAAAAATTGTACTGCGCTAAAAACCTAAAAACACCGTATTTAACTTGGCAAGTATTTTTCCAAAAATCGAAATCATTTCTAATTGATATTAGTGAATCATACTGTAATATTTCTTTGGGTGTAAAATTGAAGTCTGAAAATAGCGACATGAACATTCTCCTTTAGAAGCTGACAAGCAACGGAATGCATTTTTACCCTCTCATGATGAGAGCAGCACATTGTTACGCTCTTTGTTTGTGTTTATTTTCCATCTGTCTTCCGCCCCCCTTATCCAGAAATGATTTTTTTAAAAAGATTTTGGTGAGAGCGGGTCGTAATGCTACTTCTACATAATGCGTATTCTTTATATCCATATTCTTTGATAAAACTTAATGGAATTGGATATCACTCATACGTCACATATGTAGTTTTTTTAATGAATTTTACATCTATATAAACAAAATTGAATGTGTGTTTATTTGTTTGTGGGTTTGTTTGTTTGAAGTCTATAGACGGCTAAACGGCTGGACCGGTTTTCTTGAAGTTTTGACAGTACCTTCCTGTATATCTGGAAGGAATTATAGGCTGCTTTTTATTTTAAAATTTCAAGAAGGCGGCGTGCTACGCCCACATATTCAATAATTATTTAATGTCGCATATCTCATAAACTGCGAATTTTGTATGGGCGACTTTGACGTATATATAAACATATATATATAGTGGGTGTGTCACCTCCAATATAAAAAATATTAAATTATTATATCTATGAAAATATCACAGTTAGAGCCCTAAAATTTTTTCGAATCCACTTTAGTATCAATATGAATATTTTAGACAAAAATGGGCTGACTAGAAAAAGGGTGTGGTACTTCCCATATGAATTAAATTTAAAACTTCTTCTATCTCGGACATCACCTATATATAAAATTAATGTGCATTTGTTTGTATGTTTGAAGTTTATAGACGACTAAACGGCTGCACCGATTTTCCTACTTTTTATGTTGATATTTCAAATGAGAGAGGTGCCACTCCCACATATACTACATAACCTACTATTGTAAGATAATAACAAAATGGATATATTGGAAAAACTATATCAGCAAGATACCTCAAATTTTGTACAAGTAACTACGGTTTTAATATAAATATTTTGGACAAAAAACAGGCAACCTATCATTAGAGGACAATGCACCTTCCATATAAAGTAAATACTAAAATCTGCCTAACTGAAGAACTTTAACAGTTAGAGTCCCCAATTTTGTATAAATAACTTTTGTTTAAATATAAATATTTTGGACAAAAATAGGGAGTTCAGCAAAAGCGGGCGTGGCACCTCCCATATGAAGTAAATACTAAAATCTGCATATCTAGAACACCAGAACAGTTAGACTGCTAAAATTTTGTACGAATATCTAAAGGTTCAATATCAATATTTTTGTTAAAAATGGGCTATCAAGCATTAGGGGCGTGGCAAACTCCATATGAACTAATTATTAAAATCTGTATAAAAAAACTATAAAAGCTAGAGTCCCCAATTTTGTATTTCAGCTATAGGAAGGTGGTGCCTCTCTGATTTGTGGGTGTAGAAATTATTATATCTTGAAATATGCAATAGTAAGGTATATGACCCTTAAATTATTGAGTTTGAAATTTTCAACTCATATAGATAGTAAGTACTAAAGTTCATACTATTTAAATATTTATCTTGGAAAACATATACGTACATACATATGTAATAGTTATGTTACTGTTTACTTCTAAAAACGGGTAACTAATAAAACTATTATTTATTTGAAAAATACATTAGGTAAACTTTATAATAAGCATTTTAGTGGGCAATGAATTCATTACTTTTAATTACCTAATTAATAAAATGTAAACTGTCAATATTTTTCCCAAATAAAATAAGTAGTTGCAAAGCTCATCAAAAAAATTGCCTGTGACCGACGCAAACACAATTATTTGTTAAATTTTAATAACATTAATTTTCTTCAAAAGGTTTTTGACTTGAACCGATTTCATATTAGGTAGAATATAAAGAAATAAAAATAACACGCATTCGGTTTTGAAATTCAGTTGAATCTTTGATTCTAAACAATTTAAACGTTACCTGAGTTACATTTATTTTGCAACAATTTGTAAAAATGCCCCGAATAAAAGCATCTAAAATGCATTGCGTTTGCAATCCCAGAGAGCAAATGAAAGTTCGAAAGACGTGAAAGTCGCCTCAGACTGGAAGGAGTCGAGCTTCAACCTTTAGAGCCGCCAAAACGCCATCACAAAGTGAAGAACGCCTTGAAGGCCTACAACAACGTGCCACAACATCAAGAGCTACTGAAACACTTTCAGAAATCCAAGAGCGTCTTAAAAGCTTCTGAAACGCCGCCAGAACGCGAAAGACGTCTTGAAGGTCTTCGACAACATGCCACAACCCCACGAGCTACCGAGACATCGTTGGAACATGAAGGTACCACAACAGCACGAGCTAATGAAACAGAAGTCCAATATGAATCACGAAAAAGTCAGCGGATTCGAACATCAACAAGAAGAGCAGCAGAGAACAAAATCATAATCGAATGGCGGTGAATCGACGTAATGATTTTCATGGATACTCAGGTATTGCATTTAACTACAGATCTGATATAGATTATACCGAAGATGAATTAGTGGCAATTGGTGACATGAATAAAGTTTGCCAATAGTGCAATTAACTCAGGTACAAAAATGAATCACATAGAATGTGTTGCTCTTATGGTAAAATCGTTCTATCTGAGTTACTTCCACCTCCAGAACCATTGCAATCGCTGATTTCAGGTAAGTTTTTCGAAATATATACTTTTTGTTAATTTAACAAAATATTAATAAAAAATATTTTTTTCATTTAGGAACTAATGTGGATTCACAACATTTTCTTAAAAATATAAGATAATAAAATTCGTGCTTCAAAATGACATCTTTTGGTGCTACCAAATTAATTCGAGACAACTTTATGCCAACATTTCGTGTTCTAGGTCAAATTTATCATAAAATGGGATCATTGTTGCCAATTCCAAATGAAGATCCTAAGTTCTTACAAATTTATTTCATAGGAGAAGCGGATAACAATGACCAAGTGCACCACCGCCTGCATTATAACCCTGACACAAAACAATGGATTGTTGCCGATCTACAAGTGATGTTTCATGAAATCAACGAATTGGTAAGGAAGGATCTTTAAGCGGGCCAAAGATGACCCACGATTAAGTTCAGATGACCACATAATCGCAATACATGCTGATAGAACTCCAGAACTCCAACAATGGCGTAACAATTTTGATGGTGGGCGATCCAGTTGCATCACGAGATATGTATTTAATTCCGATGGGGGTAGCGAAGCACACCGGGTATTAGCTAGTAATAATAATAATATTAGGTGTTTTTATTTCTATTGGTTTTATATTAAAAAAAATACGCAAGACTTTTTTAGAAGTAGGACTGAGTACGTAATTTAAAAACTTCGATACTTTAATATCCTCTGCATCCTCTTTTTTATAACGCAAATGGAATAAAATCAGTTGTAGGATTTTTAATGCTTGTTTTGTATTTTAAATATTTTATAATTACAGTTATTAAATGGACATTTGCGTAAGCCACGTAATCCAAATCTAATCCTCAAATCAATCAAATATCACCATTAAAGTATAATATATTTATGCGGTGACCTAACATATCAAAAATATCAGAACTTGGGAATTGTACGTGAATATTCATTCATATATCTGAATGAAAAAAAAATACCATTAAAAAATAAAAAATTTTAAAACTTAACTCCATTCCCACTTTGTCGAAGGTACTGCTGTAAAACAACAACAACAATATTGTCCGCAATATCCGTTTGTTTTATTTATACCTTCCGGTGAAAATATGGGAAAATGCAGTTTAAATTTCGAATTTTGTTTTCAAAAGTTGTTATATTTTCAACCGCATTCACGTCTGTCAATCCTCAATTACATCGGTTTTAAATTTATTTATTTTTATACGTAAAATATTTTCGTTAAATTCTAAAAGAATTAAAGGGATTACATTTAAATTTACAAACTGAGAATTGATTACATATCGACATAAAATAAAAATAAAATAAAATAAAATATGGATAAATTGACGCCATGTTCAAAGTTGCAGAGTTTGTTAAATTTTTAAATATAATATTCTTGATTTAGAAAAGCAAAAATTGTTGACGTTGCTTATTGACGTCTAAAAATTGCCTTAAAAAATTCTTTAAAATAATATTGTTACGAAAATTAAAAATTTCAGATACTGGGGTTTTGTTTTTACATCGATTAACATTAAAATTATAAACAAAAGCTACAAAAACAAAACAATGTAGTAAACAGACCTGTTTACCAATAATCGTACTGCTTAATACAACAACAACAATCAGCTTGAACAAAATGGTAAACGAGTAAACCAAAATACAACAACTACCTACAAGAATAAGTGTAAACAACGATGTTTACATTTATAGGGATTTCGAGAAGGCGAAGTCATGAACATTCGCCTTAAAGAACATTCGAAGTCGCAGTGGTCTAGTAGGTAGTGTGTCGGCTTATTAGACGAAAGGCTCGAGTTCAAATCCCAGGTCAGACATCAAAACGAAAATATGAAAATAAATTTTCGGCGACTTCCTCCTTCCTTAAAAATTACCATGAAAAGCTTCCCAAAAATCTGTCGTTTGGACTCGACTTTAAACTGTAGGTCCCGCTACTCATGTATAAAATTAACGCACACGACACGAGTGGTGTGAGAAGCTAGGACGTTGTACAATGGGTCAATTCGACCTTCGGGTACTGTACTTGTCACAGTTGACAAGTACACGTCCTCTAACCTAACCTAACCTAACCTAAAGAACATTCATCAGCCTGTTTACATTACCATATAAAAGGCAAGGCAAAGCAGGCGCCTAAGTTAGTGAAATTTGAAGAGAGTAATCACGGTTTGAAGTTCTCCGTTACAAAGATATGTCGAATAATTGCCAAGTAATTGTTATTGTTTATGCAAAGGGGGTAAACAGAGGAATAACATGCAAGGCCGTTGTTGTTGTTTACAAAAAGTTGTTAACAGTGGCACAGAGAATTTTGTGAAGAACTTTAATTAAAACTAAATACAAATTTATTTTTATATTATTTCCATTCTACGAACTCATATTTTAAATATTTTTAAAACGTAACAATATGTAACGTACAAACGTAGTCAAGGATATCGCCAAGAGCAGGGCACTAACACAAGAGGTGAAATCAGTATCGTCTTCCTACTTAGACCAACGGCTCGTTCAAAAGTCATTTGCCGGTATGCCAAGTCTTTCGACATGTCTACAAAAACGACATTGACCTATAAGATTCACTATTGAGCAATGGATGACCATGCGATTTAAAGACAGAAGCCAGTCAATCCAATGCATCTCGAGGAGTATAGGGATAGTGCATCTACTTTCTAGCATACAAAGAGATTGAGTATTCATAAACAAGGACGGACATTAAAAATATATTCATTATGAAGTAAATCAAGAAAGTTTCATTGGAAATCCCGCCACCCAAAAAGCATTGGGTCGTTTTCAAAACGGCTATGACTTCCGCTTGGGATACATTGCAGTGAAAAGTAAGTTTAAGAGCAGAATCGTTAATAAATATACCAGAGACTACCTTGTCATGCATCTTTGAACCATTGATATTAACCTCAAAGGTGCCATTGAGCACTTCCGGATCTTTAGTCCAGAAGTCTCTAAGATCAGAGTAATTAATAAGTATACCACAGCCCACGCTTTCATTCATCTTTTGTCATTTTCATTCATCCAGATATTTAGACCCCAAGTCTCTAACTTTTAAACCAAATGTTCTGTTCAGAAAGTTATAACAAAGACCGACCCAAAGTGAGCTTCACATCCACCATGTCAGCCCTATGCTTTGAGGTCAAAGGGGCGCCAATTAATATAGAAAATTATGCTTTAGTTGAAGAGGAATAGAATGCACTGGTGATCTTGTCAGATAACTGCCTGTGGACTCTGTTCAGCAGTGAACGGAACATATACACCATAACTGAGAATTTTTCTCAAATCACCTTTGACTAGATATGTTTTGTCACTAAATTCTAGGTGTCCAGGATTTCTTCTTCGCAGATACCGAAGTGCTGGATAATGACAGAGAAAATACAGCAGACTCCTGGCGTGAATACATAGTGGTATCAAGTAATTAGTTATCACTGCTATAAGGATCCTTAGAATCTTGATAGATTCAATGTAAATTCTTAATTACTTACTTAATTGGTCATTACAACCCTTCAATCAGGATGACGACATAGTTTCTTATACCACTTATTTTGTGTGTGTTAATTTTTTCCATAAGTGGAGGGACCCACAGTTTAATGTCGGTTCAAAGCAATTTTATTTACTCTCAGAGTAAATAAATTTTTCTTCATGTTTCATTCTGTTGGAGATGTCTGACCTGGGGTTTGAACCGTAGCCTCACGTCTAATAAGCCAACACACTACTTACTAGAATGCGGCGACTTCACACATAAATATATCCAGGTCAGCCTAGATCTGTCTGGTGTCTCTACGTGAGTCCATTATTCCATTTTACCTTTGGCAATGAATGGCGCTTTGTTAAGACCATTTGTTTGCTCCTTTGTGGAGGACTGTCAGTTTTTTGTAGAAATAACATGGTGCCAGGTTTAGTAAGTGCGTCAGCCTGTAGTTACCTTAATACGCAGTATTTTAAATTGACCGAAACTATTATTCCAAGTTGATTTCGAAAAACTATGGTTCAATATCATTTCCAGGCCATAATACTCACAAGAAACTTCGTTTGAAAAATCAAACTCTTGTATCTAATCAACATATACATATAAGAGGTTCTTGCTGCTCAATCGGCCGCAATGTGTTGGTCCGTATATGCATGAAAGTGTAAGCCATAATGAACCGAAAGGTTATGCCACAAAATGTGAACGCCGTAGTATCGATAAATTCAAAAGATGCTTCACTCTTTGCCTAATAGAAGCCATTTTTTCATTAAGATTTGCTGTTTGTTGATATCATATTAACTTATTCAACTTTAATGGAAGAGACTTAAAGCAGGTTCTATAATAAACTAATAGCAGTCTAGTAGGTAGTATGTTGTCTTATTAGAAGCCATCTCCAGTAAAACTAAATATACAAAAAAATCATTCTCCGGCGACTTCCTCTCAGCAGATTTCTCTCTCTGAGAGTAAATAAAATTGAAATGAAAAGTTTCTAAAAAAAATTGTCTTGTGGATTATTTCAACCTTATGTATAAAATTATGTATAAAATTTACCCATACAAAATAAGTGGTGTCAGAAGCTAGATCGTAATCCTAACTGAAGGGTTGTAATGACCATATATGTACATATGTATGTGTGTATCAGGATTTAAAATTGTTATTTAACAAATATGTCATAGTTGAAGTCTTTTCAGAGTGAACTGTCTTTGAATCTTAATGCTTATGTCTGTTTGCATTAACATTATTATGGTAGTTACTGTAAAAAATCTTTCTTGAGTTAATTTTATCACCATGGCAAACAAACAATCCATTTTCATGTACAATATTATCAACTCAAGACATTAATAAACATTTGCGAAAAACTTATAAAATAAAAAGAGCCAACAAAATTTGAATTCATGACAACTTCTGTTTTAAAGTTTCCATCGAATTACAATAACAATAATAATTATAATAAAAATACAAATAAAAACCAAAAATAATATATTTATGGCATATAAAAATGTAAATTTTGCGAATATAGTCGACATTAAAAATAATATTGCAAGTATATGTAGTTATTTTTTAGTTGATTGGCACTCTTGCTGGTTTTACTTCAGCTGCATTTTCAAATGTTGGCTTTTAATGCATGTTTCTATTCAACAATAAATATTTACGATATTCTGTTTTCGAATGCACAGATATTGTTATTATTTCGATATGATAATTTTGTTACACATTGCATTTTAGACTTTTCATTATTAAATGTAATGATATTTTATACTATTTGTTGATATCATTTCATACTGCTGACTACTACTACTGTCAATTCTATATTTTATAATAATATTTCGTTTTATGGGGTAATTTATTTTTTTTGTTGACCATCATGAATAAATTGTATTGCATATCAGAGTATTTGATGGACTTTCATTATACGAGGTATACCGGCATGAAATGATCATCAAGATAGGAACATTTACATATTTCGATAAGTAGCGTTTATTGTGAAAGAGACTTCAACTTTTTTTTCGTTGGCGTTGATATCTTTCAAACATATTCTGTATACGTCAAATCAATGAACAAACCTAACACTTTTTTTAACACGTTAAAGATGGCGAATTTTGTAGAAAATGATGATTCGCGGAAAGCATTAATTTTTTGTTTTAATTTAAAGGAAAGTTCTGTAGAGTCGTATCGAATACTTGTCGTCACACTTGGCAATACACGGATGATGGTTTCGACAGTTCAAACATAACGATTCAAAAAAGATTGAATGCACCGAATTGCAGACAATACTGGACGAAGACGAAATTTTACGTTGGAAGCAAATGGCAGAAATGTGAAATGTTGCATAACAAACAATTTTTGACCGCTTAAAAGCTACGGTAAACATTCAAAAGTCAGGAATAGGGGTGTCACATGAATTGAATGACAGAGAGATAGAAAACCGAAAAGATACTTGAAAAAATTTTGCTTCAAAGACACGATAGAACAGACAGTGTTTTGTTTTGAATTGTTACTCACAATTAAAAATTACATTATTTTCAGAATGTTAAACGGAAAAAATCATATACCCATTGGATTGCAAAAACGGATCATTTCGTCAGGAAGAGAATGTTGTGTGCTTGGACCAGAATGTTGCATGAGTGGTACCAGAAAAGTGTGATATAACAGAAGTTCCTAAAACTTGGAGAAACTATTAATACAGACTGCTATCGACAACAAAAGATTAATTTGAACCATGCTTTGATCGAAAAACGGCCAGAGAGGGTCACTAGACACGCAAAGTTAATTATGCAACATGACAATGCACCTGCACACAAAGCAAAACCGGTTATGGCTAAAGTCAATGCATTTAGGCTGGATCTGATACCCTATGCGCCATATTCACCAGATTTGGCTCCTTCCTACTACTATTCGTTTTCATTGATGGGATGCGCATTGACTGAGCAGCACTTTGATTCCTACGAAGAAGTCGAAAATTGATTGCCTACACTGAAAAAAATATCGTAGCTAATATTAACTAAAAAATTTAGTAAACCTTCAACGAAAAATATATTCAAACCTATAGAGTTTTTATTCAAGTCTACACAAGTGTTCTTCAAAACTACATACATCTTATTAAAAACAAAGACATTTCTTCAAATTAACGAAATTAGTTTTATTTTTAAAATTTATTTAAGTCGGACCTGTTGATTTGAATAACATTTTGTTAAAAATAATAAATGTTTTGTAAATTTAACTAAAATTTACCCAAAATTAAGTAAACCTTTATAATAAAAATAACAAAAAATTTAGTTATTTTTTAGTCATATTGAATAATTATTTTTTGTTAATTTAGATATAATTTTGTAGAATTGAAGAAAATTTGTTAAATGTACAATGGCACTGTAAAATTAAGGAAATTTCTTCAATTTAACTCTTTTATTTTTGAAATTAAAAAAAGAACGATGTAGGCGTTGGAAAAATTATTCTGAGAACGTTATTTATTTTTGAAATTTTAAAAAACCAAATAGGCGCTGGAAGAATTATTGTCAGAATATTAGTTTCACATGTGCTACGAAAGTGTCTATATTAAAGAATTGTGTTTTTAATTACAAAAAGTGTTTTTTTTTTATTATTTTAACAAAAATATGAAGTGTTATAAGTGTAAAAAATTAAGACATATAATACATCTTGGTGATGAAAAACTTCGAAAAAGACAATGTTTTATAGAATCTCGTGTTCTAGAAAATTCTATATGCAATCAAATAGTACCATTCCACGTGGTTGATAACTTGGCCGTTGATATGATGCATGACATGATCGATATGGATTTCATGCACATGTATCCAAAATCAGAGCCCATACGTAAATACTTTAAAACGTTTTCCTTAAAAATTTGCCCAGTGTTGGAGGATCGAATTTAAGACAAGACAAATACAATTTTATTTAATACTATGAAAGAAATGACAATTATAAGTGAAAGTAAGTTTACTATAAATTTTATACTCTGCGCATGGGTGTAGACATGCATTTGATGTGTATTTTTATTTTTTTCAGATGATGTTATATTATGGAAAAATAAGTTATACGAGATATTTTATTCGCGACTCCCAGCTAATTTTCGCTGCCTGTGAAGAAGAAATACGAAACTGAAATACAAATACAGCCCTTTGTATTAGTAGCAAACAAAATTTTAGAACCAAACAAAAAAATAGTTGTTTCCTTTGAAGGCATAAAATATCGTATGCACTCAGCATTATATTCCAAAGGAATATATACTGGTTTAGTCCTTTATTCAAAAATATGTTTATAATATTACCACAAATACAGACAGATTAACACGTTAATTTTAAGTCTAAAAGTTTGTTAATTGTAAACCTAGGTTTTTTATTATATGTTTTAATGTTATTGAATTTACATGTTCTTTTTTCAAAAATATCTTTAAGTTTCTTTTTAACTGTTCACAAGACTTTTTTACTAAAAGCACATATGTATTATACATGTATGTATGTATATATAATAATTATAAAACTTTTTTAACTGAATATCGTTTTATTACATTTATCGTTTAATTTACATTTTGTAATAATAATATTGTATGTATATGTACATATATATTAATACATATAATATATACAGTATACAAAAACACTGATTAATAATATGTATTTATTTTAAAATTAACAAAATTTATTAATACAATGAAATAAAAGTTCTTTAATATAAATAAAAATTATTAGTAAATTCAAATAAAATTTCTTCAATATGAATAAAGTTTTTTATTAAATTCAATTAAATTTCGTCATATTTACATCCCTCAAAATAACGAAAGCATTTTATTCATATTGAAGAAATTTCTTTAATATGAATAAATGAAGAAATTTCTTCAGTATGAAGAAATTTTTTCAATATGAATAATTTACTAAATTTCTAAATTTTTACTAAAAAAAAAGACGTAGATATGAATACACATTTTTGTTAGCTGATATATAACGAAATTTCTTCAGTTCTACACCCCTTTTTACAGTATTTACGGAAATTTTTGGTTTAGTGTATTTGATTTCCTCCAAAAGACGAACAGTTTAATTGGCGTTACATCCACAAATTGCCTGAAAAGTGGAAAATATACTCGTCAAATGGTCGCTACATCTCTGTAAACAAGCTATTGCTCTTTTCATGAGATTTTCAGCATATACCTTCCCGATAACGCGTTGGTTCTCGGACTTGATCTCAGTTGGCAAAAGAATTTTTTTAAATAATTTGTTCTAAAAATCGTTGTTGCAATAAATCGAAATTTGCAGATGATGCCAGCTTGCTGAAACTGTATGCAGTCCCGTTATGGTCACAAGAACTTCATTATTATTTTTTCGTAACAATTGCAGTTTTCAGTCACTATAATTAGGCCTCATTCCTAAAAAGTAAGACCCAAACACGGCGCCGGATCGAAATCTGCAAAAAACAATTGCTCTTTGTCAGTGCATTTGTTTCTCAAGGATTGTATAAAGATCTGTATTCACCCAGCCCTTCTGATGGAAATAAGCTTCACTGCAGAAGATTACTTCTTTCGATGAATTGGAATTGAATTCACCTCACCTCCATTACGCATTGTACTAATTGTCAGCGCTCTGCCGTTTTGAGCTCCTAGGTAAATTAAATTTTATACGCATAGAAGTGTTTGTCATCTGTAAAAATTCGCTGCATAGTGCTGCGTGAAATTTTAAAATTTTGAAGACGATGACGAATTGGTATTATCGGGGTTTCGACAACTCTCTTGATTATAGCATTACGTAAGTTGACATACAGTAGTCTGAGCATATCCGACACAGTTGCTTCAATTTTGTTGAATACTGACGCATTAGGTGTACTTTATTATCTCATGACTTTCTACTTTTAGAATAGGTAAGGTTAGCGGGTAGCTTGCCTTTTACAGGCAAGTTCACTCTGTGGCCTGTACAGTCCATTGCGTTACCCAGTGTGAGGTAATCTCCCTTGACATGATCCGTTAATGGTAGGTTTAAACCACCACGACAAATGGATCCATATCTTCAAACGTTCTCTCGTCCAAAAACCTTTGACGTCTGTATTGAAGTGCAGGGCACTCGCATAAAACATCAAGGTAACTGCTGCATTTATCATTTTATGGGCAAACCGAGCGATTTATCATTTTATGTCACCGAAACCTCCAATGGCGCAGTGTTCCGTTAGAATTCCTGTTCGAATGGGAAATTGATCTCTTGTCCAACTGAAGTATATCCCTGGTTCTCCCGCTGTACACTATTGGACACAGCTGTTTTGCAGTTCGGCAACCAGGTACCAGAATAACTTTCCAAACTTTTGGAAAAAGTTTTCACAATTACAACGAGCTATTCTTTCGGTTTTTAAAGACACTATTAGAAAGTCTTTAGACTTTTTGTAACTTTCTATACAAAATATTTTAAAATTAATTTCAAGGATTTTCCTTTGTTTCAAAGAGTATTTCCTGTATTTTTTTTCTTTTTTTATTTAATTCCGAGAAACATAAAAACTTTTCAATTGTTCTAACAGCTATCACGACGATAAACATTTATCAAAAGTACAAATAGAAAACAAAGTGAATTCGTGGAGAGTTTTAACACAAAAGGGACGAAAAGCTATTGCAACTTCTTTTGAAAAATGATGCACACATCAGTGGGAATAAAAAAAAAAGACGTCATGTCGTGAAAATTTGACGCTGATATATGATTATGTATGTGGGTATTCGTATGGTTAAATGGTTATATTTGTATAAAAATTATACGCAAATACAAAATGATTAAATTAATTGAAGTACTGTAAAAATAAAAAATCTAAATCAAAAGAATTAAAAAAACATAAAGGGAACTTTAGGTACAATACAGGGCTCAATAGGTAATAAAACATTTTAAATTCCAAGTTCAATACCAGTTGCAAAATAAAATGGTCAATTTGGTAATTTACATTTAGTTTATGGAAACCTATCCGTTCAGGTTGCGATAAATTAATCACAGTCATCAATATTAAAAATTTGGTTGACCTACCTTATGTATTTACCGTTCATCTGTAATACTTTCAATGTCTCGAAATGATTTTCTGATAACCCCTATAACATAGTTTCTTTTTATAAGACCAACACTCAAGGGATGGCCCCTGTTCATGCAGTGCATTGTGTTTGAATTAGGAAAATAGGTTGTGGGAAGAAGGACCGGGGGAGTACTGCCTGTCGACATTAGATTTCCTGCTGGGCTTATGTAAGGTCAGTCTGAGATTAGTTTTGGTTTTATTATAGGGCACTGGCACAGATCCCAGACGGACTATTGCACGGTTTGCTGCAACGAGAAGAAGTTGAAAAGTAGCGACCACCTCCTCTGTAACTGTCCGGCCCTTAGTAGGTTGAGGACCCTAGGCAGGGGCTTCTTCGAAGGTTTGGACTCTTTATCGAGTGCCGACATTAGGAATCTCCATGGATTCATTAATAGTTTGAGCTAGATGAGAAATGCTTGGACTGCAATGTTGTAGTCGCGCTCACTTTTGTGTTTGTGGTCTGTGTTTTTTTTCGTTTCCTTCTCCTCCCTTTTCTACTTCCTCCCCTTTTCTCGTTTATTATCCTATCCCCCTAGTTTAGGGCGTATTACAATGAGTCAGTTTGACCTCAGAGTATTGTATTTGTTCCAAAGACAAATACATGTCCACTAACCTAACCTAACCTAGATTTGAATTTTTTATAGGCAGGAAAGACCTCTTCAAGGAGGGAGTTCCATATACGGATAGTCCGGCTAAGGAACAAAATCTGTCACATACACAGTAGGCGAATTACGGTCGATTGACCACAGCCGAATGTGCCTTGCGAGAAGGACAAGTTCTACGTAAAAATACACAATTTTCGGAAACAAGTCCCTTTATCTCGCTAGAGCAAAAGAAGAGAGTTGTATTCCATTCTCTGTCGGATAATTGGTGTAAATAGCAAGGAGATCGTATGAAGTGAAGTATTTCTTGCACCGTCTTCAGAAACCGTGGTACTTGGATGCTTCTTTTGGCACTTGAAAAATGTGCTAGTTTCAGCGAACATCACACTGAATTTTCTTGCCCAGAACTTCAAGAGCGTCTGACTCACTAATACTTACTCCACCCATAACAACAGATGCGGCAATATTCTTGCTGCGGCTGTGTTAATAAACGGCACCGCGTTTATCGCCCTATTCATACGACCCCAGTCGGAAATTGACTGTAGGCCGGACGTGAGATATCATGCATATTAAACCTATTTGCCTAACTGACTCGGCCTGATATTAAAAGAATACAAATGGCAAACATTGCTGTCATCTGCGAAAGAGTAGATAGGATTAGAAGCATAGATGGGATTAATTACATTTTTGGAGTTTTTTAATTATATTAGAAGCAGCCACAGTAAATAAATATTTTGACACTTTAATGAATGATAAATAGTGAATGACGAATAGTTTATACGGGTACTTTTTTACTCAGACATAAAAAGCCATATAAGAATAAATGACGACGTTATCAATTATGCTGAATATTTTCGTAATTCTGTATTAAATCTAGTTGTGCGCCTATAAGAAGTGCTGATCGTATAATTCATAATCATGTTCACATTTAAAAATAAAAAAAAAATAAATAATGAAATGCCCTTTACAAGCAAAGTTGTTATCAATTTTCTTCACAGCATTTATTTCATATGAATCAAATACTTTCCAACGCCTACATTGCAGGGGGCACATACTAATAAAATTGATTGAAACAATTTGTAGATTGTGAATGAAGAACTTTGACTTGTTTCTGCTTTGTAATCAGTAAAATTGCGTATATTCTTAGAGAACAACAACAACTCGAATAAAGAACAAAAAAGTATTAAACCGCTCTAATGAACGATCAAAATAATTTGAAATTAAAAATAAAACTACAAACACAACAGCAAGTTTGTGTCGACGCTCAATCGATCAGCAGAAGTGACCTTCGAAGATGTTTAATCGAACGCCACAAAGAAAACTGTCTGTATAAAAAATTGCTTTTATCATCGAAACGACCTTCAAACCCATTTAAGTTATTACATTAAACGGACTGCGTATAATGAGAAGGCATAACGATAACCAAAAAGTAAGTTTTACATTGTCGGCATCAGCTACAAGGGAACATAGTCGTAGATTCTTATGCCAAGAGCTGATGCTTATTGTTATTTTGTTGGCACCCTCCAAACACCAGAGATTCTCACAACTTACTGTCAAGTTCATGTAGCTCAAGTTAAGGCTGAGTCTCTTAGAGCCCGTAGTACATTATAATTAACATTTTCAACTGAGAGTAAAGTAACAACGTTTCTGGTTGGCACAATCAGTATGTATAGGGCGGGTGATTTAAAGTTATTCAAAAATGCAATGGAACATGATGTGCCTCTCGGCAATGGCATCACGAATGTTGGCCTTCAAATGCTTAATTGTCTCTGGTTTGTCGAAATAACACTTTACTTTAACGCCGTCCCACAGAAAATAGTACAACAGTGTCAAATCGTAGCTTCTAGGCAGCCAATTAACATCACCATTTCGGCTAATTAAATGGCTATCAAACATTTGCCGACTTAATTCGATTGTGGTAGATGTGTGGCAAGTTGCACCATTCTGTTGAAACCAAACATCGTTCGCATCAATACCATGAGGAGCTGGTACAAAAAAAAATCGGTTATCATGCCGCAATATGTCCATTGATCGTTATGGGCACGCCGTTCTCACCAAACACTCACTCGTAATGGGTGTACAAGTGTGGATTTTCTGAGCCTCATTGCTTATTAACGTACCCACCAAGATGAAAATAAACTTCATCCGAAAATATTATTATTTTTTTTGCTAAAATCGGCAGTTTCTCGTTGAACCAATTAATCCCAACCGATAGATGGTCCACCCGTTACTTTGGTGTATATTCGATTTGCTTCTACACAAAAAAAAAATTCTAATAGTTGTCAAAGTACTCAGCGGAAGTTGTCCACCTTTTTATGTTGCGTTAACGAAGAATTACCGAATGAAAAGCACATAAAAATATGTGTCTCGACTCTGCAGTCAGTTGGAAAAATCAAAGTTGATGAATATATGTACGTTAAGGACGAGATGTTGAATTCGCCTGCACAAAAGAAAGGCTGACAGCTGTAAAAGTACTCAACGCAAGCCAAAAGTTACACCATTTAATGCGTTGCGTTAACGTAGAAGTACCAAATGAAACATTAAACGGATTCTATGCAACTCGGCCTGTAGGTTATCCATTATGGAATTTAATTGTATTTTTTTTCTATATATTGACGATTTACTTTTGAAATTCAGATATGGAAACTTAACACGTTGACTGTGGCTGAAATTTTCAGAAAACTGGCTACGCAAGCAAACATTGACTTTTTGTTCTTATCCCAGAAGCCATTTATCGATACTAGCACTGATATAATATGATTTTACTCGTAGCTACACAAAAATGGCAGGTTTAGTGAGTACGAGATAACGCGAAGTTGGCACCCAAGAAGGGAACACAATCTACGAGTTATCTCGTAGTCGGCAGTCAACGTGTTAAAGTACTTGTTTGTATTACGTTTGAAACCAAAACGATCAATATTGGGTCTCTGTTTCGAACAACTTAAATTTTCTTTCCCCAACGACGTTTATTTTCAATAAATAAATAAGAGAAAAAATTACAAGTTTCTCCACTTTAGATGAATCAAATGTGTGTCTACTGTGTAAAACGAAGGATGAGTGCACTGGAAATGTAATCTTTTTGTGGCGTTTTGAACTCCTATAATGCTTGACAGAAAAACAATACGATTTGTTCTTGACTTTGTAAGATAAGAGAACCCATGTTTTTAAGTACAAATAAGTAAATCAATTAATTTAATTATCATACTCAACTGATTATAAAATTTCCATTCATGTATAAAAACTCAAATAATGAAAAAATTTCGAACAGTAAGAATTGAATTTTTGAAAAGATACAACAACATGGCTAAATTATTTGTAAGAGTTTGAAAATAAATTATTTTTAAGAATAATTTTTAATAATGTTTTATATTTTATACAGATCATTGTTATTTTGGCATTAATTGCAGTTGCCTTTGCGCAACATGGCCATGGAGGTCAGGATCAGCATGGTTATGGACATGCTCAACAGGCCGTTTACGGTAAAGATCATGAAGGACATGGTGTTAACCACTTAGGTCAGGATGGACACAGTCAGCACGGCTACGCCCACGGTCATGGTGATCAACACGGTTACGACGGACAACATGGTCATGTTGGTCATGATGGCTATAAAAACCGTGGTTATTAGAAAATTCATTGAATTTTGATTTAAAAACTAAAATTTGCATTTTAAAGCAAATGTGCAAATAGATCAAGGTTTTTAAAACTTACATGTTTGTATGTATGTTTGTGTACATAAAAGTGATAAAAAAATCTTTTCATTACAATGCACCGTGGTTGTTTTTAATCTTTCTAGCTATTGCTGTTGTCTTAAGAATTAATTGGTTTGAATTCTTTAAAAATGAAAACAAAATTTTTTGTTGATGGGAGAGCCTCATAGAATAAAAATTCATAAGAAAATTTCAACATTTTTTCAATCTCTGTTATTTAAGAATATAGCAACTAAAAACTAGGCACACAAAATGAGAAGAATAAACATGTAAAATTTTAATTGTTAGCTCATATACATACATATACTTACAATATGTACATATCGTACAATATCTGCAGCGGCATTTTCCGTTCTTCCAGGTGTACCGGTATCAAACTACAAATATCTCCATACGGAACATTTACAGTAAAGGAGTCTTAATTCTTTTTGTGTGTTATTGGGATGACGTTTGTCAAACAGTTATTTTTATATATAACTAGCTAATACCCGGTGTGCTTCGCTACCCCCATCGGAATTAAATACATATCTCGTGATGCAACTGGATCGCCCACCATCAAAATTGTTACGCCATTGTTAGAGTTCTGGAGTTCTATCAGCATGAATTGCGATTATGTGGTCATCTATATCAGATCTGTAGTTAAATGCAATACCTGAGTATCCATGAAAAACATTACGTCGATTCACCGCCATTCGATTATGATTTTGTTCTTTGCTGCGCTTCTTGTTGATGTTCGAATCCACTGACTTTCTACTCGTGATTCATGTTGGACTTCTGTTTCATTAGCTCGTGCTGTTGTGGTACCTTCATGTTCCAAAGGTGTCTCGGTAGCTCGTGCGGTTGTCGCATATTGTCGAAGGCTTTTCAGACGTCTTTCACGTTCTGAAGGTGTTTCTGTGGCTCGTGATATTTCAATACGATTTCGCTGGCTTTGTAGTCGACCTTCATGTTCCAACGATGTCTCGGTAGCTCGTGGGGTTGCGGCATGTCGTCGAAGACCTTCAAGACGTCTTTCGCGTTCTGACGGCGTTTCAGAAGCTTTTAAGGCGCTCTTGGCTTTCTGAAAGTGTTTCAGTAGCTCTTGCTGTTGTGGCGCGTTCTTGTAGGCCTTCAAGGCGTTCTTCACTTTGTGATGGCGTTTTGGCGGCTCTAAAGGTTGAAGCTCGACCCCTTTCAGTCCTGAGGCGACTTTCACGTCTTCCGAACTTTCATTTGCTCTCTGGGATTGCAAACGCAATGCATTTTAGATGCTTTTATTCGGGGCATTTTTACAAATTGTTGCAAAATAAATGTCACTCAGGTAACGTTTATGTTGTTTAGAATCAAAGATTCAACTGAATTTCAAAACCGAATGCGTGTTATATTTATTTCTTTATATTTTACCTAATATGAAATCGGTTCAAGTCAAAAACCTTTTGAAGAAAGTTAATGTTATTAAAATTTAACAAATAATTGTGTTTGCGTCGGTCACAGGTAATTTTTTGATGAGTTTTGCAACTACTTATTTTATTTGGGAAAAATATTGACAGTTTACATTTTATTACTTAGGTAATTAAAAGTAATGAATTCATTGCCCACTAAAATGCTTATTATAAAGTTTACCTAACGTATTTTTCAAATAAATAATAGTTTTATTAGTTACCCATTTTTAGAAGTAAACAATAACATGACTATTACATATGTATGTACGTATATGTTTTCCAAGATAAATATTTAAATAGTATGAACTTTAGTACTTACTATCTATCTGAGTTGAAAATTTCAATCTCAATAATTTAAGGGTCATACACCTTACTATTGCATATTGCAAGATATAATAATTTCTACACCCACAAATCAGAGAGGCACCACGTTCCTATAGCTGGAATACAAAATTGGGGACTCTAGCTTTTATAGTTTTTTTATACAGATTTTAATAATTAGTTCATATGGAGTTTTCCACGCCCCTAATGCTTGATAGCCCATTTTTAACAAAAATATTGATATTGAACCTTTAGATATTCGTACAAAATTTTAGCAGTCTAACTGTTCTGGTGTTCTAGATATGCAGATTTTAGTATTTACTTCATATGGGAGGTGCCACGCCCGCTTTTGCTGAACTTCCTATTTTTGTCCAAAATATTTATATTTAAACAAAAGTTATTTATACAAAATTGGGGACTCTAACTGTTAAAGTTCTTCAGTTAGGCAGATTTTAGTACTTACTTCATATAGAAGGTGCATTGTCCTCTAATGATAGGTCGCCTATTTTTGTCCAAAATATTTATATTAAACCCGTAGTTACTTGTACAAAATTTGAGGTATCTTGCTGATATAGTTTTTCCAATATATCCATTTTATTATTATCTTACAATAGTAGGTTATGTAGTATATGTGGGAGTGGCACCTCTCTCATTTGAAATATCAACATAAAAAGTAGGAAAATCGGTTCAGCCGTTTAGTCGTCTATAAACTTCAAACATACAAACAAATGCACATTAATTTTTATATATAGGTGATGTCCGAGATAGAAGAAGTTTTAAATTTAATTCATATGGGAAGTACCACAACCTTTTCCTAGTCAGCCCATTTTTTGTCTAAAATATTCATATTGATACTAAAGTAGATTCGAAAAAATTTTAGGGCTCTAACTGTGATATTTTCATAGATATAATAATTTAATGTTTTTTATATTGGAGGTGACACACCCACTATAGCCAATCCGCCCATTTTGTTTATATATACGTCAAAGTCGTCCATACAAAATTCGCTGTTTATGAGATACGCGACATTAAATACTTATTGAATATGTGGGCGTAGCACCCCGCCTTCTTGAAATTTTAAAATAAAAAGTAGCCTATAATTCCTTCCAGATATACAGGAAGGTACTGTCAAAACTTCAAGAAAATCGGCCCAGCCGTTTAGCCGTCTATAGACTTCAAACAAACAAACTCACAAACAAATAAACACACATTCATTTTTGTTTATATAGATGTAAAATTCATTAAAAAAACTACATATGTGACGTATGAGTGATATCCAATTCCATTAAGTTTTATCAAAGAATATGGATATAAAGAATACGCATTATGTAGAAGTAGCATCAAGGCATATTCAATAAGGTGATGGCAAGAATACAACAACTCAATTCGCAGTGTTTTTTAACAAAAACAACATGTATTTTCTGTTGTTTTTGGGTGACCACTAATGTCAAATTAAATTCGCCGTAAGCCAGAAATGACAAAGGCGAATCCATATAATGACATAAAGTTGTTATTTTGTGTCATTATTTCTCTTTTGTTTCTTTTCGTTTATAAAAAAAAAATTAAAAACAAATTTTAAAAAAATTAATTTTATTAAATACGAGCTGATTTGTGCTACCACTAAGGTATGACGACCTTCAGAAGAATACTGGGAAGCATAAAAGCAGATTCTACAAGAAAAATTGTGCCCAAACATCCAGAATATTTAAATAAATTATAAATTGTGTAGAATAAAAAAGTAAAGGGAAATAAAAAATAAATAAACAAAAGAATGTATATACAGTGAGCAAAAAAAATGTGTACACTTATTATAAAAAACTAACAAATAAATTATTCCACAGGATTTTGTTTAACATGACTTTCTAGGAAACCCGTTAGCCATAGTCAAAAAATCACCTCTTTTTTACCTAAAAATGTGGGATTTTTTTAGTTTCGACAATTATTTTCTTTATACTTAACCAATAGAGAAATGTTTAATATCAGAATATAGTTTTAACGCTTTTTTTTAGTCTTAAGGACAATAAATTTCTTTTTATAGATAATTTTTTGTTCAAAAATTATTTCGAGATAGTGGGTGTAAGTTTTTTTTGCTCACTGTACTCAAACAATATGTTTGATATTTATGTGGACTGAAAAAAGCAATCAGCTGGGCTTTTAACATCACCTTATTGATTTCGCCATGAGTAGCATTATGACCCGCTCTCACCAAAATCTTTTTAAAAAATCATTTCTGGATAAGGGGGGCGGAAGACGGAAGGAAAATAAACACAAACAAAGAGCGTAACAATGTGTTGCTCTCATCATGAGAGCGTAAAAATGCATTCAGTTGCTTGTCAGCTTCTAAAGGAAAATGTTCATGTCGCTTTTTTCAGACTTCAATTTTACACCCAAAGAAATATTACAGTATGATTCACTAATGGTGATTTTTTCACAAATGTTGGTTACAAAATTTTTTTTTGAAAAATATTCCAAAATATGTCAAAATGCACATTCTTTATACTTTATTTTCTTTGGTTTTATACATCAGGAATCATAGATAGCATACTTTAGGGGTAACTATGCGTATGAGTAAAATATTTCAAATGCAATTAAATATTAAGTATGTAGTATGTAGTATACATGGGCATGGCCCCTCGCTCATTTGGAATATCAACATAAAAAGTAGCCTATAACTCCTTCCAGACATACAGGAAGATACTGTGAAAATTTCAAGAAAATCGGTTCAGCCGTTTAGTCGTCTATAAACTTCAAACATACAATCAAACACACATTCATTTTTATATATAAGATTAAAACACAAAAAGTACATCGGCCTGTCTGTCAAACATATTCAGTCTGAATGGCCGGACCTACAGTTTAAAGTCGACGCCGAACAATAGCTTTTTAAGAAACTTAAGATTTGAATTTTATTTACTCTCAGAGTTTCTCCCAAAAGGCTGAAATATTTATGAATTATCTCTGGTTTCGAAGGTTTAAATACTATAATTAAATCTATTGTCAATTCTATTATCAGTCTTCTACTAATAGTCCTCACTTTCGATTTTTAATTACAATTTTTTTTATTTCTTTTTGATTTGTTTTTAATTGATAAGCTTAGTGGATTGGCAGTTGTGTTTATCAATTTTGAGCCTTGTAAGAAACAAATTAATGTACAAGCATACAGACCTACAAAAATTGACATACTTTCATACTTTCTTGAAGAACTAATTGCTTTTTTTGCGATAAGTTCTTACTATAAAGTTTAGTTGAATACAGCGTGATTTAGAACAAATAAAATTACGGAAATTACGGTTTTTAAAAATAAAAATAAAACGTAGACATATTTTTAATATTTTGTTGCTGTTTTTAAGATAACATTTGTGGGTCTGTTTATTGTCGTATTTTGTCCACCTAGTACTTATATACGGTAGAAGTTATGGTGTGGTGATCATGGTACAACTCAATTCAAATTTAATGCATAAATTTTGATATTTAAAAAAAACTTCCAGATTTCTGGTGCGTATGTGGGTATAGGTATGTACAAGTATGAACATGTGATTTTAAATATAAAATAAATATTAAAATGAACATAGTATGCTTTGGATTTCTCGCCAGAATTCAAATTCACTAATTCAGTTCAGTTGGAAACTTTGTAAGTGCGATTGAAAGTTGTGTTTTCTTATTTTAGTATTATTTTTTGCTAATAAAAAAATCTATTTATATTTATAGAAGACAATTATAATTGATTTCAAAAGGTAATTCATTAACAATTTTAATGATAAATAAATAATATGTTTCAACTTTAGAATGTCAGAAAATAAGAAAAGGAAAACAGAGGCCAGCTCTAACAGACCATTTCAAGGTTGGTGGACTGATAAATATGGAATGATGAAAAGCAAAAACAATGCCCTGTGTGCGTTGTGTGGAAATACAGTAGTGTGCAGAACATCCTCAGTAAAATGTCATTATGAAACTACTCATTCATTTCTTTTATCTAAAAGTGATTCAGAACAAAAAGAATATATTGCACGTGAAGTTAAAAATAAAAACTCATTCACTATATTTTTGAAACATACAAATTATTTAGTTGCTGCTAGTTTTGAGGTTTCCAAGACTATTGCTACTCATAGCAAACCATTTAGCGATGGAGATTATATTAAAGAAGCTTTCATTAAATGTGCACCAGATTTATTTGAAGATTTTCAAAATGAAGAGCAGATGCTTAAGCGCAGTGAAGAATTAAGTGTAAGTCGAAATACTGTTGAAGGCAGGATATTAAAAATGCATAAAAATATTAATATTAAAAAAATAAATGATATACGTTCCGCAAAGCTATTTTATATATGTCTTCAGCTCGCTTGTCCATAATTGCTCGTTATGCTAAAGGAGAAAAAATAGTTGAGGAATTGCTTTCACTAGCTTCCTTATCAGCAAAAACAACTGGGAAAGATATTAGCTCCCTCAATAATAGGACGGCTAGCTGGTTTTGTATCTCTTTTTCAAGAACACGTTGGGCATCCAATTATTAATTTTCATTGTTTAATTCATCAAGAAGTTCTATGTGCGAAGTCTGGATTGGCAGCATTTGGTGATATTTTAAGTATTGTTTCCAAAATAATAAATTTTAAAGCAGCTCGAGCTTTGAATAAGCGGCAATTTCAGTTGCTTCTACAAGAGGTAGGTTCAAATTATCATGGATTGTTAATGTATAATCACGTACGCTGGCTTAGTAGAGGATTTGTGTTACAACGTTTTGTAGAATATTTTGATGAAATTATAATGTTTCTTAATGATAAAAAACCGAATTTCCTGAACTTTTTGATAATTACTGGATCACCAAATTAATGTTTTTAACGGATATTTCCAACCATTTGAATGAATTAAATATTAAATTGCAAGGTCCCGAAAAATCAATTGATGTAATGTTCGATATTATTGAAGGTTTTGAGTCCAAATTAGTAATATTTAAACGTGATATTGACAACAATAATTTTAAGTATTTTCCTTTGTTGGAAGATCACCTTCAAAAATTTTCTAATCATGGAGTCTATGAAATTAATATAAATTTTTATAGCCAAGTTATAAGTGACATACAAGACAATTTTGTTAAGAGATTTCAAAAAATTTCAACCATTACTTAACTTTATTAAATATCCAGACAAGTTTTATTTGGAAACTGCTGAAATGGATCAATTAGAATGGTTAAAGTTGGTGAATTTAGAAATGCAGTTGGCAGAGTTTTAATCAATTTCTATTTGGAAGCAGAAGTTTATAGAGTTGAGGCAAGAAATAGAAAATAATGAAAAAAAAGATTAAATGAAGAAGAATACGAAAACATGAATAATATGTTGTTGAAGACATGGTGTTCGCTCCCAGAAACGTTTAATGCGAGGAAGAAATTGTCTTTAGCTATTCTAACAATATTTTCATCAACGTATAGCTGTGAAAGTCTATTTTCGATTATGAATAATATAAAATCTGATGTACGAAACAGACTTACCGATGAATGTGGGGAGGCTTGTATTTCATTAAAATTGTCAAACTATGATCCGCAGCAACGAAAATCCCATTAAAAAATATGTCAGCATATTATAGAAATGAATCTATATATATATATAACTTTTAAAATGCATGTATTTTCATTTAATAAAAATAATTTTTATTGGCACGCATGTATTTTCATTTTATAAAAATAATATTTATTGGAATGCAGTCAAAAAAGGTTCGCCATCCCTGCTCTAGAGTAATGGAATATTGGACATTTGAGAATCACTCTACTCAGAGAAGACGTGGAAGATATATGAACGGTGTTATTTTGCACATACAATGGCACCAATAGGTCTTTCTTTTATTTACATTTAATTAATAGAAGGGATTAACGAAATACCCCCATATAAATGCATACGTTGGATATAAAAAGGAGTAAATTTTCTTTTATAATTTATCTACATACATGGGGATCTTTCATTATATATATTTTTTTTCGTTTTATTTACAATCTATCCAAGAATATTAAGTAAATTTTATAAAATATAGAATAACATTCATTGTTGAACTCCAATGAGAACAACAATATACAAAAACAAAAATTGTTAAAATTATTTAAAAAATTTATAATATATACATTATATACAAAAATCCTAAAGTTTTATCAATATTAATATTTACATATACATATGCACACAGAATTTAATTAATGTATAATTAATTAGGTACGAAACGGCAAGTTCAATATGTGTTTCCTTTTCAGTCTTCTTACATCGTTTGTGTCATCTAGTAGCATTATTGCCAATGGGTTACAATGATTACTCAGCCTCTCCAAGTAATTTTCGCTATGTTTTCTAGCTTCTTCTTTAACCATCGGAATTGATAAGTCATCATGAATTGTTTTGTTTGATACAAACCAGGGAGCATTAACTGAGGACCTCAGTGTTTTCGACTGAAACCTCTGTAGAATTTCAATGTTAGAATTGCTGGCCGTTCCCCACAGCTGTATACCGTAGGTCCACACTGGTTTCAACATTACTTCATTATATTTAAATTCTGATTTGTCTAGTGCTCATAGTTTTTTCAACAGTTAAACTTTTTATTATTATTTATTTTTTTTTATTATTTAATTTGATAAAATACTAGCTAATACCCGGTGTGCTTCGCTACCCCCATCGGAATTAAATACATATCTCGTGATGCAACTGGATCGCCCACCATCAAAATTGTTACGCCATTGTTAGAGTTCTGGAGTTCTATCAGCATGAATTGCGATTATGTGGTCATCTATATCAGATCTGTAGTTAAATGCAATACCTGAGTATCCATGAAAAACATTACGTCGATTCACCGCCATTCGATTATGATTTTGTTCTTTGCTGCGCTTCTTGTTGATGTTCGAATCCACTGACTTTCTACTCGTGATTCATGTTGGACTTCTGTTTCATTAGCTCGTGCTGTTGTGGTACCTTCATGTTCCAAAGGTGTCTCGGTAGCTCGTGCGGTTGTCGCATATTGTCGAAGGCTTTTCAGACGTCTTTCACGTTCTGAAGGTGTTTCTGTGGCTCGTGATATTTCAATACGATTTCGCTGGCTTTGTAGTCGACCTTCATGTTCCAACGATGTCTCGGTAGCTCGTGGGGTTGCGGCATGTCGTCGAAGACCTTCAAGACGTCTTTCGCGTTCTGACGGCGTTTCAGAAGCTTTTAAGGCGCTCTTGGCTTTCTGAAAGTGTTTCAGTAGCTCTTGCTGTTGTGGCGCGTTCTTGTAGGCCTTCAAGGCGTTCTTCACTTTGTGATGGCGTTTTGGCGGCTCTAAAGGTTGAAGCTCGACCCCTTTCAGTCCTGAGGCGACTTTCACGTCTTCCGAACTTTCATTTGCTCTCTGGGATTGCAAACGCAATGCATTTTAGATGCTTTTATTCGGGGCATTTTTACAAATTGTTGCAAAATAAATGTCACTCAGGTAACGTTTATGTTGTTTAGAATCAAAGATTCAACTGAATTTCAAAACCGAATGCGTGTTATATTTATTTCTTTATATTTTACCTAATATGAAATCGGTTCAAGTCAAAAACCTTTTGAAGAAAGTTAATGTTATTAAAATTTAACAAATAATTGTGTTTGCGTCGGTCACAGGTAATTTTTTGATGAGTTTTGCAACTACTTATTTTATTTGGGAAAAATATTGACAGTTTACATTTTATTACTTAGGTAATTAAAAGTAATGAATTCATTGCCCACTAAAATGCTTATTATAAAGTTTACCTAACGTATTTTTCAAATAAATAATAGTTTTATTAGTTACCCATTTTTAGAAGTAAACAATAACATGACTATTACATATGTATGTACGTATATGTTTTCCAAGATAAATATTTAAATAGTATGAACTTTAGTACTTACTATCTATCTGAGTTGAAAATTTCAATCTCAATAATTTAAGGGTCATACACCTTACTATTGCATATTGCAAGATATAATAATTTCTACACCCACAAATCAGAGAGGCACCACGTTCCTATAGCTGGAATACAAAATTGGGGACTCTAGCTTTTATAGTTTTTTTATACAGATTTTAATAATTAGTTCATATGGAGTTTTCCACGCCCCTAATGCTTGATAGCCCATTTTTAACAAAAATATTGATATTGAACCTTTAGATATTCGTACAAAATTTTAGCAGTCTAACTGTTCTGGTGTTCTAGATATGCAGATTTTAGTATTTACTTCATATGGGAGGTGCCACGCCCGCTTTTGCTGAACTTCCTATTTTTGTCCAAAATATTTATATTTAAACAAAAGTTATTTATACAAAATTGGGGACTCTAACTGTTAAAGTTCTTCAGTTAGGCAGATTTTAGTATTTACTTCATATAGAAGGTGCATTGTCCTCTAATGATAGGTCGCCTATTTTTGTCCAAAATATTTATATTAAAACCGTAGTTACTTGTACAAAATTTGAGGTATCTTGCTGATATAGTTTTTCCAATATATCCATTTTATTATTATCTTACAATAGTAGGTTATGTAGTATATGTGGGAGTGGCACCTCTCTCATTTGAAATATCAACATAAAAAGTAGGAAAATCGGTTCAGCCGTTTAGTCGTCTATAAACTTCAAACATACAAACAAATGCACATTAATTTTTATATATAGGTGATGTCCGAGATAGAAGAAGTTTTAAATTTAATTCATATGGGAAGTACCACACCCTTTTCCTAGTCAGCCCATTTTTTGTCTAAAATGTTCATATTGATACTAAAGTGGATTCGACAAAATTTTATGACTCTAACTGTGATATTTTCATAGATATAATAATTTAATGTTTTTTATATTGGAGGTGACACACCCGCTATAGCCAATCCGCCCATTTTGTTTATATATACGTCAAAGTCGTCCATACAAAATTCGCTGTTTATGAGATACGCGACATTAAATACTTATTGAATATGTGGGCGTAGCACCCCGCCTTCTTGAAATTTTAAAATAAAAAGTAGCCTATAATTCCTTCCAGATATACAGGAAGGTACTGTCAAAACTTCAAGAAAATCGGTCCAGCCGTTTAGCCGTCTATAGACTTCAAACAAACAAACCCACAAACAAATAAACACACGTTTCATTTTTGTTTATATAGATGTAAAATTCATTAAAAAAACTACATATGTGACGTATGAGTGATATCCAATTCCATTAAGTTTTATCAAAGAATATGGATATAAAGAATACGCATTATGTAGAAGTAGCATTATGACCCGCTCTCACCAAAATCTTTTTAAAAAAACATTTCTGGATAAGGGGGGCGGAAGACAGAAGGAAAATAAACACAAACAAAGAGCGGAACAATGTGTTGCTCTCATCATGAGAGCGTAAAAATGCATTCAGTTGCTTGTCAGCTTCTAAAGGAAAATGTTCATGTCGCTTTTTTCAGACTTCAATTTTACACCCAAAGAAATATTACAGTATGATTCACTAATGGTGATTTTTTCACAAATGTTGGTTACAAAATTTTTTTCGTGGCAACACTGTTTCAGAAGAATAAATAAAAAATTAGTCAAACAACAAAAACGCACGATGAGAACAATTGAGAACATTGTTACGAACTGGAGTCTACATATATCACCAGTAATTACATAAAATATGAACGAGATATTTAATATAGTTCTGCGGCAGAATAAGAAGGTAAACTTGTGAGATTAAAATTCAGTCCTCGGAGACAAAACATCAGAAATTGCTTTTGTACAGATTCGATGACGTCGGAATATTTTTTATATAGAGGATCGCATATTATGGATCCATACTCAAGTATAGGCCTTACAAGAGATGTGTAGAGCGATTCAGTAACATAAGGATCGTTAAATTCTTTTGCCCACAGTTTTATAAAACCAAGTACGCTTCTAGGTTTATTTACTGTTATAGTTATGTGCGGAATAAAATTTAGTTTCGGATCAAGTAGAACTCCTAGATCCAGGAAGTTATCTACAAGCTCGAGCTCGTATCTATCAAAAGCATAGTTTGCAGAAATCGGGTTCTTTCTTACAAATCTCATGTATTTACATTTTTTGAGATTAAGCTGCATTAGATTTAAATTACACCATAAATGAAACGAATTTAGGTCATTTTGAAGAAGTTTCTGATCGGAAATTTTGGCGATAACTTAGGAAAATTTTTACGTCATCAGCGTACATAAGGATAATGGAATAGAGAATCATACCAGGTAAGTCATTAATAAACAATGAAAACAGAAGCGGTCCAAGATGGCTACCCTGAGGTACATCAATACTTCTGGAGCAGCAGTTTTTAAAAAGTATGGTTGGTTTTCTGTAAGTTAAATATGAGTAAGTATTAGTACATCCCATTAAATAAAGTTTCTTCTTCAAAAGTACATGATTGACTTTATCAAAAGCCTTGCTGAAATCCGTGTAGATATGATGAAAAAATCCTCGATAAACAACTGTTGAAAGATGAAGCAGGTTTGTTGTAGTAGAACACTTCTTTCTGAAGCCGTGCTGATAAGGAGATATGAAGTTACAAACTTGATAACATAAGTCATCAGTAATCATTTTTGGAAATAGTTTTGGAATTATGCTCAGTTTTGCAACACCACGATAATTTATAACATCGGATTTATTTCCTGATTTGAACAAAGGAACAATGAATGAATCCTTCCAAGCGTTAGGAAAATAACCACATTTAGCCGATTTATTAAATAAGTATGATAGTGGAACAGCTATGTCATCGGCGTAATTAATTAAGATGCTACTAGGAATGTTATCATGTACGAAGCTATAGGAGAACTTTAGTTTGCTTAATTCCATAGAAATAGTAGGAACGTTAATTAAAGATATTAACACAGTGGAATTTGTATTTATTTTAAAGGGATACGCAATGGAATCATTATAAGTTGCATCCGAATAAGTTGTGGAAAAGAAGTTGGCAAATAAATTGCTTATAATGCTGTCATCGCTAGATTCAATCTGCTGAAATCTCATTGAAGATGGAAAACCAGTTACTTTTTTCTTTGAATTAACAAATTTAAAAAACGATTTGGGATTACGCTTAAGGTTGGACTTCATTGTATTTACCTATTTATCGTAACATGATTTATTAAGTACTATGTATTCAATCAATATTGCAACCAGATTGTTTTAACTTTTTAAAGTATTTATTCTTCTTATATTGTCTAGATATTTGCTTTGGAACACATAAATTCAAAAAGGTATTAACCTTAGAGTAAAAGGCATTAGACATATCATCAACACTAAAATAGCATAAAAATAAGGAGTACCAATTCGTATTGATTAGAAGTTCATTTAACATATTATAGTTGTACTGGTGTACTTAAATGAAAAAACTTTCTCATTTCTACTACTCGATGCCTTCGATAAATTAAATGGAATGGATGTTGAATTCGTTGTTCAATGTTTTATGTTAAACATTCAAAATGTATTTATTTATATTATCAGTTCTTCATTAAATTTCTCTAAGAGAAGACGTGTTGAAAACTTTTTGCAAGTGTTAAGTTATAAATTAAAATAGAAAAGAAGTTAAAAACAAAAAACAAAAAAAGCTTGTTTTTACAAAACAGGCTTTTACAAAGCAAAGGGATCAACAAAAATTCTACCGAATTTTTGTCCCCAAAAACAATTACATTCATTAAAAAAAAGAAGAAAAAAAAATAATAAAAATAAATAAAATAATAACAACAAGATTAAAAATATAAATTGTTAACTATTTGTCGCTATGACAAGCAGCGTTGCCAGTTTTTTATTTTAAAAACTTTTTATTTCTGGAAAAAAACTTGTTTTTAGCAAGAAAAACTTTTTTTTCTACTAAAGTACCAAAATTTTAAAAAGAAAGTACCGAAGTCCGTTGACTCTGTTACTTTCCCTGTTGGTGTTTCTTTGGTATCTTGCCCTCGAGTAAATATTTCGAGTTATT
The DNA here is from genome assembly GCA_930367235.1 of Sarcophaga rosellei. Classification (NCBI taxonomy): domain Eukaryota; kingdom Metazoa; phylum Arthropoda; class Insecta; order Diptera; family Sarcophagidae; genus Sarcophaga; species Sarcophaga rosellei. The sequence goes on along the minus strand of OV884019.1, from coordinate 48,949,704 downwards.
ATTCAATTTATTTAAAAAAGTGGAAATTGAAATTTGATGAAAAAACTTGTTTTGTTAGAAAACAAATTTAATGAAAACTTTATTCGATCTCAAAAAACTTGGAAAAAAAAGGGAAAACTTGGCACCTGGCAACGCTGATCATCAGTCTAATGAATGCCCTTGGCAGAGAATGACTGCCTTCGGGAAAAATCTAAAAACGTAAACAACTCGCTTCCCTTATTGTTGTTAGTGGATCTTGTTTACATTTACCCTTGTAGCGTTGTTGTTGTTTGTTTACTTTGTCCCTTTTCTTTTTATACCTGATGTTATTGTTGCTTGTTTACTTTGTCCACGCGATCAAGCCATTGTTTTTGTTGCTATATGTTTACTTCTTCGTTGATTATGTAAACAACTGCCTTATGTTGTTTTTGGAGCTTTTGTTTATCACTTTATACATGATCAAGTCCGTTGTTTTGTTTTTGGAGCTTTTGTTTATTATTTTAATAACAACATTTCCATTTTCGTAACAATACTTATTCGCAGAGGATAACGATAGATGGCTCAGCTATCTTGCAACGACTCTTTACACTCATTCAAGCATATGCTATCTAGTAAACTTGATTAATGAGTGAGCCACGCTTCAATATTGCATGAAATTGAAGCAAATCTGCCAGGTTTTAGGTGTGACTACATGCTACTAGAGACTGTTTTCGGACGTAAATACAAAACTCACATTCTCATACGGGAAGAATGGGTTCCTGAAGCTGATATCGGTGACGGTGATATAATGATCTTTACCAAGGGCTCAAAAATAGAATGTAGAACTCAATCTGGGGTCTATTCCGATAACCTGGCACGCAACGGGTCATACAGATTATCTAACCAGACCAGCGTATTTCATTGTTACACGCACAAGTAGCAGTCAAAGCGCTGGAATCCAATGTTATCAAATCAAAGGGCATCAACACTTGCAGAGACTGTCGTTTGGAGGAGAACGAAAAGGCGGACCAACTGGCACGGAAGTTATCGGAGATGTCTCGGAAGGAGACGATAGTGGGGGTAAATGCGCCTCTACAAGATTAGTTTCCAAAGTAGAAAAAAGCAGCAAGAAATTGAATAAACCAATATGTGTACCTGATTGCGGAATTGTTATTTTAACAGGAATTCTAGAGGTACACTGCACTATTAACAGTTTCGCCGACAATCTCAGTCTGTCCCTCCAGGATTACTGTAGAAGCTGCCGTGATCTAAAGGGAACGGAATAAGTACACCACCTTTTATGCGAGTGTCCTGCACTTCAGAGCAGACGTCATCGGCTTTTGGATGAAAGAATGTGGGAGGACCTGTGCATGGTGACGGATGTACCACTAAGAGAACTGTCCGGTTCCATTCGGAGCTCGGGGTGGTTCGAATTCTCCATTAAAGTTGAAATAAAAACTACAAACTTTTGAGACCAACCATTATATTATATTATTTCAAATAAAATCGGATTGAAATGAGTATAAAATATTTCCAAAACAATATTTTAAGAATTCGTTTTAATAAATTTAATAATTATTTGTATTAAAACACTTCTTTGTTAAACAATTTAATATGTTTTGCATAAATTCTATTCCAATTACAAGCGTATTGATACACAATAATAAGCGATTGAGTCAACAAACACCGTGGACTGTGTCTACTAGGACTAAGTAGGGTGATCATGATGAACAACGCTTTAAATAATTCCTTAAGTAAAGTACCTATAACATACAACAAAGACATGAAAACAATGATTTCTTTTGTCAATACTGGACTCAGTGATGTCCATTGAAACAAACAGTTGTGAGTGGAAGAATATTCCAAATCAACCTACCCTTCCCCTTACCCCGTTAATTGAATGTTAAAGCATTGAATACATTTTTAATTTTCATTTCATTTTAATTATTTATATGATTTCCTTAAAATACATTCAAATTAGATTACAAATAAGGAATTAAAAATTATATTGAAAAAAGACAGTATTTATTATAATATAAAATTAAACTTAAAAACTATTCATTAATTACATAAACTTTTAATAGAAATTAAAAACATTGTCATGATAATAGTATAGTAATATAGTATAGATAGTAATAATTTTTTCTAAAATTAGATTCCTCGTGAACGTCAACTTAGTCCTCTTTGACGAGTATATTTTAGTCGCCTTCCTTATCGCTGGTGATTTGCTAATTTTGCTGTTATGGTACTTCTTTACAGCTTCAGGATTTTCTCAGAAGATTGTTCTGAATTGGGTTCTTCTTCGTCGCTGCTGATACTGCCAAAAAGATCCAATTCAAGTTTCTTCATCTCGTTGTTACATTTTTTCTTGTCCTGCTTTTCTATTAGTTTAGCTTCTGGCTTCCTCGAGGAGTCTTTCTCTGCATTGTGTTTTGATGAGGATTTATTTGTCTTTGCCTTTTTCTTCTTAGCTAGCTGCTGTTCATCCTTACCAGGGGAATTATTTTTCGACCTTTTGCTCTCACTAATCATATTCGAGTGTGTACGCTTACGGGCAGCTTTCATCTCGTTATCAAAATCAATATTGCGTTTTTGTTGTCTATGACCTAGTTGTATAACCGATGATGGCGGTGGCGACAAAGTGGCGTTTGTTTGTTTTTCGCTGTTTTTTTCACCAGGATATACGAATTTTTTGGAGATCTGAATTATTTCTTTGTCAGGAGTTTTGTTCCAATGTTGCAGAAATTCGTCCATTTCTACCCAATGTGAAGAATGATGTTGATCCTGAGAACTAGCACTTGCAACTTTCTTTTGGGGGGAATGCATGCAAATGTTAGCAAAACCGCCTACACCGCATGTCACCACAGCTGTGCCATCATTGTTCCGACTTTCTGGATGTTGTTGTTTTGTGCCAACTACAGTACCACTATTTTGGCCATTAGTTAACCGAGAAAGCGATTCAGATCCGTCATGCTTAGTATCCTTTTCATCATTCTGCTGCTGTTTCAACTCAGCTGGTTTGCCGCTTTCACTCTCTTGAGCTGATAACAAAAGTGGCCATAATTCACACACAAATTTGTGTGCTTTGTCACCTTTTAGGAATCCAGCAATTCTGATCTGTAGTTTCTGTCGACAAAGCATTTTGTCCTGTTTTAATTTACTGTATACGAACTCTACTGTCGCATTATCTTCTTTCTGCAAAATGTCCGTGATTTTCTTGCTTATCCACGGTTTCAACTTGTCCAATTTTACTTTGGATATGTCGATACGTCCCTGTGGTTTAAGTTTGGAACTCAAAGTTTTAGGAGGTATTAGTGGTTGATTTCCACCATTCAACATGTTTATGGGTTTTTGTGGTTTAAGGCTAGAACCAAAAGTGTTAGGTGGTACAAGTGGTTGCTTTTGTTCCACTTTTGTGCTACTTCCCGTACTACTGTTTTGGTTTGTAGTGGACTGAGAAAGCGATGCAAATTCATAATGTTTCTCTTGATGCTTTATATCATTAAGTCCTTGCTGTTTAAGGGTGGAACTAGTATGAGGTACTAATGGTTCTTTTCTGCCGTCCACCATGTTGTCTTGTTTTCGGGGTCGAAGTCCTTCGGCATCTTTTCGAAGTTTATTTTCGAATACTTTTTTCAAAATTTCATTTTTTGTCGGTTCGATATCTTTAGTTTTGACCACTTCCTTTATAATTTCATCTGTTTTCGGTTTCACTGATTCATTTGATATGACTGCAGAACTCTCTTCAGCCGCTAACAAAATAGACCATAATTCACATATGAATTGTTTGACGCGGGGACCATTTAGAAATTCAGTCATATGAATATGCGTCTTCATCGGGCAGATAAATTGTTCCAATTTTAATTGGTTGTAAACAAATTTTTCAATTTGAAAAACGTCATAAATTTTCGCATTAATTTGTGCCTTTACCGCATCCAGTTTCACTTTCGACATGTCTATGTATTTGTCGAGTAATTCGTCAAATTTTACTTGCGTTGATGCTTCCATTTTTCTTTAAGTTTTCCGCTGATAACTGTTGTGTGTTGTTTACCGAGACAAAATTGTGATTGAATTTATTAAGCAAGGATCAAGCCTTTTATAGGTGGAAACCATTTTGGAAATTTGTGATTTCGATACAAGCAGGTACCGTGTTCAGCTTATTCAGCATAATGAGGGAGCAAATTTGCTGCATACAGATATTTCGTAGAGGGTCAACCTGCTACCTGATCTTTCAACAACCCTTTTATGTAAATGTCTATTTTTGCTAGAAACATGTACCGTTAAAAATCGTACGCATTTAAAAAAGGGTAAGATTGGTTCCTGTAGGCATTCCTCCCGGTGTCTACCAGCTACCTGCAGGTAAAGACCCTGCTCTTTAATTTCACCAGTGGCTGTTGTTTTCCTTCTTAGTATTCGAAAAACTCGGCTGTTGTAAATATATTTGTAATCCTTTCAAGATCAGATCTTTTGATTCGGGTTTTTCTTCGTAATTTAGTTTTAAGTGTTAATCTTTTCGGTTAAAAAACCATCAGATTTATATTTATTGAGCAAAGTTCTTTTGTCCTATGACCTATTGTGCTGCTGCAGAGCTGGAGAAACTAATTAATGATACTGAAACGAAGCATGTTATCCGAATAAACATTATTTTTTATTGAGATTTTAATCGTCACTCTTTTTCTGTTACATCGTGTGTTTATTCTTAAGCTTAATGACAAAAGATATTTCTCAGAACGATATATGCCATGTTTCAATACACAAATGCAAAAAAGGATGACAAAGGCTTGCTATCGGTTTACAGGTACTTTTTCTGGCACAGCGAACTAAATGTTTTCTCAAAATTTTCCACAAAATCAAGACTACCAGAATACACTTTTAAAGGAAATTTAAATTTTGCATGATCTATGTATGTGGGTAAATTAATTCACCTTTTTTATGTAAAATATAACCTACTGACTCCTCTCTTCAAGTTTTCCCGGACAAAATATAAAATTAAACCAAATCGTTCATAAAATGTTCATAAAAAGGTGTTCTCCTTCTCTCTCCCAAAAATAGAACTGGCAAACTACATGTAAAAAACTGTTGTCCAGACACATATTTTCAATGGGCAACATGTGCTTTAAAGGAAGAGAATGAACAAAAAATCTAGTTATTGTCCAACTTGGACTGATGAAATGTTTTTTCATCTTTTCCTTCTTTACACAGAGAAATTGGAAAAATGCCCAGTTTTGTTCGAGAAATCAGTTTTACGTATTATTTTAAAATAGGACCGAGGGCCTGGTTTTAAGTGAAAATAAATTTAACACTGCATTTACTGAGGACATGTCTGGTTTTTTTTAGCCAGCTCTGCAATTAATATCACTGTAATACATTAATGGCCTTCACCGGAGAATCTATGGACTTTAAAAGATTTATTAAACGAAATGTCTACAAATATACACGAATTTCTCCTACTCAATCCACTTATTAATTTAAAGATCACGTATGTACATAATTGGTCATTAGAACTCTCAAGTGAGGATTACGATCTAACTTCACCCAACACTTATGTTGTGTGTGTCAATATGAGAATAAGGCTCGACTTTAATGGGAGTATCTTCTGATATAATACTACGTCACGCTTCATGCTCCCTTATTCGTAGAACCAATTACCGCCTCTTTTATGTTGAACTGCTGGATTAAGCCTCTGAGAAAGATGAACATTTTGAGTCTTAGCCGACACAAGAAGTTACAACAAAAACAGTTTTCCGAGACCTTGAGAGAAATCTAAAGGAATAATATGAAACAAATCGAATGTTAGTTACCAAAGTACTCAACCCAAAACTCAAAATTAATACAACTTAATGCGTTGTATTATTGAAGTAGTAGTATAGTTGGTAACTTTTTTGCTTATTAGGCGTGAGACCACGGTTCAAGTTCAAGGCCAGACATTTCGAACAAAACGGAATACAAAAAAAATATTTCAACGTCGACTTACTTCCAGCAGAATTCTAGCAAAAACTCTAAGAGTGTAACTAATATACCCATTAAAACAGCGATGAAACATTTGTTTTCTTATGTACTTTGTCGCATTCGGTATTTCTTCGTTAATACATATAATTCAACATACAAAATGGTAAGCAAGTAAACAAAAATGCAACAACAAACACTACCATAATAGGTTAGAGGACGTGTACTTGTCAAATGAGACAAGTACAGTACGTGGAGGTGAAGTTGACCCATTGTACAACACTACAATAATAAATGTAAAAAAAATAATAATGAAACAACGATGTTTACATTTATAGAGATTTCGAAAAGGGGAAGCCACAAACATTCGCCTTCAAAAGCATTAATCAGAGAAATAACAAAGAAAATCAAGTGTTGTTGTTTATATCATGTTGTGAAAAGTGGCACACAGAATTGTTCGAATAATCAAGAATTTTAATTAAAACTGAAAACAAATTTAGTTTTATTTTATTTGCAATCTACAAGCTCATATTTTAAAAGTTTTTAAAAGGTAAAAACGTTACAATATTTAAGGTAATGAAAACAATGAGTTCTTCTGTGAATAAAAGATTCAAAATCTATTGGTTCGTCTCAATTGTGAGTGCAAAACAATTTTCCATAATCCTTTCCCCCTTTAGACGGTTAATTGAATTAAAGCATTGAATATTTTTTTTTTATTTTAATATTTTTATTTTATATTTCTTAAGGTTAAAAATAATGTTTAAAAAATATTCATTTATTATATAAATTTTTAATAAAAATTAAAAACATTGTCATGATATTTAATAAACCAAAATTGGACTCTTCCTGAGCGTCGTCCCATACCATTGCTTCTGTTGTAGAATGTTAGTCTTCTTTGCCGAGTAGTAGCTTAGACGTCTTCATCGCTACTACAACTACCAAAAAGCTCCAGCATACGTTCCTTCATTGCGCTGCTGTACTTCTCGTGGGTTTTCTTTTTACTTGATGCAGCTTCTGACTTCTTTGAGGAGTCTTTGTCTGAACTGCGTTTCAATGGGGATTTCCTTTGCTTCTTCTTAGCTGGCTGCTGTGCATCTTTATTGGAAGAATCACTTTCGGACTTTTTGCTTTCACTACTCATAGTCGAGTGTGTACGTTTACGGGCAGCTTTTATTTCCTGTTCTGCTTTAATTATCTTATCAATGTCAATATTGCGTTTTTGTTGTTCATGATCTGATTTGCTTACTGATGATAGCGGTGGCGTCAAAGTGATGTTAATTTGTTTTTCAATATTCTTTGCATTAGGATATACAAATTTTTCGGACAATAAAATTGTTTCCTTATCGGGTCCTTCATTCCAAAGATTCAAGAAATCGTCTGTTTGTGGACAATATTCCGACAAAAATTCTGGAAATAGTGTAGAACGACGTTGATCCTGTGAAATGGCCTTTGTCTCTTGTTGTAGCTGTTTAGGTGAAAACATACAAGTGTTCGCAAATTCATTTGTGCCGCATGCTTTACCATCATAGCTACCACGTTCACGGCTCTGGCTGACTGCTTTAGATGATGATTTCTTATGTGAAGTGGATCTTGAACTATGTTTTCGTTCTTTATCACGTGATCGTGAAGGACAATCCCCGGAACGCTTGCTTGATTTTTTGTTATCAATTTGATTATTTTTTGTTACAGACTTGTCCAGTTTAGTTGCATGATTTCCAATATTGATTGAATTTTTATTATTTTCTTTATCTGGCTGTTGATTCTTGGTGTTTAAAGTGCTGGTGGTTAAATGTTGCTTTTGTTCTGCTTTTGTAGACCGAGAAAGCGATGCAGATCCATTATGTTTTTCGCGATGGTTGGTATCCTTTTCAGTTCTTATATTTTCTTCTTTCTTCTCCTGCATAAACTCAGCTGGTATGCCGCTTTCACTCTCTTGAGCTGATAACAAAAGTGGCCATAATTTACATACAAATTTCTCTGCTTTGTCACCATTTAGGAATCCAGCAATTCTGATCTGTAGTTTCTTTGGACAAAGCATTTGATCCTGTTTTAATTTATTGTACACGAATTCTACTGCAGTATTATCTTCTCTCCGCAAAATATCCGTGATTTTCGTGTTTATCCATGGCTTCAACATGTCCAGTTTTAGTTTGGATATGTCGATGCGTCCTTGTGGTTTAAGGATGGAATTCAAAGTTTTAGGAGGTACTAAGGATTTCTTTCCGCCGTTCAATATGTTACTTTGTTTTATCGATAGAGGCTGTAGATTCGATTCGAGATTTTTCGTAGATTTTGGTTTGCTTTCTTTAAAATTTCATTTTTCTTTGGTTCCACCGTAGCATTTCGTATGCTTGCAGCACTCTCTTCAGCCTCTAACAAAATCGGCCATAATTCACATATGAATTGTTTGACGCGCGGACCATTCAGAAATTCAGTCATATGATTATGCATCTTTATCGGACTGATAAATTGCTCCAATTTCAATTCATTATATACGAACTTTTTAATTTGAAAAACGTCGTAGATTTTTGTATTAATTTGTGCCTTTATCGCGTCCAATTTTACTTTTGACATGTCTATACACTTGTCGAGTACTTCACCAGATTTCACTTGCATGTTTGCTTCCATTTTACTATAATTTTTCCGCTGATAATTGTATGTTGTGTGTTGTCTACCGAGACTAAATTGTGATTGAACTTATTAGGCAAGGTTCCCGTCTTTTATAGATGAAAGCCATTTTGGAAATTCGTATTTTTGCTATTAGCAGGTAGGGATGGGATGCATGCAAACAAGGCAAAGTTTCTGATTGTGGTCAACGTGGCGACCTCCAGGACGATCCTTGTCTTGCTGTATTCAAGTTGACACGCAGCCTCCTCGTGGCCCCTCCTGGATGGCATTCTAGCACCCGCTAGATGTTAACTAATGCGTGCAGCGAAGTCCAATCCCCTGGACGTTAAATTTGGGTTGTGCGTAGGGCTTGGAACCCACCACGTAAAAATCCCCCTCCAATGAAAACCAGAAATACAGAATCCGATAAGATCCCCTTAAAATTGACGACCACGGCAAACGTATAAAGGACTACGATTTACGTATTGGCACATGGAACGTCCGCACCCTTTACAGGGTAGGCGCTTCCGCCCAGCTGGCGGATGCCCTCATTAAATGTAGGACTGACATCACTGCCATACAGGAAATGCGGTGGACAGGACAAGGATGCAAAAGGCTTGCATCTTGTGATGTTTACTACAGCTGCCATGAAGATAAGCACGAATTCGGATGCGGCTTTGTGGTTAATAAGAGACTTCGTCACCTTGTCTCTGGGTTCACACCTGTGAACGAAAGAATAGCCACAATCCGCATCAAGGCAAAATTCTACAACATAAGCCTAATTTGTGCCCACGCCCCGACGGAAGAAAAGGACGATGCGGTTAAGGATGCCTTCTATGCTAAACTCGAGGACGTATATGATAAGTGCCCGGCCCATGACGCCAAAATCGTCCTCGGAGATTTTAATGCAAAGGTCGGGCGGGAAGGTATCTTTGGCCCCACTGTCGGACAGTTCAGCCTCCACGCGGACACTACCTCCAATGGTATGAGGCTGATCGATTTCGCCGCGGCGCGCAACATGGTAGTATGTAGCACCAGGTTTCAGCATCTCGACATTCATAAGGCCACCTGGATGTCCCCGATCGATCGACATCCAACCAGATCGATCATATTGTGATAGACGGAAGGCACGTTTCCAGTGTACTAGATGTGCGTACATTCAGAGGTCCAAACATCGACTCGGACCACTACCTTGTCGCAGCCAAGTTCCGATTGCGCATTAGCGCCTCGAGATCTGCGCGCTCTAGTACATTGCGAAAGCTGGACGTCAAGAAGCTGCGATCATAAGGGGCAACTGAGGCGTTCTCCGCTCAACTCTCGGATAAGCTCCGTCGCTCCCCATCCAATCTCAGCGACATTGGTGGACTGTGGGCCAACATCTCCCACTCTTTGCGCACTACTGCGGAAACGGTCCTTGGTTTCGAGCGCCCACCCCAACGAAATCAATGGTACGATGAGGAGTGTCGCGTGGCTGCTGCAGCGAAAAACGCCGCATACAAGAAAACGCTGCAGTCAGCCGCAACGCGAGCCATTGTCGAGAACTATAGAGAGAGGAGAAGGGATGAGAGACGCCTTTTCAGACGCAAGAAGAGGGAGCAGGAAAGGCGTGAGCGCGAGGAAGTCGAGATGTATAGGTGTAGGAATGATGCTCGAAAATTTTATCAAAAGGTTAAGCGTCTAACCGAAGGTTTTAAGCCCGGAGCGTCTTCCTGCAAAGACGAAAACGGAAACCTGATAACAGACTCGCAAGGGGTGCTGAGGTTATGGAGGAAACACTTCTCTACTCTGCTCCAAGGTGATGACGACAACAATTCCGCCTTTAGAGATGATGTTTCGAACCCGATCGACGATGACGGCGTGGAGATTCCGCCGCCTAGCCATGAAGAGGTCAAAGTCGCGATTATGCGTCTTAAAAACAATAAAGCGGCGGGTCCTGATGGCCTCCCCGCTGAATTGTTTAAGACCGGATGTAATGAGTTGGCAGGGCGCATGCACCAACTTATTTACAACATATGGCTAGAAGAAAGTATGCCCAACGATTGGAACCTCAGTGTCCTCTGTCCTGTCCTGAAAAAGGGAGACCCTACGATATGCGCCAACTACAGGGGTATAAGTCTTCTCCCTATCGCATATAAGGTTCTTACAGGCGTATTGTGTGAACGATTGAAGCCACTCGTAAAAACACTGATTGGACCTTATCAGTGCGACTTCAGACCTGGCAAGTCCACCATCGACCAGATCTTCACACTACGCCAAATCCTGGAAAAGACCCACGAGAAACAAGTCGACACACACCATCTTTTTGTCGACTATAAGGCAGCCTTCGATAGCCCCATAAGGGATCGTGTTTTTGCCGCAATGTCTGAGCTCGGTATACCTGCGAAGCTGATAAGGCTATGCAGAATGACGTTGAGCAATTCCTGCAGCTCCGTCAAGGTAGGAAAGGACCTCTCCGAACCTTTTGATACCGTGCGAGGTTTCAGACAAGGCGACCCCTTATCATGCGACCTCTTCAACTTCGTCATGGAGAGTGTTCTGCGAAAGGCGGGAGTGCATCGCAATGGCACTATTTTTCAAAAAAGTGTCCAGTTGCTTGCGTACGCTGACGACATTGACATTATAGGGCGTACCAAGCGAGATGTTACTGCTGCCTTTAGTGCTATTGAACGAGAGTCTAGTAAGATGGGTCTGGCAGTAAATGAGGGCAAAACAAAGTATATGTTATCGACAAGTAGAGACGCGCGGCGTATTGATTCTCAGATTACGGCCGATAACTATACTTTTGATACGGTCAAGGAATTCATCTATCTTGGCTCCGCCGTTACCACCAGAAATGATGTCAGTCTGGAGATCAAGCGTAGGATCACTCTTGCCAACAGGTGTTACTATGGTCTCAGTAGGCAATTGAGTAGCAGAGACCTCTCTCGCGCGACAAAACTAACACTCTACAAGACGCTCATCCTCCCCGTGCTTCTCTATGGCGCAGAGGCATGGACCCTATTAAGAACAGATGCAGCAGCCTTGCGAGTGTTCGAGAGAAAAGTCCTACGCAAGATCTTCGGTCCAGTGCGAGTTGGCGATGATTTCCGTATCCGATCCAACAGTGAGCTGTATGAGCTCCTCAACGACGTAGACGTTGTACAGCGCATTAATATCCAGCGGCTGCGCTGGCTCGGCCATGTCGTTCGAATGGAGGAGGATGCTCCGGCGAGACGGGTATTTGATGCGGGAATCTGCGGAAGTCGGCGAAGAGGACGACCTTGTATCCGTTGGAAGGACCAAATCGAGGAAGCCCTGTCATCGATTGGTGTGACCAACTGGTGTAGGCGCGCAAGAAGCAGAGGCGCCTGGAAGGATGTGTTGCGGCAGGCCGAAATCCGTTAAACGGGTTGTTATGGCCAATTAAGTAAGTAAGTATTCAGGTAACAAATAAGTAAGTTTGGTTCAACCCTTTTTATAGGGGAAAATTGTCACGGAAATTTGTATTTTTGGTAGCTGGTTTAGCAAGCAGAAAATGGATGTACTAGGTTCAATCAGCTACCTGATCTTGCTGCAGGTAACGGTGCTATTTGTGTTTACTTCATTATCCATCATTAAATTGAGTTGCAACTCCTTTGTGTGGTTTGTTTCGTTCTCAGTTTCCTCAAAAAGGATATGAATTTATAAATTTGAATTTGAATTATTTTGAATAACAATTTTCTTCCCTACATATTAGGCTCTAGTAAATATGATTTTTGGCCTTTCATTACCCTATTCAGAACAAATCTCACCCTTATTGTCAGATCATTAATATCTGGCGATAACAGTATGTGGCAATGCCAAAAAAAAATAGTCTGAAAGAAAAGAAAATGGAAATGGTGTTATTAAAATAATAAACAAAAGCTCCAAAAACAAAACAACGGACTTGATCATGTATAAAATGATAAACAGAAGTTCCAAAAACAACATAAGGCAGTTGTTTACATGATCAACGAAGAAGTAAACATATAGCAACAAAAACAATGGGCTTGATCACGTGATCAGAGAACAAACGAGAATACGACAACAACATCAGTAAACAAGGAGACAAAGTAAACAAGCAACAATAACATCAGGTATAAAAAGAAAAGGGACAAAGTAAACAAACAACAACAACGCTACAAGGATAGATGTAAACAAGATCCACTAACAACAATAAGGGAAGCGAGTTGTTTACGTTTTTAGATTTTTCCCGAAAGCAGTCATTCTCTGTCAAATAGAGTTGTGTAGTTCACGAACGAACTAGTTCAATTGAACTATTCATACAACTGAACTAAAAGAGCCGGTCACAATAATGAGCTCTTTTAGCTCCGTAGTTCACCACTCTCTTGTTCTCGTTCCTTATGCGTTCATTTCATTCTAATTTGTTCTCTTAGTTTGTTTATCGTTCTTATGTGTGTAGTTCACGAACGAACTAGTTCAATTGAACTATTCATAAGAATTCTGTAGTTCACGAACGAATTAGTTCAATTGAACTATTCATACAACTGAACTAAGAGAGCCGGCTAAATAATGAGTTCTTTTAGCTCCGTAGTTCATGTCTCTCTTGTTCTCGTTTCTTCATATTCGTTCATTTCGTTCTTTTCTGTTGTTTATCGTAGTGTTAAACGATAGTGCTATCAGCGGCGGTGTTACCAGATACTAATAAAATAACTTATGGCAACATTTTCACACAAAAACGCGAAAATTTCAAAAAATACAAAAATAACCAAATTGAAGTAATAAATTAAAATAATATATTTTATTCAATTTAACTAAAAGAATGGTTTAGACACGAAATACCCACAGAAATTCTTAATAAATAATAAAAAAAAATCATATGCTTTTATAAAAATAGAATTTTTTGCTTTTGAATTTCTTGAATATAATTCAAATTTTATAATATACTAGCTAATACCCGGTGTGCTTCGCTACCCCCATCGGAATTAAATACATATCTCGTGATGCAACTGGATCGCCCACCATCAAAATTGTTACGCCATTGTAGGAGTTCTGGAGCTCTATCAGCATGAATTGCGATTATGTGGTCATCTATATCAGATCTGTAATTAAATGCAATACCTGAGTATCCATGAAAAACATTACGTCGATTCACCGCCATTCGATTATGATTTTGTTCTTTGCTGCTCTTCTTGTTGATGTTCGAATCCATTGACTTTCTACTCGTGATTCATGTTGGACTTCTGTTTCATTAGCTCGTGCTGTTGTGGTACCTTCATGTTCCAAAGGTGTCTCGGTAGCTCGTGCGGTTGTCGCATATTGTCGAAGGCTTTCCAGACGTCTTTCACGTTCTGAAGGTGTTTCTGTGGCTCGTGATGTTTCAATACGATTTCGCTGGCTTTGTAGCCGACCTTCATGTTCCAACGATGTCTCGGTAGCTCGTGGGGTTGTGGCATGTTGTCGAAGAGCTTCAAGACGTCTTTCGCGTTCTGACGGCGTTTCAGAAGCTTTTAAGGCGCTCTTGGCTTTCTGAAAGTGTTTCAGTAGCTCTTGCTGTTGTGGCGCGTTGTCGTAGGCCTTCAAGGCGTTCTTCACGTTGTGATGGCGTTTCGGCGGCTCTAAAGGTTGAACCTCGACTCCTTTCCGTCCTGAGGCGACTTTCACGTCTTCCGAACTTTTTTTGCTCTCTGGGATTGCAAACGCAATGCATTTTAGATGCGTTTATTCGGGGCATTTTTACAAATTGTTGCAAAATAAATGTCACTCAGGTAACGTTTAACTTGTTTAGAATCAAAGATTCAACTGAATTCCAAAACCGAATGCGTGTTATATTTATTTCTTTATATTCTACCTAATATGAAATCGGTTCAAGTCAAAAACCTTTTGAAGAAAATTAATGTTATTAAAATTTAACAAATAATTGTGTTTGGGTCGGTCACAGGTAATTTTTTTGATGAGTTTTGCAACTACTTATTTTATTTGGGAAAAATATTGACAGTTTACATTTTATTACTTAGGTAATTAAAAGTAATGAATTCATTGCCCACTAAAATGCTTATTATAAAGTTTACCTAATGTATTTTTCAAATAAATAATAGTTTTATTAGTTACCCGTTTTTAGAAGTAAACAATAACATAACTATTACATATGTATGTACGTATAGATACATATTTAAATAGTATGAACTTTAGTACTTACTATCTATATGAGTTGAAAATTTCAAACTCAATAATTTAAGGGTCATATACCTTACTATTGCATATTTCAAGATATAATAATTTCTACACCCACAAATCAGAGAGGCACCACCTTCCTATAGCTGAAATACAAAATTGGGGACTCTAGCTTTTATAGTTTTTTATACAGATTTTAATAATTAGTTCATATGGAGTTTGCCACGCCCCTAATGCTTGATAGCCCATTTTTAACAAAAATATTGATATTGAACCTTTAGATATTCGTACAAAATTTTAGCAGTCTAACTGTTCTGGTGTTCTAGATATGCAGATTTTAGTATTTACTTCATATGGGAGGTGCCACGCCCGCTTTTGCTGAACTCCCTATTTTTGTCCAAAATATTTATATTTAAACAAAAGTTATTTATACAAAATTGGGGACTCTAACTGTTAAAGTTCTTCAGTTAGGCAGATTTTAGTATTTACTTTATATGGAAGGTGCATTGTCCTCTAATGATAGGTTGCCTGTTTTTTGTCCAAAATATTTATATTAAAACCGTAGTTACTTGTATAAAATTTGAGGTATCTTGCTGATATAGTTTTTCCAATATATCCATTTTGTTATTATCTTACAATAGTAGGTTATGTAGTATATGTGGGAGTGGCACCTCTCTCATTTGAAATATCAACATAAAAAGTAGGAAAATCGGTTCAGCCGTTTAGTCGTCTATAAACTTCAAACATACAAACAAATGCACATTAATTTTTATATATAGGTGATGTCCGAGATAGAAGAAGTTTTAAATTTAATTCATATGGGAAGTACCACAACCTTTTCCTAGTCAGCCCATTTTTGTCTAAAATATTCATATTGATACTAAAGTAGATTCGAAAAAATTTTAGGGCTCTAACTGTGATATTTTCATAGATATAATAATTTAATATTTTTTATATTGGAGGCGACACACCCACTATAGCCAATCCGCCCATTTTGTTTATATATGTCAAAGTCGCCCATACAAAATTCGCAGTTTATGATATAATTCCTTCCAGATATACAGGAAGGTACTGTCAAAACTTCAAGAAAATCGGTCCAGCCGTTTAGCCGTCTATAGACTTCAAACAAACTAACCCACAAACAAATAAACACACATTCATTTTTGTTTATATAGATGTAAAATTCATTAAAAAAACTACATATGTGACGTATGAGTGATATCCAATTCCATTAAGTTTTATCAAAGAATATGGATATAAAGAATACGCATTATGTAGAAGTAGCATTACGACCCGCTCTCACCAAAATATTTTTAAAAAATCATTTCTGGATAAGGGGGGCGGAAGACAGAAGGAAAATAAACACAAACAAAGAGCGTAACAATGTGCTGCTCTCATCATGAGAGCGTAAAAATGCATTCAGTTGCTTGTCAGCTTCTAAAGGAAAATGTGCATGTCGCTTTTTTCAGACTTCAATTTTACACCCAAAGAAATATTACAGTATGATTCACTAATATCAATGAGAAATGATTTCGATTTTTGGAAGAATACTTGCCAAGTAAAATACGGTGTTTTTAGGTTTTTAGCGCAGTACAATTGTTCTATACATTTCGCTCACATATGCATATTATTGGGTTAATAAGTAGATTTGAAAATATTACTAACAATTTTCCTCTGGGTTAAACATGCCTGTCATAATGTTTCTCATGTCCTCTTTGTGCCGACGTCTGAGAATAAGTGATTTGAGAACAGTGTTCCCGTTTTTGGTTATTTCTAACCAAAATTGCTTATTTTTTGATCAATGTGCAGATGTGTAGATTTTTTTGGTTTTTTTATTTTTCTTTAAAAAAACCTATTTTTTGTTTCATTTTTTATTAATTATAATTTAAACTTGAAATAAAAATAAAACAAAAGTCTATGAATTTAATTTTGGTTATATTTTTTCTTATTTGCTGATTTTATCACAAATGTTGGTTACAAAATTTTTTTTTTTGGCAACACTGTTTCAGAAGAATAAATAAAAAATTAGTCATACAACAAAAACGCACGATGAGAACAATTGAGAACATTGTTACGCTCTTGGTTTCTTTATCCTTCCCTTCTATCTTTCCTCCCGCGTCGTGAAATATTTTTGAAAAATATTCCAAAATATGCGAAAATTCACATTCTTTATACTTTATTTTCTTTGGTTTTATACATCAAGAATCATAGATAGCATACTTCAGGGGTAACTATGCGTATGAGTAATATATTTCAAATGCAATTAAATATTAAGTATGTAGTATATAGTATATGTGAGCAAGGCTCCTCGCTCATTTAGAATATCAACATAAAAAGTAGCCTATAACTCCTTCCAGACATACAGGAAGATACTGTGAAAATTTCAAGAAAATCGGTTCAGCCGTTTAATCGTCTATAAACTTCAAACATACAAACAAACACACATTCATTTTTATATATAAGATTTTTTATAAACAAATTCTAGTGCAGAGCGTAACGATTGTGAGTTTGACTCTAACAAGATAATCTGGTTTTATAAATAATAAGTATGTTTTTGTAAATAATAGTGAATTTTAAAGTTTTTGTCAACTAAAAATCTATGATTGAAAAAATTTGATAAATGGCAACGTTTATCAGTTACGATATACACGCAGTGATACCAATATTTAAATTATGTAAAAACAATTTGTTTACCCTAGATACCTACTATTTTTGCTTACAATATCTAACGGTAAAAGTTGGTTTGGTTATTTTTAAAGTTTATAGTGATCTTGTTGAGTGTGTAATCTAAGTGATCTAAGTGAATTTTTATATTTAAGAAATGGCTGAAAAAAGAAAATTTAGCACAATATGGAGTCATTTCACCGAGGAAGAAGGTAAAAGAGCAATGTGTAAATATTGCAAATTAAGCCTAAGCATTGCTGGGGGTTCTCATGGAAATCTTTCTCGACATATGAGAACAAAACATCCGCTAACACAATTAAATCAAGAAAGACAGACACCAATCCCACCAGAGGTACTTGAAGTAGAAACGCCAGACGTGCAACCTTCTACCAGCTTCCAATCTAGTCAAAGCGCAACGCTCCGTCAGCAACCCCAACAAAATATAACATAATATTTTCATAGGTCTCCTCCTGTTCGTAAAGTTGAGCTAATCGATAGACAAGTGTTAAAAATGATAGCCAAAGGACACCATGCTCTACGAATTGTAGAAGAACCGGAATTCAAACGGCTAATAGAACTTGTCTCACATTGTCCGGGATACACTCTTCCTACAAGAAAAACAATATCAAACAATATTATGGAAGCGGTTTATGGAGATATCTTAAGCCAAGTAAAATCTCTGATGACAGACATACTGCCGAAAATCTAAAAAATTTTATACAAAAACAGGCATAAGAGTTTGGTATTGAAAATAAAATTACGGCGATTGTGAGCGATAATGCGGCAAATATTAGTGCGGCGGCCGTATGGGAAATTGGAGGGGAATTAGCTGTTTTGCCCATTCCTTAAAACTGATCGTGCAATTAGCAATTGTGGAGGTGAGTGATACTGTGGCGAAAGTAAAAAAAAAAGCACTCAAGCTATGAAAACCCTGAGGGAATCTCAAAGGCAAATGAAACTCCCAGAGCTAAAATTAAAACAGGATGTTCCAACACGATGGAACTCTACGTATGACATGATTAACAGGATTGTTGCCGTAAAAGATGCTGTAATTTCAACCTTGTCGCTCACTAAACCAGACTTATCTTTGGCACTTCAAGATTGGGAGGTTTTAGAGGAACTAATACCAGTTCTCGAGCCATTTTATGAGGTTACGAAAGACATTTCAGCTGAAAAAAATGTAACTCTATCAAAAGTTTTAGTATTGTGTAATTTGTTAGAGACTGTGATCGCCGATTTTAACCCAACTAAAAGCCAAATAAAAGTACTGATTTCGGTGATGAAAAGAGAAATTACTAAGCGTTTTGGTGAACTAGAACGAAGTAGTTTATACGCAGAGAGCACAATCCTAGATCCAAGATTTAAAAAATTAGGCTTTAAAAATGACAGCTGCTATGAAAACGCAGTAAAATTATTGCGCAACAGAATCGGCCAAATTAGACTACCAAATACTGAAATACCTGATACCGAAGGAAATATTGCTGAAGTTCCACAAAAAAATATTTGGAAAAAATTCGACATAAACTTCAGCCGAATTACAAAATACGACAATAACCTAGCCGCTGGAATCAGAGAATTCGATAAGTACCTGAACGAGGAGTACCTGGAAAGAAAAAAAGACCCACTTGCGTGGTGGAGTGAACGCAGGCAATTGTATCCGAGGGTGTACATGTATGCTTTAAAACGCCTTTGCATAGTAGCCACATCGGTGCCATGTGAGCGTATTTTTTCAGCAACAGGACAAATAATAAACGATAGAAGGACCCTCATCAAACCAAATAAAGTTTCCACTCTTGTGTTTTTACACAATAACATGTGAGCTATTAACTTTATATCATAAATTTAATGTATATATGCATTATATATATACATCATATTTACATTTACATATATTTATGTATATACATCTTGAGTGGATTGAACTTCTAGTTTTATTTATATATTTTTTTTTTTTAATTATGTAAATAAATAAATGTGATTGCAATAGACTGAATTCCTATTAATTTTTATTTTATTATATATATATTTTATTTTTGTTTTTTAATGTTCCTATAATTAAATTAAGTTTTTCAAAATCTGAATTTTGTTATTTTTTCTAATATCCTTGTAAATATATGTATAATATTTAGATAAGTTTTTTTTGTTATTATTAGTTAGTTAAGTAATTTTGATTAGAAAGCGCTACAAGCAAATAAATGAATTAATAAAAATGAAAACATTTTAAAACCTTTTTATTTTTATATTATTTTATTTTATTCAATAAGTTGATATAAATTTAAATGGAATACATTAATTCCTTAAAATGCATATATGTGCTGTTTACATCAGTTTAAATATACATGAAATTGAGAAAGAGAGCGGACTTGTTTCAAAGTACTGAACTATTGAACTAAAAGAACGACCTAGTTCATTACAGAGAACTGAACTAGAAAGAGCGAACACTCAAAAGAGCTAACGAACCCAACTCTACTGTCAAGGGTATTCATTAGACTGATGATCCAGCGATATAAAAGGCAAGACAAAGCGAGCAACGATGAGTGAGTAATAATTCAGTCAGTCTTGAGTGCAGACAAGTTGCGAGTGAAGAGAATCGTTGTTCGAAGTTATAACGAACGAGTGTACAAAAGAATAACAATAAAAGTAAACTGTTGTTGTGTACAAGAAGAATCACAATTTTAAAGGAAATTGTTATTGTATAAATCCGTTATCAACAGTGGCACACAGAATTGTGCAAACAATAAAGAATTGATTTTTAAAATTAAACACTAATTCACTTTTATTTCATTTGCAATCTACGAACTCATATTTTAACGTTTTTAAAGGGTAAAAACGTAACAATATTATTAAGCTTAATGACAAGACATTTCTTAGAACTAAGGGTTGTTTTTTAAGAGCTGTAGGAAAATTAAAAAAAAACACATAAAATTCAGAAAAATGCATGAACTCTTTATATGAATCGATAGTACGGTCCTTATAATTTAATGTTTGAAGATTCTTTCATAGAAATGTTGACAGCGACTGCGCCTGAAATGGTCCATCCGCTTAGTCCAATTTTGGTATACTCTTTCCAACATTTCGGCCGGTATCTCACGAATAAATGATTCAATGTTGTCTTCCAATGCGTCAATTGACATGATAGACATGAGCTTTCACGTAGCCGCACAAAAAATAGTCTAAAGGTATTAAATCGCACGATCTAGGCGGCCAATTGACCGGCCCCGAACGCGAAATAAAATGTTCACCGAACTCGCCTCTCAATAAGTCCATTGTTACGCGTGCTGTGTGGCATGTGTAGTGACCGTGGTCTAGTAGGTAGTGTGTTGGCTTATTAGACGAAAGGCCCGAGTTCGACTCCCAGGTCAGACATCAAAACGAAAATATGAGAATATTTCTTCGGCGACTTCCTCTCAGCAGATTTCTATCAAAAACTCTGAGAGTAAAAATTGTCATGAAAAGCTTCTCAAAAAATCTGTCGTTCGGAGTCGACTTTAGACTGTAGGTCCCGCCACTCATGTATAAAATTAACGCACACAGCATGGATGGTGTTGAGAAGCTAGGCCGTAATCCTGACTGAAGGGTTGTAATGGACAATTATGTTATGTATGTGTGGCATGTGGCACCGTCTTGTTGAAACCACATGTCATGCAAATCAAGCTCTTACATTTTGGGCAAAAAAAGTTGGATATCATCTCACGGTAGCGCTCATCATTCACAGTTACGTTACGATTCGCAGCATCTTCGAAGAAGTACGGTCCAATGATGCCACCAGCCCATAAACCGCACCAAACTGTGACTTTTTCTGGATGCATTGGTACCTTTTGCAATGCTTCTGGCATATATACGCCATATTTCAAAACACAAATGCAAGAAAGAGATTTTACATAAAATTAGTTTTTATGTAATGTGTTTATGATTACAATGATGATTTGCTCAATGTTTTCATTTCAGAAAAAGAGTTAAAAAAGAAGAAGACCGTGGAAGTTTTGACTATCGCATAGAACGGTCGAACAATACATTTCCACTCAGATGGCTTGACGGTGGAATTGTTCAACTAGTCTCTTCAATTCATGGTTCCGAACCCCTAAATTCAGTGCGCCGATTTTCCGTCGTAGAAAAGAAAAATATCGAAATAACATAGCCAAAAATAGTAGCCGAATATAACAAAAATATGGGTGGCGTAGACAAAATGGATTTCCTTCTGTCTTTGTACAGAATTTCCATTAGATCTGCAAATTGGACTCTAAAAATGTATGATCATTTCATTGATATGGCTAATTGTAACTCTTGGTTAGAGTACAAAGTGGACAACGAACACTGTAATAATATCAAAAATAAATGTATGGACTTATTGAGCTTTCGCAATGACGTTGCAAATGGTCTCATTGCTCGATCAATCAGCAAGCATGCTCTCGTAAACGTGGGCACCCAAAAACGAGCTCCAATAATATTTCAGTAAGTCCTTCAACATCCGGTAAAAGTCGAAAAGTAACTTCAGCAAATTCTATGCGATAAGACGGAAACCAACAGTGGCCGCGGAACAGGTGACTGATAAAGGCAGATGTAAATATAAGGACTGTAAGAGTCAAACAAGATATAAATGTTCCAAGTGTGATGTTCTCCTATGTGTACCGAATGGATCCAGAATTTGTTTTAAGGATTATCATTATTTACCGATCGAATAAATTATATTTTATAAATTATATTTTATTATATTTTATGTTTTAATCAAATTTGTATTTATGTTTTTTAACTGCATGAATTATTTATTTTTATTTTATACCAAAAATGTATCTTTATGTTTATGATTAAAAAAATAAATAAAAAATCTTTAATATCAAATTAATAAAATTTTTGCATTTTTCTTTCCCATATAGTAAATTTGTATCCATATGGAGGATACATTCTAAAAAACACATTTGGGGTAAAAATATTTAAAATATTTTTATTGATTATTGTTTCTAGTGTCAATAGTAGCATACATTTTTTGAACCAGCCAATAAAAACTTGTAGCGAAAGGGTTAAACAATCTTTTAATTTATTAACTTCAATTTTAATAACAATCCCTTAAGGGATTGTCTTAAAAAATATTTTTAAATCCTTCATTACCGTTATTAACTACTTCTTTAGTGTCCGGAATTTTTGGTAATTTGGTGTTTTAACGTTAACTTTTGCGGTCGAAAACTCTCGTTACGAATGGTAAAGCCATAAATGGATGGATGAATTGTTCAATTCCATGCTCCTTTTTGCAGATTGGAAAAGTATACTTGTAGAGGCGCGTAGATCCCTTCTATCGTCTGTTTCTCAGACACCTCAGAACCCTTCCGCGCTAGTTCGTCCTACTTGACTGTTCACACACATGATCAAGCTCGAAGGAAGTGCGTACAGCTTGTTCAATAGTAAAAATCTACGCCTAGAATACGCTGGCCTGGTTTGGTAGTCTGTATGACCCGTTTAGTGCCAGTATATCGGAATTGACTCCAAATCAAGTTTTACATTTCACTTTTGAGCCATCGGTGAAGATCGTTGTATCACCATCACCGATATCAGTTCAACAATCCATTCTTCCCGTAAGAGAGTGTTAGTTCTTTTTGCTAATTTATCGGAATAGACCCCAGATTCAGTTCTATATTCCATTTTTGAGTAGCATGTAATCACACCTAAAACCTGTATGCTTGGTTTAGTGTAAAGGGTGGTTGGATGATAGCTTATGCATACAGATATACCCTCTGCGAATATGTATCTACTGAGTGTACCGACTGACTAAGTTCTAATCTTTCTGAAGAAGTAATGCTCGTTGTTGATGTTATCTGCTTTTGTGGAAGCAGGTGTTAGGAATGGGTTAAAGATTCTGAATGTTATAAATTTAGAAATCGTTACTACGATTTTACTTTGTCTTCTCCGGACTTTAAAACTGAATTACTCGGGATTAAATTAAATCAACAGGCCACTTAAAATACTGACAAACTTTTGCAGTAGCAAACAGCCTTAATTTAGTATGAGATTTACTTCAGGGTTAATTTATAAGGAAAACAATGAAGAAAGCCATCTGACACAACTGTACTACAATCTACCGTTGGTTTGTTTATTTTGAAAAACCGTAGGTTAGGCAAAGGTAGCAGAAATATATGGAAATTTTTTGGTAAAAAAATTCGTTGGAAAAACAATTGGTCAATTCACACAAGCCGTTGTATCGTTGTATTCATTGTATTGTTGGAAGAACATACAACAGTGTATGATTGTTGTTGATAATTTTCTTATAAAAATCCAATACACTTATACACATTTTTTCCATATGTTTTTAAAAGTTGTATTGGTTTCGTGCTATCAAATTGTGTGAATGAAAAAAATGTGTATTTGTTTTCATATGTTGTGTTGGTTTCGGGCTATCAAATTGTTTGAATGCCACGAAATACACAATACAGTATAGCATTGAGCGTTCACAAACAAACAAATGTATTCAATACAACATACACGATACAAAGTTGTGTGAATTGCCCAAATGTTGTAAAGTAATTAAAAAGGATTGAAATTTGCAAAAAACAATACCAGGAATTTTTAAAGTGCAGGTACCTCTTGCCTGCACGTGCATGTTCTATCAAATCGTATACCCAAATAACACCCTAGGTGGACAGACTCAGTTGAGTATAAAAGCACACGTTTTCAATAAAAACGAGGAGAGTCTTATCTGTCTGTAATCCTTCGGTGTTATGTGATTCATATGTAAGCATTCTCTAAAAATCCACTTGATGCGAGAATTGATAGCTTTCAATGAAGTAAGTCGATAATTAGGTTCTAAAATCATTGCAATCTTAATTAGCAAGTGAGCAATGCTTTGATAACATAACGCTTCTTCTAAATCTATTAGTTTCCATTTCCATTTTCGTAACACTGCCGCCCACTTAAGCCTGTTCGTCCCGAATAGGCTCATTATCTATTCTCCTATAAATAGCCTTGGTCTAGACTTTGCACCATATATCGCAGCTCGATACGTCAGTAATAGCCTCGGAATATGTTCTTCCCAATCTTTCTGCTGCTCGCTGACTACTTTCCGCCAGTATCTTTCCAGGGTTCGATTAAACCGTTCTATCATTCTGTCTGTGGGTGAAGCGGCGTCGTTCGGGTTTTCTTACTCGGACTTTAGGGGACCACGTTTGTGGGAGCCAGCACTTGCTCCTCAGTGATAACTCGCTTTATTTTTCCTTTTAGTGTAACGGGGACTCTGGTGTAGTGCTGGTAACTCGCCGGTGTGTTATTCCCTTGGTGAGACGGATCTTGACTTTCCTCGTGGCCCTTCTAGGAAGATGACCACCATTTCCACCGCTGCAACATCTAAGCTTGGCCTTTCGTAAGGTTTCTTCAAAGACACACACACGCCACAAGGCATCCTTTTTCGACCACGTCTTCCATTCTTCGCACACCGCTTACTTCTAGTCTAGA